>CM075871.1:5699746-6384986 GCA_038021265.1 Cyprinella venusta
TTCAAGAAGATCGGAGGGGGTCAAAATTTCGGCCAAAAACGACAGTGTTTCCCCTTATGTTTTTTTTTTTCAGGTCAAAACTTTGACATCCGATATCTCGGCTCTGGAAGGGTCTAGAGCCTCCATTTTTGCGCGCTGGTCGAAGTCTCGTGGCCCTCTGTCAGAATCCAGAGTTTCAAGAAGATCGGAGGGGGTCAAAACTTCGGCCAAAAACGACAGTGTTACCCCTTATGTTTTTTTTTATTTTCAGGTCAAAACTTTGACATCCGATATCTCTGCTCTGGAAGGGTCTAGAGCCTCCATTTTTGCGCGCTGGTCGAAGTCTCGTGGCCCTCTGTCAGAATCCAGAGTTTCAAGAACATCGGAGGGGGTAAAAAATATCGGCCAAAAACGACAGTGTTACCCCTTATGTTTTTTTTTCAGGTCAAAACTTTGACATCCGATATCTCGGCTCTGGAAGGGTCTAGAGCCTCCATTTTTGCGCGCTGGTCGAAGTCTCGTGGCCCTCTGTCAGAATCCAGAGTTTCAAGAAGATCGGAGGGGGTCAAAATTTCGGCCAAAAACGACAGTGTTACCCCTTATGTTTTTTTTTCAGGTCAAAACTTTGACATCCGATATCTCGGCTCTGGAAGGGTCTAGAGCCTCCATTTTTGCGCGCTGGTCGAAGTCTCGTGGCCCTCTGTCAGAATCCAGAGTTTCAAGAAGATCGGAGGGGGTCAAAATTTCGGCCAAAAACGACAGTGTTACCCCTTATGTTTTTTTTCAGGTCAAAACTTTGACATCCGATATCTCGGCTCTGGAAGGGTCTAGAGCCTCCATTTTTGCGCGCTGGTCGAAGTCTCGTGGCCCTCTGTCAGAATCCAGAGTTTCAAGAAGATCGGAGGGGGTCAAAATTTCGGCCAAAAACGACAGTGTTACCCCTTATGTTTTTTTTTTCAGGTCAAAACTTTGACATCCGATATCTCGGCTCTGGAAGGGTCTAGAGCCTCCATTTTTGCGCGCTGGTCGAAGTCTCGTGGCCCTCTGTCAGAATCCAGAGTTTCAAGAAGATCGGAGGGGGTCAAAATTTCGGCCAAAAACGACAGTGTTACCCCTTATGTTTTTTTTTCAGGTCAAAACTTTGACATCCGATATCTCGGCTCTGGAAGGGTCTAGAGCCTCCATTTTTGCGCGCTGGTCGAAGTCTCGTGGCCCTCTGTCAGAATCCAGAGTTTCAAGAAGATCGGAGGGGGTCAAAATTTCGGCCAAAAACGACAGTGTTACCCCTTATGTTTTTTTTTCAGGTCAAAACTTTGACATCCGATATCTCGGCTCTGGAAGGGTCTAGAGCCTCCATTTTTGCGCGCTGGTCGAAGTCTCGTGGCCCTCTGTCAGAATCCAGAGTTTCAAGAAGATCGGAGGGGGTCAAAATTTCGGCCAAAAACGACAGTGTTACCCCTTATGTTTTTTTTTCAGGTCAAAACTTTGACATCCGATATCTCGGCTCTGGAAGGGTCTAGAGCCTCCATTTTTGCGCGCTGGTCGAAGTCTCGTGGCCCTCTGTCAGAATCCAGAGTTTCAAGAAGATCGGAGGGGGTCAAAATTTCGGCCAAAAACGACAGTGTTACCCCTTATGTTTTTTTTCAGGTCAAAACTTTGACATCCGATATCTCGGCTCTGGAAGGGTCTAGAGCCTCCATTTTTGCGCGCTGGTCGAAGTCTCGTGGCCCTCTGTCAGAATCCAGAGTTTCAAGAAGATCGGAGGGGGTCAAAATTTCGGCCAAAAACGACAGTGTTACCCCTTATGTTTTTTTTTCAGGTCAAAACTTTGACATCCGATATCTCGGCTCTGGAAGGGTCTAGAGCCTCCATTTTTGCGCGCTGGTCGAAGTCTCGTGGCCCTCTGTCAGAATCCAGAGTTTCAAGAAGATCGGAGGGGGTCAAAATTTCGGCCAAAAACGACAGTGTTACCCCTTATGTTTTTTTTCAGGTCAAAACTTTGACATCCGATATCTCGGCTCTGGAAGGGTCTAGAGCCTCCATTTTTGCGCGCTGGTCGAAGTCTCGTGGCCCTCTGTCAGAATCCAGAGTTTCAAGAAGATCGGAGGGGGTCAAAATTTCGGCCAAAAACGACAGTGTTACCCCTTATGTTTTTTTTTCAGGTCAAAACTTTGACATCCGATATCTCGGCTCTGGAAGGGTCTAGAGCCTCCATTTTTGCGCGCTGGTCGAAGTCTCGTGGCCCTCTGTCAGAATCCAGAGTTTCAAGAAGATCGGAGGGGGTCAAAATTTCGGCCAAAAACGACAGTGTTACCCCTTATGTTTTTTTTTCAGGTCAAAACTTTGACATCCGATATCTCGGCTCTGGAAGGGTCTAGAGCCTCCATTTTTGCGCGCTGGTCGAAGTCTCGTGGCCCTCTGTCAGAATCCAGAGTTTCAAGAAGATCGGAGGGGGTCAAAATTTCGGCCAAAAACGACAGTGTTACCCCTTATGTTTTTTTTCAGGTCAAAACTTTGACATCCGATATCTCGGCTCTGGAAGGGTCTAGAGCCTCCATTTTTGCGCGCTGGTCGAAGTCTCGTGGCCCTCTGTCAGAATCCAGAGTTTCAAGAAGATCGGAGGGGGTCAAAATTTCGGCCAAAAACGACAGTGTTACCCCTTATGTTTTTTTTCAGGTCAAAACTTTGACATCCGATATCTCGGCTCTGGAAGGGTCTAGAGCCTCCATTTTTGCGCGCTGGTCGAAGTCTCGTGGCCCTCTGTCAGAATCCAGAGTTTCAAGAAGATCGGAGGGGGTCAAAATTTCGGCCAAAAACGACAGTGTTACCCCTTATGTTTTTTTTTCAGGTCAAAACTTTGACATCCGATATCTCGGCTCTGGAAGGGTCTAGAGCCTCCATTTTTGCGCGCTGGTCGAAGTCTCGTGGCCCTCTGTCAGAATCCAGAGTTTCAAGAAGATCGGAGGGGGTCAAAATTTCGGCCAAAAACGACAGTGTTACCCCTTATGTTTTTTTTTCAGGTCAAAACTTTGACATCCGATATCTCGGCTCTGGAAGGGTCTAGAGCCTCCATTTTTGCGCGCTGGTCGAAGTCTCGTGGCCCTCTGTCAGAATCCAGAGTTTCAAGAAGATCGGAGGGGGTCAAAATTTCGGCCAAAAACGACAGTGTTACCCCTTATGTTTTTTTTTCAGGTCAAAACTTTGACATCCGATATCTCGGCTCTGGAAGGGTCTAGAGCCTCCATTTTTGCGCGCTGGTCGAAGTCTCGTGGCCCTCTGTCAGAATCCAGAGTTTCAAGAAGATCGGAGGGGTCAAAATTTCGGCCAAAAACGACAGTGTTACCCCTTATGTTTTTTTTTCAGGTCAAAACTTTGACATCCGATATCTCGGCTCTGGAAGGGTCTAGAGCCTCCATTTTTGCGCGCTGGTCGAAGTCTCGTGGCCCTCTGTCAGAATCCAGAGTTTCAAGAAGATCGGAGGGGGTCAAAATTTCGGCCAAAAACGACAGTGTTACCCCTTATGTTTTTTTTTCAGGTCAAAACTTTGACATCCGATATCTCGGCTCTGGAAGGGTCTAGAGCCTCCATTTTTGCGCGCTGGTCGAAGTCTCGTGGCCCTCTGTCAGAATCCAGAGTTTCAAGAAGATCGGAGGGGGTCAAAATTTCGGCCAAAAACGACAGTGTTACCCCTTATGTTTTTTTTTTCAGGTCAAAACTTTGACATCCGATATCTCGGCTCTGGAAGGGTCTAGAGCCTCCATTTTTGCGCGCTGGTCGAAGTCTCGTGGCCCTCTGTCAGAATCCAGAGTTTCAAGAAGATCGGAGGGGGTCAAAATTTCGGCCAAAAACGACAGTGTTACCCCTTATGTTTTTTTTCAGGTCAAAACTTTGACATCCGATATCTCGGCTCTGGAAGGGTCTAGAGCCTCCATTTTTGCGCGCTGGTCGAAGTCTCGTGGCCCTCTGTCAGAATCCAGAGTTTCAAGAAGATCGGAGGGGGTCAAAATTTCGGCCAAAAACGACAGTGTTACCCCTTATGTTTTTTTTTCAGGTCAAAACTTTGACATCCGATATCTCGGCTCTGGAAGGGTCTAGAGCCTCCATTTTTGCGCGCTGGTCGAAGTCTCGTGGCCCTCTGTCAGAATCCAGAGTTTCAAGAAGATCGGAGGGGGTCAAAATTTCGGCCAAAAACGACAGTGTTACCCCTTATGTTTTTTTTTCAGGTCAAAACTTTGACATCCGATATCTCGGCTCTGGAAGGGTCTAGAGCCTCCATTTTGCGCGCTGGTCGAAGTCTCGTGGCCCTCTGTCAGAATCCAGAGTTTCAAGAAGATCGGAGGGGGTCAAAATTTCGGCCAAAACGACAGTGTTACCCCTTATGTTTTTTTTTCAGGTCAAAACTTTGACATCCGATATCTCGGCTCTGGAAGGGTCTAGAGCCTCCATTTTTGCGCGCTGGTCGAAGTCTCGTGGCCCTCTGTCAGAATCCAGAGTTTCAAGAAGATCGGAGGGGGTCAAAATTTCGGCCAAAAACGACAGTGTTACCCCTTATGTTTTTTTTTCAGGTCAAAACTTTGACATCCGATATCTCGGCTCTGGAAGGGTCTAGAGCCTCCATTTTTGCGCGCTGGTCGAAGTCTCGTGGCCCTCTGTCAGAATCCAGAGTTTCAAGAAGATCGGAGGGGGTCAAAATTTCGGCCAAAAACGACAGTGTTACCCCTTATGTTTTTTTTTCAGGTCAAAACTTTGACATCCGATATCTCGGCTCTGGAAGGGTCTAGAGCCTCCATTTTTGCGCGCTGGTCGAAGTCTCGTGGCCCTCTGTCAGAATCCAGAGTTTCAAGAAGATCGGAGGGGGTCAAAATTTCGGCCAAAAACGACAGTGTTACCCCTTATGTTTTTTTTTCAGGTCAAAACTTTGACATCCGATATCTCGGCTCTGGAAGGGTCTAGAGCCTCCATTTTTGCGCGCTGGTCGAAGTCTCGTGGCCCTCTGTCAGAATCCAGAGTTTCAAGAAGATCGGAGGGGGTCAAAATTTCGGCCAAAAACGACAGTGTTACCCCTTATGTTTTTTTTTCAGGTCAAAACTTTGACATCCGATATCTCGGCTCTGGAAGGGTCTAGAGCCTCCATTTTTGCGCGCTGGTCGAAGTCTCGTGGCCCTCTGTCAGAATCCAGAGTTTCAAGAAGATCGGAGGGGGTCAAAATTTCGGCCAAAAACGACAGTGTTACCCCTTATGTTTTTTTTTCAGGTCAAAACTTTGACATCCGATATCTCGGCTCTGGAAGGGTCTAGAGCCTCCATTTTTGCGCGCTGGTCGAAGTCTCGTGGCCCTCTGTCAGAATCCAGAGTTTCAAGAAGATCGGAGGGGGTCAAAATTTCGGCCAAAAACGACAGTGTTACCCCTTATGTTTTTTTTTCAGGTCAAAACTTTGACATCCGATATCTCGGCTCTGGAAGGGTCTAGAGCCTCCATTTTTGCGCGCTGGTCGAAGTCTCGTGGCCCTCTGTCAGAATCCAGAGTTTCAAGAAGATCGGAGGGGGTCAAAATTTCGGCCAAAAACGACAGTGTTACCCCTTATGTTTTTTTTCAGGTCAAAACTTTGACATCCGATATCTCGGCTCTGGAAGGGTCTAGAGCCTCCATTTTTGCGCGCTGGTCGAAGTCTCGTGGCCCTCTGTCAGAATCCAGAGTTTCAAGAAGATCGGAGGGGGTCAAAATTTCGGCCAAAAACGACAGTGTTACCCCTTATGTTTTTTTTTCAGGTCAAAACTTTGACATCCGATATCTCGGCTCTGGAAGGGTCTAGAGCCTCCATTTTTGCGCGCTGGTCGAAGTCTCGTGGCCCTCTGTCAGAATCCAGAGTTTCAAGAAGATCGGAGGGGGTCAAAATTTCGGCCAAAAACGACAGTGTTACCCCTTATGTTTTTTTTTCAGGTCAAAACTTTGACATCCGATATCTCGGCTCTGGAAGGGTCTAGAGCCTCCATTTTTGCGCGCTGGTCGAAGTCTCGTGGCCCTCTGTCAGAATCCAGAGTTTCAAGAAGATCGGAGGGGGTCAAAATTTCGGCCAAAAACGACAGTGTTACCCCTTATGTTTTTTTTTCAGGTCAAAACTTTGACATCCGATATCTCGGCTCTGGAAGGGTCTAGAGCCTCCATTTTTGCGCGCTGGTCGAAGTCTCGTGGCCCTCTGTCAGAATCCAGAGTTTCAAGAAGATCGGAGGGGGTCAAAATTTCGGCCAAAAACGACAGTGTTACCCCTTATGTTTTTTTTCAGGTCAAAACTTTGACATCCGATATCTCGGCTCTGGAAGGGTCTAGAGCCTCCATTTTTGCGCGCTGGTCGAAGTCTCGTGGCCCTCTGTCAGAATCCAGAGTTTCAAGAAGATCGGAGGGGGTCAAAATTTCGGCCAAAAACGACAGTGTTACCCCTTATGTTTTTTTTTCAGGTCAAAACTTTGACATCCGATATCTCGGCTCTGGAAGGGTCTAGAGCCTCCATTTTTGCGCGCTGGTCGAAGTCTCGTGGCCCTCTGTCAGAATCCAGAGTTTCAAGAAGATCGGAGGGGGTCAAAATTTCGGCCAAAAACGACAGTGTTACCCCTTATGTTTTTTTTTCAGGTCAAAACTTTGACATCCGATATCTCGGCTCTGGAAGGGTCTAGAGCCTCCATTTTTGCGCGCTGGTCGAAGTCTCGTGGCCCTCTGTCAGAATCCAGAGTTTCAAGAAGATCGGAGGGGGTCAAAATTTCGGCCAAAAACGACAGTGTTACCCCTTATGTTTTTTTTTCAGGTCAAAACTTTGACATCCGATATCTCGGCTCTGGAAGGGTCTAGAGCCTCCATTTTTGCGCGCTGGTCGAAGTCTCGTGGCCCTCTGTCAGAATCCAGAGTTTCAAGAAGATCGGAGGGGGTCAAAATTTCGGCCAAAAACGACAGTGTTACCCCTTATGTTTTTTTTTCAGGTCAAAACTTTGACATCCGATATCTCGGCTCTGGAAGGGTCTAGAGCCTCCATTTTTGCGCGCTGGTCGAAGTCTCGTGGCCCTCTGTCAGAATCCAGAGTTTCAAGAAGATCGGAGGGGGTCAAAATTTCGGCCAAAAACGACAGTGTTACCCCTTATGTTTTTTTTTCAGGTCAAAACTTTGACATCCGATATCTCGGCTCTGGAAGGGTCTAGAGCCTCCATTTTTGCGCGCTGGTCGAAGTCTCGTGGCCCTCTGTCAGAATCCAGAGTTTCAAGAAGATCGGAGGGGGTCAAAATTTCGGCCAAAAACGACAGTGTTACCCCTTATGTTTTTTTTTCAGGTCAAAACTTTGACATCCGATATCTCGGCTCTGGAAGGGTCTAGAGCCTCCATTTTTGCGCGCTGGTCGAAGTCTCGTGGCCCTCTGTCAGAATCCAGAGTTTCAAGAAGATCGGAGGGGGTCAAAATTTCGGCCAAAAACGACAGTGTTACCCCTTATGTTTTTTTTCAGGTCAAAACTTTGACATCCGATATCTCGGCTCTGGAAGGGTCTAGAGCCTCCATTTTTGCGCGCTGGTCGAAGTCTCGTGGCCCTCTGTCAGAATCCAGAGTTTCAAGAAGATCGGAGGGGGTCAAAATTTCGGCCAAAAACGACAGTGTTACCCCTTATGTTTTTTTTTCAGGTCAAAACTTTGACATCCGATATCTCGGCTCTGGAAGGGTCTAGAGCCTCCATTTTTGCGCGCTGGTCGAAGTCTCGTGGCCCTCTGTCAGAATCCAGAGTTTCAAGAAGATCGGAGGGGGTCAAAATTTCGGCCAAAAACGACAGTGTTACCCCTTATGTTTTTTTTCAGGTCAAAACTTTGACATCCGATATCTCGGCTCTGGAAGGGTCTAGAGCCTCCATTTTTGCGCGCTGGTCGAAGTCTCGTGGCCCTCTGTCAGAATCCAGAGTTTCAAGAAGATCGGAGGGGGTCAAAATTTCGGCCAAAAACGACAGTGTTACCCCTTATGTTTTTTTTTCAGGTCAAAACTTTGACATCCGATATCTCGGCTCTGGAAGGGTCTAGAGCCTCCATTTTTGCGCGCTGGTCGAAGTCTCGTGGCCCTCTGTCAGAATCCAGAGTTTCAAGAAGATCGGAGGGGGTCAAAATTTCGGCCAAAAACGACAGTGTTACCCCTTATGTTTTTTTTTCAGGTCAAAACTTTGACATCCGATATCTCGGCTCTGGAAGGGTCTAGAGCCTCCATTTTTGCGCGCTGGTCGAAGTCTCGTGGCCCTCTGTCAGAATCCAGAGTTTCAAGAAGATCGGAGGGGGTCAAAATTTCGGCCAAAAACGACAGTGTTACCCCTTATGTTTTTTTTTCAGGTCAAAACTTTGACATCCGATATCTCGGCTCTGGAAGGGTCTAGAGCCTCCATTTTTGCGCGCTGGTCGAAGTCTCGTGGCCCTCTGTCAGAATCCAGAGTTTCAAGAAGATCGGAGGGGGTCAAAATTTCGGCCAAAAACGACAGTGTTACCCATTATGTTTTTTTTTCAGGTCAAAACTTTGACATCCGATATCTCGGCTCTGGAAGGGTCTAGAGCCTCCATTTTTGCGCGCTGGTCTAAGTCTCGTGGCCCTCTGTCAGAATCCAGAGTTTCAAGAAGATCGGAGGGGGTCAAAATTTCGGCCAAAAACGACAGTGTTACCCCTTATGTTTTTTTTTCAGGTCAAAACTTTGACATCCGATATCTCGGCTCTGGAAGGGTCTAGAGCCTCCATTTTTGCGCGCTGGTCGAAGTCTCGTGGCCCTCTGTCAGAATCCAGAGTTTCAAGAAGATCGGAGGGGGTCAAAATTTCGGCCAAAAACGACAGTGTTACCCCTTATGTTTTTTTTCAGGTCAAAACTTTGACATCCGATATCTCGGCTCTGGAAGGGTCTAGAGCCTCCATTTTTGCGCGCTGGTCGAAGTCTCGTGGCCCTCTGTCAGAATCCAGAGTTTCAAGAAGATCGGAGGGGGTCAAAATTTCGGCCAAAAACGACAGTGTTACCCCTTATGTTTTTTTTTCAGGTCAAAACTTTGACATCCGATATCTCGGCTCTGGAAGGGTCTAGAGCCTCCATTTTTGCGCGCTGGTCGAAGTCTCGTGGCCCTCTGTCAGAATCCAGAGTTTCAAGAAGATCGGAGGGGGTCAAAATTTCGGCCAAAAACGACAGTGTTACCCCTTATGTTTTTTTTCAGGTCAAAACTTTGACATCCGATATCTCGGCTCTGGAAGGGTCTAGAGCCTCCATTTTTGCGCGCTGGTCGAAGTCTCGTGGCCCTCTGTCAGAATCCAGAGTTTCAAGAAGATCGGAGGGGGTCAAAATTTCGGCCAAAAACGACAGTGTTACCCCTTATGTTTTTTTTTCAGGTCAAAACTTTGACATCCGATATCTCGGCTCTGGAAGGGTCTAGAGCCTCCATTTTTGCGCGCTGGTCGAAGTCTCGTGGCCCTCTGTCAGAATCCAGAGTTTCAAGAAGATCGGAGGGGGTCAAAATTTCGGCCAAAAACGACAGTGTTACCCCTTATGTTTTTTTTTCAGGTCAAAACTTTGACATCCGATATCTCGGCTCTGGAAGGGTCTAGAGCCTCCATTTTTGCGCGCTGGTCGAAGTCTCGTGGCCCTCTGTCAGAATCCAGAGTTTCAAGAAGATCGGAGGGGGTCAAAATTTCGGCCAAAAACGACAGTGTTACCCCTTATGTTTTTTTTTCAGGTCAAAACTTTGACATCCGATATCTCGGCTCTGGAAGGGTCTAGAGCCTCCATTTTTGCGCGCTGGTCGAAGTCTCGTGGCCCTCTGTCAGAATCCAGAGTTTCAAGAAGATCGGAGGGGGTCAAAATTTCGGCCAAAAACGACAGTGTTACCCCTTATGTTTTTTTTTCAGGTCAAAACTTTGACATCCGATATCTCGGCTCTGGAAGGGTCTAGAGCCTCCATTTTTGCGCGCTGGTCGAAGTCTCGTGGCCCTCTGTCAGAATCCAGAGTTTCAAGAAGATCGGAGGGGGTCAAAATTTCGGCCAAAAACGACAGTGTTACCCCTTATGTTTTTTTTTTCAGGTCAAAACTTTGACATCCGATATCTCGGCTCTGGAAGGGTCTAGAGCCTCCATTTTTGCGCGCTGGTCGAAGTCTCGTGGCCCTCTGTCAGAATCCAGAGTTTCAAGAAGATCGGAGGGGGTCAAAATTTCGGCCAAAAACGACAGTGTTACCCCTTATGTTTTTTTTTTCAGGTCAAAACTTTGACATCCGATATCTCGGCTCTGGAAGGGTCTAGAGCCTCCATTTTTGCGCGCTGGTCGAAGTCTCGTGGCCCTCTGTCAGAATCCAGAGTTTCAAGAAGATCGGAGGGGGTCAAAATTTCGGCCAAAAACGACAGTGTTACCCCTTATGTTTTTTTTTCAGGTCAAAACTTTGACATCCGATATCTCGGCTCTGGAAGGGTCTAGAGCCTCCATTTTTGCGCGCTGGTCGAAGTCTCGTGGCCCTCTGTCAGAATCCAGAGTTTCAAGAAGATCGGAGGGGGTCAAAATTTCGGCCAAAAACGACAGTGTTACCCCTTATGTTTTTTTTTCAGGTCAAAACTTTGACATCCGATATCTCGGCTCTGGAAGGGTCTAGAGCCTCCATTTTTGCGCGCTGGTCGAAGTCTCGTGGCCCTCTGTCAGAATCCAGAGTTTCAAGAAGATCGGAGGGGGTCAAAATTTCGGCCAAAAACGACAGTGTTACCCCTTATGTTTTTTTTTTCAGGTCAAAACTTTGACATCCGATATCTCGGCTCTGGAAGGGTCTAGAGCCTCCATTTTTGCGCGCTGGTCGAAGTCTCGTGGCCCTCTGTCAGAATCCAGAGTTTCAAGAAGATCGGAGGGGGTCAAAATTTCGGCCAAAAACGACAGTGTTACCCCTTATAAACGACAGTGTTACCCCTTATGTTTTTTTTTCAGGTCAAAACTTTGACATCCGATATCTCGGCTCTGGAAGGGTCTAGAGCCTCCATTTTTGCGCGCTGGTCGAAGTCTCGTGGCCCTCTGTCAGAATCCAGAGTTTCAAGAAGATCGGAGGGGGTCAAAATTTCGGCCAAAAACGACAGTGTTACCCCTTATGTTTTTTTTTTCAGGTCAAAACTTTGACATCCGATATCTCGGCTCTGGAAGGGTCTAGAGCCTCCATTTTTGCGCGCTGGTCGAAGTCTCGTGGCCCTCTGTCAGAATCCAGAGTTTCAAGAAGATCGGAGGGGGTCAAAATTCGGCCAAAAACGACAGTGTTACCCCTTATGTTTTTTTTTCAGGTCAAAACTTTGACATCCGATATCTCGGCTCTGGAAGGGTCTAGAGCCTCCATTTTTGCGCGCTGGTCGAAGTCTCGTGGCCCTCTGTCAGAATCCAGAGTTTCAAGAAGATCGGAGGGGGTCAAAATTTCGGCCAAAAACGACAGTGTTACCCTTATGTTTTTTTTTTCAGGTCAAAACTTTGACATCCGATATCTCGGCTCTGGAAGGGTCTAGAGCCTCCATTTTTGCGCGCTGGTCGAAGTCTCGTGGCTCTCTGTCAGAATCCAGAGTTTCAAGAAGATCGGAGGGGGTCAAAATTTCGGCCAAAAACGACAGTGTTACCCCTTATGTTTTTTTTTCAGGTCAAAACTTTGACATCCGATATCTCGGCTCTGGAAGGGTCTAGAGCCTCCATTTTTGCGCGCTGGTCGAAGTCTCGTGGCCCTCTGTCAGAATCCAGAGTTTCAAGAAGATCGGAGGGGGTCAAAATTTCGGCCAAAAACGACAGTGTTACCCCTTATGTTTTTTTTTCAGGTCAAAACTTTGACATCCGATATCTCGGCTCTGGAAGGGTCTAGAGCCTCCATTTTTGCGCGCTGGTCGAAGTCTCGTGGCCCTCTGTCAGAATCCAGAGTTTCAAGAAGATCGGAGGGGGTCAAAATTTCGGCCAAAAACGACAGTGTTACCCCTTATGTTTTTTTTTTCAGGTCAAAACTTTGACATCCGATATCTCGGCTCTGGAAGGGTCTAGAGCCTCCATTTTTGCGCGCTGGTCGAAGTCTCGTGGCCCTCTGTCAGAATCCAGAGTTTCAAGAAGATCGGAGGGGGTCAAAATTTCGGCCAAAAACGACAGTGTTACCCCTTATGTTTTTTTTTCAGGTCAAAACTTTGACATCCGATATCTCGGCTCTGGAAGGGTCTAGAGCCTCCATTTTTGCGCGCTGGTCGAAGTCTCGTGGCCCTCTGTCAGAATCCAGAGTTTCAAGAAGATCGGAGGGGGTCAGAATTTCGGCCAAAAACGACAGTGTTACCCCTTATGTTTTTTTTTCAGGTCAAAACTTTGACATCCGATATCTCGGCTCTGGAAGGGTCTAGAGCCTCCATTTTTGCGCGCTGGTCGAAGTCTCGTGGCCCTCTGTCAGAATCCAGAGTTTCAAGAAGATCGGAGGGGGTCAAAATTTCGGCCAAAAACGACAGTGTTACCCCTTATGTTTTTTTTTCAGGTCAAAACTTTGACATCCGATATCTCGGCTCTGGAAGGGTCTAGAGCCTCCATTGTTGCGCGCTGGTCGAAGTCTCGTGGCCCTCTGTCAGAATCCAGAGTTTCAAGAAGATCGGAGGGGGTCAAAATTTCGGCCAAAAACGACAGTGTTACCCCTTATGTTTTTTTTTCAGGTCAAAACTTTGACATCCGATATCTCGGCTCTGGAAGGGTCTAGAGCCTCCATTTTTGCGCGCTGGTCGAAGTCTCGTGGCCCTCTGTCAGAATCCAGAGTTTCAAGAAGATCGGAGGGGGTCAAAATTTCGGCCAAAAACGACAGTGTTACCCCTTATGTTTTTTTTTTTCAGGTCAAAACTTTGACATCCGATATCTCGGCTCTGGAAGGGTCTAGAGCCTCCATTTTTGCGCGCTGGTCGAAGTCTCGTGGCCCTCTGTCAGAATCCAGAGTTTCAAGAAGATCGGAGGGGGTCAAAATTTCGGCCAAAAACGACAGTGTTACCCCTTATGTTTTTTTTTTTCAGGTCAAAACTTTGACATCCGATATCTCGGCTCTGGAAGGGTCTAGAGCCTCCATTTTTGCGCGCTGGTCGAAGTCTCGTGGCCCTCTGTCAGAATCCAGAGTTTCAAGAAGATCGGAGGGGGTCAAAATTTCGGCCAAAAAAAAAAACATAAGGGGTAACACTGTCGTTTTTGGCCGAAATTTTGACCCCCTCCGATCTTCTTGAAACTCTGGATTCTGACAGAGGGCCACGAGACTTCGACCAGCGCGCAAAAATGGAGGCTCTAGACCCTTCCAGAGCCGAGATATCGGATGTCAAAGTTTTGACCTGAAAAAAAAAACATAAGGGGTAACACTGTCGTTTTTGGCCGAAATTTTGACCCCCTCCGATCTTCTTGAAACTCTGGATTCTGACAGAGGGCCACGAGACTTCGACCAGCGCGCAAAAATGGAGGCTCTAGACCCTTCCAGAGCCGAGATATCGGATGTCAAAGTTTTGACCTGAAAAAAAAACATAAGGGGTAACACTGTCGTTTTTGGCCGAAATTTTGACCCCCTCCGATCTTCTTGAAACTCTGGATTCTGACAGAGGGCCACGAGACTTCGACCAGCGCGCAAAAATGGAGGCTCTAGACCCTTCCAGAGCCGAGATATCGGATGTCAAAGTTTTGACCTGAAAAAAAAACATAAGGGGTAACACTGTCGTTTTTGGCCGAAATTTTGACCCCCTCCGATCTTCTTGAAACTCTGGATTCTGACAGAGGGCCACGAGACTTCGACCAGCGCGCAAAAATGGAGGCTCTAGACCCTTCCAGAGCCGAGATATCGGATGTCAAAGTTTTGACCTGAAAAAAAAACATAAGGGGTAACACTGTCGTTTTTGGCTGAAATTTTGACCCCCTCCGATCTTCTTGAAACTCTGGATTCTGACAGAGGGCCACGAGACTTCGACCAGCGCGCAAAAATGGAGGCTCTAGACCATTCCAGAGCCGAGATATCGGATGTCAAAGTTTTGACCTGAAAAAAAAACATAAGGGGTAACACTGTCGTTTTTGGCCGAAATTTTGACCCCCTCCGATCTTCTTGAAACTCTGGATTCTGACAGAGGGCCACGAGACTTCGACCAGCGCGCAAAAATGGAGGCTCTAGACCCTTCCAGAGCCGAGATATCGGATGTCAAAGTTTTGACCTGAAAAAAAAACATAAGGGGTAACACTGTCGTTTTTGGCCGAAATTTTGACCCCCTCCGATCTTCTTGAAACTCTGGATTCTGACAGAGGGCCACGAGACTTCGACCAGCGCGCAAAAATGGAGGCTCTAGACCCTTCCAGAGCCGAGATATCGGATGTCAAAGTTTTGACCTGAAAAAAAAAACATAAGGGGTAACACTGTCGTTTTTGGCCGAAATTTTGACCCCCTCCGATCTTCTTGAAACTCTGGATTCTGACAGAGGGCCACGAGACTTCGACCAGCGCGCAAAAATGGAGGCTCTAGACCCTTCCAGAGCCGAGATATCGGATGTCAAAGTTTTGACCTGAAAAAAAAAACATAAGGGGTAACACTGTCGTTTTTGGCCGAAATTTTGACCCCCTCCGATCTTCTTGAAACTCTGGATTCTGACAGAGGGCCACGAGACTTCGACCAGCGCGCAAAAATGGAGGCTCTAGACCCTTCCAGAGCCGAGATATCGGATGTCAAAGTTTTGACCTGAAAAAAAAACATAAGGGGTAACACTGTCGTTTTTGGCCGAAATTTTGACCCCCTCCGATCTTCTTGAAACTCTGGATTCTGACAGAGGGCCACGAGACTTCGACCAGCGCGCAAAAATGGAGGCTCTAGACCCTTCCAGAGCCGAGATATCGGATGTCAAAGTTTTGACCTGAAAAAAAAACATAAGGGGTAACACTGTCGTTTTTGGCCGAAATTTTGACCCCCTCCGATCTTCTTGAAACTCTGGATTCTGACAGAGGGCCACGAGACTTCGACCAGCGCACAAAAATGGAGGCTCTAGACCCTTCCAGAGCCGAGATATCGGATGTCAAAGTTTTGACCTGAAAAAAAAACATAAGGGGTAACACTGTCGTTTTTGGCCGAAATTTTGACCCCCTCCGATCTTCTTGAAACTCTGGATTCTGACAGAGGGCCACGAGACTTCGACCAGCGCGCAAAAATGGAGGCTCTAGACCCTTCCAGAGCCGAGATATCGGATGTCAAAGTTTTGACCTGAAAAAAAAACATAAGGGGTAACACTGTCGTTTTTGGCCGAAATTTTGACCCCCTTCGATCTTCTTGAAACTCTGGATTCTGACAGAGGGCCACGAGACTTCGACCAGCGCGCAAAAATGGAGGCTCTAGACCCTTCCAGAGCCGAGATATCGGATGTCAAAGTTTTGACCTGAAAAAAAAACATAAGGGGTAACACTGTCGTTTTTGGCCGAAATTTTGACCCCCTCCGATCTTCTTGAAACTCTGGATTCTGACAGAGGGCCACGAGACTTCGACCAGCGCGCAAAAATGGAGGCTCTAGACCCTTCCAGAGCCGAGATATCGGATGTCAAAGTTTTGACCTGAAAAAAAAACATAAGGGGTAACACTGTCGTTTTTGGCCGAAATTTTGACCCCCTCCGATCTTCTTGAAACTCTGGATTCTGACAGAGGGCCACGAGACTTCGACCAGCGCGCAAAAATGGAGGCTCTAGACCCTTCCAGAGCCGAGATATCGGATGTCAAAGTTTTGACCTGAAAAAAAAACATAAGGGGTAACACTGTCGTTTTTGGCCGAAATTTTGACCCCCTCCGATCTTCTTGAAACTCTGGATTCTGACAGAGGGCCACGAGACTTCGACCAGCGCGCAAAAATGGAGGCTCTAGACCCTTCCAGAGCCGAGATATCGGATGTCAAAGTTTTGACCTGAAAAAAAAAACATAAGGGGTAACACTGTCGTTTTTGGCCGAAATTTTGACCCCCTCCGATCTTCTTGAAACTCTGGATTCTGACAGAGGGCCACGAGACTTCGACCAGCGCGCAAAAATGGAGGCTCTAGACCCTTCCAGAGCCGAGATATCGGATGTCAAAGTTTTGACCTGAAAAAAAAAACATAAGGGGTAACACTGTCGTTTTTGGCCGAAATTTTGACCCCCTCCGATCTTCTTGAAACTCTGGATTCTGACAGAGGGCCACGAGACTTCGACCAGCGCGCAAAAATGGAGGCTCTAGACCCTTCCAGAGCCGAGATATCGGATGTCAAAGTTTTGACCTGAAAAAAAAACATAAGGGGTAACACTGTCGTTTTTGGCCGAAATTTTGACCCCCTCCGATCTTCTTGAAACTCTGGATTCTGACAGAGGGCCACGAGACTTCGACCAGCGCGCAAAAATGGAGGCTCTAGACCCTTCCAGAGCCGAGATATCGGATGTCAAAGTTTTGACCTGAAAAAAAAACATAAGGGGTAACACTGTCGTTTTTGGCCGAAATTTTGACCCCCTCCGATCTTCTTGAAACTCTGGATTCTGACAGAGGGCCACGAGACTTCGACCAGCGCGCAAAAATGGAGGCTCTAGACCCTTCCAGAGCCGAGATATCGGATGTCAAAGTTTTGACCTGAAAAAAAAACATAAGGGGTAACACTGTCGTTTTTGGCCGAAATTTTGACCCCCTCCGATCTTCTTGAAACTCTGGATTCTGACAGAGGGCCACGAGACTTCGACCAGCGCGCAAAAATGGAGGCTCTAGACCCTTCCAGAGCCGAGATATCGGATGTCAAAGTTTTGACCTGAAAAAAAAACATAAGGGGTAACACTGTCGTTTTTGGCCGAAATTTTGACCCCCTCCGATCTTCTTGAAACTCTGGATTCTGACAGAGGGCCACGAGACTTCGACCAGCGCGCAAAAATGGAGGCTCTAGACCCTTCCAGAGCCGAGATATCGGATGTCAAAGTTTTGACCTGAAAAAAAAAACATAAGGGGTAACACTGTCGTTTTTGGCCGAAATTTTGACCCCCTCCGATCTTCTTGAAACTCTGGATTCTGACAGAGGGCCACGAGACTTCGACCAGCGCGCAAAAATGGAGGCTCTAGACCCTTCCAGAGCCGAGATATCGGATGTCAAAGTTTTGACCTGAAAAAAAAAACATAAGGGGTAACACTGTCGTTTTTGGCCGAAATTTTGACCCCCTCCGATCTTCTTGAAACTCTGGATTCTGACAGAGGGCCACGAGACTTCGACCAGCGCGCAAAAATGGAGGCTCTAGACCCTTCCAGAGCCGAGATATCGGATGTCAAAGTTTTGACCTGAAAAAAAAACATAAGGGGTAACACTGTCGTTTTTGGCCGAAATTTTGACCCCCTCCGATCTTCTTGAAACTCTGGATTCTGACAGAGGGCCACGAGACTTCGACCAGCGCGCAAAAATGGAGGCTCTAGACCCTTCCAGAGCCGAGATATCGGATGTCAAAGTTTTGACCTGAAAAAAAAACATAAGGGGTAACACTGTCGTTTTTGGCCGAAATTTTGACCCCCTCCGATCTTCTTGAAACTCTGGATTCTGACAGAGGGCCACGAGACTTCGACCAGCGCGCAAAAATGGAGGCTCTAGACCCTTCCAGAGCCGAGATATCGGATGTCAAAGTTTTGACCTGAAAAAAAAAACATAAGGGGTAACACTGTCGTTTTTGGCCGAAATTTTGACCCCCTCCGATCTTCTTGAAACTCTGGATTCTGACAGAGGGCCACGAGACTTCGACCAGCGCGCAAAAATGGAGGCTCTAGACCCTTCCAGAGCCGAGATATCGGATGTCAAAGTTTTGACCTGAAAAAAAAACATAAGGGGTAACACTGTCGTTTTTGGCCGAAATTTTGACCCCCTCCGATCTTCTTGAAACTCTGGATTCTGACAGAGGGCCACGAGACTTCGACCAGCGCGCAAAAATGGAGGCTCTAGACCCTTCCAGAGCCGAGATATCGGATGTCAAAGTTTTGACCTGAAAAAAAAACATAAGGGGTAACACTGTCGTTTTTGGCCGAAATTTTGACCCCCTCCGATCTTCTTGAAACTCTGGATTCTGACAGAGGGCCACGAGACTTCGACCAGCGCGCAAAAATGGAGGCTCTAGACCCTTCCAGAGCCGAGATATCGGATGTCAAAGTTTTGACCTGAAAAAAAAACATAAGGGGTAACACTGTCGTTTTTGGCCGAAATTTTGACCCCCTCCGATCTTCTTGAAACTCTGGATTCTGACAGAGGGCCACGAGACTTCGACCAGCGCGCAAAAATGGAGGCTCTAGACCCTTCCAGAGCCGAGATATCGGATGTCAAAGTTTTGACCTGAAAAAAAAACATAAGGGGTAACACTGTCGTTTTTGGCCGAAATTTTGACCCCCTCCGATCTTCTTGAAACTCTGGATTCTGACAGAGGGCCACGAGACTTCGACCAGCGCGCAAAAATGGAGGCTCTAGACCCTTCCAGAGCCGAGATATCGGATGTCAAAGTTTTGACCTGAAAAAAAAACATAAGGGGTAACACTGTCGTTTTTGGCCGAAATTTTGACCCCCTCCGATCTTCTTGAAACTCTGGATTCTGACAGAGGGCCACGAGACTTCGACCAGCGCGCAAAAATGGAGGCTCTAGACCCTTCCAGAGCCGAGATATCGGATGTCAAAGTTTTGACCTGAAAAAAAAACATAAGGGGTAACACTGTCGTTTTTGGCCGAAATTTTGACCCCCTCCGATCTTCTTGAAACTCTGGATTCTGACAGAGGGCCACGAGACTTCGACCAGCGCGCAAAAATGGAGGCTCTAGACCCTTCCAGAGCCGAGATATCGGATGTCAAAGTTTTGACCTGAAAAAAAAACATAAGGGGTAACACTGTCGTTTTTGGCCGAAATTTTGACCCCCTCCGATCTTCTTGAAACTCTGGATTCTGACAGAGGGCCACGAGACTTCGACCAGCGCGCAAAAATGGAGGCTCTAGACCCTTCCAGAGCCGAGATATCGGATGTCAAAGTTTTGACCTGAAAAAAAAACATAAGGGGTAACACTGTCGTTTTTGGCCGAAATTTTGACCCCCTCCGATCTTCTTGAAACTCTGGATTCTGACAGAGGGCCACGAGACTTCGACCAGCGCGCAAAAATGGAGGCTCTAGACCCTTCCAGAGCCGAGATATCGGATGTCAAAGTTTTGACCTGAAAAAAAAACATAAGGGGTAACACTGTCGTTTTTGGCCGAAATTTTGACCCCCTCCGATCTTCTTGAAACTCTGGATTCTGACAGAGGGCCACGAGACTTCGACCAGCGCGCAAAAATGGAGGCTCTAGACCCTTCCAGAGCCGAGATATCGGATGTCAAAGTTTTGACCTGAAAAAAAAACATAAGGGGTAACACTGTCGTTTTTGGCCGAAATTTTGACCCCCTCCGATCTTCTTGAAACTCTGGATTCTGACAGAGGGCCACGAGACTTCGACCAGCGCGCAAAAATGGAGGCTCTAGACCCTTCCAGAGCCGAGATATCGGATGTCAAAGTTTTGACCTGAAAAAAAAACATAAGGGGTAACACTGTCGTTTTTGGCCGAAATTTTGACCCCCTCCGATCTTCTTGAAACTCTGGATTCTGACAGAGGGCCACGAGACTTCGACCAGCGCGCAAAAATGGAGGCTCTAGACCCTTCCAGAGCCGAGATATCGGATGTCAAAGTTTTGACCTGAAAAAAAAACATAAGGGGTAACACTGTCGTTTTTGGCCGAAATTTTGACCCCCTCCGATCTTCTTGAAACTCTGGATTCTGACAGAGGGCCACGAGACTTCGACCAGCGCGCAAAAATGGAGGCTCTAGACCCTTCCAGAGCCGAGATATCGGATGTCAAAGTTTTGACCTGAAAAAAAAACATAAGGGGTAACACTGTCGTTTTTGGCCGAAATTTTGACCCCCTCCGATCTTCTTGAAACTCTGGATTCTGACAGAGGGCCACGAGACTTCGACCAGCGCGCAAAAATGGAGGCTCTAGACCCTTCCAGAGCCGAGATATCGGATGTCAAAGTTTTGACCTGAAAAAAAAACATAAGGGGTAACACTGTCGTTTTTGGCCGAAATTTTGACCCCCTCCGATCTTCTTGAAACTCTGGATTCTGACAGAGGGCCACGAGACTTCGACCAGCGCGCAAAAATGGAGGCTCTAGACCCTTCCAGAGCCGAGATATCGGATGTCAAAGTTTTGACCTGAAAAAAAAACATAAGGGGTAACACTGTCGTTTTTGGCCGAAATTTTGACCCCCTCCGATCTTCTTGAAACTCTGGATTCTGACAGAGGGCCACGAGACTTCGACCAGCGCGCAAAAATGGAGGCTCTAGACCCTTCCAGAGCCGAGATATCGGATGTCAAAGTTTTGACCTGAAAAAAAAAACATAAGGGGTAACACTGTCGTTTTTGGCCGAAATTTTGACCCCCTCCGATCTTCTTGAAACTCTGGATTCTGACAGAGGGCCACGAGACTTCGACCAGCGCGCAAAAATGGAGGCTCTAGACCCTTCCAGAGCCGAGATATCGGATGTCAAAGTTTTGACCTGAAAAAAAAACATAAGGGGTAACACTGTCGTTTTTGGCCGAAATTTTGACCCCCTCCGATCTTCTTGAAACTCTGGATTCTGACAGAGGGCCACGAGACTTCGACCAGCGCGCAAAAATGGAGGCTCTAGACCCTTCCAGAGCCGAGATATCGGATGTCAAAGTTTTGACCTGAAAAAAAAACATAAGGGGTAACACTGTCGTTTTTGGCCGAAATTTTGACCCCCTCCGATCTTCTTGAAACTCTGGATTCTGACAGAGGGCCACGAGACTTCGACCAGCGCGCAAAAATGGAGGCTCTAGACCCTTCCAGAGCCGAGATATCGGATGTCAAAGTTTTGACCTGAAAAAAAAACATAAGGGGTAACACTGTCGTTTTTGGCCGAAATTTTGACCCCCTCCGATCTTCTTGAAACTCTGGATTCTGACAGAGGGCCACGAGACTTCGACCAGCGCGCAAAAATGGAGGCTCTAGACCCTTCCAGAGCCGAGATATCGGATGTCAAAGTTTTGACCTGAAAAAAAAACATAAGGGGTAACACTGTCGTTTTTGGCCGAAATTTTGACCCCCTCCGATCTTCTTGAAACTCTGGATTCTGACAGAGGGCCACGAGACTTCGACCAGCGCGCAAAAATGGAGGCTCTAGACCCTTCCAGAGCCGAGATATCGGATGTCAAAGTTTTGACCTGAAAAAAAAACATAAGGGGTAACACTGTCGTTTTTGGCCGAAATTTTGACCCCCTCCGATCTTCTTGAAACTCTGGATTCTGACAGAGGGCCACGAGACTTCGACCAGCGCGCAAAAATGGAGGCTCTAGACCCTTCCAGAGCCGAGATATCGGATGTCAAAGTTTTGACCTGAAAAAAAAACATAAGGGGTAACACTGTCGTTTTTGGCCGAAATTTTGACCCCCTCCGATCTTCTTGAAACTCTGGATTCTGACAGAGGGCCACGAGACTTCGACCAGCGCGCAAAAATGGAGGCTCTAGACCCTTCCAGAGCCGAGATATCGGATGTCAAAGTTTTGACCTGAAAAAAAAACATAAGGGGTAACACTGTCGTTTTTGGCCGAAATTTTGACCCCCTCCGATCTTCTTGAAACTCTGGATTCTGACAGAGGGCCACGAGACTTCGACCAGCGCGCAAAAATGGAGGCTCTAGACCCTTCCAGAGCCGAGATATCGGATGTCAAAGTTTTGACCTGAAAAAAAAACATAAGGGGTAACACTGTCGTTTTTGGCCGAAATTTTGACCCCCTCCGATCTTCTTGAAACTCTGGATTCTGACAGAGGGCCACGAGACTTCGACCAGCGCGCAAAAATGGAGGCTCTAGACCCTTCCAGAGCCGAGATATCGGATGTCAAAGTTTTGACCTGAAAAAAAAACATAAGGGGTAACACTGTCGTTTTTGGCCGAAATTTTGACCCCCTCCGATCTTCTTGAAACTCTGGATTCTGACAGAGGGCCACGAGACTTCGACCAGCGCGCAAAAATGGAGGCTCTAGACCCTTCCAGAGCCGAGATATCGGATGTCAAAGTTTTGACCTGAAAAAAAAACATAAGGGGTAACACTGTCGTTTTTGGCCGAAATTTTGACCCCCTCCGATCTTCTTGAAACTCTGGATTCTGACAGAGGGCCACGAGACTTCGACCAGCGCGCAAAAATGGAGGCTCTAGACCCTTCCAGAGCCGAGATATCGGATGTCAAAGTTTTGACCTGAAAAAAAAACATAAGGGGTAACACTGTCGTTTTTGGCCGAAATTTTGACCCCCTCCGATCTTCTTGAAACTCTGGATTCTGACAGAGGGCCACGAGACTTCGACCAGCGCGCAAAAATGGAGGCTCTAGACCCTTCCAGAGCCGAGATATCGGATGTCAAAGTTTTGACCTGAAAAAAAAACATAAGGGGTAACACTGTCGTTTTTGGCCGAAATTTTGACCCCCTCCGATCTTCTTGAAACTCTGGATTCTGACAGAGGGCCACGAGACTTCGACCAGCGCGCAAAAATGGAGGCTCTAGACCCTTCCAGAGCCGAGATATCGGATGTCAAAGTTTTGACCTGAAAAAAAAACATAAGGGGTAACACTGTCGTTTTTGGCCGAAATTTTGACCCCCTCCGATCTTCTTGAAACTCTGGATTCTGACAGAGGGCCACGAGACTTCGACCAGCGCGCAAAAATGGAGGCTCTAGACCCTTCCAGAGCCGAGATATCGGATGTCAAAGTTTTGACCTGAAAAAAAAACATAAGGGGTAACACTGTCGTTTTTGGCCGAAATTTTGACCCCCTCCGATCTTCTTGAAACTCTGGATTCTGACAGAGGGCCACGAGACTTCGACCAGCGCGCAAAAATGGAGGCTCTAGACCCTTCCAGAGCCGAGATATCGGATGTCAAAGTTTTGACCTGAAAAAAAAACATAAGGGGTAACACTGTCGTTTTTGGCCGAAATTTTGACCCCCTCCGATCTTCTTGAAACTCTGGATTCTGACAGAGGGCCACGAGACTTCGACCAGCGCGCAAAAATGGAGGCTCTAGACCCTTCCAGAGCCGAGATATCGGATGTCAAAGTTTTGACCTGAAAAAAAAAACATAAGGGGTAACACTGTCGTTTTTGGCCGAAATTTTGACCCCCTCCGATCTTCTTGAAACTCTGGATTCTGACAGAGGGCCACGAGACTTCGACCAGCGCGCAAAAATGGAGGCTCTAGACCCTTCCAGAGCCGAGATATCGGATGTCAAAGTTTTGACCTGAAAAAAAAACATAAGGGGTAACACTGTCGTTTTTGGCCGAAATTTTGACCCCCTCCGATCTTCTTGAAACTCTGGATTCTGACAGAGGGCCACGAGACTTCGACCAGCGCGCAAAAATGGAGGCTCTAGACCCTTCCAGAGCCGAGATATCGGATGTCAAAGTTTTGACCTGAAAAAAAAACATAAGGGGTAACACTGTCGTTTTTGGCCGAAATTTTGACCCCCTCCGATCTTCTTGAAACTCTGGATTCTGACAGAGGGCCACGAGACTTCGACCAGCGCGCAAAAATGGAGGCTCTAGACCCTTCCAGAGCCGAGATATCGGATGTCAAAGTTTTGACCTGAAAAAAAAACATAAGGGGTAACACTGTCGTTTTTGGCCGAAATTTTGACCCCCTCCGATCTTCTTGAAACTCTGGATTCTGACAGAGGGCCACGAGACTTCGACCAGCGCGCAAAAATGGAGGCTCTAGACCCTTCCAGAGCCGAGATATCGGATGTCAAAGTTTTGACCTGAAAAAAAAACATAAGGGGTAACACTGTCGTTTTTGGCCGAAATTTTGACCCCCTCCGATCTTCTTGAAACTCTGGATTCTGACAGAGGGCCACGAGACTTCGACCAGCGCGCAAAAATGGAGGCTCTAGACCCTTCCAGAGCCGAGATATCGGATGTCAAAGTTTTGACCTGAAAAAAAAACATAAGGGGTAACACTGTCGTTTTTGGCCGAAATTTTGACCCCCTCCGATCTTCTTGAAACTCTGGATTCTGACAGAGGGCCACGAGACTTCGACCAGCGCGCAAAAATGGAGGCTCTAGACCCTTCCAGAGCCGAGATATCGGATGTCAAAGTTTTGACCTGAAAAAAAAACATAAGGGGTAACACTGTCGTTTTTGGCCGAAATTTTGACCCCCTCCGATCTTCTTGAAACTCTGGATTCTGACAGAGGGCCACGAGACTTCGACCAGCGCGCAAAAATGGAGGCTCTAGACCCTTCCAGAGCCGAGATATCGGATGTCAAAGTTTTGACCTGAAAAAAAAACATAAGGGGTAACACTGTCGTTTTTGGCCGAAATTTTGACCCCCTCCGATCTTCTTGAAACTCTGGATTCTGACAGAGGGCCACGAGACTTCGACCAGCGCGCAAAAATGGAGGCTCTAGACCCTTCCAGAGCCGAGATATCGGATGTCAAAGTTTTGACCTGAAAAAAAAACATAAGGGGTAACACTGTCGTTTTTGGCCGAAATTTTGACCCCCTCCGATCTTCTTGAAACTCTGGATTCTGACAGAGGGCCACGAGACTTCGACCAGCGCGCAAAAATGGAGGCTCTAGACCCTTCCAGAGCCGAGATATCGGATGTCAAAGTTTTGACCTGAAAAAAAAACATAAGGGGTAACACTGTCGTTTTTGGCCGAAATTTTGACCCCCTCCGATCTTCTTGAAACTCTGGATTCTGACAGAGGGCCACGAGACTTCGACCAGCGCGCAAAAATGGAGGCTCTAGACCCTTCCAGAGCCGAGATATCGGATGTCAAAGTTTTGACCTGAAAAAAAAACATAAGGGGTAACACTGTCGTTTTTGGCCGAAATTTTGACCCCCTCCGATCTTCTTGAAACTCTGGATCTCTGACAGAGGGCCACGAGACTTCGACCAGCGCGCAAAAATGGAGGCTCTAGACCCTTCCAGAGCCGAGATATCGGATGTCAAAGTTTTGACCTGAAAAAAAAACATAAGGGGTAACACTGTCGTTTTTGGCCGAAATTTTGACCCCCTCCGATCTTCTTGAAACTCTGGATTCTGACAGAGGGCCACGAGACTTCGACCAGCGCGCAAAAATGGAGGCTCTAGACCCTTCCAGAGCCGAGATATCGGATGTCAAAGTTTTGACCTGAAAAAAAAACATAAGGGGTAACACTGTCGTTTTTGGCCGAAATTTTGACCCCCTCCGATCTTCTTGAAACTCTGGATTCTGACAGAGGGCCACGAGACTTCGACCAGCGCGCAAAAATGGAGGCTCTAGACCCTTCCAGAGCCGAGATATCGGATGTCAAAGTTTTGACCTGAAAAAAAAACATAAGGGGTAACACTGTCGTTTTTGGCCGAAATTTTGACCCCCTCCGATCTTCTTGAAACTCTGGATTCTGACAGAGGGCCACGAGACTTCGACCAGCGCGCAAAAATGGAGGCTCTAGACCCTTCCAGAGCCGAGATATCGGATGTCAAAGTTTTGACCTGAAAAAAAAACATAAGGGGTAACACTGTCGTTTTTGGCCGAAATTTTGACCCCCTCCGATCTTCTTGAAACTCTGGATTCTGACAGAGGGCCACGAGACTTCGACCAGCGCGCAAAAATGGAGGCTCTAGACCCTTCCAGAGCCGAGATATCGGATGTCAAAGTTTTGACCTGAAAAAAAAACATAAGGGGTAACACTGTCGTTTTTGGCCGAAATTTTGACCCCCTCCGATCTTCTTGAAACTCTGGATTCTGACAGAGGGCCACGAGACTTCGACCAGCGCGCAAAAATGGAGGCTCTAGACCCTTCCAGAGCCGAGATATCGGATGTCAAAGTTTTGACCTGAAAAAAAAACATAAGGGGTAACACTGTCGTTTTTGGCCGAAATTTTGACCCCCTCCGATCTTCTTGAAACTCTGGATTCTGACAGAGGGCCACGAGACTTCGACCAGCGCGCAAAAATGGAGGCTCTAGACCCTTCCAGAGCCGAGATATCGGATGTCAAAGTTTTGACCTGAAAAAAAAACATAAGGGGTAACACTGTCGTTTTTGGCCGAAATTTTGACCCCCTCCGATCTTCTTGAAACTCTGGATTCTGACAGAGGGCCACGAGACTTCGACCAGCGCGCAAAAATGGAGGCTCTAGACCCTTCCAGAGCCGAGATATCGGATGTCAAAGTTTTGACCTGAAAAAAAAACATAAGGGGTAACACTGTCGTTTTTGGCCGAAATTTTGACCCCCTCCGATCTTCTTGAAACTCTGGATTCTGACAGAGGGCCACGAGACTTCGACCAGCGCGCAAAAATGGAGGCTCTAGACCCTTCCAGAGCCGAGATATCGGATGTCAAAGTTTTGACCTGAAAAAAAAACATAAGGGGTAACACTGTCGTTTTTGGCCGAAATTTTGACCCCCTCCGATCTTCTTGAAACTCTGGATTCTGACAGAGGGCCACGAGACTTCGACCAGCGCGCAAAAATGGAGGCTCTAGACCCTTCCAGAGCCGAGATATCGGATGTCAAAGTTTTGACCTGAAAAAAAAACATAAGGGGTAACACTGTCGTTTTTGGCCGAAATTTTGACCCCCTCCGATCTTCTTGAAACTCTGGATTCTGACAGAGGGCCACGAGACTTCGACCAGCGAGCAAAAATGGAGGCTCTAGACCCTTCCAGAGCCGAGATATCGGATGTCAAAGTTTTGACCTGAAAAAAAAACATAAGGGGTAACACTGTCGTTTTTGGCCGAAATTTTGACCCCCTCCGATCTTCTTGAAACTCTGGATTCTGACAGAGGGCCACGAGACTTCGACCAGCGCGCAAAAATGGAGGCTCTAGACCCTTCCAGAGCCGAGATATCGGATGTCAAAGTTTTGACCTGAAAAAAAAACATAAGGGGTAACACTGTCGTTTTTGGCCGAAATTTTGACCCCCTCCGATCTTCTTGAAACTCTGGATTCTGACAGAGGGCCACGAGACTTCGACCAGCGCGCAAAAATGGAGGCTCTAGACCCTTCCAGAGCCGAGATATCGGATGTCAAAGTTTTGACCTGAAAAAAAACATAAGGGGTAACACTGTCGTTTTTGGCCGAAATTTTGACCCCCTCCGATCTTCTTGAAACTCTGGATTCTGACAGAGGGCCACGAGACTTCGACCAGCGCGCAAAAATGGAGGCTCTAGACCCTTCCAGAGCCGAGATATCGGATGTCAAAGTTTTGACCTGAAAAAAAAACATAAGGGGTAACACTGTCGTTTTTGGCCGAAATTTTGACCCCCTCCGATCTTCTTGAAACTCTGGATTCTGACAGAGGGCCACGAGACTTCGACCAGCGCGCAAAAATGGAGGCTCTAGACCCTTCCAGAGCCGAGATATCGGATGTCAAAGTTTTGACCTGAAAAAAAACATAAGGGGTAACACTGTCGTTTTTGGCCGAAATTTTGACCCCCTCCGATCTTCTTGAAACTCTGGATTCTGACAGAGGGCCACGAGACTTCGACCAGCGCGCAAAAATGGAGGCTCTAGACCCTTCCAGAGCCGAGATATCGGATGTCAAAGTTTTGACCTGAAAAAAAAACATAAGGGGTAACACTGTCGTTTTTGGCCGAAATTTTGACCCCCTCCGATCTTCTTGAAACTCTGGATTCTGACAGAGGGCCACGAGACTTCGACCAGCGCGCAAAAATGGAGGCTCTAGACCCTTCCAGAGCCGAGATATCGGATGTCAAAGTTTTGACCTGAAAAAAAAACATAAGGGGTAACACTGTCGTTTTTGGCCGAAATTTTGACCCCCTCCGATCTTCTTGAAACTCTGGATTCTGACAGAGGGCCACGAGACTTCGACCAGCGCGCAAAAATGGAGGCTCTAGACCCTTCCAGAGCCGAGATATCGGATGTCAAAGTTTTGACCTGAAAAAAAAACATAAGGGGTAACACTGTCGTTTTTGGCCGAAATTTTGACCCCCTCCGATCTTCTTGAAACTCTGGATTCTGACAGAGGGCCACGAGACTTCGACCAGCGCGCAAAAATGGAGGCTCTAGACCCTTCCAGAGCCGAGATATCGGATGTCAAAGTTTTGACCTGAAAAAAAAACATAAGGGGTAACACTGTCGTTTTTGGCCGAAATTTTGACCCCCTCCGATCTTCTTGAAACTCTGGATTCTGACAGAGGGCCACGAGACTTCGACCAGCGCGCAAAAATGGAGGCTCTAGACCCTTCCAGAGCCGAGATATCGGATGTCAAAGTTTTGACCTGAAAAAAAAACATAAGGGGTAACACTGTCGTTTTTGGCCGAAATTTTGACCCCCTCCGATCTTCTTGAAACTCTGGATTCTGACAGAGGGCCACGAGACTTCGACCAGCGCGCAAAAATGGAGGCTCTAGACCCTTCCAGAGCCGAGATATCGGATGTCAAAGTTTTGACCTGAAAAAAAAACATAAGGGGTAACACTGTCGTTTTTGGCCGAAATTTTGACCCCCTCCGATCTTCTTGAAACTCTGGATTCTGACAGAGGGCCACGAGACTTCGACCAGCGCGCAAAAATGGAGGCTCTAGACCCTTCCAGAGCCGAGATATCGGATGTCAAAGTTTTGACCTGAAAAAAAAACATAAGGGGTAACACTGTCGTTTTTGGCCGAAATTTTGACCCCCTCCGATCTTCTTGAAACTCTGGATTCTGACAGAGGGCCACGAGACTTCGACCAGCGCGCAAAAATGGAGGCTCTAGACCCTTCCAGAGCCGAGATATCGGATGTCAAAGTTTTGACCCGAAAAAAAAACTTAAGGGGTAACACTGTCGTTTTTGGCTGAAATTTTGACCCCCTCCGATCTTCTTGAAACTCTGGATTCTGACAGAGGGCCACGAGACTTCGACCAGCGCGCAAAAATGGAGGCTCTAGACCCTTCCAGAGCCGAGATATCGGATGTCAAAGTTTTGACCTGAAAAAAAAACATAAGGGGTAACACTGTCGTTTTTGGCCGAAATTTTGACCCCCTCCGATCTTCTTGAAACTCTGGATTCTGACAGAGGGCCACGAGACTTCGACCAGCGCGCAAAAATGGACGCTCTAGACCCTTCCAGAGCCGAGATATCGGATGTCAAA
Source organism: Cyprinella venusta (assembly GCA_038021265.1). Lineage (NCBI taxonomy): Eukaryota > Metazoa > Chordata > Actinopteri > Cypriniformes > Leuciscidae > Cyprinella > Cyprinella venusta. The sequence continues at coordinate 5,728,874 of CM075871.1, forward strand.
GTTTTGACCTGAAAAAAAAACATAAGGGGTAACACTGTCGTTTTTGGCCGAAATTTTGACCCCCTCCGATCTTCTTGAAACTCTGGATTCTGACAGAGGGCCACGAGACTTCGACCAGCGCGCAAAAATGGAGGCTCTAGACCCTTCCAGAGCCGAGATATCGGATGTCAAAGTTTTGACCTGAAAAAAAAACATAAGGGGTAACACTGTCGTTTTTGGCCGAAATTTTGACCCCCTCCGATCTTCTTGAAACTCTGGATTCTGACAGAGGGCCACGAGAGACTTCGACCAGCGCGCAAAAATGGAGGCTCTAGACCCTTCCAGAGCCGAGATATCGGATGTCAAAGTTTTGACCTGAAAAAAAAACATAAGGGGTAACACTGTCGTTTTTGGCCGAAATTTTGACCCCCTCCGATCTTCTTGAAACTCTGGATTCTGACAGAGGGCCACGAGACTTCGACCAGCGCGCAAAAATGGAGGCTCTAGACCCTTCCAGAGCCGAGATATCGGATGTCAAAGTTTTGACCTGAAAAAAAAACATAAGGGGTAACACTGTCGTTTTTGGCCGAAATTTTGACCCCCTCCGATCTTCTTGAAACTCTGGATTCTGACAGAGGGCCACGAGACTTCGACCAGCGCGCAAAAATGGAGGCTCTAGACCCTTCCAGAGCCGAGATATCGGATGTCAAAGTTTTGACCTGAAAAAAAAACATAAGGGGTAACACTGTCGTTTTTGGCCGAAATTTTGACCCCCTCCGATCTTCTTGAAACTCTGGATTCTGACAGAGGGCCACGAGACTTCGACCAGCGCGCAAAAATGGAGGCTCTAGACCCTTCCAGAGCCGAGATATCGGATGTCAAAGTTTTGACCTGAAAAAAAAACATAAGGGGTAACACTGTCGTTTTTGGCCGAAATTTTGACCCCCTCCGATCTTCTTGAAACTCTGGATTCTGACAGAGGGCCACGAGACTTCGACCAGCGCGCAAAAATGGAGGCTCTAGACCCTTCCAGAGCCGAGATATCGGATGTCAAAGTTTTGACCTGAAAAAAAAACATAAGGGGTAACACTGTCGTTTTTGGCCGAAATTTTGACCCCCTCCGATCTTCTTGAAACTCTGGATTCTGACAGAGGGCCACGAGACTTCGACCAGCGCGCAAAAATGGAGGCTCTAGACCCTTCCAGAGCCGAGATATCGGATGTCAAAGTTTTGACCTGAAAAAAAAACATAAGGGGTAACACTGTCGTTTTTGGCCGAAATTTTGACCCCCTCCGATCTTCTTGAAACTCTGGATTCTGACAGAGGGCCACGAGACTTCGACCAGCGCGCAAAAATGGAGGCTCTAGACCCTTCCAGAGCCGAGATATCGGATGTCAAAGTTTTGACCTGAAAAAAAAACATAAGGGGTAACACTGTCGTTTTTGGCCGAAATTTTGACCCCCTCCGATCTTCTTGAAACTCTGGATTCTGACAGAGGGCCACGAGACTTCGACCAGCGCGCAAAAATGGAGGCTCTAGACCCTTCCAGAGCCGAGATATCGGATGTCAAAGTTTTGACCTGAAAAAAAAACATAAGGGGTAACACTGTCGTTTTTGGCCGAAATTTTGACCCCCTCCGATCTTCTTGAAACTCTGGATTCTGACAGAGGGCCACGAGACTTCGACCAGCGCGCAAAAATGGAGGCTCTAGACCCTTCCAGAGCCGAGATATCGGATGTCAAAGTTTTGACCTGAAAAAAAAACATAAGGGGTAACACTGTCGTTTTTGGCCGAAATTTTGACCCCCTCCGATCTTCTTGAAACTCTGGATTCTGACAGAGGGCCACGAGACTTCGACCAGCGCGCAAAAATGGAGGCTCTAGACCCTTCCAGAGCCGAGATATCGGATGTCAAAGTTTTGACCTGAAAAAAAAACATAAGGGGTAACACTGTCGTTTTTGGCCGAAATTTTGACCCCCTCCGATCTTCTTGAAACTCTGGATTCTGACAGAGGGCCACGAGACTTCGACCAGCGCGCAAAAATGGAGGCTCTAGACCCTTCCAGAGCCGAGATATCGGATGTCAAAGTTTTGACCTGAAAAAAAAACATAAGGGGTAACACTGTCGTTTTTGGCCGAAATTTTGACCCCCTCCGATCTTCTTGAAACTCTGGATTCTGACAGAGGGCCACGAGACTTCGACCAGCGCGCAAAAATGGAGGCTCTAGACCCTTCCAGAGCCGAGATATCGGATGTCAAAGTTTTGACCTGAAAAAAAAACATAAGGGGTAACACTGTCGTTTTTGGCCGAAATTTTGACCCCCTCCGATCTTCTTGAAACTCTGGATTCTGACAGAGGGCCACGAGACTTCGACCAGCGCGCAAAAATGGAGGCTCTAGACCCTTCCAGAGCCGAGATATCGGATGTCAAAGTTTTGACCTGAAAAAAAAACATAAGGGGTAACACTGTCGTTTTTGGCCGAAATTTTGACCCCCTCCGATCTTCTTGAAACTCTGGATTCTGACAGAGGGCCACGAGACTTCGACCAGCGCGCAAAAATGGAGGCTCTAGACCCTTCCAGAGCCGAGATATCGGATGTCAAAGTTTTGACCTGAAAAAAAAACATAAGGGGTAACACTGTCGTTTTTGGCCGAAATTTTGACCCCCTCCGATCTTCTTGAAACTCTGGATTCTGACAGAGGGCCACGAGACTTCGACCAGCGCGCAAAAATGGAGGCTCTAGACCCTTCCAGAGCCGAGATATCGGATGTCAAAGTTTTGACCTGAAAAAAAAACATAAGGGGTAACACTGTCGTTTTTGGCCGAAATTTTGACCCCCTCCGATCTTCTTGAAACTCTGGATTCTGACAGAGGGCCACGAGACTTCGACCAGCGCGCAAAAATGGAGGCTCTAGACCCTTCCAGAGCCGAGATATCGGATGTCAAAGTTTTGACCTGAAAAAAAAACATAAGGGGTAACACTGTCGTTTTTGGCCGAAATTTTGACCCCCTCCGATCTTCTTGAAACTCTGGATTCTGACAGAGGGCCACGAGACTTCGACCAGCGCGCAAAAATGGAGGCTCTAGACCCTTCCAGAGCCGAGATATCGGATGTCAAAGTTTTGACCTGAAAAAAAAACATAAGGGGTAACACTGTCGTTTTTGGCCGAAATTTTGACCCCCTCCGATCTTCTTGAAACTCTGGATTCTGACAGAGGGCCACGAGACTTCGACCAGCGCGCAAAAATGGAGGCTCTAGACCCTTCCAGAGCCGAGATATCGGATGTCAAAGTTTTGACCTGAAAAAAAAACATAAGGGGTAACACTGTCGTTTTTGGCCGAAATTTTGACCCCCTCCGATCTTCTTGAAACTCTGGATTCTGACAGAGGGCCACGAGACTTCGACCAGCGCGCAAAAATGGAGGCTCTAGACCCTTCCAGAGCCGAGATATCGGATGTCAAAGTTTTGACCTGAAAAAAAAACATAAGGGGTAACACTGTCGTTTTTGGCCGAAATTTTGACCCCCTCCGATCTTCTTGAAACTCTGGATTCTGACAGAGGGCCAAGGGCCACGAGACTTCGACCAGCGCGCAAAAATGGAGGCTCTAGACCCTTCCAGAGCCGAGATATCGGATGTCAAAGTTTTGACCCGAAAAAAAAACATAAGGGGTAACACTGTCGTTTTTGGCCGAAATTTTGACCCCCTCCGATCTTCTTGAAACTCTGGATTGTGACAAAGGGCCACGACACTTCGACCAGCGCGCAAAAATTGAGGCTCTACACCCTTCCAGAGCCGAGATATCGGATGTCAAAGTTTTGACCTGAAAAAAAACATAAGGGGTAACACTGTCGTTTTTGGCCGAAATTTTGACCCCCTCCGATCTTCTTGAAACTCTGGATTCTGACAGAGGGCCACGAGACTTCGACCAGCGCGCAAAAATGGAGGCTCTAGACCCTTCCAGAGCCGAGATATCGGATGTCAAAGTTTTGACCCGAAAAAAAAACATAAGGGGTAACACTGTCGTTTTTGGCCGAAATTTTGACCCCCTCCGATCTTCTTGAAACTCTGGATTCTGACAGAGGGCCACGAGACTTCGACCAGCGCACAAAAATGGAGGCTCTAGACCCTTCCAGAGCCAAGATATCGGAGGTCAAAATTTGGACCTGAAAAAAAACATAAGGGGTAACACTGTCATTTTTTTTTTTTTGGCCGAAATTTTGACCCCCTCCGATCTTCTTGAAACTCTGGATTCTGACAGAGGGCCACGAGACTTCGACCAGCGCGCAAAAATGGAGGCTCTAGACCCTCCCAGAGCCGAGATATCGAAGGTCAAAATTTGGACCTGAAAAAAAAACATAAGGGGTAACACTGTCATTTTTTTTTGGCCGAAATTTTGACCCCCTCCGATCTTCTTGAAACTCTGGATTCTGACAGAGGGCCACGAGACTTCGACCAGCGCGCAAAAATGGAGGCTCTAGACCCTTCCAGAGCCGAGATATCGAAGGTCAAAATTTGGACCTGAAAAAAAAACATAAGGGGTAACACTGTCATTTTTTTTTTTTGGCCGAAATTTTGACCCCCTCTGATCTTCTTGAAACTCTGGATTCTGACAGAGGGCCACGAGACTTCGACCAGCGCGCAAAAATGGAGGCTCTAGACCCTTCCAGAGCCGAGATATCGAAGGTCAAAATTTGGATCTGAAAAAAAAAACATAAGGGGTAACACTGTCATTTTTTTTTTGGCCGAAATTTTGACCCCCTCCGATCTTCTTGAAACTCTGGATTCTGACAGAGGGCCACGAGACTTCGACCAGCGCGCAAAAATGGAGGCTCTAGACCCTTCCAGAGCCGAGATATCGAAGGTCAAAATTTGGACCTGAAAAAAAAAAACATAAGGGGTAACACTGTCATTTTTTTTTTTTGGCCGAAATTTTGACCCCCTCCGATCTTCTTGAAACTCTGGATTCTGACAGAGGGCCACGAGACTTCGACCAGCATGCAAAAAGGGAGGCTCTAGACCCTTCCAGAGCCGAGATATCGAAGGTCAAACTTTGGATCTGAAAAAAAAAACATAAGGGGTAACACTGTCATTTTTTTTTTTGGCCGAAATTTTGACCCCCTCCGATCTTCTCGAAACTCTGGATTCTGACAGAGGGCCACGAGACTTCGACCAGCGCGCAAAAATGGAGGCTCTAGACCCTTCCAGAGCCAAGATATCGACAGTCAAAATTTTGACCCAAAAAAAAAACATAAGGGGTAACACTGTGGTTTTTTTTTTTTGGCCGAAATTTTGACCCCCTCCGATCTTCTTGAAACTCTGGATTCTGACAGAGGGCCACGAGACTTCGACCAACGCGCAAAAATGGAGGCTCTAGACCCTTCCAGAGCCGAGATATCGAAAGTCAAAATTTTGACCCGAAAAAAAAAACATAAGGGGTAACACTGTGGGGTTTTTGTTGGCCGAAATTTTGACCCCCTCCGATCTTCTTGAAACTTCTTCCCCGCATCCTCTTGTCTCCACACCTGAACTCACTCCCTCAATCATCCACCTGTTCATCGTCCTGATCATCTGTGTCACCTGTCGTCACCTTGTTAGTGTTCATTTTGTATCTGTATTTAGTTCTTTCTGTTTCAGTCAGTGGTTGTCGGTTCTTGATTATGTTTCATGGATAGTGTGTGTAATCTTCTGCCAGTCTTCCTTGTACCTGTTTGAAGTTTTTGAGTAAGTGTTTTGTATTGTAGCTTTGCCTCAGCCTCAGCCTGTCTTCATTCCACACTACACCGTGACAGAAGAACCAACCAAACATGGATTTCCCTGCAGTAAGACTAATGTGCCTTGAGAAGGGAAACAGCTCTCTTGAGGAACACCTGGAGATGTTCCTGGATTTGATACCTCAAACCAGTTTCCCAGACGACTGCCTCTACACGTTTCTACGTGTGGGACTGAACAACACCACTCTAGCACAGTTGTCTGGGGAACCATCTCAAGGAAGCTTTGCCCAATTTGTGGAGTTGGTGCTAGTATCCTGCAGATCATCCTTCACTGTACATGTTATCAGCCCCACTTCAACGCCCAAGACCGTCCAGCCGAGACTGTCCAGCCCGAGAGGTCTTCACCGCCGTGGCCGCCTGAAGGGTCTTCACCATCCTGGCAACGCCCTCTGCTCTGCTCTGCCACGTCCATGTCCTGTTCCGCCCTGGTCAAGCCCTTAGCTTGCTCTGCCACGCCCACATCCTGCTCCGCTCTGGAGCAGTAACTATAATAGTTAGAATAATAACTATAATAATAAAAGTTATTAATAATAACCAATACACTATACAGAAAATGAGGAAATATAAAGTTAAGTCTTCTGTGCATTCGAAGTGCTGATTGGCTCATGCAGATAGAACCTTAAAGAGCCAAGTTAGAGTTCGACTTTGTAGATAGAACCTTTTTGTTTTTTTAATAAAAAGTCCCACAATTAACAAAACTTAAAAAAAACACATCACATAACGTAAATAAGTTGTCACAGAATGAGAATATGTGAACAACTCAATTTTGACAAAAATGTCAGATAGAATCTTATAATTCCAAGGGGATGATTTATGCCATTATAAATATCTCAGCTCTGGAAGGGTCTAGAGCCTCCATTTTTGCATTCAGGTCTAAGTCGCATGGCCCTCTATCAGAATCCAGAGTTTTGAGAAGATTGGAGAAACTTAATTTCTCGCCCCGAAAAAAATGACAGGGTCGAAATTTTGAGTTTCTCTGATCTTCTTGAAACTCTGGATTCTGATAGAGGGCCATGAGACTTAGACCTGAGTACAAAAATGGAGGCATAAATGCAATGGCATAATGGCATAAATGCAACATGGGATCTTAATATCTCAGCTCAGGAAGGGTCTGGAGACTCCATTTTTGGGGGGCTGACATGTGATGTCCATTGTAATGGACACAGGGTCTGAATGGGTTAATAACAGGCTTTGTAACTAATTCGACAAATAAGATTCTAAAACACGTGATACGTGTAGATTCGAGGGACCTTACCAGCACAATTTCAATTACTTTTTTCGATTTGACTGTTGTAAATTTTCATTTTGATTTTAAAAAAGTGCTGAAAAACGACAAAATGTTGTAGTGAAGTTATCTCTCTCACCTCAGCAATCCCCGCTATTCCTCTGAGTAGCTATCCATACTCATCTCGTGCAGCTTGAGTGAAGTGCGCGAATAGCCGAGACAAATCTCATTGATCTGGGATCTGCCCATGACTGCCCATAACAGCTGTTAAGATAAATTAACAAAATTAATTAAACAGAAATTAACCATCACTGAACTTCTAAATATCCCTTGACAAACTTTGTTGTATCGTTTTCCTGTTGTCACTGTAAAGTTGCTTTGAATCAGTCTGTATTGTAAAAAGTGCAATATAGGTACAATTTTAAGCAAAAAACATCATTTTTTATTTACTTTAACCATTTAGGAGATTGTCCTAAATAATAATCATTTAAAAAAAGCATAAATACCACCGTAATTGACAATGAAGGTTCCATCAAACTAGTTTTATCTGAAGAACAATAACAACAAAGATTGTCCATGATGTAGGAAAGTTTAATACATATAGGTCTATAAACATATGTACAGTACAATTAATCTGAACAGTGGCTTTTCACAAATATAAATTACTTTAAATTGGCTTGTTCAAAGCTTAACATGTCTGTGGAGTGTGAGCAGGAGCTTGGGTGGGAAAGATTTAACACATCTCAAGTATTTCATAGCAAACCTGTCCACATTTCACCAGCTTGTTCTCCTAGTACTGCTACCATCATCTTTTGGAATTGAGCTTTGTTCCCCACTCACCAGAGCTGGCTTAACATGCACCTAGTTAAAATTCCATCCTGGCAAATGTTTTGAAATTGTACATAGCATAATACTGCTAGTCTTCCTTATATCAATCCAATGTTTGAACCTATACAAGAATAAGGCACAGATGGAGAAACACATCAAATAAACAATGAATGGTCTTTACCAGCATGCCAGTCTTGTCAGTTTTGGCACAAAATCTGGTTCACCAAAAATAGCTTTTGACACCCGCCCACTCATACAGTACTCACATTTCCACTTAAAGGTCAACGGTATCAGTGTTTCAGCACACTCATACGGAGAAAACTCAACAAAACATGAAAATCAAATTCAGGTAATTGTCTACCATCACTACATAGTCAAAAACAAGCAAGTACTGTTCTTTTAGTGCAATAAAAAGTTGCAACAGTACAAGTAATGACCATAAAGTGGACTTGAGTGGCGCCAAGTGTTAGTTATAAGAAAATAAATTGACAAAGATAGCTTACGTGTTATGATTATCTAGTGTTCTGACAAGGTCTACATAGACCCTGAATACTGTTCAGCCTGATTTTCTTCTCTTTTTTTTTTAAACAAGGCTACTATCCTCCAACAGAGCATCTACGCATTACAATATTAACAAATGGCGGGTCTGCGATAGCGAAAACACATTTAGCTGATTCAATAATTTGGAGAAAAACTATTTGAATAATTGCTGCAGTTGTTGCTCATCACAAATTCTCCTACATGAAAATAACAAATATCAAAAGACAAAAAACGTAGGCCTACATGTAATTCCCCCTCAAAATGACGTACATTCACAGGGGTCTGCATTGTAGAGAGCACAACCAAACCGAATAGCTCAACAGAACAATGAATCAACATCTGAAGGTGCAATTAAAATAATTCCTTTTTTTCTCCTCCCGCAAAGAAAAGGCTACTTTCATGAAATAATCCTTTTTTGCACAAACCAAAATAAAGACATGAACATCAAAATAAAGTTTGCTTTGCAGATAGTCCTTTTCTCCTAATGACTCTCAACAAAGACCAAATACATGAGGCACTTTCTAACTCGGGCATGCTTCAACAGCATAGTCCACAGGACTAACCATGCCTTGTTCTTTCTCCTCAGTCCAAAATGCCAGACTTAACCTCGTCATGAAACCTAGAAGAGAGCGGAGGACACAGTGGCGATAAAGAGGAGTTTGGTGGTGGCTGGTTACGTCTCCTCCATTTATTGCCTTTCTGCCACTTCCTTTGGCAGTACAGACCATCTCTGCACTACATATTCACTTCACGTCTTCCTGTTGTTCCAATTAAAGTCCGTCACAGGTTTCTGCTCTGCAGTCCTTTCCAAAGCAGGTGAGATCGGCTCAAGGGGGGATTTCTGAGACTGAGGGGAACGGGGGTCAATCAGGGGTGGGGGTTTGTCTGGGTGGAAGGGGCGGTAGTGATCAGGCCCCATGGGCCCATGGTTTCCAGGGGGGCTTCTGTGGTCAGGCATCCTTCTGAAGTCCTGTGGATGCCCTCCTCCCCCTTGGTGGTAGTTCGGGGAGCGGTACTCATCCGAACGCCGCCTCTTAGGGTCAGGATGTCTGAAAACAAAGATTCATTTTAATGCTACGGCTCTACATGCAACAAAACAGTTTTGTACATGAGAACAGACATTTTTCATGTTGCCGTTGACAAATATATAGCTACACGATGTAACTTTTGGCCTTTGGTTGAAGCACAGCTACAGTTGCAATGTTTTGGTTATTATGTGAGTGGTGGTGAACACCTTTTCAGTGTGAATTTCACTAACATCCAAACTCCTCCAAAAGACAGATTCCTAAAAAATATAATCTTGTGAGGAAGTAAGTAGCTTTTTTTGACTTGATGAAATCATAATGATAGCTGTTCGTATCAGATAGCAGTAGAAACTACAGTACAACTTGCCAGGACCAATAGACCAAATTAGGTACAATTTTAGAGAATGGCATTGTTACCAATATAAACATTGTTTTGTAAACCTATTCAATGCACAGAAAATGAGATGCTATGCAAACTATTTTGATGCGTGTTTTATTATGGGTAGTAGGGATGGGTAAATAAAATATCATTTTCTCGATTTGAATCGATTCTCATTTTTACTTACCGATATCGATTCTTAAATCTCAAGAATCGATTAGTCATCCTGTTTCATTTGAATTAATGGAACATTGTATCGCGGCTGCGCGCACCCAAAAAAAAAAAAAAAAAAAAAAAAAAAAAAAAAAAAAAAATCGCAATAATCTTTGTCCTTTGTTACTATTATGAAGCAAAGTCTCAATTTTCAAATTACGTCCATTTTCTTTAGAAATTCAAAACCATAAATAAAGTTTTGGTGCTGTGGCGTGAGATCGCTCTGGCGCAGCTCAAGAGAAGCAGCAGCGCTGATCTCTCTTCCGGCTTAATAATACCAGTTACAGCGTGAAATAAACATGAATGAGTATCTGAAAGTGTGTTAAAAGATAGAGTAAAACTTATCGAAATCCGTATCATGTCACATTGATTCGCTCAATCAGCGTTTCAACCATGGAAAGACGTCAGTTAAACAGTATCGTCATAGTTACCTCAGAAAACCCACGTCAACTCGTTAGTCAGCTAGAAAAAAATAACTCCAGAGAGGAGCATTTTGCTAAATATATACAGCATATTACATATGCATTATAATCTTAATGTTCTTCAATATTTAATGCATATTTGAATAAATCTGGCAAGTTTTTATGACAGCCACCATTTTTATATTTCATATTATCATCTAATTATAAAAATAAATAAAAGTGTAATTTAAGTGTTTGTATAGCTACAAAAGAGTTAATTATTACCTTCATATTAGGCTAATGAAGCCTAGTAGGCTACAACTAGACTCCCATAGTTTAAAGCATTAAGAAATTTGATTCCCTTGAGAAAAATTGCCATTTATTGTAACTGATATCCAAAATAATCAATATTGAATCGAAATCGAATTGCAAGCTTGTGTATCGAAATCGAATTGAATTGTGAAATTTGTCTCAAAACCCAGCCCTAATGGGTAGCCTATTGGCGCTTTCCCTTTTTCCTTGCAAACTGGAGCATCTTTATTTTATTTACGGGTATGACGTAACCATGCAAAAAACAGTTTTGGAGGGGGTAATAAGATTACTTTTTCCAAGTAATGAGTAAACCAAGTCAACCACACTAATAAGCAAAAGTGACTTTACATTTTTATTCCCAAAGTAAAAGTGTTTCTTCTCCTGCAATTGTTTGCCCTCTACTTTACAGGAGTGATTTTGCATTTCCCTCAGCCTGAGGCTTATTCATTTCATTTTTGGTGTGAAAGGGCCTTAATATATGCCAAAAATATTACAACAAGCAAGCCTAGACTAGGTGAGAAAGAATTAACAATGCATTATTTTCGATAAACTAACCAATTAGTTACTTTTTAGGGAGTAATGCAAAATTGTAACATCACTTGCACAGGTAAACTGTGGATGAACGATGAAAGTGTAATAAAATATAAATAAATGATTGTAGGCTTACCATAGTCATTTAGGTTAAGGCAAAAACACGTTTGGAGAATGGTTTTATGATATACTCGCTCCTTATTTAAATTTTGTAATTAAAAAAACAAGTTCGATAATATAGCTTTAATAAAAAGCCCCCCTTTCTTACCTGTCATAATAGTCTCGATGGCCCCGATGATCTCTATCGTTGCCATACTGGTCGTAGGCTCGTTTGCGAGGGGAACCGCTGTTACGGTAACCTCCTGAGCTGCGGTAGTCACCATGAGGGCGACGGTCGCCATAGTGGTGGTCCTTGTACCTGTGACTCTCATATGGGTGATGCCGATCCCCTTGCCAGGGCTGACTGCTGTTACCTGGGTAGTTGTATTTACGGTCTCTTTGCCAATCTCCCCTATCTGTTAATAGATGAACAAGATACCCAAATGAGATCATAAAAATGACAACTGGAATCACAAATTACGTAATTTATGGCTGTTCAAAAAGTACAGTACTACAACACCTGTTACATTTATTGTTTGATTTTTAGAACATTTGTTGCATCTCTCACCATCATTAGGAAAGTGCCTTTTATTGGGATGGTTGTATTGATCTCTGTGGTGGGAGTGAGGGGGAGGTCCAGGCTGAGGATGGGGTTTTGTTGTGGGCTGGGCACCCGTAGAGTCTCGACTAGATCCAGACGGTTCAGGTCTGAAGGGTTTTTTCCTGGAAGGATCATCCTTCTTCTTTTGCTCTTTCTGTGTGAAATACAGAGGAGCAGGTGAGTAAGTTGTACATGAGGAGAAGAAAGACATTGAGAGCGGTGGATTTACCTCTTCCTCCTGCGAGCGCTTCTTCTGAGCCATCTTATAAAGCTTGTGCAGTTTCCGGGCGCCAAACTCAGTAAATTTGGAGACAAAAATCCAGAGGTTTCTGAAAAATTCAACAAAAGTGGGGTTGAATGTAATATTTAAATATAACTACAACTCCTAGAATTGGATGTATAATGCACATTTGAGATACCTGCGCCAGATCTTGACGTGCTCGGGGTCATTATACGTTTTAAGGCACTCTGTGATGCGGTCTCCGATCTTCAACAGGCAGGTACGAGTGTGTTGTAACTGCTCCTGTACCGACAGCCCCTCGTCTGGCTTATCCAACTGCTTCAGAGCCTTCTTTACCGGCCTCATTCGCTCTTTGCACTGCACACACATTACACCACGAATCAATTTTTAACTCAAGTACTTCATACATTCCCATCAGAGATCATTGCCTGCTAAAGTAATGAATGACGTGAAGAAAGGGGAATTTTAACACTCACAATGCTAAATGTTTCCTGGTCCAGCTCATCATCTTCCTCTCCAATTGGTACAGGATCACTTCCTGCAGTTATGTGCACGGGGCCCTGAGCTTTCTTTCCTTTTCCTCCTGGTTTGGCCTAAAAAAGGGAGAAGGTGAGCTGATGAGAGACATATTCACACAAGATATAACTTGTGTACAGACTGACCAAACCTGGATGTATATTTAAAAAAAAAAAAAACTATCTGGAGCTTCAAAAAAAGAAAATAATATATTTATAATACAGAGAATGTCATTCTAATACCAGTAGTTTAAATCTAAGTTTGTGTCAACTTGTTGTCTAAGAAACTAACAAACACTGTGCACAGGACCGTGAAACATCATACCCAAGTTCAGGCTACTAAAGGAAACGTTCTCATGATGAAACGCAACACCACTGACTGCCAACATATAAAGTACCTTCTCTTTTTTGGACTTGGAGCGCTTTTTGTCTTTGTCCGCCTCCTTTTCTTTTTTAGTAGTTCCTGTTTTTTCTTTGTTTTCTTTGTTATCCTTTTTCTGTTTCTTCTTTGTGGGTGATTTTTCAGCTCCATCATCCTGGAAAATCAGAGAATTGAAAAAAAAAATGCCGCCTAACTGGTTAGTGCTGTGGATTCTCCATTGGTAAATCCTTATATTAACAAGTAGAGTTTGTTATATAGGTGATAAGATGCTTTTACCTTCACTTCTCCCTCTTCTGATGGGTTGTCGGAGAGACGAGGAGAGGCGTTTTCATTGACCAGATCATTGTTAGGGGCCTTGTTCTTCTTTCGAGGTTTCCTCTTTTTGGTTTTGATCTGGGAAGTGGGAAGATACAAAGAATGAAAATGTCAATGAATGAAAACTGAACTCACCTAGATCACTAACTTTTTTGGCCATGTGGCAATCTAACTCTTACCCCAATCCTAAGGCTAAACAAAAGTGGTGTAAATCTGCAAATTTAGTCATTTAAAATGGCCTAGAGGCCCATGATCTCCACCTCATCTCCTGCTTTAACAGCATCTTGGCTTTCCTGCTCCTTCTTCAGCATCTTAAGCAAGTAGTCTGCTCGCATCTGCAACTGCTTTCCCTGAGGCTTCTTATCAGGGTCATCTAGGAGAATCTACAAATAAAGACAACAAGGCATTTGAGGTCAGGTTAGGTTATGGTCAGTCTTTTAACTGCGAGAAAGCATTCACTTGACTCAATGTACCTTCTCAGAAAGTTTGAGATCAGGGTCTGTCTTGATCAGGTCCCAGTTGCCGTAGCCATGCTCATAGATACCCAATAACAGCTGTGTGTCATCATGAATATCCCAGTCTACGTCAAAGTGTGGAGTCTTGACCCGACAGGTCAGCTGAAATCTGGCCGACAAAGAAAGAAAACGTTACTCACTCTCTTCGGTTGCATTCTATTCATTCTTTAGGGAATGGATCAGGGTTTAGAAAAAATCTGAAACAAACCCTTCATTAGCTGGAATTAGAATCGAATTAAATTGCACAGAGAAAAAAAGAATTTGCACAATAAAATCTAGTCACACAGAGGAATTCCATTAGTCCATACATTATCATTAGTTAATTTTGACTAATTAAGGCTATTTGGACTCTTTGGAAATATATCTTTCTTCAAAATTAGTTTAATACAGTCAAAATATTCTACATTGTGTTCAGACAACTTTCTATAATTTTTATACATTCAAGCAGACAAATATAACTTTAAAGGCAATGGATCCAAAAATCTATTGATTATATTTTTAGTAACTTTAATAATTCTGTAAAATAAAGTGGTGGTAATACAAACATTATAAATATTATCTAATGTTCCTGAAATCATGTTGTATGCATTTTACACTAAATGAGTCAGATAATTATAATCCTGAAAACAAAACTATTCTAGATTCGCTTTGCTACCTTAATAGCCTTAATTGAACTGTTATGTAAAAGGCATTCTCAAATAAATTTTGAATGGCACATGACCCTGGAATGGATATTTATTCAGACTCTGAAACTTAGTTTCCCATTAAACTCATCAAATAAAATTCAAGTGGTTTAATTAAGTCTCCACCTACAGAGTGTTTGCAACGGACGCACTGATTAGACACACTGCACTCAGTATGTACTTTACTATGAAAAAAAAAATTGTGTTTCAAATCTTAACTCACTTGCTCCTTTCGGCAGGATTTGGAGGCACAGATTTATGCAGCGGTTCAAACTCCTCTTCGTGCTGGATAATGGACTTCGCATTGACCTGAACCCCAGAGATCTTTATGTTAATGCCTCGTCTTTTTCCTGGCCCTTTAGCTGCAACAAAGAAATTAAACAAATTAAAAGACCAAAAATAATTAAATCAGTATTTTTACTCAGCATATTAGCATTCACACACACCTTCCACAGGGTTTTCTTTCAAGTGCTCCTCATGCTCCTGCACTGCAGTCACACAGCTGTTGTGTACCAGCTCCCCAAGTCGCTTCAGGTCTGCGATGGACTTATCCACCAGCTCAGAGTCACGGGCAATCGCCTCCAACCTGTAGAAAACGCCATAACCAGTTCAGCACTACTCCTTCTAAATGGACTACATATTTTATTCATAGCGGTGCATTTCTTACCTCTCAAGCGGAGCTCCAAACTTCTTGTACGCCTTAATGAATCTATAATAAAAAGACCATTAAGTAATTGCAATGTTTACAGCGAAGACTCACTTAAATGTGTAATTGATTGTTCCGTTATATTACCTGCGGATCTCTGCGTCAGTAAATCCCTCCACGTTGTTTTTGCGAGCTCTCGGCCTGCCTCTCCGCTTTGGTCGTTTGTCATCCTCGCTGTCATCCGTTTCACTATCTGAACCCGAGGATCTGTGCTTCAGTTTAGATCCCACGTCACTGTCGCTGTCATTAGCCTGCGCCTAAAAACATAATAATACTGCTTTTACTCAATGTGCCATGACGTATCAATGCAGACTGTGTTTATCCGTCCTCACCACGAGATTAACAAAACTGCATAGAAAAACAAAAACGTGTTAGGAATATTGAAATAGTGGTTTCACATGAGGACGCCTCTTGTTCTGCTCTGGATTAAATCATCTCTGGCGTAAAGCAAGAGTAATGAGCATTTGGCTGCAAACACACACGGCCTTATCGCCGGGGAGTCCACTGCGCTGTAAAACTTAATGACTCATTTCCAAAAGCTACGACGCCGCATACTTCAACATGTGCTGCAATCACATGGGAATGCAGCGCGTGGCTATAAAATCTAATGAGTCATTACAGTCTGGGCAAGATATTACAGATCCGGCTCACAGGAGAGGATAAAAAGCGCGGAAAAGCCACAGGGAGCACTTCACACAACTGTCTGCTATGTATATATATTTATAAAGTTCATAGAAATTTGCACTCACACGCACGTAAAATACAAATGCATGCTGGTAAGCGTATCATCTACGATTACAGAACTGAAAATCATTTGAAGCATTTCTGCAAAATTAAGTGGTGAGAATCTTTAGGCACCTCACGATCAGATTCGATTCTGGGGGTTACGTTCTGATTCCAAATCGAATCTTGATCTATTTTTTTTTTCTTGTTAATTTATTTTTTAACTGACTTTTCCATTTATTTGTAAAAAAATATATATATTATTACTCATTAGTAATTATAAGTAGCTACGTTTTAACAAAGCTACGTCTTAACATTGTATGTAATGAATTTTCAAATATAGTCATACAAGCAAATCCTAAATAATAAAGAGTGCTTTCAGTATCCGAGGGCAAGTTTACAAGACAACGATGTACTAAAAACAGATTTAATTTATTTTAATTTATTCTTTTATAAATTTTTTTATAATTTATAGTAATAATAATAATAATAATATAATAATTTATTATATTTTAATTTATCCTTCACGTTTTTTCACGTAAAGATGACAGCGTTAAAACTATTCCCATTCAATCAGACCTGCGCGCCTATAGACTGAACACGTAATACGCATGCGCATGACGTCACCTTTTCACAAATTCGCTTTTAGTAGTTTACACAGAGACGATAACGGTACCGTTTTCAAAAACGTGCATTTTAAAAATGCTTTTTTCGAGTTTTCGGTATTGTTGTAGAACAAAACGTCCAAGTATCGCCAAGTTATGTTTATCGCAGGCTTTTTTTACTCAGAATCTGAAAAACCCCATAGGAAAATCTCAAAGGAACCAGGGACAAATTAGTCTTCTGGTTTCTGACATCATGTGTATGCGCACAGTTGCTATTAGCGTGATGTGGTTGTGTATGATGTACCTATTTATGTATGTTGTATGATTTGGAAATAAGGGAGAGTCTATACACTGGTCAAAATCAGGCCGAACCACAAATCCATTTAAACGCTTAAAAATTATCGGGAGCTCGGGAGGTGCTCGGCTCAGCTTGTAATTCCTCTCGCATGATGTGTGCCATGGACATTCAAGCATCTACTATTGATATGTGATTTCTCCCAACAGAAGAGCTCCTACAGCAGCGAGCAACCAACATTACCCAATATAAGCTAGCACAACCGTAGACTGAGTGTATGAATATAATATAACCCGCTCAGGTAACCTAGAAGCACCTCCTCACCCTCTTGTTGGAGCTTCTGCTTCTGGGCAGCATGTAGATGTCTTCCATCTCTTTCTGCTTCTGTTCTTCCTCCACCTTTTTCCGCTGATCCTCTGGAATTATATCATCCCAGTCACGCACAGCCCTCTCCTCAAGATCTGGTGCGCTTTCATCCATGGTAAAGTTAGCCACCTGCCAGAAAAAAAAATACACACACAGTTCATGCTGGGCTGAAGATCAGGAAAAAATATGTAACTTAACTGTTTGAGCAACACACACATGTGTCAAAAGGGGCAACTGACTTTCAAAAGAAATCACTCCCTCTACACTGTCAGAGAAAAAAATAAGTAATATATATATATTTTTTTTTTTGTAATTTTCATGTTGCAATCCATGCAATCATAATATATTTAAAATTGTTTCTTCTTTTTAAATAGACACTTTAAGGCCTTAATTTGTGGGCGAAAAGGCGATTAAGACTTTCTAAAAACCCGCAAGAAACCCTATTTAAGACTTAATAGACTCCTGAGTACCTTAAACTGTGACAGAAGCTCATCGGTGGCACTAGATCCCTGATCGCTCTCTCTGGTTTCAGCAAGCCGCAGGATCTCATCAATGTCCATTTCCTGTGGTTCTGATTCCTCTCCCTCAGGTTCCTTGAACAGATCCTCTGCTCCAAACTTCAAGATTGCTGTCAGTTCTTCTTTATTGAAGGGGTTTGAACTGGAAATGGCCAACAAACAGGTATTAATTATGCGTTAAATCTTTAGTCATTTCATTTAAAACATTTTGACCAGAGAAATTAGATTATATTTAATTTTTGCAGTTCTCACTTTGAATTTGCCGAGTTGTTATCCAGTACGGTTCGCCCAGTTGTGTCCATTCTCTGAATGACAAGATGGTCTAGAACCATCTTCTTTTTCGCTCTTTCAATAATGTCTTCCTCCACAGTGCCTTTTGTGACCAGACGATAGATATTTACCTATGCAAAAAAGCCAAATACATTTCAATGCGATCCAAGTACTGCTACTTCGTTCGTTCAGCAATAGGGGAAGTTACACATTAAGTCAAAGGTTGGAGCTTGACTTACTTGCTTTTTCTGGCCAATCCTGTGGGCTCTGGCCTGGGCTTGAAGATCATTCTGTGGGTTCCAGTCCGAGTCAAAGATAACCACTGTGTCGGCAGAGGCCAGGTTAATCCCAAGCCCTCCAGCTCGGGTGGACAGCAGGAAACAGAAGTCCTGAAGACGACATAGATGGGCAGTGAGAACAAGTGCCAAATGCTTGTCTCTTTTTATTTAATAATTATTTATTAGGGATGGATGATTTTGGCTAAAATCATGATCGCGATTAATCAAACAAGTTACCTCAATTACGATTATTATTATCTTTCTTCTCATATGTCACTGGCAAGGCTTATACTGTAAATATGTATGTATTTTTCCTAATGGAATAGTGCATAATCCTATATTTGTGATTCTAAAATAAGGAAAAACACAGATAGCTTTTAATGCTTATTAAATATTGAAAAATATATTATCTTATTAATATTATATATTAATAGGATTCAAAAACTGAAATAACCTACATGGCAAAATCACGTCGGTTTTAGGCTCTGAATTTCGGTTTCGATTATTTTTCGATTAATTGTCCGGCCCTATTATATATATATATATATACATATATATATATATATATATATATATACACTGTATATATATATATATATATATATATACACACCTCCTATTCTAGGTAGGAGAAATTCACTGATGACAAGATGGGCATCTAAAAAACCTTTGGCTGTCTATGCAGTAGAAAGGTGATTTTTTCTTTTCTTTTTTTAAATCAGTGCTCCCGACAGGAAATACACTGCTGCGCGATCTGTCAATGTAGGCGTGACGTCAATTATGTCACATTGGAATTGCGCGAAAATATAACGACATTCGAAAAAGCAATTTTATGATCGAATTTCCAAGGCAGTTCAACTACTCGAAGATCCGACTCATCCCTACTGTGGTGTGTGTTTGTCAGAGTCAGCAGTTGCTGTGTGACGCGAGTTCGCTGCTGGCGTATCGTTACGAGCTGGACACACTCCTAGAGAAGGCTGTTAAAATCAATTCCCTATTTTAGTTTTCGAAACTTGTGTTGGTTGGTCCGATCGATTGTGCAAACAGTTTTCGAACGTAAATTGACAGCCCTAATAATTACATAAGGCCTATATAAAGTATTTCCCATGGATCTAGCATTCCCAGAACAAGAAAAGTGCATTGTCAAGTGAGCCCTGACTGGAACATCACAACCATAGCAAATGTATCCAGACAGTGAAGCTCTGCCCAAACATAACAAATATGCATGCCACATTTTAGGCTCTTACCTCAGAGCCTTCAGCATTAAAGTGGTCCAGTGCTTGTTTTCGGATTTCTCCCTTGATGGAGCCGTCCAAACGCTGAACATTAGAGAAAACAAAGATACGCTTAATGAATGTCAAGCATGGCACTTTGACCAAACTTGGGCACCTCAGCTAGATAAATTCCCATAAAATCCTAAAAACCCCCCAAGTCACCACAAAATTATGACGACAGATTTGCCAGACCAAAACAACATTGAGGCGCAAGCTGTGCTAATGCTCAAAGCTGCATCGATCAAAAAATAACTGGGGGATAAAAATAGGCTTAGGGAACTTGCTGTCAGAGCAAACACACTGCAACCCTGACACATGATTCCCAAAGTCACTAGGGCCTTACACACAACACTGAATGTCACCCGTCTTCATGGAGTTTACAAAAACATTAGATTAAAAACTGCAGATTCTCATCTGAACAAGGACACTAGGGAAGGCAGGGTTCCCACACCTAGGTTAACTTCAAATTCAAGGACCCATGGGAACCCTGGGAAGGGTATTCATATTATTCAGTGTAATTGAGTACCATACTTTCCCCAAAATTAAATTAAATTAAATCAAATCACATATGAATAATGTGGCACTAGGTCAAAATTGCATTGTTGAGAGAAAAACAAAAACCCAGATAAGTCGCATCTGTGTATTAGGCACATTTTATTTGAAAAGTAAAATTAAATGCGCGTGTGAAATTTGAAACCACTGAAAATGGTTTGAAACCAAAATGGTCTCTTATCACCTCAATGGCACGGATTCGCAATCAGAACAAGATTTAGTTGCGGGGTTGATGTGGAAAATAAATTTTTCAGATGGCAATTTGCAGACAGCTTTTTACTAGTTGGCAAGTGCCTAGTACACATCTTTCAAATAAGGGTCCACGCCTTTACTTTGAAGCTGTAACAGATAAACACTTTCATTCAGTTCATACCTGGAATGGATATCGTTTCATAGCCAGGTAATCAGCAAGGATGTCCAACATGCGGACCATCTGAGAGAAGATGAGCACGCGGTTGCCTCTCTCCCTCAGTCGTGTGAGAAGCTTGTCCAGGAGAACCAGTTTCCCGCTGCCACGCACCAAGGACTGAACAAATATCAAAAACATCCTGAAAATGACATTCTCCTATGAAAAATCCCATTGAATTCCAATCTAGGACAGTCATACCTGTAGGTGCTCTTCTACTTTGTCATTCTCACCATCCTCTGGTTGTTTGATGAGGAAACCATGATTACAACACTTCTTCAGCTCCATGACGATGTTGAGAAAGCCAGAAGAGCTGCCTCTGGTGCCTTTGGACAAGGCTTTGAAGTTTCTTGTTAGTATCCATCTAAAAAAGTCAAACATTACATTAAGACTACAAATGAATGATGAGATGAGCAGACGTTCCGCTAAACACTTGCATTCCAACTGTGTGTCGTCTCAGAGTCTGGAACCAAACTTTGGCTCAATCAAAGAGTACCTCGATTTAGAGAGCTTTGTTACCGTCCCAAAGCACACGGCCTTGGAAAGAGGCATGAAATGGGATAAAACAGCGCTTACTTGTAGTACTGTTTTTGCTGGGCAGACATGTCGACTCTGAGGATTTGCTCCACTTTGGCCGGCAAGGATTTCTCCACGTCTTTCTTGACACGACGCAGTAGGAAAGGTTCCAGAACTTTATGTAGGCTCTGATAACCATTATCCCTGCCTTTACCATGCTCATCCTCAAAATCCTCCCAGGACTCAAACCTAAGGGGAGACAAAGTCAAGGGTTGTAAAGTTGATGCCAAGGACCCCGAAATATTATGACCCCCTTCCTTAAATATAAAGACAGCTACATAAGCGCATATTTAATAATCAATTTATACTGTGTGAGTAAATACTACACATAATATTAAAAATACATTAAGTTGCTTCTTAAATTGAAGAATGAATTCTTGAATAAGTAAGATTTTTTCATGTTTTTTTTTAAAGAAGTCTCTTATACTCACAAAGGCTATATTTATTTGATCATAAATATAGTAAAAATTGTAATATTCTGAAATATGATTACTGATGATTTAAAATCTCTAAAAAAAATGAATTTATCCTTCAACATTTTCAGCATCACTCAGTCGTGTCACATTATCGTTCAAAAAAATCATTCTAATTTGCAGATTTGAGGAAAATGTTCAAAAAAGAGGGGAAAATATGACAAATATTGAAAGAACCGCATTTATTTGAAATCTTTTTACAGAAATCTTTTGTAATATTATGTCTTAATTGTCACTTTTGATCAATTAAATGCATCCTTGCTGAACGGAACACTGAAATAATTAATTTCTTGAAAAGCATGTAGTCCCCAGACTTTTGAATGGTAGTGTTTATCTGAAAATATTTTCTTAAGTTTGTTTTTTCTACCCAATATTAATTTTATATGTCTAAACTAAGTAAAAAGAAACTTATATTAAATGAACATTTTAACACTGATGACTAAAAAAATTCGGTACATAGTGATTTTTTTGTAAATATATTTTTCTTTTATGTAAGTTTTTCTACTCTAATGTCTAAACATAGTATACACATTTATTTGTACAGCACTCTCACAATAAATATAATTCTAAAGCAATGTGTTAAAAAAGACAAATATATTTATTTAAAAAAAATTATTTAACATTTTGATGGCCATAAAAAATATATTTTTTCAGTCCTGTAGTGTATTTTTATTAAATATTTTCTTATGTTATTTTTTCTACCCTAATATCTAAACAAAGTATACACATATTTGATTTGTACAGTGCTTTCACAATAAAATTCATTTTAAAAGAAAAGTGTTAAAAAGACAAGAAAGTTATTTTTTTTTAACTTTTTGATAGCCATATATAATATATATATATATATATATATATGGCTATATTATGGCTATATATTATGTTTTCTGGTAGACTCCTACTTTGTATTTTCAAACCCTGACTGTGAGTACCTACTTGTCAGGCATAAGAAAGTGCAGAAGGGACCACAGCTCTTTGAGTGAGTTCTGAAGTGGGGTCCCAGTAATGAGCAGCCTGTGATTGGACCGAAAGTCAATCAGAGTTTTATATAGCAGCGAGTCGTCATTCTTAAGCCGGTGAGCTTCATCAACTCCGAGGAAAGCCCAGTTTATATTCCCCAGCACTCCCTGCACACACAAACAATCCTTGACTTAATAATGTGCAAATAATGAAGAACAACTCATTTCCATGAGACAGAGTCGGTTCAAAAGATTAAATCAAAGATTCCTATACCTTGTCCTTCAGTAGAATTTCATATGTGGTCAAAAGTGCATTGAACTTGATCCTTTTTGTCTGCTGGTGGATCCATTCGTAGTCCCGGATCTGGTCAAAAACACAGTGTTACACCTCAAAATAGTTCTTTTTTTTCTCCGCGCACTTGAATTGTCTCAGCATGTGAACTAGCTTACCGTCTTTCTACTTGTAACGTCTCCTAGGTACACCACTACGTTCATATCCGGAGCCCAAGTCTCAAACTCCCTCTGCCAGGAGGTAAGGGTTGACAGGGGCACCACCACGATGAAGGGACCATAAAGCTGGTGCTGATGAAAAAGGTAGGACAGGAAGGAGATCGTCTGAATGGTCTTTCCCAGGCCCATTTCATCAGCCAAGATAACACTGTTACACCTACAGAACAAAACAGAAACCAGAGATGAATACAACAGAAATGTACAAGGACTCAACTATCCTTAAATGATCACAAACTAATATGAAAGCAAGATAACCATGCACTCTTGTTATTTTAAACTAAACTTGAACTCTAAATTCAAAATTGAAAATTTAATTGAAATAAAACTCAAATAAAATAAAATAAAATACAGATCAAATTGGAAATGTTGTAACTAAGTACTATACTTACCAACACTGAACTAAAAATAAATGAAGCTAAAGGGAAATATTTAGAAAAAAATATAATAATTACTAAATATTTAAGTTAAAGTAAAACAGAAAATATAAACAATAAAAACTAACTCAAAATAAGCACTATACTAGAATAAATAAATACATTATAGTATACTAATATCTAAATTATAAACATATCAATAGTCCTAAAAATAACAGTGATAATAAACAACAATTTCTTTCTTTAATCAATTAATACAAATATGAATATTAAGCAATTACATTTTAATTAAATTAACACAAAAACATTAGGGTTAGCTTCAAGTATTTCTACGTTGTGTTAATATTACTTGCTATTTCAATGAGTAAACAGTCATAAAAAGCACTTCTCGTCAACGCTGTTGTTTAATTAATAAAACACTACATTTATTAGGATTCATTTATAGTAGTGTTTCTCAACTGATAGGTTGCGACCCAAAAAAAACAAAAAACTGTCCCATCTGAATAGGGTTTTTTACTGGTATTCATCATAAACAATTTATGTGTGTGTTAAGTGGGATGGTACTTGTGTCCGTCAAATTTTTCAGAAATAATTTTGGTTGCATCAAATTCCTAAACATTTGGTTCACAGCTTAATGACCATGGGAAATATGGCCCAACCATTTAAGCACCAATGGTTTATAATAAAAAATATCATTGTGACACAAATATAATGCCACCATGTGATGGCCGCACTAGCAGCCACACATGGAAACTTCAACTCACGGTGGTAACTTTCATTGGTTTGAGCACATTACATAATGTACAAAATAAATAACTGGACACATACACCTATTTTAGTTTTAAAAACAGTTTTATTAGTTATTTGACTTGGTTTTCTGTTTGGCACACATTTAGTTAATTTGGTTAATTTAGCTAATTTCAGGTCTATTATCTTTAAGTTACTTTCTGTGAAGTTAATACCTTTTCTTTTGAGTTACCAGTTCCTGGGGAGTTGCTGTTGGGGCTCTGCGGCTGGATGACAGGCAAAAGGATTTGCAACTGACTCTCAGCTGTTTAAGTAGGGGAATGGCTAATTGGACTGCACCATGTATGCCCATTTCATGGGGGTGGCAGAGTGTTACATTTTTGAGTTTTGTTCTTTTTCTTTGCTATTTATATTTTGTTATGATTTATTTGATTGATTTGTCCTTAGTTCATATACAATAGCATTGGTTTAACATGTGTTGTAATTTCTGTGGCTTGTTTATATATTATGTGTTTCTCTACCCCCTTTTGTGTCAGAATGGCCTGATCAGCCACTATATAAGTTTCCCCATGTCTGTTTAGTTAGGTCTGTTTTGTTTTGTTCAACCTATGTTACCTGAGCTAAGTTCTGTTTAGTTGACCTCTTTTATGGGCCCAGAACTTTTTTTTTGTGAAATAGTTATTTTTTGTGTTTGGAAATAAATTCTTATATTTTTGAAAATATATATTTTTTTTGACTCTCCTCATGCCTGCCAGCTTGGTCCCTTACACACCAGCTCTACTTTTACATCCCAAATGCAAAGCATTAATTGCTCCTGTCTAAAAACTCCACTTGTATGTTACATACCTGCACCAGGAGTGAGCGAGCCAGTTCAGTCCATCTAACTGGTAATCTCGGAGTTCAAGGTTCTCATTTCCAATGTAAGAAGGCTGCTTCTTCAAGGGCTGAAATCTTGGCCTCTGTTTCAACACCTTCCATATGGGCAGACAAAGACAACAGGGTTCACATAACTATAACAGAGTGGCAATGCTTCATCACCCTTTTTTCCAAAACACACTCTCATTCTTACCTTGCAGTCTTTGGAAGGGATTGTCTTGCAAGCATTTCTGTGTAGGAAACTATCAACGCAGGCCTCAAATTTCTTTTTGATTAATCCGCCATCCTCCCATGTGCACTCTGCATACGGCAGCCCCATCCACTTACACAGGTACTCCGGCTCAGTGGAAGAGGTTTTATGGGCTGTTGTAATATAGCAGAAAATTAAATGAATAGTAAGCATCTCCTTTGGCCAAAGTAAATAAGAAATAGTGCACACAAAAGCAGTGAACTTACAAGGTAAATCTGAGTGTGCTTGTGATTTCCCTGTTCTTGTTGCTGATTAAAAAGAAAAAGGAAAATTAGTCACAGCTCATAACTGGCAAACAGCAACCACCATCAGTCAAAACTTAAATTAACATGATCAAAATTAATGTTACAGATTTTGCTTTTCTTTAAAACTTTCTATTCAAACAATCCTAAAATATATCAAATAAAATAATCATAATGTTTCTTGAGCAGCAAATCAGCATATTTGAATGATTTCTGAAGAATCATGTGACACTGAAGACTGGAGTAATGAAGCTGAAAATTCAGCTTTGATCACAGGAATAAATTACGTTTTAAAATATATTAAATTTTAATAAAATTACTGTAACTGTTTAACTGTATACATACAGTTTTTACTGCATTTTTAATCAAATAAATACATCCATGGTGAGATTCAGAGACTTGTCTCATTAAAGTCAGCATTGACAGAAGTTGCAATGTTTTTTTTTCTTCCCTATTGTGACATATCCGAGTAAAACAGCTTCTCGAAGAAGAAAAAAAAATATAGGACAGGACTTGATTGTGTCCATTGGGAATTGATTAGATGATGGTTTACTATTGCAGTGATTTCATGTGATTGACGGCCTTTCCACCAGTAAACACATCATCAGAGAAGAAATGTTGTTGTAAGAGGGAGAAGTTAATTTTATTTAAGATTATGAAGGCACATGAATTTAAAACTAATAAAGACCACATGTGCATAGATAAATTATTAATAATAAACACTATTATGCAAGAATTGTCCATTTTGACTTACCGATCACTCTCTCTAATATCTGGAATTGCTTGCTCAGGTCATTGGTTAGCTCTTGCTGGCAATTGTAATATTCTAAATCTTCCAGTGAAGCTTTCTTCAACCTAAACAACATAATTGCAAAATACACATTTGGTGTCAGAATCATGTCTGTAAAAATGGCAATTATGCTTTAAAGGGATACTCCACTTATTTGGAAATAGGCTTATTTTACCACACCCCAGAGTTAAACAGCTGGGTTTTACCATTTCTGAATGTATTCAGCCAATTTTCTGATATTTAGAAGAATATCAGTAACCAGACAGTTTCTGGTCTCATTGACTTCCATAGGATATTTTTTTTCCTACTATGGACGTCAATGAGACCAGAAACTGTCTGGTTACTGATATTCTTCTAAATATCAGATAATCGGCTGAATGGATTCGAAAACAGTAAAACTCAACTGTTTAACTCTGGGGGAGTGGTAAAATGAGCCTATTTCCAAAAAAATGTGGAGTATCCCTTTAAAATGCCAGTTTCTTCTAGAGATGATATAAAAATGGAAAGATGTCATCTGTGTGAGAACTAACCAAGCGTTAAGCTCATCGTTTTTCTTCTTGAAGTTTTCCAGCTTCTTGATCCCTTTGACTTTCTGCTGAGTGAGGGAGTCCACGCTCTCCCAAGTGTTGTGGATGTAGGACCAGCCTTTCCACTTGATGAGGAACTGAGTTTCCCCTTCCTCTTTCTCAGGGTCAAAGTCTGCTCCAGGGTTCCCATTTTCCTCAATGGCATAGAGGGTTGTGCAAGCTCCAGTGGCTGTTACCGAGGATGAGAAAAGAGTAAAGGGCTTTAATAAATAAGCACAACTGCTGTGTGTATCACTGAATATTAAGTAGGAAGGGAAAACCCTAAGGTCTTTACCTCCTTTCTTGCCAATCCTGGTTTCGAGGACCTTCTCGATGGTCTCACTGTCGTCATCCTGTTGCTCCTCGGTTCCATCCATTTCGATAAGGTCATCAGAGTCCGTCTCGAAATCATTCTGGTCCTCTTTGTAACTGCGACATATGCTTCATCATTAGTATTTATCTACGTCATAATAAATAAGTTATTAGAAATTAAAAAGTAATTGTTAATGACAATTACAAATAGGAATATCAAGGGGAAAAATTCATGGTAGTTGAAATTTTTTAAACTAAAAATATAATGCGAGGTAAAAGTTAGGTTTCTGTTAAATATCATATTTAATACATCAGGCTTTTATGCTTCATTTAGAATATGATACAGGAGAATATGGAGCTCATACTCAAGAAAAAAGCTACATTTTATTCAAAATATTTTATACATAAAATGCATTTCACTCTATATCTCCCAATAATATATTGGAAGGCTGATAATTAAAAACTAGTTTTCTGATCAAAGCTCTGTAGTTTTTATTGTGTGATGATTGAGAGATGTAAATATAAAAGTTCCTCAAAAGCCTGAAGAATCATATTTGATATATTTTGACATGACTTTTCCAAAAAAAAAAAAGAATGTATACATGTATAATCGGGTAAATCCATGTTGATTCAGTCCAGTGCCTGTTCATCTTTAAATGTGGCTAACAATATATTCTTACATTTACTGTGTAAAAATCAGTAAAAATTTGACTTAGAAATATGATACAGAAGGCTTTACGTGAGTGTTTACATCTTAATTATTATTTTCAAACAATTTTATAAAAGGGCAAAAATATAGAAATGCATTTTTACCCCCACTACCCCCAAAAAATACAAATATATTGTATACCTGAAATGCATTTTAAATGTATTTTTTATTATATCTGACAAAATAATGGCATCTCTCATCCATGCGATCTACATACGCTCCTTGATAAGAACAATCCATACCTGACTTTAGTTGCAGCTCGCCGCCTTGTTTGTCTTTTTGGGGTATCCTCCTCTTCATCATCATCGTCGTCGTCATCATCGTCGTCATCATCATCATCCTCCTCCGAGGATTCCTGCTTCCTCTGTTTCCGTCCCTTTTGCGTCTGTTGCTTGCCAGAAGACGATTTGGTCTGTGGTCTGGGAAGGGAAGAGAAGAGCACACACTTATATACACATTCAGCATTAATAGGCTTTCTGCCTTTCGTTCTGCATCCCTGGTGTGTTTGCTAGTGTAGCGATTCATTTTCACGCCTACCAGCCTGACTCATGAGCCAATAGCCTTGAGACAGCTGTCCGACAATATAAGCAGTTCTTATATACTACGCATTAATCAATTATATTAATCCTTATCCCAGACATAGGATACATGCTTCAAGTATCCTAAATTGTTAGAGCAACAATCACATCAGTGGAAACATAGCAGTTATAAATGAGCCCATGTATCATCATTTGTATTTAATAAGACAGCTCAGTTGATCATTCACGATGCGCTGTCTGAAGGCCAGGCTTCGCTACACTCTTACCTTCTAGCAGGGAGTCGTCTGGATCTAACTTTTTTCTCTTCCTGCTCACTCTCTGAACTGCTGGCCTCTTCCTCAACATCCTCTTCGTCATTTGAGTCATCATCTTTCCAGGTATTTCTTTCAACACAGAAATACCACAGGTTCATCTATCGGACCTCTAATAGCTTCAACTGCTACCCGACTGTAAAGCTGCAAGCCACTTATAGAGGGTTTTCACGACGCGTCATCAAGTCAGAAGTCGGCCATTTTGGAGGCACTGAAGATAAACAATGCCACTGAACTGAACGGACTCAAATTTGGCTGATTATTTGTACTGAAAAATGATTTGAGTTTTGGTCTGTACTAATCGGTCGCATCGGGAAAAAACATTACGTGTTCTATAGACTGCCAAAATTTTAAAAGGAGTGCAAAAACTGATGAAATCAAGTGTTTGTGGTATTAACTATGCCTACATTCACACTGTCAGTCCAAATCCGATTGGAATCTGATCTAAAATGATGTCCACGCTGTATATCACATCTGTTCAGATCCGATTTGTGTGTCCATGCAGATCTTGGGCAATACGGCTAAGACATTGACATTGATGGAGGGGGTTGCATTTGCAATAGAGATGTGGTCTTATTTAAATTTTACAACATGGAAATGTGTAGTCGCCGCTGCGCTGGTCTATAGTTACTGCGTATTGAGCTGCAGAACTGTAGGAGGCTAGTATGTAGCTACAGCTTTTTTCCGCGCCGGTTCCAAAATATGTTTCAGAAATGATTCTTTTATGCAACAACACCACAGCATTGTTTCGGCAGCAACTTGCAGCATATTTCCTCTTTAAAAATCTAGCGTTTACATTTTACGTGGCGTGAGAGTCACATACCACCCGAAATACAATCGTTCAGACTGAAGCCGATGTCCTGAAATGTGAATAGGAATTCAAACCACATATGAATGTAGCTTGAAACGGATTTAATGTGCTTTTTGTCGAGATAAGAAATACATGGAAGAATTGTAGTACGGCTAGAGAACCAAGCTTGTTCGAACATTAACCACATATCAACTTAAATTTGTCCAAATTTGGCGCTCTCTCCTGCTTACTAAGTCCTTCTCTATATGATTACACACATACCACATGTTTTTTCTGTGGTTTTTTTTGTGTGTAACAATGTGTTCAGTAGTACATAAACAGTGCAATCCGTGCTGTTGTTTACATCCAAGTGCCTCCATAATGGCTGCGCATCCGGGTTACCGCCCAGAACGTGACGTCGGTGAAAACCCTCTATTAGTTCCACTGATAACCCAGCGCACAGGCAAGTTAACATGCTAGGAGGGATTCTTCAGTCCATATACACTAGCATTTAAAAGATTTGGTTATGCTTTTGAAATCTCCAATGCTCACCAAGACTGCATTTGTTTTATCACAAATACAGCAAAAAAGCAAAATTGTGAAAAATATTATATATTATATTAATATATATATATATATATATAATACTTATTTAATATATAATATTTAAAATAACTTTTCTATTTGAATCTTTTTTAATTGTAATTTCAGTAATGACAAACCTGTATTACTCTATTAATTCAGTGTCACATGTTACTTTAGCAATCATTTTAATATGCTGCTTTAGTGCTTTATTAGTAATGTTGAAAACAGGTGTGCTTTTTTCTCTCTCTCATGATTCTTTGATGCATAGAACGAATTTATTTGAAATATAAATATTTTATATAACATTATATATTATTTTATATAACATTACAACATCTTCACTGTCATTTATGATCTAATCTTTAATAAGCATTAAAGCAAAAAGACATATTTTGAATGGTACCAAACTCTAAACTAATGTATTGCATTTTTAATAGACTTTTTTATTTTTATTAAAAGTTTATATTTACTGTTTACAGGTCTTTTGTATTTTATATACTTGCCAATAGCCAAGTTTAAAATGTATGAATGGCATTGCACTATATAACAAAATCTCTTAATAATAATCTCAAATGCTTTCGAATTTGAACAACGCAATATGAATATAAACATCAAGCTTAAAACACATTTACATGCACAACTATGGATGAATCTAAATGCTGCATACAGTATGTTTAATATGGAAACAATTATGAGAACAGAAAAAAAACAGCAAATCAGATATTTGTAAGTAAATTATGGATGGAAAAAGGTGGATGGGAGACCTAATTTAATACTTTTAGTACACTTACTCTTTCTTTTTCTGCCGTGGGCTTTTTCTTTTGGGACTTTCCCCCTCTGAATCACTGCTGCCCTAGAAACAGATGAAAATCCAATTTGAATATATGACACTAGATTAAAAAAGCATGAAAATGTCATGTTTCAAATTCATCAAGGTAACAAACCTTTCAACACATAGGGCATGTTTACACTACTTGGGCTGCCAAGCCTGATCAGTTCTGAGTCCAAGGCCAGACATAAATATTTATGCTTTAGCAAGTATCTATGTCGATGATTACTTTGGTCCAAGAAGCAGAACACGTTGCAAATGTCAACTGAGAATGTGACAGAATGCATATGACCACTAGGGGTCAGTGTTGAATTAGTTATTTGTGCACCGCCAGCCTACCTCAGCTCCAATGTTGAGGCGGGCAGGCTCTTGTCTGCTGCGACTGGATCTTCTAACACCGTAAATATCTGGATGTTCCTCCCACATCTATGATAATTAGGGATACAGTTCATTTTAAATGATTAAGCAATTAATCACCAGCTAAATTAAATCAAATGGGAATAATTCAGGATTTCTTAATGTTCAGACTGGCCTATTTTTTTACCTTCTTCACGTCGGCCAGGTTGTCTTTTTTCCTGACTGGTTTGTCTTTGACCTGTGTTGAGTTCTGGCGGGATTTGGACCCAGTGGATTCACTCCCTGACTCAAAGTGGCTCTCGGAATCGGAGGTGCTGTTGGACTCGGAACGCCGGGAACGAGCTCTATCGCTTCCCTGCTCGCTCTCTGACTGACTCCCAGACTCGGATCCAGAGCGATTAGATTCCTCTGATGCTGAATTGCTATAACATTAAAGATGTTCATGTTGAGAAACAATGAAATCATATCAAGTGGTTCTGAACAGTACAGCAGAAATCATATTCATAAATTTAATAAGAAATCTCAAGACATAATTATTGCAAAAAAAAAACAAAAAAAAATCTAATTTTATGAATTGTTAATAGGTAAGTTTGTAATTATTTTTCAATTAACTTCATTCCAACTTATTTCCTATTTCTAAATCGCTTAATTATCTAACTTTAAAATCTGACTTTTCACAAAAAAAAAAAAAAAAAAATCAAAGTATAATCCAATTATTTCAGTCCAACAATGAAATGCCAAGTCCTCTAGGCCTAATTGAAACATCTTAAACCATCTCTGTCTTTGTCATTGTAAACAATGTTTTTTGTAAACTGGATTTGGAAACTGGGGAAAAGAAATGCAATATTATTAGGGCTGTCAATGATTAATCGCATCCAAAATAAAAGTTTGTGTTTACATAATATATGTGGGTGCACTGTGTATAATTGTTTGTTTTGTGTGTATATATATATACACATGCATGTATATTTAAGAAAAAAAATATAATTTATATATAAAATATTTATATTTATATATAATATAAATTATATATAAAATATAAATATAAGCATGTGTGTGTATTTGTATATATAAAATAATTATACACAGTGCACCCACATATATTACGTAAACACAAACTTTTATTTTGGACGCGATTAATCGTCTGACAAGCCTAAATATTATATAAATGTAGCAGCATGGGAACCATTTCTGCAAATAGCTGGAATTAACCTCACTTGTTTTTAAAATATATATTTATGCAGCAACACTTTACAAAAAGGTTATAATTTGTTAAGACATTATCATTAGAGAACATGAATTACCAATGAGCAACATATTGTCAATTTTAATCTGTTAATGTTCGTTGCTAAAAATCATTTGTTCATGTTAGTTTACAGTGCATTAACCAATCTTTACCAATCCGATTTTTTTTATTTAAAATTGTATTAATAAATGTTGAACTTAACATGCACTAAGTTTACGTAAATACAGGTAACTAATGAAACCTTATTGAAAAGTTTTACCATAGAAGCTTATTTAATGTTAAACAAAGCAGACAACACCTGTAGAATTTGAAGATTTGTTTAATTTTCAAGTGTTATGAGGCATTTGCATACAAACGGGTTTACTAAAATTTTAAATAAATTAAAATCGCCATTTCAAAATAACCTTTATGAAATGTGAAAGTATTGCATCATCTTGCAGGTCATTTTGGGTCTGACCACTTCTCTAAAATTAAATGCAATGGCTTCTGCCTGAAATAAGCCCATCGACTCTTACTATAAAAGTACTTCTCAAAATAGAGCATTTATATCTTCCTTACAAGGTTAAATATCATCTAAAGACACTATAATGTCAAATCTACTTTATTCTGCCTTAACTAAGTAAAACCTCATGTGAAAGTGTCTCAGTAATACTGATTTAATTTGGCACGATGGCTTTTATGGGAAACCATAAAGCAGATCCGAACGCGAGCACTAGCACATTGAGTGCTTTGATGGAATGCACTGCTAGAAACAACAACCCCCATCATGTCATGTGCTCGAGGAGCGAAACAGCTGCTGACAAGCAGTCTTACCAGCCAGACTGTCCTTATATGGCTGATGACATCATATCTGGGCGGACCTAACCTCTCAACTGAATTATCATTGGCTGCTTATTGCTACCCAAGTGAAGGACCAATGAAAACTCAGCATGAAATCATCTGACCTACACAAGACATCCTGCTTCCGCTTCCTGTAGTTCCCAGAAGCTTTTATGTAATGCAGCAACTAATACAAGCTATGCAGCACAAAGCAAGAGCCATTTTGTGACTTTGAGGGCTTTCAGCCATTTAATGAAACCTGTCTCATACTGTGATGAAACAAAGCAGTGCATTTTATGCGGCGCTAAGCCATATGAACACCTCAAATAAAGTTTAATGACTATTATATAGGAAAAAATATCACAATTGGTATCCTTTTCAGCTATTGCTTCTTTAGCAATATTTAGAAAATGGCTGCCACAGCTAAACAACAGTGAAGACATGTCACTGAAGATAATGACTCGATTTAGGCTCTCACGAGCTTCTTTAACACAGATGAAATTATTTGTAGCCTGTAAAAGTTAGCATACATGTTCATTTGTAAATTCATGATCACATATACAATATTACATGAAACTGCTGTGTGTAATTGTAAAATGATAACATACATTTGAGAGGGGTTTTCGATTTAGACACTGGTGTCTGGAACATATGCAGGGGCTTCAAAGCCGTCTCATCAATTCAGAGGGAAATTCTTGACAAACAACCACGAAAATAATGACAGACCCAGTCATAAACACTAAACACAACATCAACACATCCTGTGCTATTGATTTGTTTTTTTTTTGTTTTTTTAAGGCTGATATGATGACCACTTTTTAACAGGGTAAAAGCCCCACTGATGATGTCCTGGCTGCTAAAAGTGAAAATATATGGAAAAGCGGAGTGTGCCAGTGTTCAACAATATACTTTTAATGACAATTGATATTAAAGCAATGTGAAAGTCAAATATTGATTATAATGTCATCACATTTTGTGAGGCTTTGAAACTGAATAGTGATCATTAAATCTTCCATGTTGTGTTCAATTTTTTTCCTTGATATTTCCCTGGATAAACAAACCATGAACATTTGAAAAATGGCAATGTCCTTTCAATGTCCCCCAATCATTTTGTAATATTTTAAGGAATTGTTAGCCTAAATTAAACAATAGGTACACTTTTGGGGAAAAAAATAAATAACTGATATGAACCCAATAACATTTACAACTCATTAGTTCCAGTTTTCATATGGAAATAAAAGTAACTGAGTGAAGTAAAATAACCATAATAATTTGCTTTACATTTTCCAATCTTGGTTTGTTGGATAGATGTTATAATGGAACTAGTGAGGTCAAATTGACTGATTGCATCTAACATTAAAGTTTCTGCATTTAATTAAATAATTAAATGCAGAAACATTAAATAATATATGCGTGTATACATTTGTACACGTGTATACAATTCTAACATTAAATAATATATGTGTGTATACATTTAACTAATATATATATACATATATATATATATATATATATATATATTATACACACACATTATGTAAACAAAAACTTATTTAAAAACTAAATTGAACATATGGAAAACACAAATTAAAAAAAAAAACAGGTAAAACAAAAAAAAATTCAATTTTCAATAAGTGTGAGTTTTGAAATACATAATTGAGAGCTGAGCTAATACTGTATCAATATATACTGTATTGAGGTAATAGACCCCATGTCATTAGGAAATTATAAATGTTTGTCAAACAATTAAGACCCTTAAAGCATAGGACACAGATTTTAATTCACACGTCTGACCCCCAAATACTCCTTTAGAATCAGAAACCACTATTTTCTTTAATAAAACATTGAAACACATTAAAGTGATTATAACTTTCTGTATTAAGCAATAAAAAAGCAATTGTACATTAAATAAACAAAAACAATAGTTGTGTTGCTATTAATAATGAAACAAAGAAAATAATTTAAATTATGAACATACAAATGTAAAATAATACTCTTCCCTATAAGTTAAACAAAATTAAATTGCTTTAAACAATGTATTTGTGTGAAATTAATTTCATTAAAATATTTCAGGAAATCCGATTGAACAGGTTCTGCATACAATAAGTGCAACATCAATTTGCATCTATCAAATCAAATCCTAAACTGCCATATAATGTTAAGTTAAAAATGTTTTAAAATGTCATTAACCTTACATAATGGTGCAATGCAGCACATACTACAAATCAGACAAGGTCATTTAACAATATCACTTTAAAAATGAAAACGTTATCACTTTAATTACTGCTCAAAACAGTACAAAACACTGCATCTTGAGTATAAATTTTGCTAAAGGCCCATAGGCCTTGAATTCACTTTAAGAAATACTAGCAAAATCAGGGTGTGGCAATACATCTATCCCAAGGTCAATGATATGAAACACATGTAAATCTACATACATTGTGGTTTAGACTTTTGCACAGGTGATCAACCATGCTTGTAAAGGTAAACAATCAAGACATGTTAAAAAAGAGAGGAAAAATATGAAAGATCGTACCTGGAAGCATTGCTTTGAGTTGAGCCTTCATCCTGCTTTTTACTCTTACTCTTCATCATGATT
Organism: Cyprinella venusta; assembly: GCA_038021265.1. Taxonomy (NCBI): domain Eukaryota; kingdom Metazoa; phylum Chordata; class Actinopteri; order Cypriniformes; family Leuciscidae; genus Cyprinella; species Cyprinella venusta. The sequence continues at coordinate 5,764,880 of CM075871.1, forward strand.
TTGTCTTGGGATTTGTTAATGATGATCTTTTGTCCAGGTATTAACTGTCAAAAGTTTAAAGCTGGATGAACCATCAAACGAAAAAAAAAAAAAAAAAGTCCGTTGCGATACATGGAAAAAGTTGGACTCGGGAAATTGAAAATACATAAATATTTATACTATTTTAAAAGTTAAAAGGCATCGGAATTGAAATGACACCTGCTCGACTCTATTCGATGTCAAATATCCATGTGTCGATGGCATTTCAAGGCAATACATTCACAGAGCCACATGCATAAATTCTTACTGCGTCATCAGACAAAGGACGATTAAAACATAGCGATGAAAGCAAATAAATTCAATAATAGAAAAGAAACGATGTAAACATACCTATTGCATTGACAGGAGGAGGATTGTAGTAGTACATTCACATCTGACAAAATATCCGATTTGTTACTTCGGCCATAACAATAAACAAAAAAAAATCAAAAAGAGTCCAGGATTGAGATTAAAATAATCGGAAAGATATTCGAAAAGAAAAATAATAGCAGTAATCCACCGATGGCTATTTGAATGGAGAGAGAGAGAGGGAGAGAGAGAGTATGAGAAGAGCCCAGCAGAGCGCACTAAAAATGGAGGACCGCCATGGCTGCCAGTGCAAGGCAGGGAAAACAACGACTGGCCACTCTACGCACACACCACGGCGTTTTTCGACGAAACAAAGTCACAAAACGTACGCCTAAACGTCTTTAAGGTCCAAAACGTACTAAAACGAAGGAATTCGTGCGATTGCGGTGCCCCTAGAGGCACTCAAAGTTCACCAAAGTTGAGATACAAGTGCTATCGAGAGCCCTACGAGGCTCAACGCTCTCCCCTTCCCAAGGTTCATCCGCCATCTAACGCTCCTTCCCAGCTCTGAGAGCTTAGCCTTTGATTGACGTTCTCTCCATTTACACAGGGCTCAGGTGATGCACGAAAGACCCACCCCTTTTTATTTTAAATAAAAACTATCTGTTTTACAGATTAATTAAAACATTGAGTTATTGCTAATCTAAAAGTACAGTAGTGGAACGACTAATCAGTTGTTACAAATGGCAGGACATATCTTTGTGTTAATACTTTTATTTCTGTAAGGCTTCACTTCCTGCATAGACAGGAAATGAGACAAGAGACTGCCATTTTGCAGTGAGTGCTGGACTACACTGGACACCATTTTAGACAATTTCATTTTAACCCTTTTACACCTGCTCTGTATTTGTAATGTACTTTGCAAAAGTGATATTTGTAAGAGGACGGTTGCGTGAAATCAAGCTCGCAGGCTGGCAAGTGCGTGATTTTAATTCAACAGGAAATTTGAGGGTGTGTCCTTGAATGGAATAGATAAAACTTGAAAATAATTTGCGAAAATTAATTATGGAATGCAACTAAATTAATGTAGAAAAATTTTAAAAAGCCATCGAGGGCAGTTTAAGACATAACTAACTCTTTAAAAATTGAAAAGATCACCTAAGCTTGTTAGTAAAAAAATGATAGTTCGTAAGTAACATTTTTATTTTCTTTTGTTACGAAAAGTTGAACCTGGAAAAGCTGTGTTGGACGCAAACCGCAAAACATATTTTGCGAAACGTCATTCTTGTTTTCCATCCAATAAGAGCAACTCGATACTGTTCAATTACGAAACTTTTTTATTTAAATTTTAAAAAGGCAAAAAAAGCATGATTAAATTTTGAAATACAAGCATTTCATCAAAACAACAATGCAGTAAAATGACATAATACATACATTTGTTAAGCACATTTGTGAATGAATTAAAACATAGCAAATCACAAACAAACAAAATGTCTCTTTCTTTCCAAATCCAAAAGCAAAATTTGAGCCGCCATCTTCATTAAGCTGTAGTCTCCACTTGACTGTCCAGAATTGGTTCTTAATGAAATCAAAAAGGAGAAGGAAAACATGTAAACCCCAAATGTTTTTTTTTAAATGCGATGACAGCTTTTCATAAAAACGGTAACGTACAGCTATGAACATGAAATCAGAATTGAAATGGTTCTCTAACTAGCGACAATGGTCAATCTCACAAGGTAGCTTCAAATGGTCAATTAGGACAACCTCAACATGAACATGTACAACTAATAATAGCAGCATAATAGCGACTAATAGCAACTTATATGCATTTATTAGCCACTAATAAATGCATATAATAATATCAGCATAATAACAGCAAAATGCATGGTTATTAATTTATTGATGATAAAATGCTAACAGAAGACTGCTATGTAGTTGCCTTGTCGCATATGCGTTTGTATGATTTCTTTATATTCACCTACAAATGTAAGTGCAAGAAACTATTTCACATAAAATTCGGCAAGCGTTAATCACAAGAACACTACAAAACCCTTTACTTTCAACTACCAGAAAATCTATAGCAGCTGGATTTGGTTCACGTATCAGTTTACCAATTACATGGATACTCAGACAGTAGCTTTACGATAGACCAACAGTTTAAAAATCACAACATTTATTACACAACATATGTCTGTCATTAGCTATCATTTATGTGGATGTGCTTCACAAAAGGTCAATTTCTTCCAATAATCATGTTTTTGTTTAATAGTTTTAACTATGACCATTATCGTTAAATGGTACAAGAACAAAGTTGTATCCAAGTGATGAGCCAACAAAGCTGAAAACCATTTAAATGAATAGGTGAAAAACATGCGAGAAATTATTGAAGTGTGTTTGTCTTTACTATGTGATTATTACAATGTGTTTTTTTTCCCCTTTAATAAATGTAATAATTTAAAATGAAAGAACTATGGAAAGTGTGGCTTAACCAACAAAATGTAAGGCAACACTGTAAATTGTCTGTTCACAAAAAACAGTGAAATTTGCATACTGATATGTATTAGTCGAAATAAGAGAATTTTAACGAAAAGGACACGAGTTGTCCCAAATGTTATAAAGAAAGAAAATTCGCAATTTTAAAAAGAGAAGGTATGAAGTATATTTAATAAAAGTCGGGGTTTAGAAAAATTATGAAAAAGATTTGTAGTCACAGCTTCCTCCTCAACCGACGTATGGCACTTGCTTACTGAAAATGTCAGTAGCCTTATGCACAAGTTCACAACAGTTTCCTTAAACTATTAAATTAAATGAGATTTAAATGCAAAGGACATGGGCCAATGCACGCTTAATGTGCATGTTTAGTCTGTCCTGTCTGGATACCCATCTCAAAATCAAAAGCAGAAAATGTTTTATCCATCCATCATTCTAAATGTCACATGTAAGATGGAAATGTTGTAGTGTATTTCAGTATTTATGTGGCACAAGTGCAAGTCAGCAACAGCCAGTGAAAAAGGAAGACAAATGTAGAATAGAATTAAGAAAGATGTGTAAAACAAGTAACACAAAAGCAGAATAGACTCCGCAAGAAAAGAGTCATGGTGAATGGAAAAAATGTCCATAAATTCTAAAAATGTTAAAAACTTGGCCGCTAATTTGAGGATTTTTTTTTATTCGGCAAGACGACATGTGCGTTAACTTCAATGGATTACTCAACTTCAATTTTAAAATAAAAATTTAAAAAAAAAAAAAATAATGTTGACTTTCTCAGACGATCTGAGTTTCATCGCACATCTCAAATGTTGGTTTGGTCATTCTGAAATGTTCGAGCCAAAGTCCGTCATCTGAATCGTTTGGTATAACGACCTCCTCACACGACTGTGTTCCCAAACATCAGGAATCTGAACGCAAGATATCATGACTTCTCTCACGCTCTGAGACGAAAGTCATTTATGACTTTGGATAAAAGAGCCACAGTCGCTTCCCCAAATGCACCAATTCCCCAGGAAGTGACTGTTTTGTTCTCGAACACATGGGATGGAATCGCTGCTTTATTGGCAAATGCAAGCGATATTCCAATTTTGTGGACAAAATGGATTAAACGTCGAATGAAAACATGGCCAATGATCTCAAGAAAGGTTTCCACTAAAAACAAGATCAAGTGAAGAGAGCACCCAAGCATGCTCAGGGTACTGAAGACAAGTAAATGATTTGTACTGTCAAAGAAAAGTGAGGGGGGAAAAAACATTTACACCTTTCCTAATGTGACAGGAAGCCCTTCCCCCTCAAAAAAACAAAACAAAACATCCTTGGTACCATTACTGAGCTTTGAATTTTTTCTTTACCTTTTATATAGACTGCTGCAATTGTAAATACATTTGATGAAATACCCATTTTCTGTCCTTTATGCTACTACACTTGCCTGGGCAAAAATGCTTTCCGAGAGCTGAGAGCCTAGATGCAGCTACATGACAGACATATGGAGTAATACCTTAATAATACAAATAACACTAAGGACTTACAGAGTAGTCTTCATTTCCTTGATTTTGCCGCAGTTTCCTCTTCAGGCAAACGTCATCTGCAGGGACAAGGACAATCGTGAGATCAGAGGTAGTAGAAAACCAAACACGGTCAGTTGAGAACTACATTAGCTGCTCGAGTAAGTGTCACATTGCCCTATGTTTAATTCAAACAAGACATTGTCATCCATTTAGTAGTATAAATAATTAAGCCTCAACCCTACATTGCCTTCAAAAGATTTTCTGTTTTAATTTATCTTCCAAATAGCATCTACATTTTCTGTTGAAAATGGGAGATAATTCTTCTCCATGCAAAAGTCCATACCATGATTCTATGGTGTTTGAGTGGTTGTTAGTGTAGCTATGCAGTTGTTAACTTTTTGTCCCTACATGTGTATATGTCGATACGCAATCTTGGAACGGTCAGCGTGTTGTCATTCACAGTAAGAATCTATAATGCCACAACATTTCCCAGCTACTGGTTTTGAAACTGCCGAGATTTAAATTCCCAAAGCAATGCGATAGCCTTTCAGAGGTGAGAACGTGTTGAGCACCGTCCTTCAGCTGAAAAGCTAAACCGAGGTCGTGACACTTTGTGGTCATAAAAATCCCAGGATGTCTTTTGAAACGAGTAGGGGTGTAACCCAATCATCCTGGCCAAATTTGCCTAGTGGCCTCTGTTCATCATGGCCTCCTTATCCCTATATACTCATTGGCTTCATCACTCCATCTCCTCTCCACCAATGACCCTTTTCCACTGCATGGTACGGTTCAGTACGGTTCTGCGCGCTTCGCTTTTCCACTGCATGGTACGACTCGGCACGGCACGCTTTTCAACTGCAGTTAGTACTACTTTAACCCCTTGACGCCTGAATTTATTTACATTTATATAAATAAACAGGCATTGGGGGAATAAACACACTAGTCTGAATGGAAGCGGTTAGATGCGAATTCGCGACAGTCGGCGTTAAGGGGTTAAAGTGGGTGGGATTATAGACTGATCATTATAGTTTATCTGCCCCTCGGCAACCAACAAGAGGAACATCCGCACTCTGTCCACTGCCCACGATTTCTTTTTTGGAAGTTTTTCTTCTTTAATGAAAGTTAAGCAAGTAGTTTTAAAACAGGTGCTACTACGGTGGCTGTTACTGGCTATGTAAGTCTTGTGGTTAAGGAGATTACCCCTTCCATGTAAAGCGCTTTGAGTCTCGGGAAAAGCTATATAAAATTTGATGAATTATTATTATTAAGTCAATATTACAAGTTTTTACTATGGAACTTTTTAATGTCATGTAAGCTGACGCCGTCTTGTATTGTGTTAGTTTAGCTACAAAATCATCAGCAGATATAGATATTCAGGCTTAGACATGCGTCTAACTAAAGTTACAGACACAGAGTCAACTTGTTTTTGAGTTTTCGCAGACTAGTTTTGACCATTACAATATGGTGGACGGCTTACATAGCAGCCCAAGGAAACAGACGAGGCATCTATGTATATGCATTAACCTTTTATGTTTTAAATTTGTCCAGGTGAAATTGAGTCTGATCATTTAGAAGGTAATAACAGTTACCCTTGCTTTCACATGAAGAACAAACATTAAAGTCCGAGTTACTCACTGAAATGTAAAGGCCAATTTATACTTCTGCGTAGGGTGTATGCAGTAGGTACGGTGTAGCATACGCACAGACGCGTACCATACCGCGTACCCTTTGCCGTAGCCTGACGCAACGACGCGGACCGTAAGATCTGTGATTGGTCGGCTTGGTAGCATCGCATTTCCGCACGTACCATCTACTCCGACGTCTTCTCTCGTTTCTGCCTTTTAGTTTACGCTACGCCGTACACTACAAAGTACCTTCAATGCAAAAGTATAAATTGGCCTTAATATTCAATATGAGCCATAACTGTAGCGATGCTTGCTTTGGCAATCATAAACAAAAAAAAAGTTATCACTAATTAGGCTCTATAACTTTGGGGGCAATGAGGTGACTAAATTAGTACTGAAAACCAGGGTAAGTAGGAATCGAGGCATGCTGGAGAAATTATTTGAATGTGAAACAACACTAAACCCAAATCCAACTTGAGCGAAAAACTCTTTAGACGAGAGATTATTATTTAGTGAACTTTTATTGTAGATATAAAAATTTGTTGCAGGGTGAACGTACTTTATTGCTTTTGTTTATTTATTTGCTGCATAAAAAAAGTGAATGAAGTTTGTATTATCACTGTCACACTAGGGACACCGACATGTCAGGGTTGAAATAAGAGAAAATTGTTTTAAATGAATGGATAGTTGGTAAATTCAGTTAGAAAAATCTAAATGCTCTTAATGGTTCTGCAATAATAATAAAATTAAAGTTTAAAAGTTTTTTTTTTTTTTAAGTGTGACTAAACCCTAACTTTTTTTGTTAATTATCAGTAAGACTGCTGTTCATTGATTCGAGTACATTTTTTAACATTTGGGTATAAAGTGTAAAAACGCTGCCCTCTTTAGGTTGAACGGTGGCTACTGCAGTTGAATTTTCCTATTAGATGTTGTGGTACTGCGTGACATAAGCAGGTACCAGCTCACCACACCCTTGCCAACAGAGATGCGGGTCTCAGGTGCACGCCCTCCCTCCACTGGGCTCTGCCCACTTTTTCAGCATTTTTCAGATATTGCCAGTGGGTGAGGTCAGGCTTTGACCAGGGGTTGAGTTACCCTTTAAGTAGTGTTGGGGAAATGCGGAATAGTCATATCGTCAGCTGCTGACTGCTGATATGAATTATTATTGCTGGCGGGGATGCAATAGTTTACTTATTTGATCAATAATTTACTTGAAATGAAAATCTTTTTTCTATCATTTTGCATGCAAAGATGGAATTGGTGATGTAGAAAAATGTCACGTCGCAATTAAATATTTCATCCAAAAGGCGAGCCCGTGGATATCGCACAAGAAATATGCAAACTTCGCACGAGAGTTATGCTGGTTAAGGAGTCTCAAGTTGATCCATGAAAGTGAAAGCAAAAACTGACCAAGCATTCGGCGTCCAATGTTGCACGGCGAATTATTTCTTTCAGAGAGCTGAATTTGCCTCAATGCTGATAACGGTATACAATAGAATTTATTAGCTTAATACTTTCCTCTTGTGGTACATACATTAATGAGGGTGAAAAAAGGGTCTTTTGTATTATTGTGCCGTGTTCAGACCTAAAGCCTGTAATTAAGCCTTAGTAATAATATTGTTATTAATAATAATAACTAATAATGTGTAATTGTATTGTTATTACCAGTGTCATTAAATGTTTTATGTGCTATGGAAAGGCTTACGAAAAACAACGTCGCCTTAAACAACAACTGTTCACATATCGCAAGTGTGGTTATGTTGCGATGTCATTATGAAAGTAGGGAAGGCAAGTGGGCAAGTAGGACCCAATATTAATTTGATAAGACCAGCTCAATAATAGTATTGATAATTTCATACTTTAATGGGAAGCGTGCCAATAATCGTCTTGATGACGTCAAAGGCCATTGCCAATATGACTATCATCGATACACAAAACTATCGTCATAACCCTACTTTTAGGTATCGTCTAAGACAAAATTGGAAAAATTCCAATTTTTTATTTATTTATTTAAAATTGATGTTTGTAACATTACTTAGGTTATAGAAGGACTACGTAGTGTTACTCCACACCATTCCCCCTAAAATAACAATAATCCCTCTATTAATAACTGCAAATTAATTTGTAGGGTTTTTTTTTCAAGTTTTGAATTTCATCTTATTTCGCTAAACATTGATGCGAGTGAAGAGTTCATAGCTAGTACAAAGATTAATGTTATTTTTTTTTTATTTGTTATATTCTACAACTGTTTAAATATCTTGGGCGGTGCAGAATTTGTAAAATTTTTTAGAATTAAGAAAATGTTCTACATTTTTTAAAAACAATGATTTGTATTATTATTATGTATTTGCTCAATTTGTGTAAAATTGACATTGTTAACTATACTTCAGGTCAAGTTAGTGTTTTAAAAACATTAGTAAATGAATCACTTAACTATATAGTAGCTAAAGTAATGTACGTCATACATGGTTCTTTAAATTGCTATACTTACAGCAAAAATCCGTTTCCTCGTCTTTCTTTTGACGTTTAGGAGATCAGGAACCCTTAACAACAAAAAGAGTCTTTGTTAGATTGAAGATACATCCTACGATTTGATTTAGAGCACACCTAGTGGTGGTAGATGATAAGGTAAATAACGGATTGCGCAAATGTATAGTATATAGTTCAGTTAGGAAATACATTAATGGCACTTACATTTATATGCCATGAGACTCAACAAAACTCCATCATCTTTTATCCAGTTGTTTCGATTCCTGTACACAAAAAAACATTTCGGACAATTAGTGTTGTGTTGTATATCTTATATAGTAATGCTCACTTCGGAGTCAAAATGTTCAAAAGAAACTATTTCCGTCATGCGGTTTCTCTACACGAAATACAAATTCTTTAGTTAACGTCGAGGTAATCTGCAAGTACTATTGTTGTAAAATTCTTAAAGTACGTAATGTGACAATACTTCAAACGTTGAAGAATAAACATAAATCAGCAACATTTGATATAGAATCATCACTTAAGGCTCATGTTTTATTTTTAATTTATTCTCTTAGATGCAACATTAGTAGTAACATTTGTTTTCTAGACTGCAGTGAAGTGTTCATTATTTTACAGGATAGACCTCAAAATATATTAAAGCTAACATTTTACACTTTAAATAAAGACAACTTTAACAGTATTACTTTCTAGATTATATGTTTCTATGATATTGTGGCAACTAGAGCAATATAAAGATTTTACAGATTTAATTGGACTTTTTTATATTTATTAATAATTTTTGTATAAATGTAGGGCATTTAAAACTTTAAAACAGTACTAATCAGGTGAAAATGTACTTTACATTCATCTCTGATCAAAAATTGAAAAACAGAAATAAAGAAACATGTTTCTACATTTTTTAAAGAATATATTTTTTTTCTTGTGGACTACAATGGGTTAAAAGCCAACACCCTATTATTTAACGTCGAAAATACAGCATAAATGTTTTCAAAGCACAAGAAATAAAAGTGAATACGTTTATTAAGTTCATTCTCAAGTGGAAAAGAACAATAAAATGAAATGTTTAACTATTACATTTTATACAAAAAAAAAAACAACAATTCAATCTTAAAATAAAGTAAAACATCAAAATGTACTAAATCCAAAGGCAAGTTGACACATTCACAATGTCTTTGACCAAGTTCAAAACCATATACATCTGGGAGGGAAGATATTATTTTTTTCAGTAATTAACACAATAAATGCATTAGAATGTTCAATAAAATTGTTTATTCAATGAAAACAGTTGAAATCAACAAAAAAACATTCAAAATGTTGAGACAGGAAACGATACGTGACCTATTGCATTATTACAACAATATTTCAATATAAATTATTTTTTCCGTTCTCGAATGTTACAAGGACATTTTGTCCTCTCAAGGACAAAGCGAATTTAAAATGCGTAGACAGTTAAATCCTTGTTTCTCTTCGGTGCTGCCAGTTGAAATCTTCACGGTCTTCCTGCATCATATCCCTGCATTGTTTTCCTAAAAATTTCACGATGTTTTTACCTTAAAATTGTCGATTAAATCGACCGAATGCCCTTTTTCAGTACTTGGCAATGGCCCCATCATGGCCATTTTACAACACCTCGTCGAACCCTCTCCTTTTCCACCATATTGGTGCGTCTTTACCACTCGCTCAAACACGTTTAGAAGTTAAATTTGTAATGAAATCTTACCATTTTCCCACCGTTGAGATCTGCTCTTTTATCTGAACAGGTCGACGCCATTCTCTTCGTTGGCATTCTTGCTTTTAACGAGTTCTTCTCTCTCAGACCGCGCCGCATCGCCATCTTCACCCGTCACCGCTGTGTCTTCTCTCCGTGTGCGCGCGCTCCTCGTCCTCTCGGTGCTGTTATACTGATCGAGAGGACGGACAGCCCTGAGCTTCAGCGTAAGCACAGACAACTTCCTCTCACTGCAGCATTCTGGGTAGAAGAAGCGCAGCATCCATGATGGTGTATGGAAACTAACTTTGGAAATCAGTGACCGAATAAAAGCAATTATTAAATCAAATAAAAAAAATTTTACACTGGCATACTGACAACGCTGAAATTTAACAACACATAGCCATACGACAGAAAAGCATTTTTATTACAATAAAAAGACTGATGAAATAACTACTTCGCTTTGCCTGCTATTGTGTTATTAACTTACATAGCCTAATGTAATGTACATTCTTACAGTTACCCGTCGGGTCAAAAGTTTGGAAACATTACTTTTCAATTATTTTCAGAACTTTATGTTTAAAGAAGGTTAGATTCATCAAGCCTACATTTATTTGATCACTAGTACAGAAAAAACAGTAAAATTGTGAAATATTATTACAATTGAAAATAATGGTTTTCAATTATTATGCTTTAAAATATAATTTATTTAGCCTGTGTGCTGCAAAGCTGATTTTCAGCATTATTATTACAGTCTTTAGTGGCACACAATCCTTTCAGAAATAATTATAATTTATTCTCAAAGTTTTTATCAAAGTTAGAAATAGTTGTGCTGCTTAATATTTTTTTTTTTGGAATCAGTGATACTTTTTTCATGATTCATTGATGAATACATGAATACAAAAAAGAGCAGCATTTATGCACAATACAAATCTTTACTTGTCATTTTTTAACATTTTTTTCCCTTGCTGAATAAAGGCATCAGCACTGAAGTCTGGAGAAATTATGCTGAAAATTCAGCTTTGCATCAAAGAAATAAATTATATTTTAGTATATATAAACAGAAAACCGTTATTTTACATTGTAATAATATTTCACTATATTAATATTCTTTCTGTATTTTTTTTTATCAAATAAATGGTGGCTTGATTAGAAGGAACTTCTTTAAAAAAATCGTGATATTTTCCAAGCTGTAAAGCCATAACTTTGCAACAAATCTGTTCAGATTATAGTCCTAAAACCAAGGGAATTAGCTAGGCCTATATAAATCAACTTTTATTACAGAAAAATGACACACATTGACCTCAAGTTAATTTTAAAGAAAAAAATAAATTGGAAAAAAAAGAAAGTTGTTAAAAAAAATTGAAAGTTGATACTTCTAAAAAAGTAATGTGACATTGTTGAATATCAAAGTTATTTGTTTACGAGGGGTTTGTGGAGACATTAATGTTTTATATTTGTGGATTAAGAATGCAGTTTTAATAGTTTTTATTTTGAAGCAAGTGCAGCCTCCGAGTGGAATGTTACCAGTGTTAATATTTATTTGTTTATTTATTTAAAAGGCTACTTATTGTAATTCATGGGGTCATTATCAAGTCATTCAGACATCTTTGATATTTAAACCTATAGGCTAATTGAGCGAAATCAATAGAAATTAATTTACAGTGTTATTATTAACAAAAGTAGCCTACAGGTTGCAACAGCCAAAACCAAACCTCCATGGTTTATATAAAACACTTTTTCAATATGAATAATATAATGATCTAAAACTCATGTGAAGTTTGTTTAAATATTTATAACCGCTATGACTATGACACTTCTTTTTAGCGAATGTTTCACCAGAACCTCAGCTCTTGTCAATGGCTCATTTCTCTCCAACAGCTAGTCTGTACTCTGCATACCTCAGCTGGTTTCTTAGCAACTGTAATTGTATGAGCCTCGGCTCCCTCCCCCTCTCCTCTACAGTCATGCCACATAGGCAATGGAAAATGCAGCAGGTGGACTTTTCATGGAAGGTAGCTAAACCAGCTAAACCTACCATGGTTAGGTTCGCTAAGGAAGCGAGGTAAACTATCAATTATTCGTGTACAAGCTATGGCATTTCAAAAACAAAAATTAAAATACTGATAGAAAGAGGTGTTAAAACCAGATCCCAAAACCAGACTAAATTATATTTTCCTTTAAAACTAAAAATACTGCATAATAAATGACACCATATTTTGGCCCTTTATATCTGCACACAAATGGAAATGGAAATGTTTTTGTGTAGTATAATTAAACAAAGATGTGAAATTAATTAGGACTGAAAAATAAAACAATGTAACAGCCCTCTTGTGGTCTTGTATGACATTTTTTGGGGTTGTTTGGACTGTGGAGCAATCAGCGCCCAATGAATTTTTGGTTTGAGGGCCATTGTGCAAATAGAAAAGTTTGACTTTAAAATTAGCTTTTACAATAACAATCTGGGCCGGTCACATAAACCGCTATGACTAGTCTTATGAGTTAGTCATCAATTTAAGACTGTTAAATAACTTTTTTTTCACTCAGGCCTAATTTGATACCGAAAAGAAATACTGACTGCTCCTTGACTAACTGGGTCATTGACACTGTCTTAAAATAATGGAGACAAGCCAAGGGGCAATCAGTTTTACTTTTTGCCTTCAGATTAGACCAATCTATGAATTTATGTTACTAACTATGAATAGTCTTAAGGAAAATATATGCTATGACTTAATAGTCTTTCTGCAAACATGCCCCTGATTTTCCTGCATGCACTGACAGAAATGTCAACTGATTGTATCTGTGTAGATTGCGCCACCATGTGGCTAATATGAACAATGTATTTATTTTACTGTTGAAACGTTTCTCCACTTTGAGAATAATTGAATAACTCCCCAAAAAATTATAACCATGGTCGCATAACTAGTTTACAATTTAGCAGTCTGATACACCAAGTACTGTGTCTGCTTATAACTTTTACAGTTATTAAAATATTTCAAATCTTTATCTTCGTTTAGGTTATGCATGTATTATTAATATTAACAACAAACAATGCATTATACATGTTTGGCTTTAATGTGTATTATTGATGTAATAATATATGCATTTCTATCCAGGAGAATATGGTCTGGGACTCCTCTGTTAAATAGTGTTAAATAACAGGATGGAGCGCAGGGAAGCCAAGCCTAATCCAACAATAACCCATTTCCTTCTCTTATGACCTGAAGAGATCAAGTCATGCATGTATTCTGCTGAGATCCACTATGGTTAGTAAAGGTTAGTAAATGCCCCTTTTGAGATTTTCTTCAACAACAGCCTATTGCAAAGCACTATACCCACCACGTAGAAAATTACCACACACCACATAAACATTAGGCTACCATATTTCCCACTTCATTGGTTCCTTCTTAGAGGAATAGTTCATTTTGAAATTAATTTTTGATATGTTTTAGCTTACCTCGAGGGCATCCAAGATGTAGGTGTCTTTGTTTCCACAGTATTTTCAATTCTGATATTTTTAGGTCAAACCGTTGTTGTCTGTCAGTCATATAATGCAGGTATATGGGGTCCACCTTAAAGAGCATGCACAGAGAAGTCCAAATTAAACTGACTCATAAACGTAAGTATATACTGATGGCCTAAGACACGAAACGAGCGGTTTGTGTGAGAAAATTAACAGTATTTATACCGTTTTTATCTCTTGTAACCACAGCCACAAAGTGCCTGCCCCGTGCCCTCAGATCACTTGGACATGGCTGTGGTTACAAGAGGTATAAACAAAATACAGTTCATCTTGGATGCCCTTGAAGTAAGCTATAAAACATATCAAAAATTAATTTCAAAGTGAACTGTCCCTTTAATGATCCTTAAGATAGATAGATAGATAGATAGATAGATAGATAGATAGATAGATAGATAGACAGACAGACAGACAGACAGACAGACAGACAGACAGACAGACAGACAGACTGTTGGGGGCAACACATTACAAGTGTGTCAAGAGTTACGTAATCAGACTACTTTTTTCAAGTAACTAAGTAATGCATACTTTTAAATTTACAAGAAAATGAGTTACTTTTTGTTTGAGCTGCAGCCTACAGGTCTGAATGTGCATTTCATTAAGCCTGATGCTATTAGTTTTACTTTTGGTGTGAAAGGGCCTTACATTTGAAAAACAAACAGGAAAGCCCAGCCCAGATGGGGAAAATAACGTAAGTAACGAATTCAATTAGTTCCTTTTTGGGGGATAAATGCAATATTTTATGCTAATATGCAATATAACATAACACATAGCCTGCAAATGCCAATTCACATTTAAAATGGTATATCAGTGTTGTGTAGCCTATACTCTCGTGAAAAAAAAAAAAATCAATATTTCGCCGACGCCAACATATCAACAGGCGCTCTTGTTTTATTAAAGCACGTTGGTGCCAAACCGTGATGCACATTGGTTCCTTGTCCGTGTGGACCCTCCCGGAGCTCTTCCGGGTGTGGATAATACACATTTCCTCCTGCCGACACGCATTCCCAAGAAAACATCCTGAACGGACCGAGCTGCGTGCAAGTGCAAACCAACGAACGAGACAGGGCACTTGAGATTGAAGACAGATTATGAACAGATACTCGCAAGATTGTGTTTGACGAGCGACTGTGGAAACTGTGGAATATTTGAGATGTCAGACTCAGAGCATCATTTCCCATCATCCGTCAGACAGCTGTTGTTCGCATTTCGAGTTGTAGAGCGCAGAGCTTCTTTATACTGACTCTTTTCAATATACAAAACATCAAGTAAACGGATTAAATCGGGAAACAAAATGTGGCCAATGCCATATTATTTTGTTTTTGCTCTTATTGCCACCATTGCCCAGGAGCTTAACGGAGAACCGCACGATACGCGTCCCTCAGCGATGCTGTTGAATTCAACATTACCCCCGCAAGAAGATTCTTCATCACATAATACAACAGATGCAGCTGTTGGATCTCGCATTTCTACCATTTTAAGGGATCTTCCTACCATCAAAAATATTTCGATTTCTATCTGCGTGTTAACAACCTTGCTTATTACGTGCCTTGTCATAAAAATATTCAGGTAATATAAGTTGGTATATATTTAACTGGTGCCTATTATTGTTGAGTATTACAGTGTATTACTGTCAATCCGTTGGTTTTAAGAAAATGTCACTATACTTTTAATTGAAAATGGAGTCATTTTCGATTCATTAGTAAATGTCTCTTTAGATTAGTTGGCTTGCTTACAGATAGAAATGAACAAACACACAAACACACACACGCCATTTAGGCTATAGGCAGAATTTGTCAATATTAGAACATGCTAGATTTTCTGTTGACGCCGACTCGTTTTCCCTGACTTAATCCTCTTTGGAAGCAGATGGTTCGCCTGTTGGATGGAAACCGAACCGATTCTTTTTCAGAATCTATTTCGAAATCCGATGATTTTCACGACGTTTGGTCGGACTTCGAAACTGCAAATGCGAACGGAACTAAAATACTCAGACAGTCTCCAGCTTTTTTATATAGCAAATAAAGTGCAGTCTGACTTTCGAACAACTGACTCTTATGAGTCGGTTCTTTGTAGCGAATCAAAACACTAACCATAACGTTTATGGTATTGTACAACATACCTCAAAGCTCGCTAGACTTTAAAACAGTGCAGTTACTGATTTCAATACCACAACATGCAATTAAAGTTAGCCTATACATTATTTTATATTTTTATCCTATATATTGTTTTGTTGTGATATTTGATGAATAACCTACATATATGTTGTATTTTTATTTATAGCCAGGATCAATTTGTCACATCTAAAAAGTCTGTCCCTTTCTAACACACCTTCCAAAACAATTGTATACTTTCTGATTTCTATCAGTTTGAAAATGAACTCATTTGGCAACAGATTTGGGAGGGAAAAAAATGGCCATTTCTACCATTAACTGTTAAAGTCAGCATGAAACTTCCAGTGACTGCTTCTCGAACAATAAAACAATTTAGGGCGTTTATAGACAATATAGTCATTGGGAATTGATTTGATTGGATGGTTGTGGTTTGCTAGTGTTGTGATCTCATATGAGTGACAGTTTGTCCCGTCCTTATGCCAGTAAACAAAGATAAGCTCTGATAAATTATTTATAATAAACACTACAATATTCCATAAAATCATTGATATAATGGTGACTTTAAGGAATTAGAATAATTTAGACGAATCAGAATTGCTGCTTGCCTAGCTGGAAAACTCAAATAAACTATTGAATGTACAAGTAATAATCTCACTCACCATGTTCTCTCTCTAACCCTGGTTTGAATAGATCGGCAAAGAAGATCAGAAAAACGCGAAAGTATGACATCATCACAACTCCTGCCGAGCGCGTGGAGATGGCACCTTTAAATGAAGAAAACGACGAAGACGACGACTCGACCCTGTTCGATGTCAAATACAGGTGCTTTACCACAACTTGAATTATGTACAATGGCATGAAATTAGGTCTCTTCTATTTAACGTTTGTCCTCTTTTAGTGATTTAATTTGTAGTGCCTTACCTTTGCTTGCTTGTTGATGAAATTGGCATTTTAAAAACAAATTCAAGGGAAGGGGAATAATAGTTCAACTAGTGGAATGTGGGTCTGGCTGGCTCATATTGGATTTCTGTTCAAGTCTGTCTATCAATTACAATCTGTCTTACCAGGAAAACAAGATTCTGTTTCTTTCCTGTTGGCTGACAATGCTGTCTGCAGTGCAGCAACATATTTTTTCTCCAGTAAACACTACATTTTAAATAATTTAGTAGCAACATAGTGCGAACGACAGGGAAATGGTGCCGAAAAATATAATTTTCTAAGGACCTTTGTCTCATTAGAATAAAGTAGACTATTAATGGAAAAGGCCTTCATAAGCTGTGCTTAGTTTTACTAACATGGCACATGGCACAAGACCAGTGTTTTAAAACCCAGTAGTTGTTTATTAACTGTGAATGGTCTTGGTGTGTGACCTCACGGGTCACAATGGAAACAGTTTTGTTATTTGGAGGGTTAGCAAGCATCAAGAGGGGACTTCTCCCTTCCGTCCAATTGTTCTTTGACTGAGAACATGCTTCCTTTTTGCTGGGCATGGCTCCCTGTTTATCAGCTTTTTATTGGCAACGTGTGAGGCCAACCAGTTTGACAACTTTTATTTCTCATGCTTGAAACTTAATATGCTTTTTAATTAAAACCTAATCCTCTTATTTCAATTCTTTGCTTACTCATAGGTGAATGAAGAGGTGCACACTGTTGATGAGTCCCGGATACCCCTGCGTGTGAACACATCTCTACAGGGACCTTTGATTTGATTCATTTCCTCAGAGTCTTGAAACCTCAGTGGAACATGGCGACAAATTATATCAAATGTTTCTTGGTGTATGCATCCGTTTTGACATTCCAAACCAACAAAAACTTTTCTGTTGGAAGGACATAAAGATAATCAAAGATTGATAAAAAAAAGTTTTCTTTGCTCCTAATAAAGGAAACACTAAAGTTAATCCCCTACATATCAGTTATTGCTCTAATTATTGCACATTTTTCATTTACCCCCAAAAAACATTCCTGTTGTTTGGTAGAAAGTCTGTAATTCAATATGCATAATTGCTCTTGAAAGTATGAGGCAGCTTGAACATTACCGTCACAGTATATCACATTAAAGCTATTTTAAGTCATTTTTTTGGAATGTGATCATACATAGTAAATAATTGCAATTATTAATTTAAAAACCCTACATATGGAGCTCAAATGTTAGGTTAATTAAAGTTGTTTTTGAGTAAGCCCAAAGTTTTTAAATGAAATACAAGATGTGATGTCATATGTTGTTTATGCTCCAATACAGTTGTATACTATTATTTGTATATATTGTATGCAAATTATTCATCTGAAATAGTTTATTTTTAGAAGGATATTTTGATTTAATAAGAGTAACATGTTTCAAACATCCCTATATTTAGAGATTTATTAATGTACTAACCACTAATCGTGCATATTTACTGTATAAGGGTTGAATGTATGTCTGAGAGGGGACGCGTCTTGTTGAATTGGGAGATTGCTGTTTCCATGATGCTGCTCTCTGAGGTTGAGGAGTGTTTTTTATAGTCACATGCACACCTCCTTTTTTAATGAACTGGTTTTTACAGTGGAACACTGCAGTGCCACACATCATTAAGGGTTTAAACTTATTTAGCTGTTATAGTACTATGCCAGATTTGAAAAGTGATTAAAATATCTTAAAGCTACAGTGATATATTGATATAATATTATGTGACTTTTCTTTAACTTCAGTGTGACTATCTTATTTTGAAGCTCCTACAAAGATGTTAATGTGAAGGACTCTTGTCCAGCATCTAAGGGCCAAAATGAATTCCATTGAATTATAAATGATGGTGTAGCTGTTTTTTTCTGACTTATTTTTCTGACAAGTCAAGTATACGATTCTCTCTCTCTCTATTCTGTGTTTGTTCTAATCATTTCCAATTGCCCCAATTTCATAAAATCTGAATTCATACTTTGAAGTGAAGGAAAGGAATAGGATGCTTAAAGTATTAAACCTAAACAATTGCTGAAGTGACAGCAAAATAGTTGAGATGAAGTGTTTTTTTCTGCACTGTCTAATGTTTTTCCCCTTAGCATTCATCATAAATTGAACGTCTTAAAATCCATGCTTTAATATTTTCCCTGGTTTTGTCTGACATGTTTGTTAGTCTAAACACTGGACACAAAAGTTGTTATATCAACAATCTTTCTTTTCAAAATAATTTTTTATGTCTAAGCTGAATTGTAAATGTTTGTTTATGAAGAATATCAAATCATAAATGTACTTTTTTCCCATTCATGATTATAATAAATCCAAAATGCAATAAAAATCTTAATTAAAAACAAGGTTTGTCAAATGTGTTGTTTAAAACGTGGTTTTATGGCAAGCTGTATTAACATTTAATCCTTAAAACGTACCAGTAGACCTACTTATTTATACTCCATTAGGTAAAAGTACTTATTCATTCATTCATTATACTAGCTACTAGTGCTAGTACCTTATTAAAAGACACTTATTAGATGGTTCTTATTTATTAGGTACTGGTACACTCATTCATTAGATACAAGTAGACCTATTAAATCGATACAATTTTTTTTTTTAAGATAAGCTACTTGTTCATTTTAGCCTATTATTCAATAGATAGGTACCACCAGTACCTATTAGATATTACTTTTTCATTAGATACCAGTACTTATTTTGATACAAGTGACTAGTAAGTATTAGTATAGTAAATTTAAAGGAGTAGTTCACTTTTGAAAAAATTTTTGCTGATAATTTACTCACCCCCATGTCATCCAAGATGTCCATGTAATTCTTTCTTCTGTCGAAAAGAAATTAAAGGTTTTTGATGAAAACATTCGAGCATTTTTGCACTTCAGTGGGAACCAAACGGTTCAAGGTCCAAAAGACACTTTCAGTACAAACTGCAAACTGTTCAAAGGGCTTTAAACGATTTCATACGATGAGTAAGGGTCTTATCAAGCAAAACAATTGCTCATTTAATAAATAAATAAATAACAAAGTTTAAGTTTTATAAGCTCAAATGCTTGCCTTGCTCTGTTCTGTGACGCACGTTTGTGACTCTCCTGTTCGAACTCGTTCATCAAAATAAACAATTGTATAATGGCCCTCACCTGCATGTTGATACTGATAGCCTTTCAGCTAGCTCTCTTAGTTTTTGTCACTTCATGCACACAAGAAAGAAAAACTTCAAGATCACATTTCAAATAAAATTTCATCTGAACAACATTCAATTCAATTGAACAACATAATATTACAAATTAAGATTTTTAAACGAGAAAAAAACCCTAGAGCTTAAAAAAACATTTAAAATAAATCATAATAGAACAAGAGAATGGACCACCATGTAGTTTATGTGATTTGTATTCATAAATTAAAAAAAGTTTGTTTAAATTTAAGTTCAAGATTTTTTTTACTCATTTTATGAATAATATAAGGATTATTCAATTCAACTTGTCATAATGTTTACTATTAATAGAAATGCGTAAATAAAAAAAGCTAACCAGGAGGCAAACACATTTTGTTCCACACACAACACAATTCTGGCTTAAAAAATTCATTTGAAGGTTTATGTGGAACTTTAGTGTTAAATGAGCCTTTCATCCTTTGTGGCTGTTCCCTTCTAAATTAACTTAACAGAATATTGTAAATTCCCCTTTTGACGGACATAAAAGGGCCTTTTCCCCCGTGATAAAGTTTTGCAAAAACAAACGAATCATTCTACGGGTACAGCTACTCCTCACGCGTTGGTTACCCACAAGACCTTAAAACACACCACATTTCCAGAAATAAGCCTAACAAGACATAACTCCACATATTTCTCATAAAATATCGTCCGTAATACTGTTATGTGGCTCACAGATCATAAATGCTTTCATTTTTACCAGACCGAATTCATCTTGTGGCATCCTGTGCTAAAGTTGTTTTCTCCTCAGTTCCTGTCTTTCTTTTATTAAGTGAATCACTCTCTTGTGAGTAGCCTCGGCTCAGAGATCCAGCACCAAACCTAATATGCATTTGACTAGACAACAAGGATTTACCACAACCTGTCTCGGTTTTACCAATGAAGACAAAGCAGATCTCCTCTCAATAAGCATCAGAGCTATTTTGGGTGTAGAGTTAATAAGGTCCCTAACCACACAGGTCATTCAATAAAAACAGAAACAAAAGGATCCCCCTTTCTCCTCAAAACCAGACACTGTGGTAATCATTAACACATGAAAGCAGGAAACATGGACATCTCTTCCCCTCGTCCTCCCAGCTGTGGCCCGCAGTCAGTTGCAGTGTAATTAAGTTTAGTCATATTGGTTACAGACCGTTTCTCTCTCTCTCTCTCTCTCTCTCTCTCTTTTTTTTTAAACACAGGGGTGCTTTTTACGAATAAATGTGTTCATTATGCCGGATAGCCTGCTGACGTCCGCAGTGACACAATTATCTATTTTTAACTTAAATGGAGACATAATAAGAGCAACATGTAGTGCAGTGAATGCTTCATGTCAAAAACACGACAGATCACATGGTTCAGAATCAGAACACACGAGAAGCCCCTCTCTGGGTTGGGGGATACATTACATTTCACTCATTTTGATCGACTCCCTCATTAAAATATGTTTACTTCTAAGAAACCGTCCTCTCAGCCTTTATCAGGCCTCAAAGCACATGTAGCCTAATTGAATTTGTCAGCTTGTTTTTGGAAAAATTCGTTTTTGGGGGGTCAATAAACAAGTGTTCAAAATAAAAAATTTAAAAAATTCTTTCTCATGTTGGTTTAATATAGTTGTGAAACAACTTTTGAACAATTTGCCAGGATTACGCCTTTAGTTTAGGTGCATTTCATGTACGTTCCTAAAAAAAACATTACATCTTGAGACGAAACAATGGCACTGATATATTTTAAGATATGCCAGTGCAAGTTGCTTTCAGTTAAAACAGCTTAAACATGTATTTTAGTCTGGGACTAGACTCAATCCTTGTCTGTGAGACCAGGGGAATATGTATTAAATTAATTTAAAAAGTCTAAACTAATGCCATTTGATACCATTAATTAAAAAGTTAAAAGTATTTCTTATAATATTACAATAAATATAAAATTTTTGTGGAGTCGCATCACATGACATTTTACAACCGGAAGTAACTAAGCTTGCATTGTCATATAAATGGTCAAACGATCAGAAATTTTCTTTTGTACATTTCTGCAAATTTTGCACCACATTAATTGTCAATTTGATGGACAAAAGTTTTTCGTATTTTATTAAAGGGATAGTTCAATTTGAAATTAATTTTTGGTATGTTTTAGCTTACCTCGAGGGCCTGTCTTTGTTTCCGCAGTAGTTTAAATTTTTGATTTTTTTAGGTCAAACCGTTCATGTCTATCAGTCATATAATGGAGGTCTATGATCACCACCTCAAAGAACATGCACAGACAAGTCCAAATTAAACATGATTTAATGACTCATAAATGTAAATACACATTGATGGCCTAAGACACAAAACGAGCGGTTTGTGTGAGAAAACGAACAGTATTTGTATCATTTTTACCTCGTTACCACAGCCACAAAGTGCCCGCGCCCTCAGATCACTTGGACGTGGCTGTGGTTACAAGAGGTAAAAATTATATAAATACTGTTCGTTTTCTCACACAAACCGCTCGTTTCGTGTCTTAGGCCATCAATGTGTATTTAAATTTACGAGTGCTCTTTGAGGTGGTGACCATAGACCTCCATTATATGACTGATAAACAACAACGGTTTGACCTAAAAAATATCAAAATTGAAACTACTGTGGAAACAAAGACACCTACATCTTGGATGCCCTTGAGGTAAGCTAAAACATACCAAAAATTTATTTCAACGTGAACTATTCACAACTACTTTCAACATTGATTAATGATGTCTGAAAGATCATGAGTCACTGAAGACTGGAGTAATGATGCTGAAAATTCAGGAATAAATTAGTTTAAAATATATAAAAAGAGAACAGTTAATTGAAATCGTAATCATATCACAATATTAGTTACTGTATTTTTGATCAAACTAATGCAGCCTTGGTAAGAATAAAAGACTTGGTTATGGTGATGCACTCACACATAGTCATTATTACAGTGGCCAGATAAGTACAGCAGTATGTTCTTTACTTATAAGTTATCACAAATACATTCACTTAAACATGTAATATGTGTCACATACAAAAGAAATCCAAAACACCTTCCCAAAACCCTCCTTTATACAGAAACACTGTTTGCGATCCTAAAACAGATACTATGTGGCTTTAGCAAATTCAAAAGTTTACATACTCAGCGTCCCTTCACGGCTGAACGTTCTTGAGTACACATGAGTGTGTGAACAGCTGGGTGTGTGCTGGATTTGGCTCTAGTATCTCAGTGTGTAGCTCCACAGGCCCTGATAGCTGCCTCACTGTGCAAACATGTTCAGGCGCTCGCAGTGCACATGTTCCTCAAGTATTACAGCTCATTAATGCAAACGCTGAAGGTCACAACACTACTCGCTATGTCTTTCTAAGGCAACTTTATCAGCATAACATTTTTTCCTACTTCAGGCACTAAATTATTGTCCAAAGTACCGTCTAAAAGAGCAACATAGTGGTAAAACCCCTTTATACTGTTTAAATGTTAATTCTAACTCTAAACTGTACCATGTTAAATGCAAAAACTTTCTACATTCAGCCACGCCGTCTGTGGGCTCAACAGACACATAGACTGTAAAGGCAACAAATAAATGACATTCCTAATTTAGAATTTCCTTTCCTTTTTTACACAAATTGTCCCAAAAGACTAAGGCTGAAGACCCATTTTATAACTATGCTCCCATCTTGTGGCCAAATATGGTATACAACTAAATCTGAAATCTTAATGAATCATGTAAATAAAAAAAACAAGGGATTTGAAAAAATAAAACACCCTTAACATACATAGACGAGCCTTATTTGGGGATTAAAAACCTTCTTAAGGTTAAACACGTAAGAAACCCTTGCCTCGTTCATATATTGCATTCTCACATTTGGTCAGAGATTTACCTGGAGTATCCAGATCTTTTCACAGCATTTCTTTCTCCAAGCAGGTCCAGTGTATAAAACCATTTTGACTGGGACTGTACAAACTCATGTTGGCAGTTCACATGGTCCCGTGTGCAGCCGCAGCGCCCCCTGTCTGTGAAGAGCACTTAAGGTTCGAAATTCCAAAGGCATTGTGTGCGGACTGGCTCTAGATGTGTAGTGGTAAGTTAGCGTGTCGTAGTAGTGATACTTGACCGGTTTGCCGTCAGGTCCGTGAGCGAAAGGCCAGAAGCCATACAGGTGGATCTCATCACAAAAGCGTGTGGCCATGGTGTACATCAGGAGTCCGGTGGTGGGCCTTTTGATCTGGACGTGATTGGTCAACCAGTACCTGCAAGAAAGTCGATGGATTATTATTACAGATTATTCAGATTATTTTATGCCATGTCAGCAGTCATTATTATTACAATATTCTGTATTATACTTGTAGATCAATTACATTGTTAAAATCTTCAGAAAACCAAGAAAATCAGACACCCTACTGATCAAAAATACAGCTAATATAGTAATAGTGTGAAATATTATTTCAATAAAAAACATATCTATTTTAATATATTTTAGAATATAATTGATCCCTGTGATGGCAAAGTTAAAATTCTAGCATTACTCCAGTTTTCAGTGTCACATGATCTTTCAGAAATCATTCTGATATGCTGTTTACCTGTCCAAGAAACATTTTTATCAGTGTTGAAAACAGGAAATTTGAAATACTATTCGAGATAGAAATCCTTTGTAACCTTATAAATGTCTTCCCTGTCACTATCAATTAAATTTGTCCTTTGAGAATAATAATTCTTCAAAACTTTTGAACAGTAGTACATTACAGTAGTTTTAAAAGAGGGCACATTTACACGACAATGATGTACTAAAAACAGAAGACCTTTTCCACACACAAATGTTGTAAAAACAATCCCCGTTCATAAGAATCTGTGAAAACGACTAAAAACGCTGTATTCTGCTGCCAGGCCGGTAGTTGTTGATGCCACTTTGTAAAGAAGCACTACACGCCAACAGACTGAACACATAATATGCATGTGCATGACATCACCGCTTTCACAAATTCACATTTTTGTAGTTTACATTTCTGTAGGTTACGCTGAGATGATAACAGTATCGTTTTCAAAAAAATTGAAACCAAGTTAGCATTTTCAGGCCCCAAAATCGCTGTTGTCACAGTCAAAACAACACCGTTTTCAACTAAAAATGTAAAATTGTGTGTGAAAACGTCACTTGTACCGGAAAAAAACGGGGACGCCTCAGCTGCATTTAAGCTAAATCCCCCTTTTTTTAAAAACTCATGCCCCACCCACATCCAAACCTGAGGGTGCAGCTCTTCCACGTTTAAAAGCAGGAGATCAGACAATTGAACAATGTCCATTAAGATGCACTGAACCCTCTCCATTCCACTCACCCCTGAATAACCCTGAATAGGGCTCACTCTGTGTATCCGTGAAGTGCCATTCATTCAGGACGGCTGTAGAAAAGGGGAGTCTGGAGAAAAGGAGTTTCAGATAACAAAAGGGTTTGGGATCCCATTTTTAAAGCTACCTTCAGACTTTGTACTTTAGGGCTGAGTACAAATGGCTTTGTCTTCATCCATAGGGATTTAAAAGGATACTCCACCGTTTTATCATATTAAACGCTATTCCCTTAACTAAGACGAGTTGATACATACCTCTCTCGTCTCAGTGCGTGCCCTCAATCGCTCAGGTGCCCGAGACACTTTGATCGCACTTAACTAGCCCAGTTCATACATTTTGTTCATTCAACGAACTAAACGAACGAATTGACTCCAAACTCATTCATCAAAATGAATGAATCTTTTTCTGAGTCAGTTTGTTCGTTTAGTTCATTGAATGAACCAAATGACTCGGCAAAAGATTCATTCATTTTGATGAACGAGCTCGAACAGGAGAGTCAGGAATGAGAGTATAGTTCCCTGCATATCAGCCTAGAAAATCACAACTTTACATTTTCCGTCTGTCTTAGTGCACGATGTAACTGTAGAAGAGTCAAGGTTTAAATAGGAAAAATATCAAAACACTTTGGTAATTTGTTTGGGAGAAATGCTAATGGTCTTGTGCACTTCAATGATGTATGCTAAGCTATGCTAAAAGTGGTACCGCCAGAACCGGAGATCGGCTGAATGGATTCAAAAAAGCGGAGTTGTAAAATGAGCGTATTTCCAAAAAAAGAGGAGTATCCCTTTAAGGGAATAACATAGTTTAATATTAATAATAAAAATGGTGGAGTATCCCTTTAAGAGCAGTTTACACTACACCATTTTCAACATTAAAAAACTTTGAGATTTGGCTACTCATTTACATAGCAGCATTTCGAGGGCCTGAAAACACAAACTTAACAAACTTCTGCACTAAAGCGCAAGTTTTGAAAATGATACCGTTCTCTCCATGTAAGCTACAAAAACACAAATGTGTGAAAATGGTGACGTCATGTGCATGATCGTTTTAGTGGAAAGTTTTAACAACATAGTAATGTGTACAGATGACAGTCATGTAACTCTTATTTACCCCAAACGAATGTAATGAACACTCTGCTATAGTCAACTGAAGATGTTTCCTTTGTATTAGGTACATCTGTGCCGCGAGATGTTTCAAAAAGTGGTGGGGACAATATCGACACTATCAAAAAGTAACATGCTGAGAAAGCCTGAGAACTTTCACTGAAAACTTGGTCGTATAAACTAGATTCTAATTTAAAATGACGTAAGTAAATGATCGAATTTTTGTTTTTGGAAGAACTATTCCTTTACAAACATACTTCTTTTTTTAATCTTTTCAACAACTACAACATATTGTTTATGGCATATTTTCCTCAATACACCACCCACTCAACAGCTGTCTCTTACTTGACCTTAAATCTGGCCCACAGATGGATCTAAGAAGACCTCCTCGGCTCGGTGCGTAGCCACGATGGTGGGTTCAGACGCTGCTCTGAGGGAGGGCTGAATGACAGTCTCGAAATATGCAGAGGTCAATGGAGGAGGCAAAGGTTGAGCTATTTAAAAACAACCCACTACAATTGAGCCCAGAGGGGCTAGAATTTGTCGAGCGAACTAACAAAAGACCTTGTGTAATATATATAGATGCCTGTTAGATATATAGATGCCTGTGTGCACTTAGTGTGGGTCCTCATCCATTTACAGAAACAGTCTGTGGTCGTGGAGCAAGATGTGAATGTATTGATGTCTGAACTATAAATAGCGAGAGGCTTGATACACCTGCTTTAGCCAGCATGGATTGGAGTAGTCTTAAAGGGACAGTTCTCTCAAATGAAACTTTGGTGATTAATTACTCACCCTCATGTCGTTCCAAAGCCATAAGACTTTACTTCATGTTTAGAACACAAATGAAGATCTTTTTGATGAAATCTGAGAGATTTCTGTCCCTCCATTGACAGCCCTGTGACACAACTACCACTGAGATGCTTCAAAAAGTTCATAAAGAGATCGTAAATTTAAAGGACAAGTTCGGTCTTTTACAATTAAAGCCCTGTTTTAAGATCGACCCTGATGAAATAGAATAGTTAAGATTGTTTTTGAGACAAATGCTCCTGTCACGAGAATTTTTAAATTCTGTATTAGTACCCCCCCACCTTTATAATGAAAGCATAGGTGCACTCGAACATTCATTCATAAAAATGCATAAAACTTTAGTTTACAAAGACGTGAAACTCACCGAGTGGTCTGGGGTGTTCACTGATATGCCCACACAAAAATCGCTGCAAAAGATGCTTTCCAACAGGTTTTATCGTAGTTTATGTCCAAGTCCATGTTACTTCCTATTTTCGGTTGAAGTCCACAATAGTCAATTGTCGAGTTCACATGCGCGATCCTTAGTTATCTAGTTACCAATGATCGCGCATGTGAACTCGACAATTGACTATTGTGGACTTCAACCGAAAATAGGAAGAAACATGGACTTGGACATAAACTACGATAAAACCTGTTGGAAAGCATCTTTTGCAGCGATTTTTGTGTGGGCATATCAGTGAACACCCCAGACCACTCGGTGAGTTTCACGTCTTTGTAAACTAAAGTTTTATGCATTTTTATGAATGATTGTTCGAGTGCACCTATGCTTTCATTATAAAGGTGGGGGGGTACTAACACACAATCCAAAAATTCTCGTGACAGGAGCATTTGTCTCAAAAACAATCTTAACTATTCTATTTCATCAGGGACGATCTTAAAACAGGGCTTTAATTGTAAAAGACCGAACTTGTCCTTTAATCCATATGAATTGAGCGGTTCAGCCCAAATTTTCTAAAGAGACTTGTTCGCTTTAATTTAGGCTTTTATTCACATAAATATTCATCAACTCACACATCAGTTGTGGTAAAGCATGTTTGCTTGACGTGTGAGAACCAATGAGGTTCATTCTTGTCTTACGCAGGTTGTTTGAGCTTCATGAAGAACCAATGAGGTTCATTCTCATGTTACAATTATCAATGTTTATATGTGAATAAAAGACTAAATTCAACCGGTTTACAATAAAGCGATCGAGCCTCTTTAGAAAATTTGGACTCAACCTATCTATTCGTATAGATTAGTTTTAAAAACTCTTAATGAACTTTTTAAAGCGTCAAACTGGTAGTTGTGCAGCTGTCCTTGGAGGGACAGAAAGTTCTCAGATCTCATCAAAAAAAAATCTTCACAAGTCTTATGGGTTTGCAAAGACATTAGAGTGAGAAATTAATGACAGAATTTAAATTTCTGGGTGAACTAACCCTTTAAATGCAAGTGCACGTACCCTCTGACAGCATGGAGCAGGCGCAGGGAGGGGAAGGCGGTGCGGACGTTCATGGTGTGCAGAAGAATGAGGCGGATGACCCACTGCACTCGCTCCTCTCCTCCTTTAGCCATGAAGGCAGGGATCCACAGCACACTCCCACTGAGGCTCTGCAGCCTGTGGACGAAGCGCTGCACCCACTCCTCACTGTTCAGGTCCTGAAAGGCACGCTGGACCACAGAAGGGTTCATGGTCACCAGACTGGTCCGCAAGCCCACATCAGCGGAATACTCCTCCACAGGAGCCAGGTTGCACCTTGGAAATGGACACACACATACAGTATACTTTTGGTTAAGTCACAATCTCAGGTTAGGCTGGTCACCATGCATGGAATTACTCATTACAACCACTAAAAGTTCAACATTTAAACAGTGTATAACTTTATGTTACAAACATATTAGAATAAATAACATGAATCTACAGCCGTGGCTGTATGAATCTATTGGCAATTTGGCAGTGACAAAGTTCGTGTTTGCTGCTTCAGTATTTATAGTAGGGCTATCAAACGATTAATCGAGATTAATCGCATCCAAAATAAAAGTTTGTGTTTACATATTATATGTGGGTGCACTGTGGATAATTATATATATATATATATATATATATATATATATATATATATATATATAATTATCCACAGTTTTAGTCTTTAGTCTAAATTTAGTCTTTTATCCACATTATATATAAAAAGACTAAATTTAGTCTTTTATTCACATTTTATATATATATATATATATATATAGTCTTTTTTATATATAATGTGAATAAAAGACTAAATTTAGTCTCTATCATACTGGAAAAAAGACTAAATTTAGTGCATTTTTCATATGCACTGACTGTGGATAATTATTTATATATATATATATATATATATAATTATCCACAGTGCACCCACATATAATATGTATACACAAACTTTTATTTTGGATGCAATTAATCGCAGTTAATTGTTTGACAGCCCTAATTTATAGGTAATTTTTTTCAATTATTTCTAAGGTATACATAAGCAATAAGGTACAAGAGGCTTGATGAAGGGTGTTGTTAGGCACGATGCGAAGCGTTGTTACTTATTCACTATACAGCCCTTGTCTCGAGTACCTTATTGCTTTTAGAAAACGGTTACCACACAATAAAAATGCTAAAGTAAAAAAAAAAATTAAATTTTTTTAGTGCAACTTTCATTAAGTAAAATCACTAAAAGCCTTCCATCCGCTAGAAAAAAATAGTCCCTAACCGTGAACAGCAACAACGTTCCAATGTGTAATATGCATGAAAGTTTAAATAAAAACTACATGGGAACCACATTGTTGCACAGTGATAAATAGAACCGTTGGGTGAAGCATTCATAGCTGTGTTATATCATGAATAAAGCACAGCTATTGACCAATCAGAATTAAGGATTGGAACTGACCGTTTGATAATGAAATCTGCAATTTGCACAGGCATGCTTCTGGGACAAATTCTGACAGTGATCCATTCTTGCCTTATTAGTGCTCGGAATTGATCACAATTTGCAGGCTTCTGCTTGTCCACTGTCCTTAAGAGGACTGACACAAGTTCTCTATCTATGGGATTTATAGGAAAATTTCAAGTTAATGATCTGAGCCACTTCATTATCTCTCTTGCCTTGGGGCACGGTGCTCCATCATACTGGAAAATGCACGGATCACCACCAAATTGCTTCTGGGTCATTAGAAGTTGATACCATTCTTTATTCATGATAGTGTCGTTGGGCAGACCCACACGTGGATGGTCTCAAGATGCACGACACAGGTCTCGTGGTAGCGTTCACCTTGTCTTCTCCGGACCATTGATTTTCATGATGCACCATTATATTTTGCACCAATGTTCTGCTTTCTAACCCATGTACCTCCAGTGGAATTTCAGTCTGTCCTTGATGTTTTTCACGGAAAAAAGTGGCTTCTTTGCTTTTCTTGACACCAGGCCATTGTCCAAAAGTCTTGGCCTCTGTGTGTGAGCCGAAGCATAACACACACCTGCAGCTGACATTGAGGAACCCTGTACTTGTGCTGACACGGTACTGTAGCTCTACTCAAAGTTATGATCTGGTAAATGGCTTTTTGGCAGAGTGCAACATTCAATTCCCTTGCATGTGAAGCTTTTTTGATGCAGAGATGACAGCTGCATCTATTTATTTGTAGACAACCATTACTAACACAAGAACACAATGATTAAAGCAGTCAGCTGATCAGAACAATGCAGCGATTTCACCTCATTAGTACTTTTTCACACATTTCCATGTGCTGATGAGATTTGTGAAATGTTAGCGACTCATTTTGTTCCAGTGCCAAAAAACACTTTTTCCCATGTGCAGATGATATTAGTGAAATGATATTAGCAAGTATTTTTGTGCCAGGAACAAAAAAAACAATAAAATTTGTGATTAAGTAAAAAAACAAAACAAAACAAAAAAAAAACAGCTTTTTGCAATTATTTAAAATGCATCTGATTATTTTCTAGAAATAATCTAGAAACAGTGTGAATTATCACCTCAACAAACTCTGCAAAACAAAATGTGCCACGGTATCAAGAGTGACACATTGTGTGTTAACAAATTGACAAATAAAGAGCAAAAATCTAAGCACGAGTAAATTACCTTCACTCCAGACTTGCATCATTTTAAAACAAGTAATTTATCTTACTATAAAATACAGCATAATATTACACTCTGCATTAGTCATACATGCAGAATCCTCCAAAAGACCAAACAAGCACCTTTTAGAGCTCATCCTATCATTTAACTTTAAAAAAAAAACCACAGAGGTGACTTTAAAGCAAATACCAAGCAGGGTGCTGGCATTATCATCTTGCCACAATACCTGGAAAAACCTTTCAGCACTGGCACCATGCCGACTGCTGAGGCTTAGCTGCACAGTCACACTCCCACACAGCTTTGTCCTTGCCCAGTGGAACAGCCATGCCAACCACACAAGAAGGATTTAAGTTCCTACATTACCTAATCTTCGAGGCTCTATATGTGTCTGGACCGTGCCTGAATGACATTAATGTCATACGAGCACATCTGGGCTGATGAGACTCACTTAGGATTGAAAATGTCACAGTATTACACTACTGTAGGCATCACATGAAGCACTGGTATTTTAAGCAAGCAGCTTTCGACCGTAAGCAGGACATTTTAAAGGCAAGTGAACTTTAGTCACTTTCAGAAGACAGCCTAATTACGTTTCCAAGGCTATGGCTTAGTATGACTTGTACAAATGTCATATTTGCTCAGCTGGTCACAAATTGCAGTATGCACCACACATCAGTTCTGAAAGCCTTCAGACATTGTGAGTCAAGCCTGGAATAGCCTGGAATCAAGATATTTCAAAAGTGCATTTAATCATGTACAGATCCACAAGCTGTTTTAAATCCAAACAGCATTGGTTCTCAAACGTGGAGGGGGCTAGTGTACAGTCAGCAGCATTGTTATGCAAAAGAAACCTCTTCAAGGTGATTGAAGAGCACGTTGCTAAATGATCCCGCTTATTATGTTGTGTGGCTGCCTGTAACAAGTAAATAATTGAGCAAAATATTAATTTGACATTTTATTACCTCAAGATAACTTGAGACACCCGCTTGAAGCAGTTGTTGTTGTGGAATAACAGACCGCTAAAGGGCACGATTGAAGAATCAGAATTGATTATTGCAGGGAGCCATGCAAAAAATAATGATTCATGTCATGTTTGTGAAAGGACTGCCAGTGCCAGGTAAACGTAAAGCAATGATGAATTTACTTGGAGCCAGGCCGATATATAGGCAGGCCGCATTTTCCAAACTATCGGTATCGGCTGTTATAATGGCCGATAAATAAATATTCCAAAAAATAAAATAAAAACGGACGAAATACTCTTCAACCATGTCATGAGTGTTGGAGTTGCATAGTTTGTCCACCAGAGGGCACTCTACACCGTCCCTGTTGGCAACACTCGTTGAGTTGGTCACGAGACATACATCACTTAACAATTAAAAGAACATCCCCATCAGTTCTCTTAACTCAAATAAGCATGACAAAATTTGTGACTATCATGTCCAGTTTTGCTGCTGTTAAATAAGCCGAGAGTGAAGCGGAATTAGCTAGTAATAATTACGTTACGTTGTTACAGTGTAGTTGACTGACTGTCCTTTTGACTTTTGACAATGTGACTGAAGTATTTCTTTAATAGCGCGTGACAGTTATAGCAATGAGACGTATCATCTCTCGTTGGCCTGTTACATTGAAAATGTATGTTTTACGATTTGCAGTATGATGTTATCCATTGGCTCATCATAGACTAGCTAACCACAAAGCTAGCTAATGCCACTATCATAAGTCTGATCTGTTGTGACAATAAAAGAAACAAGTTTCTTTTTAAAATGAATTAACATACTATTTTAATTAAAACTCATAAATAACCACAAATAACTAATGTTAGGGAAATCTGTTAATGTTTTGTTGCGCGTTTCTGAAATTAAAACAAATAAATAAAACAATATCGGCCGATATATCGGATTTTAAAACCAACAAATATTTGTATCGGTATCGGCCTTCAAAATCCTTTATCGGTCGGGCTCTAGATGAATCTACAACTCTACGTGTCTTCACCAGACCCATTATAAACAGTATTGCTGTCTACACTGAATTTGGAAATTGCGACAGTAAACAGTTGCCTCGGTCCATTTCTGACGTACTCCAAGGCAAGAAAATTTGATGAGGCATATCTCACCAGTACAACAGATAATGAAGAAAGACCACAGTGTGTTGTGTGCCTCAAAATGGAGTAATTACTTCTTTTGAAGCTTGTTTTATATAAAAAAGCTCTACATTACTAATGCTAGTTATGACATAATTATTCTTTCCAGCTAGTTTAGGGTTGGTTTGTTGTTTGATTCCGGATGAGAACACTTACTAACTAGCTAAGTTAAATCACAGGTTCTCAACAGATGTTGAATGTGACAGAAAACAGATGTTTACCTAATGACAAAGTCATGTGAATCAATCTCTCTGCCACAGCTGCTATTCAGTAATATCCCAGAGTTCCCTACGATGGCACATTGTTTGTAATGCTGGTTCTTCATGGGGGACACGGTCGGCAACAGTTGGTAGAGGTTCTCCGAGATGTTTGTGGTGCTCTGGCGGTCAAATATATAATGAATTACATCCCCCGGCTTAAAGGTGCTCTTAAGAATTGAGATGTCCCTCTCGGCATCCAGGAACCTCAAAATGTTTTTCCTGGAGGGAAAGTGAAAAATCATAAAGCTTTATGAGTGCTGAGGAAAAGACTATAGAAGTTTTAACGGAACCACTTTATACATTCTTCAGAAGCGCCATAATGGGCATTTGAAAAACATCAAGCCTTACCTGATGAGGTTAGACAGGGTTCTGTTGAAAGTCCATTCAGGTGATGATGAATTGCAGGTTTTGCTCTTTATTCCTGGCAGTGGAATTGGAGAGGAGACTTTGCTCTTTCTATAGGTAACTAGAGAAGTAGGAACAGCACTCAGGACTGAATTTCTGAAGAAAAGAAAGAACATAACAGTGTGTTTACATAAACTTACCATAAATCAGAATTGGCAACTTAGACAAGGCTACAAATATAACATCTGATGTGTTTTGGTAAACCATGAAATGAATTCTCAAAAACCAAGATGAAACAGTAATGCAGAACAAACAAACAGATCTTGAGAACGTTTTAAATCCTAACTGATAGTTTTAGTAATTTAAAATA
Source organism: Cyprinella venusta (assembly GCA_038021265.1). Lineage (NCBI taxonomy): Eukaryota > Metazoa > Chordata > Actinopteri > Cypriniformes > Leuciscidae > Cyprinella > Cyprinella venusta. Next base: position 5,799,234 of record CM075871.1, read on the forward strand.
TAGTAGAGATAAGTAAGATTTAAAGAAACAGCAATTTGAAATGTCTTGCATTAGTTTTAGAGGGCTAAAACAAAGCAGACGTAAATATTCGGTTGGAAGCAACAGTGACATTTTCTCTGGAAACATAAATCATAAACGATATAACAAATCAGATTACAAACCTGTCGGACTGAAAGACAAAGCTTTTTAAGTGAAATCTCTGTGAATCCTCGATGTTCCTAAAAGCAGAAGGCAGAAAATATTCATCATCTTTATCCAGTAATATGACCATTAATAAAGCTCTGAAATCACATCAGTGAGTAGATAATTGAGATGGGGGCAATTAGACCTCAGACTGGAACAAATACGCAAAATTCAATTGGGATGATGATCATTATTATTTAGCACCTTTATCCGAGCCATTCCACTTATATTAACTCTTTAGAATATTTTCATGGTGCAAATCCAAGGACATGGCTAGTATGTTTTAAAGGAGTAGGCCTAGTTCACTTTAAAAAAAACTTTTGCTGATAATTTACTTACCCCCATGTCATCCAAGATGTCCATGTCTTTTTTTCTTCAGTCGAAAAGAAATTAAGGTTTTTGATGAAAACATTCCAGGATTTTCTCCATATAATGGACTTCAATGGGAACCAAACGGTTTAAGGTCCAAATGAGAGTTTCAGTGCAGCTTCAAAGGGCTTTAAACGACCCCATACGATGAATTAAGGGTCTTATCAAGCGAAACGATCGGCCATTTAAAAAATAAATAACAAAGTTTAAGTTTTAAAAGCACAAATACTTGCCTTGCTCTGTTCTGTGATGAGCGTTCGTGACTTGCCTGTTCAAAGTCGTTCATCAAAATGAACAAATCTTTTTTTGAGTAATGTCTGGTGTCGTTTAAAGCTGCACTGAAACTCTCATTTGGACCTTGAACCTTTGGTTCCCATTGAAGTCCATTATATGGAGAAAATCCTGGAATGTTTTCATCAAAAACCTTAATTTCTTTTCGACTGAAGACAGACGTGGACATCTTGGATGACATGGGGGTGAGTAAATTATCAGCAAAAGTTTTTTTAAAAGTGAACTACTCCTTTAACCCGTGTTATTTATTAATCATCAGCTCATTACAACAATTATTTCAGCCATTACTAGCACAGAGGATGTTTAGAAGGAACATTCAGGTGGTCAGGTGGTGGTCAGATACATGTAAACAAATATGTTGGTCATTGTGAACTCAAATTACAATTTATATTCTTGGAGAAATCACATTAACATAACAGCAAGGATAATAGGCGTTCACATTACCTACTGGGTGACAATTGAAAACATTTAGGGCAGGATTGCATTGTATCTTTGAGCAAATCAGACTTGTCTACCATTCACTGCAATGTTCTCCATCTTTCCCCCAAAGTCATGGCTATGTGCATTATTAAGCAGACAGAGCACCGATCTCTTAAAATTCTGGGGAGCAGCTTCAAATGCAGATTTAATGGTGGTGTTGCATCAAAGCACTTATAATTGTTCTGAGAGATAGCCCTTAGATCCCTTGCATGATACTGCAATTCAGAATATAATTCCATAAATTATCAATACCAATAACTTAAGCAAAAAATAGATCATAAGTGTCACCTAATGCCATCTGACAGCTAGTAAACGAGGTGTGAAATTTCCAAATTGGGATTTGTCTCTGGGATATAGTGGGTTAGCAAATATGAGGGAGAAAATATACCCTTTGCATGCTTAATGGATAAACAGTAATTAGTGCAGCAGAAACATGAAATAAAATATCATGGTACAGAGCAAACGAGCCAAATGCTTTGCATAAAACGCCAAATAGCGACTCAAAGTATCTATTTAAAAATGAATGACTAAATGCATGTCTTGGCAGCACACACTTCTTGTTTTCTCGTGCAATTATTCTTGTAATTAATCCATCAATGCACAAACCTTCCTCTCACTCAAGAGCTTTAAAGTGTATGTCCCGAGATGGCAAGATTTGCAATTATGTAAGCCTGAGGATTTCTGCTACAGGGTTCAATCATAGCTGTTCATTTTTGTCTCCAAACTGTAGCTTCAAAGCCACAAATCAAACAGTAATCCTCTAGATGCCACAAACCACAGATCAGACCGTCTTTTCACTTGCATGAATGGGTGCAAACAGAACACACTCAAGAGTAGAACAAAACCACAGACCAACAGCCATCCGTCACAGAGCAGCAGGGTCAGCTGCATTTATCTTATGACTCCCATACAAGCTGTCACACTCAGCAAAAGTCTGAACGACACATTTTGGAGATCAGCCAAGAATAAATATCTCCATTTGCATTCCAAATATGAACGAACGTCTTGTGTCCAAACTCAGTCCTGGAGGGCCACGGTCCAACTCACCTGAAAGTTTTTAGTATATAGTAAGACCTTAATTAGCTACTTCAGTTGTGTTTAATTGAACTTTGCAGGACAGTGGTTCTCCAGGAGCAGGATTGGACACCCCTGTCTTATGGGTTTGGAACAACATGGGGAGGTTGAGTATCTGATTTTGGGTGAACTAACCATTTAAAGGCTTTAAAATATCAAACATCCCCTCCAGAATGTGCAGAATCATCCATCAAATCGATGTGATATCAAACACGTGAGGTGGTCCCTCAAATTAAAGTCCGACATGCGCAGACTGTGGTTTTGCAAACAATAGTCCTTGGGACAACACATTGTCTCCCTCCTTTGACTTAAACACAGTATTACACTGTTGGATGAAAGACCAAGCCAATCCTGCTGGAAAATACCGTTTAAAATGTATAGTCTGTGTTTTGGAACGTTCCAGCTGGTCTAAGCTCGTTGTTTGCTGGGCCAAAGTGGTTATTAACTGGTCCAAGCCAATCATTAGCAGAACCAAGGTGGTCATTAAGTTGGCCCAATGTGCAAATTATCTCAGACTAGCAACAAATCAGCTCTTGTATGGTGGTCATGGCTGGTTTTTGGAATACGGACAGTGGCTGGTCAGTTTACTAGATCAGGGGTTTTCAAACTGGGGTCCAGGGAACCTCTGGGGGACTAGGGGTTCCTTGGAAATGTAAAAATAATAATAAGAAAAAGTAAAAAAGTATTTATTAATTCTTTTGAATTAAAATAAACTAAAAACGTGATTTCAATAAATACAAACTTATTAAAATAAATAAAATAATAAAAAATAATAATAATATACGAGGACAATATAGCGAGTAGCCTTGAGGAGGGGAAAAAACCTGGCAATGATGACCAACTAAACCATTCTTTTCCAAAAAACAAAAACAAACCCTGATTTTTCCAGACAAATAGGCTACGCAAAATAATTAGGTAGATAAAATACACAGTTATTGTCTATTTTCTCGATATAGATCAAGCCAAGCCCGAAGTCCTACATGGACTGTCCATTGTTTGGGCTTCTACAAAGTCTCTCGTGAGAGAATCAAAGCACGGCGGACATGGGTCCTAAACAAAAACATCACATTATAGGGTAAACATAGACAGAGTACAGCTGTGCATTATAAAAAAAATATAGAAAGACAGAAAAAAAGAAGGCTAACTGTATTGTAGGTTAATCAAATTTAAGGCTACTTACGCGATTTCTTCCTCCACTTCCGATATATCAGATATAATAACAAATATAACCAGGGCTGTCCCGATTCCAAACATCAGTATTCGGAATTCAAAAGACATGACTCGACCGGCGTGCGATTCTACAAATGCGTTGAACTATAAGGCGCAATAGAAATCTGTTCTTCTTTCACACTGGGTTCTTACGCAGGGCAACACATGTAATGTTCCTCCGTCTCTCCGTCTCCTGTCCTCGACAAACCTGGACCCATTTCTGATAGTCCGTGCAGGTTAACGAACAGTTGTCTGCATAAAATCGGCTATCACGTCCATCAAATTCTTCCACCTACGAAAGTAATTCGGCAAACGTGAACGTCCTTTCTTCTCTTCTACTCCTGCCGCTACTCAGAGATCTGGATGGTGGCAGTTCCCTTGAAACTTTGCCTGCAAGGTGCATAAACTCACATATTGTGTTATGCATTCAGATCAACTGCGTTCTTGGTAGGCTATAGAGACAGAGGCGTGCATTTAAAATTGAATATGAAATTTGAATCCACCTCCCTGTCTTGCTGTCTTTGTTTCTATTTGACAAAGACGCACGTTTGGTTTTCTACGGTGAGGACTTTTTCTATTGACTTCTATTGGTTATTATAATGGTTATGGTTATTATAACAACATCTAATACTACAAGCGTGTCCTCCTAACCAGGTGCGACGCGACAGGGTTACAAGGCATTTGCCTGTCCACAATGAACCCGATACAGCTGCACGACGCGACATAATCAATAACAATCACAGCCAATCAGAAACGTTCTCTCCGTTTGAAAGCTCTCTCACGCGGCACAACATCCACGACTTTCATTTTATGGTTTACTTTTTGGATCTTTGTCAAATATAATATACAATAAACAGCCTTACCTTATTCGTGTTTGAGTTTTAAAGTCACCATGAAATCAACTTAGGCATGCGACATTGCGGTAGGCTATTTATCTGTGAAGATGATATTTTTATTTTTAATTTATGTGCCAACTTAATGTTCAACCAAAAATAGCTTCCCCTTCTTCTTGCAAAAATCATCTATTTTCTTCACTGATGTGTTTACAGATGTGAGGGCGGAATAACCTGTCAATCACAGCAAAAAAAAAAAATGACAATGATCTAACGATCCGATCAAAAATCAAGTCCTACCTAATATTATTGTCTCACTTTTTTTCCACTCGCATATGTCAAAATAGGGAAGAAAAGACTATCAAAAGACTATTCTGCTTCATGCTGTCTGGAGCGGTAATTTGGTCCAATGAGAATTCCATGTGGGCAGGGCTACGCAATACCAAGAAATTTTATTCAGTGTATTTTCACAGGACAAATCCATCCATCATTTCAATAGAAATCCATGCAATCACAAATTTTCACAACGGGGTCAAGAGATTGTCAAGCGTATTCAACACACTGACAATAGCTTGATTTGATAGTGAAACATTGCTACGCAATTGAAAATAGACCAGCGAAATTCTACCGATTTTGCTAATGTGACCACATTCTAACAGTTTTGCATAAAGCCTCTGAGACCTCTTTAGCCGTATCCATTAAAAAAAATATATGGTGGATTTTGCCTTTATATTTATATGGCCACACAGTAAGAGCAATATCTGAGCATCGCCTGTCATAGCTGGTTAGAAAACTAATTTACTCGCTGGAGGTCACAATGTCACTGTGCTAATGCGGTTTTGCTTTCATTGTGAGGACATTTGGTCATTTAACCCCGACTACAGCACACACACACACTGACAAAAGCACCTGCTGCTTCAGCCAACAGTCCTTTCATCCCAGATTTAGATCGTCTCTGATTTAATTGGAAGGTTGTAAAATATTTTTGTGGTTTTTTTTTGCCAGCTGGATATTTCAGTGATCTACAACCCTAACACAATTAGGCAGTATAATTGTTTTATTGTTAATATTGACTGGCTATCATCATCACTTAGCACATCAGATTTTACAGGAGGTAGGCCTAATCAAATTGAATGTGCACCTAGAAGACATAAAAAACGGGCTAAAGTTTACTTATGAGAAGAACATGGATGACAGTTTTCACCATCTTCCATTCTCAGGAATACACTGACGCATCATTTCTAAACCCACAAACAATGAAGCTTCTAGCACTGTGAAAGCTTTATGTTTGTATCACTGTTTCCTGCCAGGTCTAACTCCCTCAATGCTTATGAAAATATGCTGTAGGCCAGTGTTAGTATTAGGTAATACTGATATAACAGTAAAGTGAGACACCGTGGGATGTTTATTCTATTTATTATGATGCATGATTCAAATATGCATTCATTTATGATTCGAATATGCATCATACATCACTGTCATCCAATGTATATTTAGGGTGAACCTAATACTGTTTTTTACACATAATGATGAAAGAGTAAACTGAAAGGGCTGTATAAACTGATGTCAGTTATCTCCAATGCCATTATTCATCATAGATAGATAGATAGATAGATAGATAGATGATAGATAGATAGATAGATAGATAGATAGATAGATAGATAGATAGATAGATAGATAGATAGATAGATAGATAGATAGATAGATAGATAGATAGATAGATAGATAGATAGATAGATAGATATTCAGTGTGTGCCAGAGATGACCTAGAAATGGTGATTTCCGTGGAGAAAAGAGTAAGGAAAGGGAAAAGGGGGTCATGTTTCTGCCATAGTTTTAATTTGTCCTCACAATTGGTTCATAGGGAGTCTGCATGCATGATGGGTTGTGAAAACCTACCATTTTCCTTATTATGTGTAATGTCATATCTGTCAGTGAAAATGCTAGTGAAGTGAAAGCGATTTTCATAGGTTATAAGTCAAATTTTATTTAACTGTCTTAAAAGGTAACTTTTTTAAATTGTTTGTAGGTCTTTTTTTCCCCCCATCTAGGTTCTTGAAGCAGTCGGGAGAGTCAGCAGAGCTGCCTGGAAATAAATGAGCAACATTTCATGTCAGTGAGTCACAGCAGTTCTTGAATGCCCTGAGCCGATATAATTCATCTGCTGCAACTTTAAGGTGGAAAATAATGCCCATATTCCATCAGCTCAGTGTGCCATTGCACCGGACCGAGCTTAGCTCCACATGCAACGTGTATATGAAGTTATCCAATGGAAAATGACCATGCTCCATATCCAATCTGCTTCTAAGGATTTCATGAAGGCAAGTAATGGGTTTTTTGTAATGCTTTTAAATAATCTCCCCCTGCCTTCACACACAAACCGTTCAACACTCCGCCACAGGGAAGGAAAACACTTTTAGAATTTAATTTATGTAAGATGGTATTTTGAAACAAAGAATAAGTTAAAAATATTTCCTGGTGTTTTCTTCACTAGAAAAATCTCTTCCTTAGACTTTCTGCAGCGAACATTAACTAACACAATCAAAACAATTCTGTGGAATTTATGAGGCTATATACATCATGATAATTTCAACATTTATTAATACATTACTGAAATTAAAAGTTGTGGATTTGAACTCACATGAACTAATGTGAATAGTTGTAGTATTTTTATGGACACTTATCAAATTTCCTGGGATCTCTGAAGCGCCAGCGAAACAGGCGTTAAACTCTTTAAAATTTTGTGTTTGAACTTCCGTTTTTGCGGTAGCTACATATTTTTCCATTGCATCTCGAGGAATATTTAAGCTGGTGAAGTGGGTTTACTTATTGTAGAGTTAAATAAAATGATCATGAGCAATGTAATGCTTGAAACGGATGTCATATCAGATGTCAATAGAGTGCCGAAGTTTCGACGTCACTCTGTAGGCCAAACGCGGAGTTAGTGAGTTAGCATTTTAGCACTACCGGTTTTCTCGCTCTAAAGTTTATAGGATTTTGAATGAGTTTTTGCTAAATCGTCTGAAATAAGGTCTGTGGTGAACAAAGCCTCTGAATATTTTCACGTTTTGATCTATGACCTAGAACACACAGTTGTAACCTGCTTATGGGTTTTTAAACTTTATTGTGTCTTCTTGTGTTTTTAAAAAACTTTATATAGGCTTCAAAATGTATAAATTTTGGATTAACTTGTAAAGATCATCTTGATAGACAAAACGTGTAAGGGTCACAACTCTTTGTTAAACACAGATCTTCTTTTTTTGCGATTTTCTCAAAGTCTATGGGGAAAATGCATAGCTTTTCGATCGAGGGAACCCATGCGCCGCTAATTTCCGAGGTGTCCTACAAAATTACGTCCTCACTTCGCCACTCTATAGCATCACAGTCCCGCTCACAGCCGGTGCCGGAAGTAAAAATTCGGTCTCACTTTATAATAAGTGGCTTTAAGTACTATGTACTTACATCGAAACAAATAATTTGATACAATGGACTTATTGTGTACATGTTTTTACATTGTACTTATATTTTAAAAATACCAGCATGTAATTACAGCTGTAACTAATTTATGTAATTACATCTGCAATTACAAAGCTGAACCATACTTATACTTAAACCCACCCCTAAACCTACCTAGACCACCACACCTGTCCCTAACCCTACAGGATCCCACCTCAATAGCAGCAAAAGTGTTTTACAATACAGCATTAGCACAATAAGTACAATGCACTTTCTCAATATAAGTACATAGTAATAAAGCCACTTAATATAAAGTGGGACCAAAAATTCAATACAATTTTTCCATTGACAGAAGCCATAAGAACGTAACCATAAATGGTAGACTTAAAACCAGCTACGGTTGTACTAAGTGATTGTATGCTATGCTCTTATAAACGCCAAAAGTTCATGGGACACTAAAAATGCCTTTTATTCGTGATGTCTTGGATAAGTACTTCATTACCCACAATCCTGAACAATCCCACAATCCCACAGTGATGTGATTGGTGGAAGTCATGTAACTAGTCTGAAACCCCAAGAAGGTACATAAAGACTGAAGATCACGTAATGACATAGGGCTAAGTTCATTGGTCACACCTCAGAGACGCCCCCGCGCCATTGGATGTGCAGTTGCAGGAGCACAGCCATGAGCGAGCTAGATGCTCAATGTTTTAGCATGTGCAGCAAATGCGTTTGCTTCAGTAAATCGAGGAAAAGGAGTTTCCCTGCACATTCACTATAAATTCACGACCCTCATTATGTTACTGTGTTAGTGTGGGGCTATTTTGAGCCTTGTTAGTGGTATAAACTAGCCATTTCTTTTTACTTATTTTATGCCCCCATTACTAGCGTTATACGCTAAACAGTTTTTAGAGATAAAACTCTTTAAATTCGATTATCATGAAAACAAATCTCAGAGAACGGTTGACTAGGTGCCGATCTTTTATTAGACCAAAGGTTCATTTTGCGCCGGAGTGCTCCTTTAATGCGTTATTTACCATTAATGGGACCTTATTACAGTGTAGCCTATGGACAACAGACAAAGTTCGAAAGATTGAATATTCCAATGGTTTAAATTCCAGATTTGAGTTTTTACTTTAGCTTGTTGTGTGTGTGCATGCGTGTGTTGGACCCTTCTGCCTTGATCAAGCATCAAGCTTCTTCTTTTTCTCCTAAACTCAGTCTGTATTTGAGCATTTGAGCTGCTCTCAATATCTGCTTTGAACCCAACATCAAAAATACACAACACAAAGAGCCGCCTGACAAACCACCCGTCCCTCTTCTCTCTCAGATATTACCAATGCCATTTGAAGAGAGTCAGACATACTTTTGATAGAAAAGTACACAGCAGAGCAGTTATCTTCAGTTTAAGACGACAAGTTGTTTGACTATTACGGACAATTTGAGCATTGGTTCTGGGGGATCATTTTCCGAGCCATACATTCAGCATCTTATTTCAGTTAAAGCGCAGCAGCAGAACATCTAACTCTCTTTTGAATAATGACTTATTTACATAAAATATTCTGTGCATTTTCACACAAACACACCAGTCTCCTGAGAAATTAGGCCCAGTAATGAATCCTCAGATTCATTACGCACAGTTTAATGGGATATAGCCACAGCAGTGATGAATTGTTATGTGAAACAAAGCGAAAGGAATGCAAAATGCATACACACACATGCCAGACCGTACAGCCTAAGTTGAACTATGTACTTAATAGGGTTAGGGATTGGTTTATGGTTAGACTCTAAAAAACGCTGGGTTGTTTTAACTCAATTTTGGGTCAAATATGGACAAACTCAAACATTGGGTTAACATGTCATTTAAAAATGTAACCCAATGGCTGGGTTTGTCCATATTTGACCCAAAATTGGGGTTGAAACAACAGTGTAGTTGCATGTAATTATGCAGAATTGATAGTTATTACTATATGTAACAAGGACACTAAAATAAAGCGTTAAAGAGTCAGACATTTGATATGGTGAGCAAATTAAGTAGCTCCATATGTTGTGTTATTATTATACATCAATTTAGCTCTCTGTCTGCTGACAATAATAACCCGGATAAATAATCTTGCACTGCAGAACACAAATGCTTCATATCATCATCCCTCCTGAGTTTGGATCCTCTGAGATTGGGAACTGAGCAACACCAAAGCCGTGTTTGAGATGTCAGTGTTGACGACATGAAGCATATTTTTAACAAGAATAAGCTTTTGTAGTCTTGGCAGATGTTTTGTGTCTCCTGCAGGTGCTGATGAACAGGACATCATGCTATAAATACATATTTAGAACATTATTCAGTGAATATTGCCTTCATTTTGTTACTTATAAGGGAATTTTGTAATAAGTAAAATGCTAAACCCATTTAAAAAAAATATTACTTGAAATAAAATAAAAATTCAAAATAATATATATATATATATATATATATATGAACAAAACAAAAATATATAGATAATATAATACACAAAATATATAAAAAAAAGATTACAAATAATAAAAATGACAAAAACTGAACTAAAATTACCATGAAAACAGAAAAACTATAGTAGTGCCTATATACATGATACTAAAATAGCACTGCTTCATATAATTTTAAGCATTTGAGTCCCTCTATTACTTAATGGGTCTCTTTACCCTAAAGTCTCAGATCGTACTCTCCTTCCAGTTCTACTGATTCTTCGTTTATCTGTCAAGCCTGCAAAAGGGAATCTAAGCCACATCAAATAAAGACTTTAATCTTCTTATACACCAGGGCAGATTAACACAGTATATGTGTCACCTCACTTAAAGAGACACTATTAAAAGCTGATGGAAAATAAATACTCGTAAATCAGACATGGATTTCAGTTCGAATTCACTGTAAGGATCTCTACGGTGAATCCATACAACCTGACATTTGGTGTCTATTCATTGAAAAAAAAAAGAAAAAAAAGCTTACCAGGTTTATATATGACCTTTTGTTGTAAAGAGCATCTGAGTCTATGACAGGTATCAAGAGAAGGCCTTTTTACCAATAGCGGCATTGCCTCTGCTGGTGGAAATGGGCCACTGAGTTTCATTTCAAAAGACAATGGTGAAAATTGTGCTTTTCACTTTCATTGCACAATAAATCAAGCAGTTTCTTTTATTTCAGGACCAGCTTAAAAAAAGTGTCCTTAATAACACCCAGGTGGAGATGGTGGTTGTAGCTCAAAAGGAGAAAGTAAAGCAAGGACTAATAGAAGAAGCAGAAAAACACAAATGCAAAAAAGCCGTAATCTTTTTTTCCCGTTAGGTGGAAAATTCACACGAGCAGTCAAATGGCTTATAGTCATCATCTCTTCATTTTGACCTAGATTTTATAAATAACCAAACTGGGCCCATTTACATCCTCTTATTATTATTGGTGATGTTCAGAAATTCAGAGAAAGAAATCTCCATTCCGCACATTTAATATGTTACTATAATAAAAAAATTGGACTATAGTAGTTTGCCTGTTGCTACTTGTGTAAAAAGAGCATCATTTATTATACCCTTAAAAAATATTACACAGAAGAGCATCTATCAAGTCTAAATAATTGTTTTATTTGTTTCAAAAAGAACCAGATTTGATTTGTATATTAGCCTATATTAGTTATGCATTTTTTATTCATTATTATTATTATTATTATTTATTTTTCCTACAAGCATATTATGTTAATTTGTAAATGTGTTCATAATCCTAAAGTTTACTATTACATGAATACTTGGTTTATTATTTCAGTGGAAAGGGTTATTGCGGGCAAAAAAAAACTTATACCTTTAATTGAATGAAGCTTTTTTGTTAACGCTTTGGAAAATTAGGAAAAAAAGACAAATCTGAGATTTTCTGAAAAATAATTTATTTGCAGAATAAAATAAAAGTTATTTTGGCATAAAAAATGATGTACACTGCTTTTTTTTGCACTGTGTCTTTTGTATACAGCACTATCTCTAAACTGCTGAAGAAACGAGACGGTTCTCACTGCAGAACATGAGATCCAGGGGGCAGCTCCACCCCCTGATCCCTAAACCCACCACTAAATCTACCCAGCCCCCCCCCCCCCATACCCAGCTCCACCCCCTGATCCCTAAACCCACCCCTAAACCTACTTAACTCCACCTCCTGATCCTAAACCTACCCAGCTCCACCCCCTGATCCCTAAAGCCACCCAACTCCACCCCTCAGATTTGGATCTGACTCCGCCCCCTGGATCTCGTACTGCAATGAGGTGCTACTGGAAGAAACAGCATGCGCACAGTGCCATGTCTTATTGCAGTGAAATGGAGAAAAAAATCGTTTAATCTCATCCCAAAGCTGAAACACACTTTACATGTAATATTATAAGTGTATAAAATGTCATTCTTCATCCAACTCATAAATACCAAGGCCCAGCCTGAATGTTATTTGCCTTACAGTGAGATCAGAGCAATACTTCTGCCATAAAATGGTCTTTTCCCAAAAACTTCTCCCTGATGTCAGTCATGCTATTCCTCTTCCTCTAGTCAGGAACATGCCATTATTGTCATCTGAATAAAGAGGCATTCTTATATTCATTAATAAAACTATGCATAAACAGTCTCATTCTCTATAGTTGTCTTCATAATCCAAAACCAAATCTAATGACAAACATCTTACAAAGAAAAAAACATATATTCATGATAGACAAAAAACTTTTTTTCAAATATGCTCTCCCACTATTGCACAAATGTATAAAGATGCAAATAATGTACAGTATCAATAACCTTTACAAAATTAAGACATTTTAGGCCATAAAGGGGCTATATGTAGAATTCAGAAACCCTTATTAGCGACATCGGTGGCCGTTAAGTGAACTGCAGCCAGTAACTTATTGCTCGTGCTAGCGCACGTGAACGTACAAGAGACTGCATTTAGAGACGTTTAAGTAAATATGTGGTGCGCACTTTCCTCTCAATAACAAAATAAACACAACTAAAATGGCCGCAGTTAAAGTATCCGACCATAACGATGTGGATATGTTTGAACCAGCTCGTCATTTAAATTATAAAGTATAGTTAAGATCACAGACTATATAGATCTGGATATGTGAGACTATATAGTTTGAATTAATACCTTTTTATTTGCATGACATTGACACTACAGTACAGAATGGCTCTTCCGTATTATTGTATGAACATTAATTTCGTGCGTCATTAAATAAAACAGAGGTTCTCGGGAGTGCGCGTAACCGCAATATCCTTTAGATTTTCACGGTAAATCCGGTCCGAGTCCACATAAAAATCACTCTACTGGCTTTCATAGGCAGTGTTGGGCAAGTTACTTTTAAAAAGTAATTAGTTACAGTTACTAGTTACTTCTTCCAAAAAGTAACTAAATTAGTTTAAAAGTAACTAGTTACTTAAGAAAGTAACTATTGCTTTACTTTCAAGTAAAATTACATTTTAAATGCTCAAATGTGACCCCACCTCTACCCCTCTTTAACGGAACTTAAAATACATGTGCATGTTCTATTATTTGTGATAAATCTGAATATTATAATGAAATGGACACTTAATACAATACATTATTAACAGAAACATGAAACATTGTACAAACATCTAAAAAAATGTTGCTGTGGGACAAAGTGAGACTAGCCTCCAATCAAATGCCATGTATGGAGATATTATGTTTATATAGTGGATCATTGCAAATAACACAATAGACGTTTTGGAACTTTTGATATTTTAAGCTTATGTTAAGCAATATACCATTTAGAGAAGGCTACCTTTGGATTAATTGGGCTTGTCGCCATACCTGTCTCTTGTTGACTGACTGGCTTTTGTTGTTCCTTGTGTGTCCTGTCCTGTCCGACTATGCTTTATGATGGGTCGTTCGCAATTCATGAGCGTTAGCCGTTAGTGATGATGGGTCTTTCGCGAATGAGCGTTAGTGATGATGGATCGACTCGTTCGCGAATGAGCTTTTGATGGGTCATTCGAAATTCGCGAATGTGCCGAATCTAATGGTGTGTTCACACCGAACGCGAATAGAGCGTCAAATACGCGTCTATCGCATCTAGTTAGACTCTTGAACATTCGCTCGAGTTCAAATTTTTCAACTTGCGCGGAAGACATTCACAGCAAATGCGTCACCCAATTTGCGTCACCCAATTCGCGTCAATGATACGTCTATTTCACGTCTTTGCATTGACTTTGTATGTAATCTATTCGCACAAGTAATTAAATTTGCGTTCGGTGTGAACACACCATAAGAGCCAGCTCTTTTAGGTGAACGTCGGGAGCTTGCTCGCATATCTGTAGAGCCGACTCTATTTTTACAAATTTAGCCTACAGAAATTAAATCATTATGTAATAAAAATTGAAATATTATAGTCAGTCATTTAAAGAGCCGTTTGTGAGCCAAAAGAGCTGGCTCTTTTCAGTGAGCTGAGTCAAAAGAGCCGAATGCCCATCACTACTATCCATGCTTTCGAAAACCCGCCCAACTCTACCTCTGATTGGTTTACAATGACATTTTACTCTACCTCAGCCAATCGTCAGCATTTATACGCTTGTCTCATGCTCTGCCCACTAACCAAGGAAGAACAGTTAAACAAGTATTTGCCTCTCGCTCAGAGATCTAGTTGGTCTGATGAAAAAAACAATAGCTTCATCAGTTATAGTAACGCGCCACATTTTTTGGCAGTAACGGTAACGGCGTTGTTAAGATGAGAAGAGTAATCAATTAGATTACTCATTACTGGAAAAAGTAATGCCGTTAGTAACGGCCATCAGTGTTCATAGGCAACCTAGATGTCTCGTTTCAAGTTTGATTACAAGCTGTTCACACATTGCCAATAAAAAGCGATTTATACACGAAAATTCGTACATGTAGCCCCTTTAATAAACAATATAAATTAACAGCAGAAAGCAAATGCTGCAAAAAGCACTTAGAAAGAAAAAAAGATCTCTCAAACACTCTTTTGAATGTTTTAAGAAATAATTGATATAGTTTTCATATAGAAAATCTCTGTATGTATACAATATAATTATACTGTATATTAGTATTGATAATTGTGATGTATTAAATACCAGACTGGATAGAGCCCAAGAACATAATCAACTCACCTGATGATGGATAACCATTTCAAATGGTTCATTTTAGTTAGTTTTTTACTTGAAAATTGAGGAAACCGTCATTTTGTGGCTGCAATTGAACAAACCAACTACCAGTCAATGAAACAGCGAGGCAACGAAGTAGACGCCTTCAGCTAACTACTACAACATTTTACTGGCACTGGAGAAACAGTCCGTCTAAAAACAAGATGGACCCATTAGAAGAGTTTGAGTGAGTTTACAATAAAGTGCACCAACAGTCCTGCACATCCCGGAATAAGAGCTAAACTCAAAGGACGATCATCGATTAGAATGACGCTTGAATTAGCCTGTGAGTGTCTGAACCCTCTATAAAACGGACTCCATGTTTTCACACCACTCGTGATCCTCCAGGTTATATATAAATTTAGTCCGGTTGACTTGGCTTTGACTGCTGTCCTTTCCGAGACTGTCCAGGTTCACGCTGGACGAGATCATTTCTGTGGGCGTGACGTATCCCTCGTGGTTTTTAATGTATTTCTTATAGTTTCTGCGCAAGCATTGCCACGTGGTTGTGTAGAGGATGAATGCCACAATTTTGAGAACGATGGCCATGCCGACGTACAGGTGGCGGTAGGTCACGTTGTTGTACAGCAGACAGGCACCTCTCTCCCCGCACTCGGCGCTCCAGAAAAGGCATGTCGAGTCAATCCCCGCACCGAATATCAAAGGAGGGGGAATGAACCCTGCAAGATGGATTGAGTTGCTGTGATAATCCATCATAAGCATAATTGATTTTGAAGACAAAATGACATTTTAACTTCACTCAGGGTGTGTTCACAGGTTTGGTTGGATTAAAACAAACCCTGGTGGCTAACGTGGCTCATTTAAATAAGTGTGAACGCTGCCATCCGAAGCCTGGTGTGCATCAAACAAGTGGACCGAGACCCACCTTTCAGAGCTTCTAAACAAACTCTTGATGCGGTTTGGCTGAGATATGAAAGCAACATGGACAAAAGGCATCTAAACAAACCAAAAACCAAACACAAAACGTGACCCTTAAAAGGACAGAATGCTCAAGGATGCCTGTTTCTCGTCATCATGTTGCCCAATGCAGTTTGGTACAGGCGTCAGAACAGCCGTCTCCTTGCAGAAGATCTTCGCTTGTGAATTCCTGGTGCTTTTTTTTTTTACTTCTTACAAGCTTTTTAAACATAAAATGACCAAGCATTGTTTTCCTTTTTAGTTCAGACCAAAAGAACCAAGAGATCTGAAATATAAGTGGGAACACACCCTTCTACACATAGAAGTAGAAGTCATACACAAATTATATAGGAAGAGTAATTGATGAATTTATGACAAGAGTGCACCTCAAAAAATCTGCATCATAACACGAGGTCTGACCTTTGTCACAAAAAGTCGATGCACCCACTTTCAATCATTGAAACTTCTTTTTTTAAGCTAAAAGTTAATAATAAAACATATAATCTACTATTTTTCAAAATTATACTATAATATTATCCTCTAAAAATTATAATATATATGTAGTATCCTCTAAAATATATTATCTTAATTTATCGCCTTTTTTATTAATCACATAATTTAGTAGTTATCATAAATTAGGTATCATTTGAAAGCTTATAAACTCAGAATTCATCCAGTGAAAACCGTTTTAAAATTGAACGTTGCGTTACCATAGAAATGGTACTCTAAATTATTTTATCAGGCTCCTCCCCTTTTGGGCATCATTATATTTCATAATTTGATCAAAACCTTTTCTAATCTTGACAAAACACATATTGTCAGAAAGGTCTGTGTTCGTGACAGAATTGATATTTAGACAGAAATTTATTCATTTGTTAAGGCAGAATGTATACAACTAAATTCAATGGAATTCAATGGCACTCGGTGGCTATTTTTGATACTATGCCTAAACAAAATCTCATGGGAACTTCAATTTTTGCGATATCAACTTCAAATTTGGAACATAACTTGGCTAGATTAATGGCTTTGATTTTATAGTAATTTTAGAGTAAAAAATATTTTGTAAAATGTATATTTTATATAAAATAAAAAATATAGTACCGTATATTTGATTTTTTGTAAATTTAAACTTCCATAACTTTTTCATTCTTTCATTTTTTTTAAGTGTTTTTTAAAACAAGACCAAACTTGGGTATATATTCCAAATCATTCTTGAATTACCACCATTTAAGTTTGAATAGTGCATTTTAACCCCCATTCACAAGTCAAGTCTCAATTTTCAAAATAATAGAGCAATTTGAAAACTATTTGGCAAACTAAGTGGCAAATAAACTTGTCCTTGTTTCACAACGTTTGGATAGCAAAGAAATTGAGTCTTCAAAATGCTTCTTTTAGCCTACTTTTGATTTCAGTACGGCAGACAGATTCCCCTGCTGAATATACTGTTTCAGTTTGTAGATGTGATTGTGCTGTGCTGTGATATCTCACCTAACAGTCGCAGTAACAGAAAAAGAACTCCAAGGGCGTATGACTTCAGCTCTGGGCTCACAGTTCTAAAACAGCAAGAGATAATAAATAAAACATTTGTCTTGAGCGTCAAATCATTTCTGGAGGATCATGTGACACTGATGACTGGAGTAATGATTCTGTTTTGCATCACATGAATACATGACATTTTAAAATATAAACAGTTATTATTGATTTACAGTATTTTTGCTTAAATAAATGCAGCCTTCGTGAGCATAAGAGACTTCTTTCAAAAACATTACAAATCTTGCCAATCCCAGACTATTGAAAGGTATTGTAAAAAAGATAGACACACAGATAGATAGACACAGATAGACAGATATGCCCTACACACACACACACACACACACAAAATAAATCTTCCTGCTAATACTTTGCAATAAAAAACTGTATTAGAAAAATGAACTGTATTTAAAATGAAATAAAAATGATAATAAAAGTAATTTTTTGCAATAAAAAAATAAGCATTTTCACAGAATTTTGTAGCCCAATGTGTATGCGCCACCATGATTTTGCCAAGTAAGACATGTTTTGTGTCTAAAATGTTGTCCCAACCCCATCGCTACCCGTAAACCTAACCCTTCCCATAACTTATCTTATGAATAACCCTTATGTAGAAGCACCGAACCCTGGTTGTAAGCCTAAACTTGACATAAACTGTAAACATGTCTTATCTGGGGTGCGTTTCCCGAAAGCATCGTTAGCCAACTATGGTCGCAAGTTCCATCGTTATCAGCATAGTTCAACGAGTCGGTGTTTCCCAAAACAATCGTTCCAACGAGCAATCGCGAACAGCATCGCAAAGTTGTGTGGTTTAAACGACAGCCTTCGACCTGTGGTTAAAGGCATAGTTTCTATATTGCATCACATTTTGGATGTAATAAATCCTTATCTTGAACAAAATAAGTAAGCTGACATTCAATACAAACGGTGCCTTTTATTTACAATACATACAAATGTAATTTACGTCTTTTAGTTTTTCAAAAGATTTAAAGTACCGATTTTGAAGAGTGAGCATGTGTGAACGTGCTTTACTATGTAAGAATGAGCCAAATGTTGAGTCTGGTAATAAAGCAAAATAACTGAGAACAATTAGAAATAGTCCTCAGATGACATGTCTGTAATTTATATATAAAAAAATCTAGCGTTAATTGGATCTCAAACAGTTTCATTAAAAGTAGTTTTTAATCCACCACGTGAGAAACCAACATGGTTGAACGATACTTTGCGACAATGGGTTTCGGGAAACAGTCGTGATTAGCTAGTTGATTTCTCCAACGATGCATCATACTATGGTAGTGAAGCAGTGAACTACATAGTTATACGGGAAACACACCCCTGATTGGTTGACTGAAACTGAGATGTTGATCCAGGAACATGGATGGACAGGGTCACCTGATGAGGATGATGACGGAGGGTGTCTGGGCCATTGCTCCAATCATACTGCAGGCACAGATCACACACAGGAACGTCAGGAAGGCTTCCTCGCAGCCGGGGCGCGGGCATTTCCCTGGCACAGCCGTGGCAAAGTCATTGTATTCAGAGATGCACGAGCATCTCGTCATGTTCTGCCAGAGTAAAAACACATGATCATGTTCACTACAAAGCCAGCAAATACTTGTGTGTTCATAAAATAAAAAATAATTATGCTAATAATGATTTTAGTATAATAACAATCTATATTAAAACATTCTACACTGTATATGAGACCATTAAACATCGAAATTAAAATGAGGATTCAAAATAATAATAAAAAAGTATGTAAATATTAAATGGACTGGTATTAAATAAACGAGCTAACTGTCTAAATGTATTAAAAGTCACTTTTATCTACAGAGAACTGATGCACCCACGGAGCCCGGGACGAACAGGCTCATTAAACCCACCGGACGGTATATATTATGCCGTGAACCAGTGTTCAATTATGATAATAGTTGTGTGACTGTTGTCTTGGAATCATCTATTCCAGTATGAACCATTCTCTTTGTATGCTAATGAGTGCAGTGGCCATTAAGATGAACAGAACGCTGTGTCCTCTTCAACACTGTATATGTGATGAGCGAGGTGGGCTTCAGTTCTAATGACCCACGCTGGACATCCAGGAAATGAGCGGAGAGCGAGAAAAGCTGCCACACAGAGACTATGTGTCAGCGGATAGGAAAGAAAGAGGGTTGAAAATGAGATGGGTAATGACCTGAAAGCGAGGAGGAGGTGGTAGTCCGGTACCGATGGCTCTGGTGCAGCCAGCGAAGCAGGAGGACAAGTAGGTCACGCCATTGGAGCCACAAACGGGGCTGACGGATGAAGTGTAGCAGTTGCAATGACTCATGCAGGGGGCTTCCGGCTTCTGGCCTACTTGCAGTGTCCTATACACACAAACACACATTCACCTGTATGAATCGAGTTACTTTCTATAGATTTACTGCCACCGAGTTCATCTAAGCGCCGACTAAGCTTCAGGATATACACCCCTGTTTGTTTAACGTACAGCCCAGATGGAATTGTTTGACTTCTCTTTGTAGGGAAAGGCCATTAAAGTGTGATATTATACACAGAAATGTTGAAAAAATGCAAATATCATGCAATAACATGCAAATATCCGGCTAATGATTTAAAAAAAAAAAAAAAACAACTACAATCTATTACATAAGTACATATATATAAAAATAGTAACTTTTCTGCTAAAATATATTGCTAAAAATATAACTTTTCTGCTAAAATATATTGCTAAAAATATAACTTTTCTGCTAAAATTTGAAAATCTGTATAAGACAGACAGACGGACGGACGGACGGACGGACAGACAGACAGACAGATAGATAGACATATAGACAGACAGACAGACAGACAGACAGACATATAGATAGACATATAGACAGACAGACAGACAGACAGATAAATAATACAAAATTGTATTAAAGTATATAATAATATTACAGTAATAGGGAAAGCTTTTCTGCTAATAATTTGCAATGAAAATGTTTATTAAAAATGTAAAAAATAATATTATTTGTATTAAAATAAAGTACACAAAGTTTTTTTTCTGCTAATAATTTTCAATTAAAAAATACAATTTCTTTTCTAGAGGATCATGATAACCAGATTAATTAACCAGACCATTATTGTGAGTGACGGGTTTATGAACTAAGTACATCTGTGGAGTTCACTAAGTACAGGTTCCATGTGGGCCTGGAAAATAAACAGGGATGTAATAACCAAAAGTAGTGAATTCTATAAAATGCAAACCCTGACCATACATGCATACTACACATAAATAGAGGTTTCAGCATGCAGACATGTCGTCCTCTACCCTCTCTCTGCAAAGCCTGAATAAATGGCAGAAAAATAACAAGGCTGTGAGGAGAGAAAAGCAGCTGAGCGCCCTTACTCGTTGCCATAGGCGACGGTCACCCCAGCGACAGGTCCTGTGTCACAGCCCAGGAAGAGGAAGGACACGTAACACGCAGTGGAGATCAGATTGACCAGCATGGCCATTCGTATGGCTCCCAGAGCAGACAGGTTCAGCTTCTTCACCAGCAAACCTCCTAAGAATATGCCCAGACAGGCACATGGGATGGCTGTCATCCCTGTTTATAAAGAGAGAATAACTTGTTAGATAAAAATAAAGCTTTGCTGTCAATCCCCTTTATCTTTGTGCTTTTATCTTGTATTGCAGATCTTCTGATGTTGATAAAGCACTTTTGTTGTATAATTCCTCATTTGTAAGTCACTCTGGATGAAAGCTTTTGCTAAATAGATAAATGCATAATGCTATAATTATAAACTATAATTTGCATAATTTCGTGGCAAAGATAAATGTGTCAGGATAAAGGAAGTTCCAAAAGCCTGAGATTCAAAATCTTCGATTCAGAATCAAATTTGCTAAAAATTGTTTTCAGAAAAATTGTTGTGGCAAAAATTGTTCTACTAATAATTTGAAATAAAATTATTAAATTAGATGAATGAAATAATTAAATAATTAAAAAATAAAATAAATAAATCCACTAAATATTTGGGAAAAATTATATTAAATAAGTAAATAATAGTGCGAGCAAATCGATTAATCGCAATTAAGCACATATAACTTGAAAGTTTGTAAATATACACACACACACACACACACAGTTGTGGTCAGAATTAATGGCACCCCTGGTAAATATGATCAAAAATGGCTGAAAAAAATAAATCTGAATTGTTTATCCTTGCAAAAATGTAACCTTTCGTTGAAGTAAAAGAATTGAAAATGAAAATGTAGCTTTTTTCTTACAGCCACTTTCTATTTTGTGAAGCTCGACAATCTTTTGATGGACATCATCAGAAAAAAAAAAGGTAAATATTAATGGGAATATACTTCAGAGATATTTTACTCATAAAAATCCTAGTGGTGCCAATAATTGTGTTTAAAACGTGTTTAAAAAGAAAATAAATTATTTCATAATGTGATTCTCCTAATTATTCTATAAATAATTTGAAAAATAGTACAAATAATTGTATTGTACTGAAAATTGAATTACGAAAACAATAATAAAAGTAATAAAAAATAAATGTTGCAATAAAAAATTAATTGTATTTAAAATGAAATAAAAGCAATATTTTTTTGCAATAAAATAAATAAATAATAATTTTCACAAAATTTTGTAGCCCAATATATGTGTATGTGAACCATGATTTTCCCAAGTAACACATGTTCCTGGATCAACAGGTTTTGTTGATAACAAACTTCCTGTCCAAACCCCATCCTTACCCATAACCCTGATGTAGAAGCACCGAACCCTGGTTGTAAGCCTAAACTTGACATAAACTGTAAACATGTCCCTCAAATCTTATTGGTTGACTGAAACATTGATCCAGAATCAACAAAGAGGTTGTGTTTGTGTTTAATACACAAGTATGTGTTTTATACACACCCAACAGCTGGTTAGCAGAGGAGGTGGTGAGGTTGAACTGCTGCTCCAAATATTTGCCCAGGAAGGCAGCAAAGCCAGCGACAACAGCGATCTCCATACAGGCAGCCAAGACAATACATGTGAACACTGGGTTTGACAGGAGGTGCTTGGTCACCTTGGGAATAACTGGAGTGAAAAAGCAAGAGAGAAATGATGAGGGTGGAAGAGAGACTATAAGTGAGTCCAAAATACAGAGCAATGACAGACTAGTCTAATCTAAAACATGTTAAGATTGACGTTAGTTGGACTTGAATGAAGAAACTGCTGATTTATGATGCAATCACCAGACATTCACCCTCTAATTTCCAGCTCCGTGTCTAAAGTGCTGCAGAGTTGTGGCTACATTCTGAGGAGCCGTCATTTTGATGGATTCATTTGACAGCATTTGTCACCAGCATTCGTACCAGATGGCAAAAGCTTGAAAAACGCATTAACCATGTTGGACAAAACATCTGCCTACATTATTGCCGCGCTGTCTTGAAAGTATGCCTTTGGCTTGTGCTGCCATGGCTACTGTGCTAGTAATGCATCATGTTAGCTAGTATGTAATCAGATCTTACATGATTGATGGCTGCTGTTGTACGAAATGAGAGCCTTACAAGTATAGAACAAAACCAGCATAACAATTACTCTATTTACAGACAAACAGACAAGAATGACAGTATGGACCCAGAGAGTGACAGTTAGCATGTAAAAGGTCTTTTAGGCTGAAAACTATAAAAGTATATCAATTATACTAAAATCAGGGTTCCTACAGGTTTCTTCAAGTTAAATTCAAGTCTTTCTAAGATCTTTTTAAGACCATTTATTTAAAAAATTAATACCAATTTCCCGTCCCTACCAGCAAAGAAAAACAAAATCCTTCAACTTGTGTTCATTTATTTTTCAAATGTGGAATGGGTAAAAGATGATAAGTCAAGCAGGTAAAATAAAAACATGTCAGTAGGCCACAAGAAAGTTTGCCGAACAATGTTAAGTTGTGTTTTAACATTAGCTAAACACACACAGGACATCAGTTCTGACTGGATCGCTTCCCAGATCAACACTATCTAACATTTTCATCTAGTTTTTTTTTCATTGACGAAAATGTCAATAGATTTTCGTCATAGTTTTTGTCATTCAAAACTAGCGTCTCGTTTTCGTTAGTGAAAAAATGTTGTTGAAGAAAAGTTTATCATTATTTTCGTCAATGAAATTAACACTGACATACAGCACAATTATCCAGATATCAAAATTAAAGACCCAGATATCAAAATTCAAGACTTTTTAAAGACTTTTTAAGGTATTATTTCCAAATTCATAAATTCAATGCTTTTAAAGCTTTTTAAGACCCTGTAGGAACCCTGTAAAATAACACTGATGCTGATTTTGGAAGGAAATCTAGAATTTAAATAAATCTTAATTCTTGTTCCTATTCTTATTGCACATGCTTAATCCATGCACGGTACTCCAAAGAAAATGTTTTTTTCATAATCTTTTATCAAAAGGTGATGTAATCCAATCAACTAACCAACCAACCAATCAATTTTTTCACCCCTCTTCACTGCAATAAAATCGCTTAATTAGTCCTTTTTTTTCAGTACATTTACAAATAATAAAAAATAACAAGTAAATAACAAGGGGAGGCGGGGTTTATGACCTGTATTAGTACGGGCCACCGGGGGGCGATCAAGACGTTTTGGCTTCACTTTTAGGGCTTGTGCAGCACACTTGATCAATCCACACAGTCACACAGACCTGAACCAGTTTTGTTTTTTAACCACTAGAGGGCCAAAAGTTACATAGTATAACTTTAATAGCTCACAAATAGTTACTTCTTGTTTCAAGAAAATTCTACAAAAATACTCTTCAGAACATTATTTTTTTTACAGTGCTCCAACCACCTGGCCTCATTTTGGTATGTAACGGCCACTTTTCACAACTGATTTACGAATTCTCTGTTTTTTTTTTCAAACTCCTGCGGGTGTAGATTCTGTGTGGGCCGGCTAATAAGTAAGACTTAACTCTAATTCTCTAATTGCCTCCTCAGTGTAACATTAAGTATAATTACACTTTTAAATAGAGGAACATGTCCAGCACAGTTAAATGGATCAAAGAAGACCAAGCCTTCAATTTAACATATGCACGCCGCTATTCAAACAAAAGACCACCATCAGTGTTTGTCACAAGCATTTCTTCTTATCCTTTAAAGACAAGTGTAACCTTACTCAGACAAAGCAGACTAATCTCAATAGGAGTGCATAGAACATCACATGGTGAATTTGTGAGTTAGTGAGACCTCGGAGCTGTTGACAGCAGGACAGGCTGTTGGGCTGGTGGTTCTGCAGGACTCCATTGCTGGCCTTGGATTTCTCATAATCCTGGGGTAAAGATGAGGGCAGCATGGCCTGTTCAATCTCAAGAACTCCCTCCATCTCCTTGCAGGGCAGGGACTGGGGGAAACCAAACATGAAGATGGACGAGAAGAAGAGTAAGGCACCGCAGAGGAGAAAGCCGCCCCACCATGCACCGATCCAGCGGGGGTCATCTGGAGTGATGTTCAGCACACCTGAGAAAAGCAAGTACATGATGGTAAATAAATACATAAATAGATAACATGTAGAGGAATGAAAATTCTCTCTCATATGTAGTCATTTTTTGAAAACCCACTTCTAAAACTGCAAAACATAATACAGTAAATGATGCAATTCACAGACATCTGACATCAAAACTCAGCTATTAAGCTATTCAGTACGACTTATTCTGCAAAGTTTTTTTTGTCTCCCCCGCATTTCATGACTTTATTTGATGCAATGTGTCAGGTGTAGCTGAATCCTTTACAAATGATAGGTATACTTCAAGTTCAGTTGATTAAGTATATTTCAGGTATACTTAATACAGTAAGTATACTAATATCAATGTACTAGTAGTATACTTGTAAGTGTCCTATTTCAATATTTGGGACTAAAATAGCCCACTTTTTAGTGTATAAAAGTATACTTTTAAGTGAAACAGTTAATATCATGTTTCATTCGTTTTGCAACTATACTACAAGTGTACTTATAGTAATACTTATAGTTTACTAGTTAAATACTTGTTATGTGCTCAAATCATTTGTTCCATGATTTCATTCTGTTGTGTATATTATTGTCTCTGTGAGTACATCTATCTATCTATCTATCTATCTATCTATCTATCTATCTATCTATCTATCTATCTATCTATCTATCTATCTATCTATCTATCTATCCATCCATCCATCCATCCATCCATCCATCCATCCATCCATCCATCCATCCATCCATCCATCCATCCATCCATCCATCCATTTTTTTGAAATTGTAGAGGTTACACAAAAGATACTCTTTGTTTGTTGTTTTGGCCTTGTCTGCCCCAGACGCTAAACCCTTTTGGGAAAAAAACATAATTAATTTTGATATCTCTCTGGTATTGAGACTTTTCCTGTAACGGCCGACCCCTAGTGGTCGTAAAAATTCTTCTAGCACATTTTTTAGAAAGTACACTTTGAAATATACTCTCCACTGTTGATCCACTCATTGATTATTGATCATGACAGTTTCAATTATTCAAAAGATTCAAAATACAAACAAAATTACTGCGAACTGTAAATATATTTTAAAAATATATATTTATTGCATTTAATCAAAGTGTATCACCATAAACAAAATTGCAAACGCAAACCCTTTCTCTAACGGAAAAGTCACTGTGCAACAAAGATTGTTAAACATCCAAATTATTTATTAAAAATCGATTTTTTTGAAAATATGAATCGATTTGATCTACCAACTCGATTTTTAAATCAAATAGATTTTTCCCCAGCCCTACTTGTAACTTATAACGGTAAGAAAACAAGTTTTCTATTGTTGCAAACTGAGTGTTTGTGTTGTATTTGGAGAGACCGAGAATGACCTGAAACTCACTTGTGTCGATGAGCAAAACATCCACATAAAAGTTGGTACAGACAGATCCCAGGATGAAACCACATGCAGGTCCAAACACTAGTGTGGAAAAGAGTATCCCTGAAATACACCAAGAAGAATGATTAGGAATCTTATTTCAGAAACATAATATTATAAATTAAACATGCATAAATTGATACAACAGTTACAAAGTAATTATTTACAATTAACAGTATATACAATAAATATGATATAAAAATACATTGTAAACAAATTAAATTGCAATTATTTAAAATAATATTAAAATATATAAATAAATATAATATAAATATATATTATAAACAAAGAAAGTAAATGATATTAAAAAATACATAAATGTTAATATTTATTCATCAATCTAAAAATGATTAAATTATCTAATAAAGTTCATAACAATTGCAGGAAAAGGTTATTTTTTTCCAGCCACAAGGTGGCGCTGTCAACTCATCTAAACACAGATGCTCTAATTTGCCATCAGAACAACATGAAGGAAAAAATGTTGCAGTTTATACAACGTGAAGTTACATTTTTTTTCCTCTGATTATCTCACATTTCAAAATAACGTTCAAATATGCAGAGGGTCACACGTCTATTCCTTGATGCCAGTGGAACAATCATATGCTGTTATTTTAAGATTGTTCCAAGATTACTTAATGCTAATGTATTAAAAAGAAGTTTAATGAAGACTGAATATTTAGTGCTACTTAAATATAACAAGAAGGATCATTTAAACAAAACCTTGCCAAACTATCAGCTCAAGCTGC
The DNA here is from genome assembly GCA_038021265.1 of Cyprinella venusta. Taxonomy (NCBI): domain Eukaryota; kingdom Metazoa; phylum Chordata; class Actinopteri; order Cypriniformes; family Leuciscidae; genus Cyprinella; species Cyprinella venusta. The sequence goes on from CM075871.1 coordinate 5,826,386, forward strand.
CTGAACAAATATTCCAAGTGAAGAATGAGAACTAAATTCCTCATAGCCAGAGTAATTCCCCCATTCCTGACAGGTTTGCATACAAAGCAAGAATGGCAGAATGGAGTGACAGAGCTACGGACAGACGATGCTGTGCTGGCAGACATCTGGGGCACAAATCCCTATTAATATGCTGTCAAAAAAGTGTGACAGCGGCCCGGCAACAGCCCTGTGGGTCACACGCAGCTTCTGAGATTACAAAGCCTTTATCCAGGCACTCTCATCAGCTTTCCCCATCCTCAGCCATTCTCTTATTAAAACACACACAATATTGTTTCATTAAGCAATGTGTGCCTGTGCTATCCCAAAAATTGGTCTTCCCCTCTGAAAATGTTCCCACCATAATTATTCAGCAAAAAAAAAGAGAAAGGTTGCAGTGAATGTGTCAAACGTGTTACATACAAAGCAGAACTGTGATTCGACAGGGTAGCAGGACTGACGCTCATATTCAGTTGTATTATATGACACCTCAGAGTCAATGGGGTACAGCTGGCTGAAAAACACCAATGGTCAACCTGTTCCAGGTTGCTTGTGTCAATTTAGCACACATTGCAAAGTTTCTGAATTGACAATGGTATTTAAATTAGCGATTGAACCCGACTGACAGTGATAAATAGGTAATGGACAGTGAGCGATGGACGGAACGAAACAATCTGATCCTGTATATTAAACGATTTGTGCTTTAAGTCTTGGAGTGTAAATGCAAAATAACAGACCTGCCATTTTTTCTTTGTAATGTGTCACTTTGTTGTTCATTTTATTACTAACTTTTCAAATCAGTGACTTGCATAAATGTACAGATTTTTGATCTGTCTTGACAGTGATTAATTTATGAATAAATAGGATACAGTAATTGCCACAATTGCTGTGTATATAATCCAAAAGATGAGAGGAAATGAGAATTTTAATGAACATGGGAACAGACTGTGACACTACCTTACAATATCAACAACGTGAAAGACAAAGGACAAGAGAAACAGAGGGCTCAAATTGTGAAATTTTTGAAATTTTTGGGGGGTAAAAATGTCAAATTCATAAGTGTATTTTTTACACAGCCCTATTGAATGAAATAAAACAATCAAAAATGTAATTACGTCTTTTTATCCCACAATTCTGCCTTTTTTCTCCCAATTACGTGATAAAAAAATCAAAATTACGAGTTATAAAGTCAGAATTGCGTGATTAAAAGTTGGAGAGTTAGAATTGCATGTTATAAAGTCAGAATAGCGTGATTTAAGGTTGCGTGTTATAAAGTCAGAATTGCATGATTTAAAGTTGCGTGTTAGAATTGCGTATTATAAAGTAAGAATTGCGTGATTTAAAGTTGCAAAGTTAGAATTGCATGTTATAAAGTCAGAATTGTGTGATTTAAAGATGCGTGTTAGAATTGCATGTTATGAAGTCAGAATTGCAGGATTTAACGTAGGAGAGTTAGAATTGTGTGATTTAAAGTTGCATGTTATAAAGTCAGAATTGCGTGATTTAAAGTTAAGTGTTATAAAGTCAAAATTGCGTGATTTAAAGTTGCATCGCTAGAATTGCACGTTATGAAGTCGAAATTGCGTGATTTAAAGTTGCAGAGTTAGAATTGTGTCAAAGTCAGAATTGTGTCATTTAAAGTTGCAGAGTTAGAATTGCGTGTTATAAAGTCACAATTGTGAGAAATAAACATTTTGAAACAAAAAATTGTTTTCATTTAAAATGTTAAAATCTTACAATTTTGACTTTATAATGCAATTGCGACTTTATATCACGCAATTCTGACAATTCTGAGTCTATCTCGCAGAAATAAAGTCAGAATTGCGAGATGTAAACTAGCAATTGTGAGATAAAAGGTCGCAGTTATCTTTTAAAATGTTTTATTTTGAGGCGGAAACAAGCTTCCATACAAACTAGACAATAATGTGACTCAAAAATGTTTTTAAAATATTATTAAAAAATAAATACAAATACATTCTTGAAATTATAACAATTAAAAACAGATTTATAATGGATTTTATTCATATATACATAAATAACCGAAAACCAACCCTTTCACACCACTGAAACCTACACTCATCACCTTGCAACGTTTGATCAGTGAGCTGGAATCGTCAACGCATCCGATACCGAGAAAATGTTCAGCCTCTTCACTGGAAAACACTACAGATCACACATCAAAATGTAAATGGTTCTGCATCCTGAAAGAGACACACACCCTAAACCCAAAATCAAACCCACAAACAAAGACACGTCATGTCTGAGCACTTCCTCTGCATTTCAGCGTCAAATGGCTGGAGCTAAAAGGCCACATTCAGGTCAGTTGCCCGAGAAAGAGGCTTCACACCACACCGAGCCAACCCGACGCTTGAACCACTTACAGCAGATGTGGCTCACTATCCTCCAGCAACCAATTAATGAGTCTTACTGGAAAAAATGAGTCACTTTCACCAGTCCCTTTTACAACGCCTCGGATCAAAGCAAGAGTTTAAATGTGTGTATGAACGCTCGTTTGTGAGGACGGTTTCCTGGGCTTCAAGCAATCTAGGTGAGCGCCCTCGCACGTACACACAGCAAACCGCGAGTCCCACTCAAAACCGCAACCACAAGGACTGTTCTAGATTTACAAAATATCTTCAAGTTTTCAAGACTAGAATACTTTTGTATACTGAGGACGGAGTTCATAGTTGCCTCAAGATACAAGGTGCCCAGGTTATTTGGCTTCAACACAAGCCCAATTCATCCAAGCCTTGACCGTTGGTATGAGGTGTTTGTGCTGATATGCTGTGTTTGGTTTTCGCCGTCCATCATGGCCAAACTTCTCCACTTTGGTCTCGTCTGGACACCCCTCCCCCCTCTTTCTCTCACCCTCTATATATAATCAGTCTGTAGTGTTTCACAGCGATTAGCGTGATTGAAAAAACTGTGCATAAAAAACACTAATAAAACCAGTATGAAGGATTGATTCACAAAAACCGCTACACAGTTTCCACCCCAGCTGTTGTGCTGCCCTGTGGAAAGCTCTGTTTTTACAGTGTTGCCTAAGAGACTGTGTGTGTATGTTTGCATCTATGTGTGCTGATTACTCGTAGCAACAGATCAGCACTGTCTCCTCTCACAGGAAACCTCAAAAAGGCAGCAGAAATCTTGCAATCACCTTTAAAGAATTGCGAGAGTTAGCTTGGTCTGAGGACCCAACCACAGTGAGAAGAGAAAAACTTTCCACCAACTGCTTCAGAATTTATTTCCTCTACAGGAAGATAACAGTTAAAGGTTTCTTGTGATTGGTAAACATCAAACTAATTTTGATCTCAACAAGGTTAGATGGTTGTGGTCAGAGAGAAAACGTAACCTAATAAGAATTTGGCACAATCTATCTTTGGAGATAAACTGATGGTTTAAAGGTTAAAAAAGGAGTGTCAATCACACTTCTTTATCTGTCCATCTCTTTCTGCTGAATCTCCCAAAATGTCTCTTGTTCTGAGTGTCCTTTTATTTTTATTTCTCATGGGGACATATATAGGGTTAATAAAAACCTCCTGACTTCCATGAACACAAATCTGGGGCTTTAGTCACTGGAGGAATGGGCTAATTCCTACATCCTGTCCTCTAATCGTCAATGTGCAGGTAATTAAGTCCAATTTACTGCATAGCAGTAAGCATTTTTTACATTTATGACTTAAATCTTCATTAAAGCAAAGAGCAGGTATTACAATGGCATGCTGGGTAAGGTCCATGATTCACTTAAATACCATGGGGTTTTTTTTTCCGCAGGAAGTCTAGGAAAACATTTATGTGTAGCCTATTCCACCGGGACGTTTTAACATGTTGAAGAGCACACTTTCAGCAAAATCTCAACAAAATTGGATCATTCTGCCTTTTACTGTTTGAAATGTCTTTAGAGAACAGAAAATAATATTTACTGATAATTACATATATATCAGCTAAGTATATGTGTTCATGAAATATGACAAGCTTTCAATACTTAAAGGGATACTCCACTTTTTTTGGAAATAGGCTCATTTTACAACTCCCCCAGAGTTAAACAGTTGAGTTTTGCCGTTTTCGAATCCATTCAGACGATTTTCTGATATTTAGAAAAATATCAGTAACCAGACAGTTTCTGGTCTCATTGACTTCCATAGTAGGAAAAAATATATACTATGGAAGTCAATGAGACCAGAAACTGTCTGGTTACTGATAGTCTTCTAAATATCATAAAATCGTCTGAATGGATTCAAAAACGGTAAAACTTGACTGTTTAACTCTGGGGGAGTTGTAAAATTAGCCTATTTCCAAAAAAGTGGAGTCTCCCTTTAAGAAATATTTAAGAAAATCTAAGAAATAGAATAAGAAATCTTTTATAAAAGCATTCAAATATTAGGCAAATAGCGTCTGCATACTTTTTAATAAATTCTAAATATTCTGGTTAACAATTTATAATAAGGTTTCACTTGCTAATATTAGTAAATGTATTAACTAACGTGAACTACAAATGAGCAATACATGTTACTGTATTAATCTTTGTCCACAGTGCATTAACTTATGTTAACAAAAATGTCTGATTTTTAATAATGTATAAGTAAATGTTGAAATTAACATTTATAAAGATGAATAAATGCAGTAGAAGTACAATTCATTATTAGTACATGTAAGTACTACATTATTAGTACATGTAAGTACATGTAAGTACAAATGAAGCTCTATTGTAAAGTGTTACCAAAATCTGGAAAAAAGTTGTTAAAAAATGCAAGGCAGCAAATCCGTACAAACTAAAAGCGCATGTCAATATTTCCAATCATTATTCAGTAAGCATGTGATGAGTGATAACACAATTTTGTTGTCAGTGCATTAAAAACATATGGCAGTGGGAGTTAGAAGACTTTAATGAGGTGTAAAATGTCTGCAAAAACACTATAGTGTGTTAAATTATCTTATGGGACAGTATTATATGTGACATTATAACACTTTAAGATATATATAGCTAACACTGTATTGCATTTAGGGTGATTGATTGATAACATACACCATTTTCAATATTCTTAGTCAATATCCAAAACAATTGCTCAATTTTATAAAGATCTGAACACAAGCAGTTTTTGTGTACATCACACAACAGACCGCACACACACACATACAACACACATCCCAGCAGTTGTTCAGCAGTTACCAATTCAATCTTATTTTAAGCGTGAGACAGAAAAGATAAATATGCGAAGTGCAAAGAAAACAAAGAAGCAAAGGCCGTTCTCGTAGAAAGAGTGAGAAAACAGGTTTCTCACACTGATGATATTGCTAACCGTGTTAGTCACAGCTGTAAAGTTGTTAACCCAAGATCTATATATTCCCTGGTTGCAGGTTTTACGGTTCCTGCTTTACTCTGGGTTAGTAATATAAAACTTTTTTGCAACCACAATTTTGTGATGCTATAGTTCCACTGCCAGGTCTGTGCAACAAAAGTAGCCCAAAAATATCCCAAAGTGTTTTTCTCCATCGGGCGGGCCAATTCTCCACTGAATGTGTATCTCTGGGGGTATTAAAACACCAAAATCATATACGGGGTGGAAACCAACCCATGGATTTGTTTTTTTACCTGCAGCAACAACTTGTATATGTGATATATCTTAAATTAAAGCAATATCTGATTTGATTTCAGCACAAAAACTAAGTCTGCATGATATATAGGGGTACCATAACATTATCAGTTGACATTAATTTATTTATACTGTTAAATGTAACCTTTAGTAAATCTCAAAATGAAAGTCAATATACATTTTTCATAATTCTGTGATGCCTAATTTCTCCTATAGCATTTAAAATGATTGATTTGTTATTTTTTTAAATATGTACCATTAAATGGTCATCGACCAAAACATGAACAAAATCATCATCTTATTGATATTGGCCAGGATTTTAATATCTGTGCAACCCTATACAAACAGATTGTTATTATATACTATAATTTGGATTGAACCAAAACTGATTTTTCAAGCATCTTCAACTTCAAGTACTTTTATGACCGTAGGTTGTTTAACATTTAACCTTTCTTTGTTAACAGATTTCAGCTTTTTATTTTTGTGAAAGGAAGATACAGTACAAGTAAGTTGACATTCGCGCAAGAGTTTTTTTTTTAAATTGCTCCTTATAACCTGCTGCAACAGACTTTTTAGTAAATATACCGTATAATCCAGAATGAGCTTACAAAGCAACTCCACCTGTGTACGTAATTCCACTTGAGCTTTCACAGCATGAACACACACACACACAAACACACACAAAATTACATGGGTAAGCATGCACATATACTGTACAGTTGCTTCTGCTAAACAGCTTTAGCAATGTGTTTTACTTTAATTCAAAAACAATAGTCTAAATTGTGTGGTCTAATAATCAAACTGTTGCCTAGAAGTATAATCCTCCGGTGACAAAGCGTCTGACCTATACAAGAATGTTTTCGAGGTAGTCAAAAATGGAAAGCAAACAAGAGCAAGTGAATGAGTGCTTTCCTGTTCATTTTTCCTTGTGCCCTTTAGAGTCTGCTGACAGACCGAGAAAAACATCCACAGTGACACTGAAGCAACTGGACTAGACATTTTTGCACCAATGGAATGCAAAAATTACCCCAACATAAAGTCAGTTCAGGGACTTCATGTAGTGAGACTCAAATTTTCACTTTCTGTTCCTCGTTTGAGAATGTGGGAGTTCAAGACTTTCATTTTCTGTAGGGGAAATTTAAAATTGCTGCAACTTGTAACAGCATCAGTTCAACCAATGAACAACAGGGATGAAAGTGACCACCATTATACATTTTTAGAGCTATTGACTGATGTTAAATATGCTGAAGGAGAGACAGTCAGTCTCTTAACAGAAGAAAACTAACAGTAAGAAATTCAGGTCAAGCAGTTTCAAAGGCAAACAGCAGGATAGCAGCAGATGGCCAGTGTGTCTCATAAACTTGAATATATATACTGTATATGGGGATGGATGGATGGATGGATATGGATGGGGATGGATGGATGTATATAGATGGGGATGGATGGATATATATAGATGGGGATAGATGGATGCGGATGGATGGATATATGGATGGGGATGATGGATGGATATGGATGGGGATGGATGGTTGGATGGATATGGAATGGGATGAATGGATGTATATAGATGGGGATGGATGGATATATGGATGGGGATAGATTGATGTATATGGATGGGGATGAATGGATGTATATAGATGGGGATGGATTGGGATGGATGGATGTATATAGATGGGGATGGATGGATATGGATGGATGGATATATGGATGGGGATAGATGGATGTATATGGATGAATGGGGATGGATGGATGGATATATGGATGGGGATGGATGGATATATGGATGGGGATGGATGGATATGGATGGGGTTGGATGGATGTATATAGATGGGGATGGATGTATATAGATGGGGATGGATGGATTGATGGATGGGGATGGATGGATATGGATGGGGATGGATGGATGTAGGTAGATGGGGATGGATGGATATGGATGGATGGATGGATGTATATAGATGGGGATTGATGGATATGGATGGGGATAGATGGATGTATATGGATTGGGATGGATGGATAGATGTATATAGATGGGGATGGATGGATATATGGATGGGGATGGATGGATGTATATAGATGGGGATGGATATATGGATGGGGATAGATGGATGTATATGGATGAATGGATGGGGATGGATTGATGGATATGGATGGATATGGATGTATAAATGGATAAAAAAGTACACATATTAAATAATAAAAAAGTATCATGAAAGTAATAATACAAATTTAGAATAGTTATATGATATCCTCCTGATCAAATGTAAGTGTCCCTTCTCTTGATGTCTCCCCTGCTGTTCAAATACATCAAACTGTCTGTCACTCACAGACTAATGCTACACGCCACTGACCAGAGGGCTGTCAATCTGAATCTAAACTCAGACGTTGACGCTCTGTGACGCCAAAAAACCTATCAAAGAATGTTCTGGATTTTTTTTAAATATCGTCAGCCTCAATCTCAAACAATAAACGTGCATAAAATCTAACCCTATATGTATATATAAGGAAAATCTATGTATGTAATGGAGCCACAGTCATGTCAAAGCGAAATTGGTCAGTGCAGTGCAAACAAATCATTTTAAGGTGAAACCAATGCAAATATGTGCTTTCCCTATGGGGCATTACAGACAAACGCATAAAAACACACACATATTTTTTTCGAAGGACGTTCAGAGGCCAGGAGGCTTTTGGTTTCGATCCAAGTGGTTAGGACTGTTTGGTTTTCCCAGGGCACGGGAGGAATTTTCTCAAATTCCTAGTCAAAGACCTTTTCTCCGTCTGGCATCTGGAACACGTAGTGAAAAAAGGCATAAGCAATCCCTCAGATTATATAATTCACAACCTGCTTGACACACAGATTCTGGTTTTATCTGAAAATGGATTTCTATTTTAGACTATCCAGGCTGTTTGATGCTTAAAGATTTATGAGTCAGCCATCTATAAATAAAAAAATCCCTGAATGCCCACAGATGATAATAATGATTATGATTGAATGTTTATAGCTCGTCATGTGACTCAAAACACTCTGAAATACGACAGATTATTTTGCTCTAGTCAGATAAGGTGAACCAGTCCACTGCTTGTCAGTGTTTGATCGATGCCTCATATTATCAAAGCGACAGCGAGGAATGAATGTTGGCATTCAAAATAGAAATGTGTTCTCTGCAGGGGAATCAGAGTTTATTGTCAATCCAAGAGATGGCGAGGGGTCACTGAATGTCCTCCTCTTTAACCAGTCCTGGGACGACATGCTTCAGGTCACTTCCCACGTTTTATTTGAAACAACCAGTCACTGTGACAGCATCTGTGGGCTCATTTGTCTTTGTAACTTGTTTCTAAGCGACACACGAGAAAACACACCCGAACATCTGAACCACTATTACAGACTGTCCACAAACTTACTAGGGTACTGTAATACAATCTGTAGTTAAGTTAAAGGTGCAGTAAGCGATTTCTGAGAAACGCATTGAAAGAGCAGCACAACACACTTGTGGCCAATCAGCAGTAGAGGGCGTGTCCACTCATGATGGGAGAGGAGAGACAGTGAGCAAGAGGGATTTGAAGAAACTGTAGAATAAGAGATGGCTGAAAGACATTACACAAGAGAAAAGATCAGAGGAATATCACTGGGAAAAAAAAAGGTTCTGACTTTATTTTTTAATCTTCCTTGTCGTTCATCCCTCTTTGCTTTATTTTAATAACTTTGCTTTGCTTCACTTTGCTTTAGCCATAATAAAGAGACATCCACTCTTGGACTGCGTGTTTGTGCATTTTGGGAGCGGAAATCACTTCCTGCACCTTTAAGTCAACAAGATATTATGGCTAAAGTGTCTTCTCTTTATGGATATAAATGTATCAGAAAAAACAAAAAAACAGTACACACACATGGCTAAAAATGGGTGTTTCTTCAACTTCAAGTTCTTTTGTGACCCAAGGTTTTATTTTATTTTACATTAACATATAACGTTTCCTTTGTTAACAAATTTCAGCTTTTTATTTTTGTTAAATGAAGATCACACTACAACTGATAAACTTTTGTGCATAATACATAAAGTGACAGCTATTAAATCAGTCTTTGCAAGAAAAGAGCATATGCTATTTATTCCCAAAATGTTTTAAATGTAATAATTCACCACCGTCATTTCAATCACATCAGAATTCCATTCAATACGACACATCAATATATATATATATATTGTTCAAATAATGCAGCCCTCATGGGTCAAAAACATTAAATTCATGATATGGTAGTGTTGTACGTACACTGTTGAACTTGGTGGACATAGTAAATAAAATCGTGAGATTGTTTTGGCCATAGCTGAAGAAACACCCATTTATGATTATACAGAACACATAAAGAGGACAAAAAAGCTTTGATAAGTCAGATAATCCTTTAATCTATTTGAGCCACAGAATTTAGGGTCCCAACAGCCAAAATGGGAGTAGATGCTTATAGATGATGCTGTGTTTCATTACTGCTGATGATTATGCCACGGGCGAATTGTAATGAAACAACAACAATTTAGTATTTTAACTGGAGGTCAAAAATGAAGATCTAAAGATCCAACAAAATAAGGTTCTGTAGTATTTGCAACATGACTAGATTAGTTAGCAACAAACAATGCAAAACCAGAGGGATATTCTACTATGACTCAAAACCAATCTCAACTATGAGGCAGGCAGCATTGAACGCTAAGAGCGAGTGTCTTTTTTGGAACATTGTGGGTTATCAGGGATCATATGTTAATTAACTTCCTCTCATTAAATCGACAGTGTTTCTGCTCTCCACCATATTGACCTAAATAATCATCACAAAGCCAAAGCGAGTGAAACCAGGAGCCGAATTCAGTTAAATGCTTACTGTATAAACTTAAAGACAATGCCAAGCAAACAAATAGTGCTTCCTGAACCAATTATGTGGAAATGCAAAATGCACACGTTACAACAAATTGTATAATACTTAAAATGACCACTTTTAATCCTAAAAGAAGCAACATGGGTAAAACCCAGGAAATATTACAGAAATATACTGTATGTTAAGCATTAGGACATCTTTTACATAATATATACTAAGGTATACTGTTCTTTATCTAATATTCATGCAGTTTAACACTTCTCGACTAATGCCTTGGTGGTATATAAAGCTATTTTAAGGTTAAGACCTCACATTAGACTTGGGTATGAAAGCTGATGGCTCTTTAATGCATTGCCACTTCAGTGCTGAGCACTGCAGCCTGAAACCGCAACAAATAGCACACAGTCTATATTGCTGCAGGCAAGCATATAATAGTAACAGCAATTATATTTGAGAAATGGGGTCTTTCAAGGACAGAAGATATGGTTAGGACCACAAGTGCTCTGCGCATCCAATGAAAACACTGTTTAAAATGAACAAAAACCATTCTTTTATTAAATTCCGGCCTGAGTGTTTCAGTCGAGGATATTTTGAAAGCAAATAAAAGCAGGAAATGTTTGATCAACATATAAACATATAAAGCGATTATTCAGTAAAGATGGATAACCTAAAAAAGAAAACATTATTAAAAACACTGTGCAGCCTTTTAAGCTTTACTATATAAACCTCTCTAAATGGTCCAGAGAAAAAAACTATTATAAATACGCTGCTTCGAACCCTGGTTTCCTTTTTGACTACAGCTCATATTAGCTATATTTAATCAGCAGGACTGAAACAATACAGCTATGTGCTGATCCTGGCTTATCAGTATTACAAATCTCCACCATCTTCATCAGCTTAGCACACACACTTAGAAAAGATGCCTATGTCCTATATTAACCTTAAGTCGGTGTTCCCAGGAATAAGATCTGCAACTGCTCTTTCTTTGACTCACTTCAAAAGATCCCAAGCTACCCTGTGGTGGCAAAAAACAACAAAATGCAGGGGTTATATGTTCACACACAAACAGATGCCAAAATGTGAATAAATTAAATATGCTCTTGTGGAGATTTTGTTTTGTGTGTGAATGATGATGTGGTCAAGACAAGAGCCATACCATGTGATTCAATTCCTCGCCCCCTCCTCCATCAATCAATGATGATGGTCAAGCATTAAATTTATTTTGTCTAAATGTAGTTCAGTAAAAGGAAACAGATAATTAATTTCTCTGCATCACTGCACTTTCTTTGTAGCAGTTGGTTATATAATAAAAGTAGCTTGTGGCAGTTTCAAATAACAACAAATAAGATAAAACTATTAAACCAGGACTGGCATGTTTGCAAACAGACCAGTCTGGCTGTTTTTATTGCACCACAAGGAGAGAAAGCTATTTTTAAAGAAATCCACAAAAATCTAAAAGACAATAACTAAAAGCACATTTTTACCTCCAAAATAAACTCCGATGTTACTTGACCCTCAATAGAAGCACTAAATTGGCCAGTTTCCTATTTATTAAGCATTTTAAAGAAAGACAAATCCACTCCAAATACAGATTAAAGTAGTTCACTTTTCAAAAAACTTTTGCTGATAATTTACTCACCTCCATGTCATCCAAGATGTCCATGTCATTCTTTCTTCAGTGGAAAAGAAATTAAGGTTTTTGATGAAAACCTTCCAGGATTTTTCACCATATAATGGACTTCATTGGGAACCAAACGGTTCAAGGTCCAAAAGACACTTTCAGTACAAACTGGAAACTGTTTAAAAGGTTCCAGACCATGAATAAGGGTCTTATCAAGCGAAACGATCACTCATTTAATAAATAAATAACATAGTTTAAGTTTTATAAGCTCAAATGCTCGCCTTGTTCTGTGCTGCGATTCGCGTTCGTGACTCTCCTGTCAAAATGAGCAAATCTTTTTCCGAGTCGTTTCATTCATTTAGTTCGTTGAATTAACCAAATGACTCGGAAAAAGATTTGTTCATTTTGATGAACGAGTTAGAACAGGAGAGTCACGCACGTGCATCACAATTTGCAGTTTGCACTGAAACTGTCTTTTGGACCTTGAACCGTTTGGTTCCCATTGAAGTCCATTATATGGATAAAAATGCTGGAATGTTTTCATCAGAAACCTTCATTTCTTTTCGACTGAAGAAAGAATGACATGGATATCTTGGATGACATGGGGGTGAGTAAATAATCAGCAAAAGTTTTTTCAAAAGTGAACTACTCCTTTAAGTGACCATGTTCTAGAGATAGAGAGAGGAAGACGTAAACAAACATGAACAGAGAGAGAGAGAGCAGAGGATCTAGACACTGTGATCTACAGCACATAGAGGATGAGAAACACTTTCTGCTCACCAGCTCTAAATATATCGATATAAGAGAAACTTCTATAGCATGAAAAATGTCCTTCTTACTTGGAGAAGATGACGGTACAGCTGCACTATAGCGCCTAAATATGTGCTAGCCATCACAATCCCAGTTGACAGCTAATTCTCTAGAGAGAGATCCACTGTATAGGATAGATTGGGTTTATCTATTTGTATTTACTTTGATACATATGACATGATCTTTGTTTGTTTTATTATGTATATATAATATGTTGATGCTTTGGCAACATTGCGTTTATTAGCTAATAAAGCTAATTTGAGAGAGAGAACGAGAACAAAGTATGGAAAATAAATAGACAACGATGAAGTGACAGATAAACACACCAGAGAAAGAAGGCCAACAGTTATGTCTTGGCCACTGGCACAACTAGCATACCTTGGCTGCTCTGTCAGATGTTTCCTTTGGGCTAAGAGCCAGAAACACAAAGAGCCCTGAGAGCAGATAAGCAGATTGGTGCTATTGGTGAAGGGCTGCAGCTGCACTGGAGGAGCATTGACTACAGCTGGTCCACCTTTCTTCAGCATGTGCCTTGGCCTAATTACCAGTATGAGGGTGCCAACAGCGGGTCTCCAGATACTTCCAAGCTGCACCCAGACAGGAACCAGGCCACTGGATAAAGCAGCCCCTTAGAGCAAAGCATGCCTGCTATCTGAATTAGGTAATTGTACAACATCCGGAAAGGAAGCGGTAAACAGAACCGATCTGTTGGTGTAAAGTTGAAGTAAATAATGGGGACTGATATGGGATTTTTATTGCCAGATCCCATTGCTGATATCTAAATATGAGTGGGACATTGCTGCTAAAATCGCTATATATATATATATATGAAGAGTTCAGATGCAAAGCCTCTAAGTGCCATTTGAAATTTTCTTCTAGAATGATCATTTTTATCAAGCTTGTATTTTTAAGTTCAGTGATTTCACTTAAATGGCAATGATAATTAGCTATTAATTGTTATTTAAGTGAAATTACTGAACTTAAATATACAAGTTTGTTAAAAATCATCATTAAAGAAGAAAATTTCAAATGGCATTTAGAGGCTTTTGCATCTGAACTCTTCATATATATATATAGACATCTACAATTCAAAATATATTAAAATAGAAAATAGATGCAGCCTTGGTGAGCATAAGAGAATCAATTTTTTTCAATGGAAGTGTATCCGAGAATCTCAGCTTTTTATAATGCTGTCAAATCAAAGTATTCTTGGTTTATTGGCCTGACCAATTTTTCAATACATTCATATATCAATTTAGCTATGCTCAGTATTGATCTTATTCAATCACTCTAAATACTTCTCTGTTGACTTAAACTGTGGATAAATTGGACTGTGGTTGGAAACCAGAGCAGTGTATTATCTCAGCGGTGCATAATGTGCTATCCCATTCTGGAACAAAGAGCATAGCACAATGGAGGACATCTCCTAACAATCAATAAAATAAGAGAACACGGAATGTAATAATTACAGCCAACCCTTATTGATCCTCACCCATTTAATTAGACAATCTTATCCGGCACCTCAAATAAAAGTGCTGAACACACAGAAGCGGGTTTAGAGAGCTACTGCTTACAAACCACTCAATCAATGAGTCCAGGTATTTACACTAATGCCAGGGGCAGCATGAATCTGTAAGAACAGGCTATTCTAATCAAATCATCCCTGATTTGAAGTGCCAACGTTCCTGTGAAAGACAATGAGAGATGGCGTGCCTTAGGAGGCATTGAGCATCTCAATCCGATAGTGTCAAGGCCAGATTACAGATCGGACAAGCCACTGATGTGTTGTATTTTATAATACCACCCTCCCCCTATGTTTTTCACCAGCACCAAAAAAAAAAAAAAATCCGCTTTGTAATCAGCATAGACCCAGTCTTGTGACCCAGATTTCAGCAGTGACGGGTTATCAAGGTCATGGGGATTGGTGAGTTAGTGGAAGATGATGCAGCTTGAGGACCACCAAGATTCATCTCTCTGGACCTCATGAGATATTCAGAGCTGCCCCGCTTGAAACATGTCCAATTTTTGAACTTTCCAAAATGCTATCCCCTGTGACGTAGTGCTCTATATGTAGGTTCACTGAAAAAAAAAAACCTGTGATTTGTGTCTAGAAGTTTGTCTAGTCACTTAATGTACTTTAAGGTGGTGGAGGGATGCTGCAAAACTGTCAATGGATTGAGGTGAGAGTCTGCTGAATCTATATACACCTCTTATCATTGATTGCTAAGTGTTCTCCACCCGTGTTAATTATCTGAACGTGCTCCTCCCGAACTTAGAGACAATAGAGACAACCCTTTTAGACCCGCCGACCATTTCTCCTGTCGTTAAACTAGCAAAAGTGAATTTGGACAAACCCTAAATGCACTTTAGACCATGTGCTTAGATCATTAAAATAGGGTCCTAGGTCTTCATTCCCAGGATTTTTTCTGAGTTTCTTCACAAAGACTGGCCATTTATATGCTGACCAAAATAACTTACATTATTCTTACCAGGTACAGAAACATGTTCATGTTTAAAATAGATAAATTCATCACGCTACACAATCCTTCCTTATAGAGAACACTTTCAATAGTCATATTCATCAGTGGAGAACATATGCTACTATACATTGTATATACATTCCTATGTGGTTCAAATAACTCCACTGATTTCCTCCCAACATGCAACCCTTGCATGTTAAACTTCACTTTTATAAATACTAAAATGGTTCATAATTAAAACAAAGGGCATTTGGACATTTTGTGGATTTCAAACATTAGTAGAACATGTTCATAGTTGGTTAAAAGCCAATGCAAAAAATCCTCATGCAATGAGACATTCATTCGATTGGTGTTGCCTAGAGCAAACAAGTAGGTTTCTGGACTACTGTAGGTCATCACATCTCATAAAACATCTCCAGAAAAACATTCTGGAAAGGGCTTCAAACATTGTATTTGTAGGGCATGTAAACAGACAATCAGCTAGCAGATCTGGCTTGTGTCTGCACGTAACAACACTTGACATCATCAATGCTGATGGCTATAGAGTAGGATGGAAGAAATGAATGGAAATCAGTGTGGAAAATGTTTTTTTTCTCATAATAATACTCTTAATAAAATATGCTTTCTTTTTAAAACAGTATTATAATGCATTTCAAATTAAATGGTTTCAGTGGTTATTGAACACGACATAACAAAGCTCTTGCGATTCAAATGCTCTTTCCTGTTCCTCCCTACATGGCCGAATGGCAGTTTGTGGTTGATTGTTTGGAAAGGAAAGTAGCTCTTTTCTATTACCTAGGATTTGTTTAGTCTGATTGGCGAGCAGGATTGATGGTTGATAGGATTAAGTGAGTGAGCGACGCCAGATGACTCCAGTAATGTTACTCAGACTCATTTTAATGCAGTCTTAAAACTCATCTTAAAGTCTGCCCTTGTTCCATTTAATTAATCAGGTTTCATCCAAGTTCAAAGGCAGTGCCTTCTCTCGAGCTTCACTAAGTTTGGACACACTCTCCTCAACATAATCATCTTAGCGCCACTTTCTGGCCACGTGATTAGTTTCTTTCTAAGTAGCATGCATCTCTTCTTTACCTGCTAGTATCAGTCTGCATCAAACAGACATCATACCCATTCAAAGTCCCTACTGAGCCAAGTGGTTTTATAACACAACTCTCCAAAAAGTATTAGCATCTTTGATAATTAAGTAGCACAAATATTTCCTTGTAGGTCAAACAAACACTGTAGTATATAGCACATTCATGTATAATTTGTCCTCGCCTGACCTCCTACGTCACTTAAAACTTAATATATAAGTACAGACAGACAGATAGATGATAGATAGATAATATATATAAAGGGTATGATATACATACATACATATATATAAATATATATATATATATATATATATATATATATATATATATATATATAAAATATGCAATTAAATTAGGGCTGTGAAACGATTAATAACAATTAATTGCATCCAAAATAAAAGTTTGTGTTTACATAATATATGTGTGTGCAGTGTGTATAATTATTTTGTATAAATACATAAGCATGTATATATTTAAGAAAAATGTGTTATTATTTTATATCAAATATTTATAATTATGTATAATATTAATTTTGAATAAATATATATAAAGTATATACATGCAAATATTATGCATGTGTGTGTATTTATATGTACAAAATAATTATACACTACACACACACATATATTATGTAAACACAAACTTTTATTTTGGATCTGATTAATTGTTTCACAGCCCTAAATTAAATGCAAATAATTTATAATGCTATATATATATATATATATATATATATATAAAGCATATATAGCATTATATATATATATATATATATATATATATATATATATATATAAAGCATATATAGCATTACAAATTATTTGCAAATATATGTATGTATGTATATAAACTCTAAAAAATGCTGGGTTGTTTTAACCCAATTTTGGGTAAAATATGGACAAACCCAGCCATTGGGTTACATTTTTAAATTACATTTTTTAACCCAATGGCTGGGTTTGTCCATATTTTACCCAAATTTGGGTTAAAACAACCCAGCATTTTTTAGAGTGTATATATATATTTATATATCTATATATATATATATATATATATACATAAATATAATAATATATACACACACAAATGTATTCTGTAAAAAACTTTTATGTTACATGTGCTGTCAAATTGATTAAAGTAAGAGCTGAAATACCTGAGACCAACTTAAAGTGAGGGTTGGTTACATTTATCTTGCAGAATAATGACAGGAGACCGAAAAGAATAGGTTTGTCTGGGAGCGAGGACAGATAAAGTCTGTTCTCTCACCCCCGTCGAGTGAGAGATGAGAACGTTTATTGTTCTCAAATTAAACAAACAGGAGTTGGTAAGGCGCGGTCCTGGCACGGAGCTTATCGTTGAGATGGAAAAACCCATTTAGAATCTAATCCTTCAAGATGTCATTGCATGCGCAGCGTTTAAGTGGCTTATGAGCATGCGTGGCAGACGGCAGGGGGTGAAGTCGAAACGCTGTATGCAGCCATGCTGACGTGTCTCTTAAGGGTGCATCTGAGATCTCTCAGTGGTTTCAGATAAACATCGACATTGCAGTATAAAGTGCAATGTTCAAAAGATTGTGTATTATATCATTTACCAATGTTGTTGATTATTATCATGGGTATATTTGACTTCAGAGAGAAGCAGCTGAACCTTTAAGGATTTATGGACAACATTACTACCATAAAGTGTATTTTGTAATTATACTTAAAATGATTATTATTTAAAAAGGACACACGCGTTAGATGTTTATCAAAAGGCACAAAATGTATCTTTTATGTAAGTTAGACATGCCTCAACAAATTGTGTTATGTCAAAAATAAATGTTCACAATGTGAATATGATGACCGTGTTATGTATTCTAAAGACATTGGCAGTGTCCTGGATCTAAACCAGCAGAATAAAGCAGGAACTTAGTCTCTCCTGCCTCCATTAGACACTTTTCTGTCATATTTACTTCAGCCTGGGAGGTGTGACGAAGCCCAGAGCAGATCTGGGTTGAGTCTTCCTAACCAGAGACAAAAACAAACAGCATCACGTCTGTCACTGTGAAAGTTACAGTCTGCACTTGACTACATAAAACGACATATTTCAGTTTTTTATTGCTGACTTATTTTACCTTTACGTCTTCCTGAACCCTATAGTATAAGGATTTTGCCCTATTTTGACGATTCTCATCAGCAAATCAGAGTTTCAAAACCCACGGTTTAGATTTGTCTGGTAATTTCTGTGAATTTATGGATTTCATCAGTACCTAGAAATGTAATATTCAAACTTAAGCTGGCTAATGTGTTGGAATAAGCTCTGTCCCCTCACTGTCTTTAGGCTACATGAATCCAATCATCTGAGTCAACATACAGGAATCATGTTACCGACACTGTAAACGCTTGTAAAGCATGGAGAGCCAGTTCGGTGGTGTTCAAGTCATGGCAATGCCCTGATCCCTGCATGAACATGCTGTGAATTCCTGCAGTCAAGCCCCTGTGGGAAGACCCAAAATTAGAAATGGACTGCAAAAGGTTACAGGAGCTCTGGGAACAGCGTTCGTTTTGAGTCCTGAACCCTGTCTGTAATTGTATGCTTTAGTCAAATGCCCAAACGTTGAGGCAAGATTATCATACAAATGCTTTGTTTACATGCAGATCTGCTTTAGAAAGTGAGTCACACAACTGCAGGACATTAAGTCTCATTGTGAAATATAAATGTGAAATAAAGTTGCAACTGCGTGATATGAAATCACGTCTTGTAAGATAGAAAAAAAAATTAAACTTATGACTTAAGAATTCTAGGATATAAAATCAGAATTATAAAGAATTGTGAGATCACGATCCAAAAAAATTTCATATGGTAAAATAGTCACAATTTCAAAAAATAAAGTTGCAATTGAGAGATATAGTCCCAGCAATTATGAGAAATAATGTTGCCATTGATAGACATAAATACATTGTGAGATAGATTGTAAAATATAAAGTCAAAATTGCAAGAAATAAAAGCTGCATTTGCGAGATATAAAGTCATAATTATAATAAACGTGAAACTGCAAGATATAAAGCAATTTTGTGAGATATTTAGTCACAATTTGAGATTTAAAGTCACGATACAAAAAACAGTATCACAATGGCAAGTAGAATTGAAGTAGCAATTGATAGAGTAGATACAGTGTTGGGGAACGTTACTTTTAAATGCAATGCGGAAAGTTTTTGCTTTATATCGAGTTAGTTATGTAATATGTAATTTTTCCGTTACCTAGGATGGGCTTGCTTGTTTGTTTTTAAAAACAAATTAAAAAAAAGTTATATTTTTGGCTAATTGAAAGGTTACTTGTTACTTGACAAATGTAATCTGATTACATAATTTGCATTACTTGTAATGCGTTACCCCCAACACTAAGTAGATATTATGAGTCTTATATATAGACATTATGAGATATACAGACATTATGAGTCTTGATTATGAAAAATTATTGTAAATGTGAGACAGTCAAAATGGCAAGAAACAAAAGTTGGAACTGTGAGATTATATCATTTATATAAAGTGATAGTTACGATCAAAAATGTGCAGTTGTGAAATAACAAGTCACATTGTGAGATATAGTCATAAATAAATATAAATGTTGCAATGGCGAGCTATAGTAATGATAACTGAGAGCTATAAAGATACCTTGACATATAGTCATAATACAAAAAACAAATATTAAAGGTCCCAGTTATGAGAATCAAAGTTACAATTCATAGATATACTGCATTGTTAGATTAAAAAGTCATAATTAAGAGTTGTGTTTGTGAGAATAAAAACTTGCATTCACAATGTCAGATAAAAAGTCAATATTACGATAAATAGAGTTGCAGCTGTGAGATGTGAAGTATGTTTGATGCAGTGTTGCAGAAATGGTGCAACAGATGATCTCTAGCATTCTGGTCCTTTTAAAGGCGGCTACTAACACACCACTCCGCATACATACACCGTCTCTTCATGTATTCAACAGCTAAAATGAGTAGCAAGGCTAATAGTGACCTAATAGCTTAAATCTGTGCGTTTGCTGATGAAAAGCCCTTGGCACGGTGGGTAGATTTGTGGGAGGCTTACTGTAAGGAAGCAGGAAAAGCCAAGCTCCCCCCGTGGGAGTTGTTTTTCATAGGGTTGTGCGGTATGCATGTGCTGCTGGGCCAGTTCAGACCAACCTCATGGCTGGCTGGTTAGCATTCCTCGCTCATTCTGTAATTACGTCTCCACTCCTACAGAGATCCTCCAGAAGCCTGCTCTAAAAGCATTCATGTCAGTCATTTGAACAACAGAGACGTGTAAAACAAGTGCTTGGTTATTCCATACTGACTTGCCATTCAGGATGGTTGATTGTGCGTAAATAATACTTTAAAAAAGATCGCAACAGTGACATCAACCATATATGAGCCAAAACATTAAGACCACATTAAGTGGAGCGTCGTGGATCGAACTTTTTGCTCCTGCCAATCCCATGCATGAACAATTAGATTAAGAACAACTGGATTATTCGAAAACACCTGCATCCCATGCATGCATCTTATCCTTCGATAAACATCTTCATATGAATATGCAACAAGATGCATCATTTCTCCACCTACTATGGCCAACAGGTGGTAATTGTCTCATCCAACATTAACATATTTCTCAAACAGCTTTTCTGAGGATAAAAGCTCCATTTAGTGGCTAGCACTTATTTTAAGTATAGCACTTGATGGATAATAACAGAGACGCGGAAAACGAAGGTGTGCCGTGTAACAAAACATCTTTCATTAAGGCTCTTTTCTTTCCTGCTTTTTTTGAGAGCGTTACGACACTGAATCTACTAACGAAAAATTTCAATAAGGTCTCACAGTGTGCTCCACTAATAAAGGCTTTTCACTGTGGAGAGTGCATAGGCGTACAGAAACACATGAGTGCAATGTGACGTTCAGGCCGCAGGAGTGCAGATAAAAAGAATATGTCTGGGTTCAGGCTGACCTGGAAGCCACATTCAATGATGCTAACAGACAATAAAAGACACAATGATGCTGTCTGTCTGAGCTCATTTAAGGTAAAGGGTACACACTATTATAAGGCCAACATGTGAATACAGAATACAGCTGGGTGATATAGCTAAAGAAATATTCTCTTTATTTTTTCATATAAATAATAAACAAAATAGAACTTATTTAACTAGCTATGTTATAACTGATTAAGATCTATCTATCTATCTATCTATCTATCTATCTATCTATCTATCTATCTATCTATCTATCTATCTATCTATCTATCTATCTATCTATCTATCTATCTATCTATCTAATCTATATGAAGAGTTCAAATGCAAAAGGCTCTAAGTGCCATTTGAAATTTTCTTCTAGAACGATCATTTTTATCAAGCTCGTTCTAGAAGAAAATTTCAAATGGCACTTAGAGGCTTTTGCATCTGAATTCTTATATATATATATATATATATATATATATATATATATATATATATATATATATATACATACTATATATATATAACTGTAATATATATATATATATATATATATATATATATAAAACTTTTCATATATAATACAAATACATAATTTATAATATTAAAATTTTGGGGTCCGTAAAAGATATTTATGCGGAAAGCATGCAATAAATGAATTCAAAAGTGAAAAGCATTTATATAATGTTACAAGTGATTTCTAATTTAAATGAATGCTGTTCAATTGATGCAGTTCAATGTTGATTTGATGAATGCAGAATCCTGTAAAGATGTTACCTTAATATTTTCACAGAAAACACAAGAACATAAGAAATCTCTCTTAATCACCAAATCAGCTGGTTAGAATGATTTCTGAAAGATCTCAATTCTGAAAGACACGAAAGAACATTCTGCTGAAATTCTGCTTCAACATTACATTATAACTCTTTAACATGTATTGTTCATGAAATAAACGCAAAATAACATGAAATCTTAGTGAAACTTTTGAATGAGATATATATATTTAACCTGAAGCAATTTTTATTATCAAAGTTTATCAGAGCTACTAATACGTTTTAACACTCTGAGCCTTGAAATTATTATTTTAGTTAACCTTTTGGAGACTTATACCAAACGTGTGAATCAATATCATTGCAGTATAGTGTTCCTGTACATTATGAATTGCCAGGAAAATGGCGCAATATTTTCAATAAATCATTTGGCTCTAGCCCAGAGCTCTCTCAAACTCTGAATAAAGACTAACCCAACAGCAACTACTCTAAAAATATCTGTGCCAAATGGTAGACCATCAAACATGTGACATAAACCACAAACATTAATACGATAGATGATTATAGTCCATTGTTGCATTGCTTTGCTTCAAATTGCATTGCTTCAATGTGCTTTTTCTGCGCCACCTATCAATGTGTCTTTTTAGACTTCTGGAGATTAATTTGTTTTAAATGTGTTCAGTGACTGTCTTTATATTTGCTAATACTTAAAGGGATACTCCATTTTTTTGGGAAATACACTCAATTTCCAACTCCCCCAGAGTTAAACAGTTGGGTTTTACCATTTTCGAATCTATTGAGCTGATTTTCTGATATTTAGAAGAATATAAGTAACCAGATTCTGGTCTCATTGACTTCCATAGTATTTTTTTTCCTACTATGGAAGTCAATGAGACCAGAAACTGTCTGGTTTCTGATATTCTTCTAAATATCAGAAAATCGGCTGAATGGATTCGAACTGTTTAACTCTGGGGGAGTTGTAAAATGAGCCTATTTCCAAAAAATAGTGGAGTATCCCTTTAAACAAGATCACATAATGTGATTTACATGGCATGTCAGATTTAAGTAATCAAATCCCCAATCACACCAAATACAAGGATATTAAACCAATGTCAAAGAAGAGAACTAATGGCACAGTAAAACGTGCCATTTGAAGCATTGCAAACGACACTGAGCAACAAGAGGAAAAACAATTACACAAGCTATGTAGCAAATGGAGAATATATTAGCAGTTCGTGTAAAAAACAAAAAAACAATCTTGGTTGATGTCTGAACAATCTGGCCCATTCATGCAGCACATGCCATGCCTGCAGCCCAGGGATTTAGACGATCAGCTGAGTGCAGCCTCCACTACAATACAACATTGTTCTCAAACCAAACGCTGCTTGTTTGCCTTCAAACTCTGCGGTGCGGCTTATCGGAGGAGCACAGCTCCAAATCTCCCCCTGAGCTTGCAAACTGAAATCAGTGTGTGTCCATTTCCTATACCGCACTGAACACTGTCAAATAAGCACTACGCTTGCCAAAAAGCCTTTTGAAATGCTGTTTTGAACTTTGAACAGGAGCTGAGGTAAGAAACAGAGATGAACGGGAAAAGGAAGAGAGGATCTTACACAACTTGAGAATAAACCTTACAGAAAATTTCAAATCAATGCCTTAAACACTCTAAAACTGTAAAAGAAGTCGACCTTTAGCTTATGTCAAAGTTAAATGTTAAATTACATGAAAAACTATTCAAGCAAGAGAAATGTATTTTTAGAGCAAGCACACTGAACTTGAAGTTTAAATTATGAATGTTCAAAATGAAGACTTCATGACTGTCAACAAGTATTAGCAGAACATGAAAATGCTATGATCATTTGTTTGCAAATGTCACTAGATGTGTCTAATGCAATGGCACATCATATATTTCAACTGTGACATAAAATCAATCATTTTAACTTCCACATCCCTTTCGATGTGGAACCTGTGAAGCATCACAGCATCAAACGTGGACACTCTTTGCTTTTCAACACTTATCTACTTCCCCTCATCACTGAGATGCATGCGTGTGAAACAAACCATGGCCTGGCTACCTTTGAGACTTCTGTGAAATCTGTGTGTGCTTTGATAAGATTCACTGTAGAATATTTTACCTGTTATACATGAAATGTCACCCTGACAACTGCGAAATCAACCAAGTGATTTTGTCAACCTTTTCTACAGAAGACAATATTAAAATCATGTTCTGTCTTGTTTTTAAGATCAGAATTCCCTGGAACTGCAAGTCCCAGAACAGGTATACTATACACACACACTGCTGTTCAAAAGTTCAGTCATTACGTTTTTTTTTTTGTTTGTTTTTTTCATGCCCACTCAGGCTACATTTATTTTAACAAATTACATTTTTAATTTAAATTATATTTTAATATTATTTCACAAAAATAAAAGTCATATTGTGAAATATTATATAAAATAATATATTAAAATATAAAGATTTTTGAAGAAAATTTATTCTCACGATGACAGCCAAGTAGATTCACCATCAAAATTATCCTTTGAAAAATAAATAAAATGCTGATACCAGTTCTTATCATCATCATTGTCGTCAACAGTTACGCTGCTTAATATTTTTGTGGAAACTGTGAATCAGTTTTATTCAGATTCCATGATGAATGGAAATGTATTTATCTGAAATAGTTTTATGTGTTTAATAAGTCATTCCGCCACTTTTGCTAAATTTAATACATCCTTGCTGAATAAAAGTAATAATTTCTTTAAAAAAAAAAAACTCGTACTGACCACAAACAGTGATGTATATGAGTCTATATACACTGTGTATGTGTTTATACTGCTCCCAAAGAAGTCATTATATTATGTGTCAAGCTCTTTTTCCATGATCTTCTTCCCCTCACACACAAAATAAAAGTAATTATGTTTAAAAACCCTCCCAGCGCTGTTCACCTGCTGATTATAATTGTGAAAGCTGTGGTCACAAACAATATAAAACAAAACACACTCACACACACGCATGCTTTTTTGTTTTCTTATTGACTTTTGTGCACATGCTTTCAACAGCTCAACCTTTTCTTATTAGCTGTTCCACTTTAATACATCAGTGGTTTTTGGCTTGCCATCGGAAGGCCTGAAACCACAATAAATCACCCTGATAATCATCTACTTTTCACTTACTATGCCTAAGAGGAGATGCTTTTCCTTAAATAATTCTGTCGCAATTTACTTGTGTAAAAACTGATGCCTATGGCTATGTGAACTAAATGCATTAAACCCCAGCTCATAGGAAACATTAAGCTTACTTACCTATATAGAGAGAGGAGTCTTTCTTTCGCACATGATCATCTATGTAGGACACCCCCAGGGGCTGAACAGGCGTTGCACCGATACCCAGCAGCACCTGGGCTCCTATCAGAAGGAGGTACATCATGTTGGTGTTTGCTCTATTCCCACACGTTTCATCAGTTTTAGAGGTGTTGGAGCACACGTCTCGCCCCAATTCCTTGCTCCATGTGTCTGTGATCAAGTATTGACTGGTGAGGAATTCAGGTAATGCAGAGAGCAGCGCTCCCAAAGCCATGACAATGCCTCCGCAGCCAATTAACCGAGGACGGTGGGCTTTAGCACCAAAATAACTAACAAAGAGAATGAGGGCCAGGTTGCCGATCTCAAAGCTGCTGGCAATGACGCCCACATCAGCGCTCTGAAGATTGAAGCGTCGCTCCAGTGTGGTCAGCACGCTCACCTAAGAAATAAAGCAGAAGTAATGTTAATCTGACAAATGTAACGGTACTAGGTAAAATATTACCATAAAATGGGATGCATGAAATTGTGTAAATGATTGTACACATATACAGTACACACACACATATATATATATACATACATACATCTACACATATATATGCAGCACGCACACATTTTTTTAAAGGAGCCGTATGTAAGATTGAGGCCAAAACTGGTACTGCAATTAATTTCTAATTACTGTAGAGCGGTGCATCCCTTCCACCTCCCCCCTGACTCGAGGTTGCCAGATAGGCGGCAGAATCCAACATTATTTTTTTACCCCAACACGTTTGTATCTGCAGCTGTGGTAACTAGAGCAAAACTGGCAACCCGGATGCCACAACACTACTGACTCTGTGATTGGTAGATCGGTGGAGGGTGGAGCATCAGACCAAAACACAACATGACAACACCAACATCAGTTGAGGGCTGCAACTTCACTTTTTAAATGGCAATATCCTGGCTGGACTACTGTTGTGATATAAGTATTTGAAATGAACATGATTTAAATTTAATGTTTAGTGACATACAGTATCAGGGCCATTTTATGATTATTTGAAATAAATTTATATATACAGCTATATATACAGCTATATTTATATATACAGCTTTATAATATGTAATTTATTTATATACAGCTCCTTTGAAGAAGTCTCAAGGCTGCATTTATTTGATCATAAATTCAGTAAAAAAAAAACGTAATATTGTGAAATATTTTTACAATTTAAAATAACCGTTTTCTGTTCTAATATTTTTTAAAATGTAATTTATTCCTTTGATGCAAAGCTGAATTTTTAGCATCATTACTCCAGTCTTCAATGTCACATGATCCTTCAGAAATTAATCTAATAGGATGATTTGCTGCTCATTTAAAAAAAAAAAATTCAGGATCTTTGATGAAGAGAATATATATATATATATATATATATATATATATATATATATATATATATATTCTGTCATTATATGGTATTGTACTGAAGTCAAATTCCACCTTAAACAACATAAAAAAATCTAATTTCAACTGAGAGTCATCTTGGAGAGGTAACATGTGGCGGTAAAGATCAGTGAATAAACTGTCTTCATATTTGCTAATATTTACACAAGATCCCAAAATGAGATAAAGTTAAGCTGCATGCTACATGGAAATGACATGTTAGAGTAAAGTAATAAAATCTCCAATCAAACCAAACACAGCAATTCCAACCAGGCTGGAATATATAAAACCCATGTCAAAGAAGAGAACTAATGACACAGTAAAACAATTGTTTTGACAAATCCTTTTCAATCCTCGACATGCTGCCTGTCACACATTAATTATCAAGGCCTATCAATTATCTATGACAGAAATAGCTGGTGGAATGGAAATAATGCCACCAGGCAGCCTAGAAGAGGAACCACAGGACTTTAATGAAGCAGTTTTGAGCTGGAGCAACAAATATGCCATGGCTGTGAAAAGAGCATGTTACTGAGGCCACGCTCTCCTTACTATAATCCTATTTCTCTAGAGCGAGCCAACTCAGGCCTCTCTCAGATGCTGCACATACTGGTCTTTGCAAATCTCCCCATGCTGCACTATAGAGTCCTTTGGCTAGAGAGATCGTTTCAATTTGATGGATAAGATAATATTCACTCGATTAGTTGCCAAGCTCTCCGGAATTCTGATTGGTCACTCATGGAACTAAATGTTATTAAGTGGAAAAATACTTGTGGTTTATGGCTGTTAAATTACACCCCGCTGTCCATGGAAACATAACGATGTTCTCTCCTTTCTCCTACTGTATATCAACAGATGTTAGATAGCTAAATGTTGCCATTTTCTGCTGCTACATTGACACACGGCATGTAAGACACGCTGCTGTTATGAATAGATTAGACATAAATCCCATAGCAGATCTAGGCAGGTGGAGATGGGGGATCCAGTGTAATTTATACACCTCTTTGTGAATAATTGAACTTCTGATTAACACAGTTCAACAAATGGGCTGACATAAGTGTGTGAAGCACAATTTCTGTTACCAAATCATTTGTATAGCATAAAACTAACATTCTGTCCAGAAGAAGATATTCAGTTAAAATGCCTGATGTGAATAACGAGTTTAATGTGAGCCTTATAGAGCAGTGATGTCATAACTCTCTTCTAATTTAATTTGCTATAACTCAGTTTCCTGTAGTTAGCCTGGTGCACTTTAATTGGAAACCTTGGACTGTCTAACAGACCACTCTGTTTTGTGCAGAACTGATGTTTGTGACATATTTCCAGTCCACTACAAGCCTGACTTAAAGATCTCTAACTGTTTCAGTTAGTAATATTAAACATACAAAATACATCACACTCACTGTTAAACAGCTGGTATACAGTATGACTAAATTACAAGAAGCAAAATACTGTTCATGTTCATACTGTTGACACATTTTGAATATCATAGTTACTTGGCCATTGTCCATAATCATGCTTTACATTTTGAATATCTTTCTAACAAAAAGGGTTAGAGAAGACCAAGCTCTGTCTTAAAGGGATACACCACTTTTTTTGGAAATAGGCTCATTTTACAACTCCCTCAGAGTTAAACAGTTGAGTTTTACCGTTTTCGAATCCATTCAGCCGATTTTATGATATCTAGAAAAATATCAGTAACCAGACCGTTTCTGGTCTCATTCTTTCTTCAGGAAAAATATATATACTATTGTAGTCAATGAGACCAGAAACGGTCTGGTTACAGATATTCTGTAAATCGGCTGAATGGATACGAAAACGGTAAAACTCAACTGTTGAACTCTGGGGGAGTTGTAAAATGAGCCTATTTCCAAAAAAGTGGAGTATCCCTTTAATATACTGCGTGTCATAATAAAATATGAACAAAACTAGCGCCCAGAAGCTGCTTCTCAGGCCCCGTCCACACTACTGCGTTTTCGTTTAAAAACGGAGAATTAAAACGAATACGATGTCCGTCCACACCAGCGTTTTATCTGCGTATCAAAAATGATCTCCGTCCACATTAAAACGACTGAAAGCGCGGATCACTTGACTATTCACAAACACTGGGCATGTACACTGGGTGTAAACAGTGGCTGACGAATCAGGACGTCATCACTGACGACAACCCAATCATACAGCCGAGCGTGAGCCTCTGCGTCAGCATTTCTAAAGTGCTCCGTTTTGTCCCGTCTTCACTAAAACGCCCTCCGGAGATTCAAAACGCAAAACGGAGATGCAGCGTTTCTAAACTTCGCCCTTTTAGGTCTTCGTTTTTTCCGTTTTAGTCTGGACGGTAGGTGCAAACGTAGCAAAAGGTCTCTGATTTTAAACGAAAACGCAATAGTGTATAAGTGTAAGAAATACTTTTCCTTTTCAGGAAAGTATCGAAAAAGTATCAAAATCGGTATCGAAACAATAAATTTGGTATTGTGACAACACTAGTAGCAATAAATAATAACATGTTTGAAATAAAGCTGAGCGCCCGTTGCCGTGGCAATCAGTTGCGCGCAGTCTTCACTCGGACGCGCAACTTAAAACTATCGCCATTGCGTGAACTAACCCTTTAAGTGAACGTAAACAGTTGAAAGGAAAACGCATGTGCAACAATATGTTGGTTGCATGTAGCTCTTAAAGTGACAGCAGCCTAATAAACCTACTGCTACCTTTGTCCTCAATGTTATTCTACAAAAGACAAAGAGAAAATCACTCATTGCTCTAGACTGGTTGAGACCTGCTGGAGCAACTCTAAATATTCAATGTGCTGCTATTAAATTAAAGATAAAAAGAGCAATAATATGAATAATGAAAGTAACAGCAGCTCATACAAAACATTCCCTCCAATGCATAATTAGGCATGAAAACAACTGAAGGAAATATCTATTTGCTAAGCCAGCTCATATTCTTTTGGTTTCTCTGACAAATAGTTTTAAAAATGCATTGAAATTACAAGTATCGCCACTAAAGTCTAATACTAAAAATGGCAAGTATCGTTATTGGAATCATTCTGGAAAAAGTGGTTTTGTGGCCCCCTCATTTTAACACTGGACTTTTAATATCCAGAAACATTAAATTGTTTAAATTAAATTGGAATAAATGTAAAAATGCTTAAAAGACTAACTCAATGAGATACATATTTGGGTTTCATAAATCAAATAAATCAAATTTGGGTTTCATAAATCTAAAAAAAATAAGAAAAAAATAGAATTGTATTTGGTTTCTTTTTTGATGTAATGTAAAGTAATGTGTATTTAACGAGGAAAATGTGACAAATTAAGTTTAACTGGGACAGTGCAATGTCCATGCACTCAGTTAAATCTTTACTAATATGGGCAACAAAACAGATTTTTTTTCATTCTCTTAAATGAATGTGTGTGTGTGCTTTTGTACTATTCACACTGGCTCTGGTCAGTTGCCAGACCTAAAGATATGTGCCAGACTACAAGTTCTGGAAGCATGGCGAAAGGACCGGACAGGCCACATCCCCCACCTGCCTCCACTTTCTGCTTGCCTCAGAGTCTGTCTGTGCCAACCTGCTGAAACCTGTTGACTAAATAGCTGGGTCTCACCGCATACATACATCAGTGCCAGTGCCACCGCAATAGGGCGCATAGGCTGCTAACTTTAACGCCAAGACACATTCATCAAGTCAGCAGCATCAGCTAAAGCCAATTCTCTGCTGACTCCACCCTGACATGCTCACACCCATTGCCCTCTAATCCTTCAGCATGAAACCCCATTATTATAGCAAGATTGTGAATTATTGAACAATAAGACAAAAGTGTCTATCTTGTTATTGTTGAGTCAAGTCAAGCTTACATAATAAGCAATGACAAATTGTGCAGAACAACCAGTCTTGCCTCATTCAAGCGTGAAATGTTTTCAAGAACATGAGCGGCTACCAGGCATCCTTCAGCAATCTGTGTTTGATTTTTAACATGAGAGAGACGCGGCATTGCCTTATCAGTATGACAGGACACAGAGCACCAGAAGTACTTTCCATGAATTGTGCTTTGAAGAGATGCTGGACCAATGGAAAACAGTAACTTTTGATAAATGAATTATTTTGTATGGCATTGTTGGTTTCATATGCAGTGGGAAGACTAGCCTGGATGCCAGCCCAAACCCACCACCCACAACATTTTTTGGTCGGGAAGTTTGGTATTGACTCGATCCATTGAGAAGTAATTATGATCAGTAAAAAAATGTTCGGGCCAATCAAATTGCCAGGTCAGGCTTTATACGATTCATTCAAAGAGATAGGAGCTGCACTTGCATGCCTGAGAGGCGTTTTAAAGATGGCCGCCGAGTGAAATGACTCAACTGAAAGGGACTTAAATATCACTCATCTTGGTAACCCCTTGTACTCACAAAATAAATTAATTGCAGGTGATTGTGAATCGCATATTTCTACAATATCGTCAGAAAAAAGAAAAAAAGTCAATTTTTTTACCTTTCAAATCTTCATGTGGGAACTTTTTTACCCTTATACGAAACTCTTGATCGCGCAGATTTCTCGCAAAAATCTTCCAGATAATGGTAAATGTTGGGGGAGAATGCGAGCTAGCAGAGGTGGGGTTTTATACTAAGTTCTAAATACCAAAAATGTAAAAATTTAACAAGCATGAATTGTTCACAATAAAATATATAATATGCATTTTGAAAATAAACAGGGTGAATTTTCATTTCATGCTGACTTTAATGGCTCTCTTAATTCCTAAAAGAAGAATATTACCTACTGTAAAAAAATATTTAAGATTTGTTATCACATCACTTTTTCTTTTATCAAATCAACTTGAATAATTTATTTAGTTCAGATAGCTTATTATTTTGAGTTTCTGATGATTAAATCAATCTCCTTCATTGTATTAACTCACTTTTTCCAGTTCAATCAACTTAAAATTAAGGCAACCAGGTTACTTAATTTTTTAAGTTAAACCAACGATATTTTTTTACAGTGGGTCAGACTACATATAATTTACAATGCACCATTTAGTTTTACATCACTCTTAAACTGACCTTTTGCGACTGCTGCATTTAAAGCCGTCGATCACGTACTTGCTGAAACAGCAAATCGTGCAGGCGCAAGTATGGTGGTCATACATGTCATACAGCCATCTACATGTTTCTGCAGTATCAAGTACAAGCAAACTGAGCAAGCACAAATTAAATGCGTTGAGGTTAGAAGCCTGCCAAGGGACATTTGCAAACACTGTCCCGGTACTTTGCATCACAGTCAGAGTGCTTATGCATATTGGAAGCTATGCAAAGATTTACGCAAGTTGTAAGAGATTTCAGGAGATTAAAAAAAGACACAGGAGTCACTGGCTCTCTAAGCACATTGGGAAAGTCCAGACTGGCCAACGTCAAGCTCAGAGCAGGGGCTAAACTTAGGAAGCTGACACAATGTCCAGGAATGAGCCACTGAGTCATTCTGTGAAGGAGGGTGGAGACTGCATCTCAAAAAGGACAAGAATTTCAGTTGCTTCTGAAATAATCTAAACGAATATTACATGGAAATGGTATGGCATGACCTGCATGCTGATAAACTGCATTATATGTTTAAACTTGAACAAATAAAACATTTTCATTGATCTCTTGCATTCTGTAAATAACCTAGACATTAAACAATCACTCCACGTATACAAACTTGTACTGTTTCACACAAATGTTTGCTTTAGTAAGACATATTTTGAAGCAATCTGATGGCTGATTTGTCTATGGAAAAACCCCCAGGGAGGATAAGTTTAGTTTAATGCCCTATTTATCTGTCAAAATAAATCTGGGCAATCTCTACATTTTCCAGTCCCACAAAGTTTTTTTTATTTTTTTTGAAACAGCAGAGTGTTGATTCGGTTTCTAAACATCACAATTTCCATAAGCTGGGAACAAATCCATTCCACAACAAGTGCACCCCTTTGAGACTGTTCCCATGATGTATTGTGGCTTTCTGGCACAGAGCAAATGATTGTTTCCTTTCCAAATATGGTCTGAGCTCGCACAGACATCAGAGACGTCCCATGGGTATGGAGGACATGGCCGGACAAATCTCGTCCTTATCAAAGAAGCTATATAGTGAGTGAGGTATCCAACACATGACACCAAGCAATGTAAGAATTTTATTTTAGATATCGGACACAAAGCAGAGACAACCAAAGCCGCTTTGCTGTGTTCAACATTTATAAGCAGAGTTGTCCAAAGCAATCAAAACCAAACTATTGACATTATCTTAGTGCATAGGAACACTTGTTTAGTTAAAACAGAAGGTCCTGGATTCTGGTAACAGCATCCATCATTATTTTTGGTTCATAGTAACACTGGTTTTGTCAGGGACTGTAAATTATAGTAGGCATATGCCAATTAAAGGGATAGTTCACTTTGAAATTAATTTTGATATGTTTTAGCTTACCTCAAAGGCATCCAAGATGAAGGTGTCTTTGTTGCCACAGTATTTTCAATTTTGATATTTTTAGGTCAAACTGTTCTTGTCTGTCAGTCATATAATGGAGGTGTATGGGGTCCACCTTAATGAGCATGCACAGAGAAGTCCACATTAAACATGATTTAATGACTCGTAAATGCAAGTACGCATTGATGGCCTAAGACACGAAACGAGCGGTAATGTGTATCAATGCAACATGCATCAATGCAACGAGCGCAGACAGAAGCGCCCACGCCCTCAGAGTACTTGGACGAGACTGAATTTTACAAGAGGTAAAAACTATATAAATACTGTTGGTTTTCTCACACAAACAGCTTGTTTCGTGTCTTATGCCATCAATGTGTACCATAAAGTCATTAAATCATGTTTAATTTGGACTTCTCTGCATGCTCTTTGAGGTGGACCCCATACACATCCATTATATGACTGACAGACAAGAACGGTTTGACCTAAAAATATCAAAATTGAAAATACTGGAAACAAAGACACCTACATAATTGGATGCCCTTGAGGTAAGCTAAACCATATCAAAAATGAATTTCAAAGTGAACTATCCCTTTAATAAAAGTGTCCTTTTTATGCGGTAATGGTTTTATAAAAGCAATAATCTGCTGTGCTATATTGTGAATAGTCTACATTTAAATAAAAATGTTAAAAAGTGTCTTTTTTACTCCATCACAGAACCAGGTCTCTCTAGTCTAGTGAGATAGCTGGTGTGATAAAAGTAAAACCAGGAGTGGATCTAGAGCAACACTTTACGGAAATTGTCAGTCTCTCCGTTCCACTCATATATTAGCCAACGTAGTACAGAACTGCACACACAAAGCTTGATGCTGATGCTTCTTTGAGAACTCTGTTCGTGGGTAGGAAGGACATATCTAATATATCAGCTGTTTGACACATTTGTAATTCTAGATTCATTTTCATAGAACTGTTGAGCAATATCACACGAGCGCAATCGTAGACGCGAATATCAGCACGCACCTGCCGCAGAAAGAATTACAGCACTTCACTGTACTTTTTGCTCGTGTGATATTGATAATGGTGTTGTCATAGTGATAATGAAGATTAAAATGATCCACATAGGCCTAAGGTTTTCTGTCATAGCTACTAGCCCACAGCTTGCCAGGCATCTTTTTTCACAGCCTGACAGTTTATCTTATGACTGCTAAGGCAATTACGCTTAAGGCTACTACATGAACATTAGACTACTGTATGTGTTCCCTTCATTAAATGATTACGCTATCGCATCCGTGTCACGCTTCATGAACTAAATTGCATTAAGAAGACTGAAGATACGGATTACCGATGAGTCAAACTTTGAGCCAAACAAGTTGTGTAAGTTCAATAGGTACAAACAGTCATTTCCAAAGCCAAATTAAGGTACGTAAACGATTTACTTACCAAGTATGCCCCCACTGTGCCCTGTGCCAACATAAGAGCACATTCCGCCACTAAAAATATCTTAATATTTGAGAAACACGAGGGTTTCTTTTCATCCCGCTGAGGGTCCTCGGAGCTCCTCTTTTTCACTTGCATCCTGAACAGTCCAGCGGACAAGAAAAGCAGCTGTAAACTATTGTAAACGGTGAATAAAGGCTAAGTCAATCGTGTCTTGATATATCTGTAGGCTAGCTATACTATAACTGCTGTTGTTTACAGTAAGAGTCAGTGCCGCGTGACAGACTTTTCATTGAAACTCCGCCGATGAATGCAGACGAACTAAACTCTCCTCCTTTGCGCTCTATCGCGGAAACGGAGGATAAAAGGTCGCTGGTTTTTACTCCAAACATGTTTCTTTCCCCCTGAGACTGTCCGAGCACCCGTCGCGTTAATGTTTGCTCGTTTTCCGTCACCATCGCTCGAGTCCGCATGCTTGATTCTCCGCCTCGGTCATTATGACTGACTGACTGTGAGCGCGTCTACCGGTCGGTCTTGTACAGTAAAGACACGTTAGAGGCGCTGTGATGCACACATCATGAGCTGAATGCTTTACTGTCCCTCGTATACTCAAAATAAAGCCACATTGAAAGGCAAAAACATGTTTTAAATCATTCCTGTCAGTAATTTTCTGGGTGAATTCGGATCGTTATGCGAAACACAACATTGTTTTTTGGCGAACTTATCTTAAATATGTAAACAACACATGATATATGATATATTTTGATGTGTAATACAACATAAAAGGAAAAATAAATGTCAATAACTGTTTTATCACGTAACAAGCGATTTATGAAAACCCTGTGGAAACCCATACACTTAGGCTACATGTTAAATAGGCTACACATACAGTAGATAGTACAGTAGCCTATACTACAATTCATAGGCTACATAAAGTATAGACCATTTCAAAAGATGTAAACAACACTGGCCCAGTAGCACTTCCTGTTTCAGTTTGTAACTGTTTTCTTTATTTCACATGTAAAGAAAACTTCTTAAAGATGTTTGCTTAACTTTTTGATTCAGTTTTAAATGTTCTGTTGGTTGTATTTTATCCCAGCTTTTATGTAGCGTTAAAAAACGGAAACAGGAAGTGCTTCTGGGCCAGTGTTGTTTACATCTTTTGAAATGGTCTATACAAACATAAACATAGGCCTACAATATAGAAACAACATACAGTAGCCTAGAGTAGACACATACTTTTGATGGCCATTTTCTTCAAAGAAACCGTTTTTTATTTTAAAAATGTTTGGTGCTTTACAAACAAACAAACAATAACAGGGAATGGGTAGGAAATAACATGAATAAATTAAGACAACTTTTCATTGTCCATTTTTAAACCATAGGATTCCAAAAAAATGGTAAAATTAATTAATGCTTTTGATTTTAAATTTAAATAAATATAAAACAATTATTTTAATAAATAAACATGTCGATTTAACAGAACTAGCAAGTAGAAACTAAGTATTTTCCAAATATTATTTTTTGCATGTTTATAATATAATATTTTCTAGTCTAAACTGTCTAAATTTGTCGTTTATACATTATAACATAGCTGTCTTGGGGTCAGCTACTAGCGTGAGGATGATCATATTTGGGGATACGCAGACTAAAAGATTGAAAATCCTTCTTTTGAACTAAGCAGTGAATCATATGATAGCCTACAGTGTAGAATTGTACCAGTTCACATACTGTCTGATGGGTTTGCAACCTTGTAACTTTTATTATGCTGAATTATTATCAAACAGGTTGTGAAGTTGAAATAACATGTTTAACAGCTTCATTACTCAGCTAAAGTTTTGAGGGACAAGCTTTTTGTTTTCATCTGTGGGCACAGTGCGAACACACTGAGTTTTGAGGAAGAAGAGTGTGAAATTCTGACTCATTCTCATACTGGTTGCCATGGCAAACGTACTACAGCAGCTGTTAAGTTATGAAGACCTGTTTTCTTTGCTCAACTTTTATGATTATTTTAACATGCATCATGTCTTAGGTATAATCAATGGTAATTAGTTGAATAGTTAAAGGCATAATTTACCCCAAAATTTGAATTCTGTCATCAAACACTCGCCCTCATGTTGTACCTGGATGCGTTTCTTTTTTCTGTTGTAAAGAAGATATTTTGAAGATTGTTGGTAACCATACAATTGATGGTAGCCATTTACTTAGCATTTTTTCTTTCCTATAAGTCAATATAGCTACCATCAACTTTCGCTGTCATTCCTTGTATGTGTAAACATACTTGAGTTCATTCTCGTTCTGTGGGTTCAACTCAAATAGGACATAAAAAGCATCAAAATACAGCTTTAAAACTGAATATAATCTTAAAAAACATGCTTTTCCCCAAATGCATAACATATGCATAGATTCACCAAGGATTTTTTTTTCATGCACAGCATGAAAAAACTCTAAATCATAGTTTAGGCAGAGACTTGATATGTTAGCATCCATTAGTAGATGCAAAACATGCATTAAAGTGACTTTCTAGGGGGAGAAAAAGCATACAGCATAAGCAACCCCATATGGCCTATGCATTTTTCATATGGATTTGAGAAACAATCTGATAAAAAAAAAAGAAAAACTGCATACATTTTATCATAGAACTTACGTTGCAAATGATACTATTAACAAATAGATAAAATATCAAAAATGCATTTCCTCAAGCAACCATGCGATTTAATTGCTTCTAATTAAAGTTCCTTAATTGTCATGTTTAACAGAATTCGTACCCTATAAAGAACGTTTACTATGCTAAAATAAAAAACTATACATTTAGAGCTGGTTATGTGATGTCAACGTCAACATATACGTTAGTTAACCTACAAATGACCACTACATCTCACTAAATGCACAATGATTTGAAACTGATGTCTCTCCTAAAGAATTAAAGGTGTGTTTGTCATTATATCACTTGCATATTTAGCAAAGGCAATATGCATCTATTACTGCATGCATATAATGATGAACGCCAAGTGACCAAAATAACAGATCCACACACTCCCTGCTCTCCTGAAGTTATTTCCACTCCGCATTCCATGGAAACTCCCTTTATACAAACAAAGAGATACAAAATACTTGACATGTTTCCGTTCTCATGGAACTGTATTATATTATGTACATATAAATATAGTATTTTTGCAGATTTGTTTCCCTTTCAGAGATAATTCAATATTATTGAACAGCACCTTTTTTTAAATGATTAGTAAATTATTTAACAGAAACATTCCTTCTATTTATAAAATCTTCACATTTAAATTGAAACATTCTATAGACGTTGAAATATTTTACAGGTTGGAAGTTGAGAGATAACAAAATCAGAAGAATGCAATGTGTTTCCAGAAGCATTAGTATATATCTAGGCACTTCATTGACAGCACACATTATGGGGAAGGCAGTCAGCAGGCTCTATCGACTCTAATGACTTCTCCATGCACAACGAAGGCTTGCTCATTACACTAATGTGCTTTATGGTGCACAAACGGCATGATATTATGACAACACCAGTGGCCCTATATTTTATTGGTAAGCACAAATGAAACAGAGGCTCCCACAGCTAAAATCAATTTACATTTAATTAAATGGCCTGTATTTTGCTTCATAATGAAAAGTGGCACTGTAGTTTTCAAATAAATGCAGCAACAACACTGTTTCGGTACAAATGGGAACAAATTATAACAGGAACAAATTGATGGTTTGGCATCATTCTGCTTCATTTGAGTCTTACTCATGGCCCTGTGGGCGCAGACTGAATATATGAGACAAAAGAAAAATGTTAGGAAATACTGCATGGTGGATTTCTCAATATTTCAGTGCTGTACTTGAGGCTATCAGGCAGGTGCAGAGGAATCTGACCTGTGGCGCAACATAATAACTCACACAGCGGGCTGGAGTTTCACCTGGAGACACAACATATGTGATGTCTCCAGATGCCAGCATTTATTAGATACCTTGTTGCAAGATCGTTCGATGCCATTGAAGCCAAAAAAGTATTTTCACAAGTTATAGTAAAAAAATTTAGAACCAAATGAAACCACGTGTGGGTAAAAAACCCATGCTGGTGGTGGCCTTGAAACAAATAATGTGCCTTGAAACTGTAGGCATTTCTCAATGTCAAGGAAGAATCCTCGGAAGCCGGAATTTCGAGGATGCCACGTGATCGACGTGGGACGCCTAACTTTACTTCACTATTTCTATATTCCTAATCTAATTATGATATATTATATATTGTTGGAAAGGTCTAAGACTTCTGAATAAATATTCTACCCCTGTTTTGTGTTACAAATTAGGTAGGAAGAGTAATTGATGAATTTATGACAAGAGTGCACCTCAAAAAATCTGCATCATAACACGAGGTCTGACCTTTGTCACAAAAAGTCGACACACCCACTTTTAATCATTGAAACTTCTGTTTTTATGCTAAAAGTTCATAATAAAACATATAATCTGGTATTTTTAAATTAAAAAATAGTATAATATTATCCTCTAAAAATTAATATATATATATATATATAAAATCCTCTAAAATATAATATATTTTTTTATCGCCTTTTTTATTATATCACATATTTTAGTAGTTGTCATAAATTAGGTATCTTTTGAAAGCTTATAAACTCAGAATTCATCCTGTGAACACCGTTTTATAATTGAACATTAGGCGTTACCATAGAAACGGTTCTTATTTTATCAGGCTCCTCTCCTTTTGGGCATCATTATATTTCATAATTTATGATCAAAACCTTTTGTAATCTTGACAAAACACATATTGTCAGAAAGTTCTGAGTCTCAAGGTTCCAAATTTTGTGACAAAATTGAAATTTGGACAGAAATGTATTCATTTGTTAAGGCGGAATATATACAACTAAATTCAATGGAAATCACTGGCACCCGGTGGCTATTTTTGG
The DNA here is from genome assembly GCA_038021265.1 of Cyprinella venusta. NCBI lineage: Eukaryota > Metazoa > Chordata > Actinopteri > Cypriniformes > Leuciscidae > Cyprinella > Cyprinella venusta. The sequence continues at coordinate 5,866,139 of CM075871.1, forward strand.
TACTACACCTAAACAAAATCTAATGGGAACTTCAATTTTTGTGATATCAACTTCAAATTTGGAACATAACTTGGTTAGATTTATGACTTTGATTTTATAGTAATTTTAGAGTAAAAAAAAATGTAAAATAAATATTTTATATAAAATAAAAAATATATTGTAAAGTATATTTGATTTACTGAGAATTTAAACTTCCATAACTTTTTCATACATTCATTTTTTGAAATATTTTCACTTCAGCAATAATCTGCTGAGTGTTTTCTTTAAAACAAGACCAAATTGGGTATATATTCAAAAGAATTCTTGAATTACAACCATTTAAGTGTGAATAGTGCATTTTAACCCCCATTCTCAAAAAGGGGGGTGACTAAATAGAACCATTTCTTCTAAGAGTGAAGGACTGTTCCAATGTCGAGGATCCTCAGAATTTCAACCTAGGACTGAGTCCTTCGTTCGGAAAATATCCCATACACAGGAAAGGATGCATATGTGTAGCAACGATATTATTGATCTGACTGTACTGATGTTGTATTAGAAACTGAACAATGACATTTTTTGCAGAACTGTTTGGATGAAATTAACAAATTTAATAATTGGTAATCTTCACAGAATTAACACTGAATATATGCATACTTCCCTACATACAGTACGTGTTAGGCGAAAAACAGTATGTGAAAAGAGTACGTCCGAATTCCTAGTATTTTTTAAAACAGGGTAACACTTTATTTTAATGCCCCTGTTACACGTTACACATTACTTTTTCTGGTTAAATAAAGGTTAAATAAAAAAATAATCACACTGCAACAGGGACACATTCAAATAAAGTGTAACCGCTTACTATCTCATGATGAAAAAGAGCTAAACAAATGTTTCTATAGGTCACGTGACAATGTCAACAAGACAAATGTAGTACGTCCAGGTTTTAATGGTCAAAAGTAAACTCATCAAATGCACCTGCACTGTGTGATTGTGGACACAGGAAGAGAGAGAGAGAGAGAGAGGTTAGATTGTACAGAAAGCCCTTATAATGACCAGGTGTGAATGTGTTTTATGCAAAATATTAACTGCTGGAAGGCAGTTTCATTCTAAAGAAAAAATAGCGAATTTGACGGAAGCTGTGCACAATAACTTTTCCTGTGCACAATAATTTACAATTATACAGTCTAAAAAATGCTGGGCTGTTTTAACCCAATTTTGGGTCAAATATGGACAAACCTAGCCATTGGGTTACATTTTTAAATTACATTTTTAACCCAATGTTTGAGTTAGTCCATATTTGACCCAAAATTGGGTTAAAACAACCCAGCATTTCTTCGAGTGTAAGTGAATGATATCTAGTAGATCACGCTGATTAGTACGTCAATATATATCCACTCTAGAACCTCCATATGTGTCAAGTGTTGAAAGAAAAATAAATATGTCCAACTACACACACAAACACAAACATGAACACAAACACATTTAAAAATACCATACAAAGAAAATACATAACCTCAGGGTCCAGCCTTGTACTTTTAAACAGACATGATATTATTGCAAAAAAGCAACATCACCCTTGGGAAACACCCTGATTATAAAGAGTCACACTGGCATTTAAAAGCTCAGCAGATGTTGACTGAGAAAACGTCAGGCAACGTTCTTTTTTCAGTTTTACTGTCCTAGATATTAATAGCGCATCAGTATCTGTTCTGTGTTCACACACACACACACACACACACCGAGACCTCTGTCATCTAATTTTACCCCACAATCAATAGAGACACCATGTGCTTTAAAACTTCAGTGGCACTACAGCGAGAGGGTTTCAAATATAGAGCTTTCCACATGTAAAGTGATGGGCTGCATGGCATGGCTTATGCTGTTTCATGCTGATGTTCGTTGTTCACAATCCAAAATGGCGTTGGTAGTTCTGTGGGTGTTCTGTAGTAAGTATTTAGGGGTTAAATAAACTGGAACAAACTGCTTTCCTGGAAGCTCCTACCATGCATACCAAGTTGTTGACTGTGAACAGGATCTGCACCTTTACTTTTGGGGAAAAACAATAAAGCCACACACTGGTCCATCAGACAAGGAATCTTCTACAGGTGCGGTTTTATGCTACAAAACGGGCCGGACAAGTTTAGCTATTGTCTAATAAAGCTATTTACTATATGTGAACTCACCATCGAAAAGCCGCAGCAACACAAATAGCACAAACTTTAATTCAAGCTGACGTGCAGCAACAGACTGACATGTCACAGTGCCACATATTCCCATAATCCTCCCAATCTACTGTTTCTATGAAATCTGCAACTGAAGTTATTGGACATGTGGCATTAGTTTCAAATCCCTCTTCTGGTCTGTTCAAGTTATTCAAGTTATTCTGGCAGTCATTCCCACTGGAAACAAACAAACACAACAAACCACCATGCAGCAACTGCCACATACACTGTAAAAATGAATACGCTTTATCTAATCAATAAAATTGTGGCAACAGATTACAAGCAATATTATGAATTAAATTGAGCAAATTAGAATTGAATAATAATTAATCCAATTATTTCTTAAAGTTAAAATGAGTAAAATTTACACCAAAAAATTAAACAAAAATATCTGAATTACAGACAGACGTCAAAGACTAATTAAGAACTCTTTATTTTATATTGCCAACATTACAGACACCTGATGTTAACAAGCAGAATCACTGAAGGCGAAACCTAAAACAAACACCGATCACCATAATAGCAAATTAAATGTGAGTTTTACTTATTTTAAATGGTTAACTTTTAAGGAATTAATTTGAATAATTTTTACTCAATTCTAATTTGTTAAATTGAATTAATAATATTGCTTATAATCTGTTGCCCCAATTTTTTTTTAATTAGATAAAGCCCATTAATTTAACAATACTGTGAATCATTGAAGGAAGAAACTACAATCACATAAAATGTGACCAGCATAATTAACTCTCAGAAAAAAGGTACAAAGGCTGTCACTGGGGCGGTACCTTTTCAAAAGGTACACTTTTGTACCTAAAGGGTGCATATTGGTACTTTCATGGTACATATTTGTAAGGTACCAAAATGCACCCTTTAGGTACAAAAGTGTACCTTTTGAAAAGGTACCGCCCCAGTGACAGCTTTTGTACCTTTTTTCTGAGAGTGCTGAATAAAAAACTATGAGGAAATATACAAGTATGCTCTTTTTAAAATGCTGATTATATGTAAAAACTATATATTTCAAGTTTATTGTAAAATACGCACATAAACACACACGCATATATATACTGTATAGGCTAAGTATTTTGAGAGCAAGAAGATCAACTCGATTGGTGGAAATTTATATCTCCATGGGATATGTAGTTTTTCACCATGCTGTTAAGTCAACATGATTATTTGAAAAATAAGGTTGAATAATGTGGGCTAACGGGTGGCAAATATCATCGATTAACAGCCTTGTAGCTCACAGCAGGGTTGTCTTTAAAACTTTTTACTAACTTTATAAACTTTTTACTTCTGGAACCCGACTGGTCCACTTTATTACAGAAAATGGTCAATCTGCCATGTAAACATTGTATCGATTAGCTTCATTTAACACATTTTAAACCCAATCCACAGAATATCCCTCTAACTCATCATTACACTATCATCATACATATCCAGGAGCGATTTACTTGGTTTGGTTTGACGCATCGTTTGACAACTAAACTGTCCTCAAAATGAGCCCAACGCCACTGTTCTGCCCTGTCCCTTACATTGCAAACTGACATTAATAATCCAGATTTCTATGTGATGTCTGTATCATGACCACAGAAGTGACACAGGATTAGTGATCATTAGCTGGGCACTTTCTCATGCTTTGATTTCCAAGCACTGACCGTCTAAAATCGCACTTTATGATTAAAAGATTTGGGTAATGAAACTTCACTTAGATGAAACGCTAGAAGAAAAAGGCTAGAGCTGAGCCGTCACCGTTGCCGCTTCTGCTCTCTAGCATTGCCACACTGCGAGTGCTGGATCAATCCCCAGTTTTAAATTTCACTGAGTAAGTAATCCCTTTAATTAAACTTTCCCACCCAGGCGTTGTAAAAGCTGCCAACGAGAAATAAACAGACATGCTATCAAATATCTTCACACAAGGGCTTATTCACAGGAATCTTAAACTTCACACATCGAGTTATTTTCCCATTCGGAATGTTTGAAATTCTCGGAATGTTTATTTATACCTGTAATTAAGTGTTCAAAATTGAGAAGTGCCAAAGCGCAAGCAATAGGCTGCTTAAAAATTCATATCCAAATTACTTGTCTAGTAAACATCTATTAGGGTTTATTGTTGAGTCACTCGGTTCTATGAATCTGAAAGGGTTTGTTCACCCAAAAATGAAAATTCTGTCAGTATTTACTCACCCTCATGTTGTTCCAAACCTCTATGTGTTTATTTGTTCTGCTATACACAAAGGAAGATATTTGAAAGAATGTTTTAATCAAACAGATCTCATTCCCCATTGACTACCATAGTACAAAAAAATGCATACTATGGTATAGTCAATGGGGAATGAGATCTGTTTGATTAAAACATTCTTCCAAATATCTTGTGTTCAGCAGATTTCTTCTGTCCTTTCCCTGATACAGATTTATGGGCGTGATTGACGTTATAGCCAGGGACAGACAATGACATAACCTCCTTTCAAGGGCACATTAAAAGCACTAAAAGGCCTCTGTTCTTTCTGTTGGCACAGAACCGGTGAGTTTACCATCAGGGATAGCGATGGAGAAAACAAACAGCATGTTTAGCAATTCAGAGGCTCTCACTCTTGAAAACCCCAATAAATTCAGCTAGAGTTGAAAAGCTGCTGACTGTGCTTTCACGGGCCTGACTGTGACAGCAGTTTGGAGACAGGATGCCTAGCCACCTCTCTATTCATTACAAACCCATTGGTAGTATGGGTAGACAAGAATGCACTGAAGAAGGGCAAACATAAATGTCTGTCATGTCGTGACAGGAGCCACATCTTTTACTCAAAGTGACATAGTTGTACACAGTGTGTGCTATAAAAGCTACCTGGAATAATCATGGTCACATTATTGTGGCAAGTAAAGTGTATGTGAAATAAATTCTATGTTAAATGAAATAAAATACGTATTTCTGTTAAGTGTTTCGAACTTAAATGCATTTCGACACAAAAAAGGATAGATTATACATTTTATTATTATAACAGTTTATTATTATTATTACAGTTTATTATATGTTTTCAGCATATTAGAAAATACTCCCATAGATTGTCTTTGAAAATAGTTTTGCTAGTTTGTATTTGGCATTTTGCATACACCCAATTGGCTCACATCCTGTGCAACTCTCAGAAGGAAAAGGCTCCTTGATTTCATTTGTCTTTTAAAACAATGCAAGCCAGGCATGTACTCGCCCTTTTGTCATGGCAACTGCCTCGGCTCTCATTCAACCAGTGACATTCTGGAGATATTTATAAATGTTAAATAGTTCTCTCTGTGGATACAGTCAGATTCGTTGCAATTCAAATAGGGTAAATGTGTCCTCTGAGAGAAATAGAAAATACAAAAGTTGTTCCACTCTACATTATAATGAACAGTACTGCTAAATGCATTGGTGCATTCATCTGACCTGAGTAAGATAAATCTGAAACCATCCAGCCAATTCCTGTTTACACGGTCACAAGTTTTACTGGCAGGTTAAAAGGGGAAAAAAGTCTCAGAGAGATCTGTTAAAGATCTCGCTATTCCAACAACGTGAATGAGATTTTCCTCCAGTGGGAGATCTTTTTTAAAGCTTGTGTGTTGACCTCACTATGTTCGTTTTAAGCTAAATATTGACATATTCGTCAAGGAACGCTCAAAAATGAATTTCAAAGTGAACTATCCCTTTAAACTTAAGCTCTCAGATTTAATAAAAACAATATTGAGAGAGAAAGTTCCTCATTTGTGTTCCGAAGATGAATGAATGTCTTTGGAAGTACATGAGAGTGAGTTATTAATGTTTTGGGGTAAACTATCCCTTTACTAATAAAACAACGGCAGTTTTGTAGTGAATCAATCAAGCCTGAAACATACACACGAGTGAGTATTAAGTAAGGGAGCAGGGGAGTTGTGGTAGCTTTGGTGAGCGTTTAGGGACCATTTGAAAGCACTTACCATATTTATCCCATGAATTATTCATTTGTTTCTTTTTCCTCAAGCATGCACATATGCCTAGATCTAGAGTCAAATTCAGCTCACATATAAAAGCAAAGCATGAAATCACAGTCACAGACAAACGGAAATTAAATACTGACAATCGATTGGCTGCATATTCATGCTATAATAGTTTTATAACAGGCTAAAGTGCACTGTATTACAATCTTACATCATGTTTTTGAAAGAACCTCTGGTTACACTTTAACTTGTTACAACGCAACTTTACATTACATACAAGTGAGTAATATTAATTAACAACATACTTACTATATTGTTAGGATTATAGTTGGGTTTAGGGTTAGTTGCATGTACTGTATGAAGTACATGTAACATTCAGATACTGTAAAATGAACTGTAACCGGATCTCTTATGCTCACCCACATTAAAAAAAGGAATAAAAACAGAAAAATTTTAAAATATTATTATAATTTAAATCATTATAAGTTTTAGGTTTCATTAGTTAACATTAACAACCTTAGTTAACATGAAAAAAGAATTAACAATACGTACAGCATTAATTAATATTAATTTCAACTGTAAAAAAAAATTGTTGGTTTAACTTAAAAAATTAAGTAACCTGGTTGCCTTAAAATTTCAATCAAAAGTTGATTGTACTGGAAAAAGTGAGTTAATACAATGAAGGAGATTGATTTAATCAACAGAAACTCAAAATAATAAGTTATCTGAACTAAATAAATTATTTAAGTTGATTTGACAAAAGAAAAAATGTGCTAAATCTTGAATTTTTTTTTTACAGTAATACACTATTAAAATCAAAGGTTGTATTTTTTAACATTAGTTAATACACTGTGACATGAACAAACAATGAGCAGGATTTTTATTAACTAACATTAACAAAGATTAATAAATACTGAAATCTTTTGTAACAATTAAGTCGTCAATTTTTACTGTCAAATGGATACATCTGTGCTGAATAAATGTAATCATTTCTTTAGAAAACATATCTTTTAACATTTCAAGTTAACATCATGAATGAATATGAGTTTGCAAATGATTGATATTTAAATGAACACTATATTAATAAATGCTGTAAAATCGTTGTCCATTTGACACCTTAGCTATTAACGAATTTGAACCTTATTGTAAAGTGTTCATTTTTCTTTTGTTACGATTCAGTCATATGAGAAAAACAGGTTCATCCCTTCCAAACAAGGGATGAAAAGTACAAATTACCCTTTCAGATAATTCCCACTAACAGACATAAGCAACAAGCAACAGGAAGTCTCATTTAAATTCAGCGGCAGCGGTTTCTCGTTGATATACGCACAGCGATAAAGGGACGGGTAATGGAAAGTGAGACACATGCATTAACGCTGAACTGATAACATTTTCTAGCACACTGAGAAATCCAAGGAGCAGTTTCCACCCCCTTCCCACCAAAAATCATCTAGTGGCACTACAAGCAGCTGTTTGTGAAAGGCTGAGGCGTTTGATTCTGCCTTCTCGGTGCACAGCTTGTGGCTCTACAGCAAAGTAGCTCAAGCGTTTCCTTCCTGAGGGGGAATATAAAAAAAGTAATGGTCTCATCTTTCCCTTTTGTAACAGTTCCTCTGCAGATGTCTAATGAAAGCTCTGTCACACAAAGGACAGTGGTTATACTGATATATCTCTCAAGACAGATTGCTAAACGCACGTCAGAGAGGGATGCAGAGATGACCAAATAAGTTAGCACTTCCGGTTCCGTAACGTCCGGGGTTTTTGGTTTTTGGTTAAATGCTTGAAATAATGGTCAGTGAAAAATATCAGTAACCAGACAGTTCCTAGACCCATTGACTTCCATAGTATCTATGGAAATCAATGGGACCAGAAACTGTCTGGTTACTGATATTTTTCTAAATATCAGAAAATCGACTGAATGGATATACGAAAATGGTAAAACCCAACTGTTTAACTCTGGGGAGTTGTAAACTGAGCCTATTTCCAAAAAAAGTGGAGTGTCCCTTTAAGCTTGACATGATAGCCTATCACAAAGCAATAACAAACAGGTATTAACTCATATTTCCATATAGCATGTCTGCAAGACAACCATGAACCAACTGTAAAATAGCAGAATGATTTGAAAACAGAGAAAGAGAGATGATAAAAAAGAGAGATTCAGTGGCCTTTGTTCAGAAAGAGCCAAACACATTCCTTTGAAGATTATCCTATTGGCTACTGAAATGGCATTAAATCACTCACAGTTCAAGGTAAGCAGTTCAGAGGGAGGTTCCTTAAGAAAACCCATCCAGCTGAATAATTGAAGTGTCTGAAAACCATCCATGAATATGCAAGAAGGGAATCAAAGTGTCTCAACCTCTCTCTTGCACCGGCCTCCTCTGGGATTCAACAGCACATCTGGGCTGCAGAGGAAAGAAACACACTTAGTAGAGCATTGAAGACCTCTGCATCAATATGAAGGGTATTACTGAAATAAAATGAAAAAAAAAAAAATCTAATCAAATCTAATGTGCTGAGGCTGCAAGATATCAAGGACTGCAGATGATACCAACTATAATTCAACATACACAACTGCTAAATTCTCTATATATTATAATCATTATGATCACAACTTGTAATAACTTTAGTGAGATCATTGTTTCTGCCTGAATTAACACATGATGTTAGCTAACTGAATGACATGTATTATCTTAGAACTGTACATTTCTGGAGATATGGACATGACTTGGACACAGTCAACTCTGATAATAAATTACTCTAAATTGTAAAGTCCAATATATAGCGAAAATTTTGTATTTTTGTATAAATTTGTAAGACATTAAATAAATTCAAAATGTAAAATCATCAATTACTGATGGCAATTTTAGTATTTCTTGTGCTTCCCTAATTTAGATTTTTGTGTCACAGTTTAAAACTGATTCTCTCCAATTGTGACTTTAAATAAATTGAACATTTAAAAAAAAGTTTCATGTATACAAGAAGCTGTAAGTTATTAAAGTTGCTCTTTCGAACAGTAATGAGGAATTGCAAATCCAATGTAAATTTCAGACAGGCCTTCAAGAATAGTCTAATCCCAGACCTTTACTCGCACAGTATGCTATAAACTTGAATCAGGAAAGATCGGAATTTTTTAACGTGAGGGTTTAGATTATTAGTCCATAAAGAGTTAATTTGCTTAAACACACACACACACACACACACACACACACACACACACACACACACACACACATACAGCTGCTTTACTTCACATTAAAAAATATCCACAATGAGTGGAGGTTTAAGTGTATATTGATATGAAAATTCATGCAAAATTAATTGCCCAACATTTTCTCAAATGCACACTTGCTTTTAATCAACACTTATAACAACTGATGCTCTCAAGTAAAATTACATGAAATATAAAATGGACAAGGTAGATTGCGTTTGCATGCATGAGACTTTAAGGAAAATTAAATAAAACTCTTGTGTATAACGCATATAGGCTGTAAAAACAGATGGACAGCGCGTCTCCGCTTCCTTTCACTGTAGAAAAATGAAGCCAAAATATAACAGCCATTGCTAATTCGTCGCGCACAGAAATCCTCTTCGGGAAAAAAAAGTATTTGAAGTGTAGGCTAATTTGATTTTTTAGTATGGCTCGGTCCCATTCGATTACATGGAAAGGGCAGAAAATGAAAATACGCTCAATGGAAACACGTAGGCTAAATTTCGCAAAAACTCCCGTTTATCGCAAAAAAAAGTTCTTACGCTCGCATGAGGAGGTTTTTCAGGCAATTCGAAAAAGGATATTTCCGCAAAACTGCAATGGAAACAGGTTATGCGCATTTACAGTGACCAGACTTAGAAGACGGAGTGTGTTTTGGGTCAGTGTCCGCAAATAATAATAATTATCAGCATTAGCCTATTATAACATAGCCTATATTAGGCTAGCTATGGCTAGAAGATGCTTTTATCCAAAAAAGGAACAAAGCAATTCGTCACATTTTATTCATATTAAAGGTTGGACAATAATAATCATAGGGCTTATCACAAATAAACACACGATTTTGACGAATATCCAAGTGTTTGTAGGCTACGGACTTGAATGTTGAGCGCGCACTGAATGGCAGACAGGCGGGGGCGCGCCGCGAAAACTTGCATTTAACAGTGGAAACAACTTAAACTCAATATCATTTCTTGTTATACAGAAAATAATAATACATTATTCGCAACTACTTTTATTTACGTAATGTCACAAACAATAACGAGAAAACGTTGTGCTTTTGTAAAATAACATAAAACAATCCGGCGCACAATCTTCGCGAACTGGAGCGCGAGAACTGAAAGCCTTAAAGCTTTAAATGCACTTTAAAAAGTACAAATTAGAATCGTAACCTACAGTAATACCTTCTGATTATTTAATCCGTATGAAAGGTGCAGTTCTCTCTGAAGGTGCATCCGGAGATATGTTTTTAGCTCGTTATTTTTTCAGACGCCTAACTCACTTTGGCCGTTATGGCTCTTCTCATTCAGCACTGCGGGAAAATATCATTTCCAGGTAATTTGGCCTTAGAAAACCAGTAAAATGTACATTTTCCCCATATTAATTTGTGAATATTTTAAATGCTTTAAAGGGGGCAAAAAAATCAACAAATATCTGAAAATTCGTTGAGATACCGGTCAAACGTTTTAGCCTAAGATTTTTTGTTTTTTTAAAAAAAGCCTCTTCTGCTCACCAAGGCTGCAATTATTTGATAAAAATTGTACACCCCCCCCCCCAAAAAAAAACAGTAATATTGTGAAATATTATTACAATTTAAAACAGCGGTTTACATAAATTATTATAATTTGATGCTCAAGAAACATTTACGATTATTATCCATTATCCATGTTGAAAACATTTTTTTTTTTTTTACATTTTTATTTCAGTATTCTTTGATGAATAAAAAGTTTAAAAGAACAGAATTGATCTAAAATGGAAAGCTTTTGTAACATTAATTACTACCATTCAAAAGTTTGGGGTCAGTAAGAATTTATATTTTATTTTTTAAGAAAGAAATTAGAAAATACTTTTATTCATCAAGGATGATTTGATCAAAAGTTACAGTAAAGACATTTATAATGTTATAGAAAAGATTATATTTTTTTTCAATAAATGCTGTTCTTTTGAACGTTTTATTCATCATAGAATTTTGGGGGGAAATCGACTGTTTTCAACATTGAAAATAATAATTTACGTTTTTTGAGCATAAAATCAGCATATTAGAATGATTTCTGAAGGATCATGATGTGTAATGTGTATGTGTAATACACATGATGTGTATTTAGAACTGATGTGTAATCAGCAACAGTAATGATGTTGAAAATTCAGCTTTCAAATTACATTTTAAAATGTATTAAAATAGAAAACAATCATTTTAAATTGTCATAGGCTAATATTTCACAATATTACTGTTTGTAATTTTTTTCATCAACTAAAGCAGCCTTGTTGGTGAACAGAAGAGACTTCATTTAAAAACATAAAAATCTTACTGAGCTAAAACTTTTGACCGTTAGTGTGTGTATAAATATACAACAACCGTTAATTTTTCGTTTTGCAATTAGCCTACGGATTAAAAAAGGGAAAACGAATGCAAATAGGCTACTGACCGTTTGGACACATTTTTACATTTCAACGAAGTCCGCCACTGCGTTGGATTTTAGCTAAAATGTGGCGGCACATTACTGGAGTAAAGAGGCCAGCTGAAACAAACAAACAACCAACAAAAAGATGAGGAAAAAAAAAGTAAAAGACATTTTAATACAGTGGACAATTGGCGGCAATGGCAAGGTACATAAGCGGATGATTTATGACAGCGACTTGGCGGCCATCTTGTCACAGGCAGCGCTCACTCGTAACATTGTGGTAATGGTACATATACTATTTAAATAACTTGCTCAATTTTCAACCGATTTTCAAACTGTTTGGTTTGTTATAAACGTCTGAGATGTAGCTAAGACACTACATACGTATGAATAAAAAGTGTATAAAATAAGGGGTGGTTAATCTGTCTGATTTCCCGATTCGATTCGATTACGATTATTGAAGTCCCGATTCGACTAGTCGATTTTCGATTATTAACGATTCTCGATTATTGATTTTCCATTTCACAACAGTAAACAAAAATACACTAGACCAACATATGAAGAGTTCAGATGCAAAAGCCTCTAAATGCCATTTGAAATTTTCTTCTAAAATGACCATTTTTATCAAACTTGTATATTTAAGTTGAGTAATTTCACTGAAATGGCAATGAAGATTACCTATTAATTGTCATTTAAGTGAAATTACTGAACTTAAATATACAAGCTTGATAAAAATGGGCCTTTTAGAAGAAAATTTCAAATGGCATTTAGAGGTTTTTGCATCTGAACTCTTCATATGATTATATTAGCAGCAGCAATATTTTGGTATTAATTGCACTTTTTATTTGTTTGATATTCAATGAAAATGTAATGATGGTTACTAGTGAAGACATGCAAACATGCTTTTTGTCTACTACTTAGGCAAACTATTATCTTTAAATAATTTTTTTAAGCAATTGTGTTGCATTATAAAGACATTAAAATGCATTTTGTGATTTCCTTCAATTGAAAATCTTTGAAGCAAGTTTGGGGGGCTTGAAGGGCACCCAATTCAGAGAATCATCCAGAAATTCAAAAGAACAGCATTTATCTGAAATAGAAAGCTTTTGTAACATTAAACAATACCGTTCAAAAGTTTGGAGTCAGTAAGAATTTTTATTTAATTTTTGGGAGAAAGAAAAAAGAAATCTATACTTTTATTCATCAAGGATAAATTAAAAATTAAAAATTCCGTCTTTCGCGTTCCGTCAATATTACGTTATGATAAATATATATCAAAATTTTTTTATTTTTTTTGGAAAATCTATTTTTGGATATTTGTGAATCGATTCAGGATCGTCCACGTCCGCATCGCGATGCATCGAAGAATCGATTTTTTTCCCCACCCCTAATTATAGCCACATTAATAACGTTCGTAAGAAACCAAACCGTTTGTAAATCCGTCAAGATTTCAACGAGATAAGAGTATTTTTGTTCGTGCTGACCACTCATCTTACGTCAGCTTGTCTGTGACAAGCTGGCCGCCGTTGATGACGATAGAAACTCCGCCGTAGCACATCTAGCCTTTACATTTCTATGGATGTGTGTACGTGTGCAACTGTGCATGTTGGGAGTTGGGAACTGGTAAGAAAATGTCCGGTAGTGTTACCCGGTAACTCTACCAGTAATAACAATTAATTTAGTTCATAGTCAACGGTTACTGAACGCGGTAACTAAAAGCTGTTAAGACCTGTCTAGTGACTGTGGGTCAGCACAGTTTGAGTTTTTATTTAATGGAACTTGTTTACAGTAAAGAATACACAACAAAATTATTTGGTTTGATAAACTTTAGGTCCTATTTAAACTTTCGTTTGGAGTTAAGTGTGCACACTCTTTAACGTTTAGTTTAAGTTTATTCTTACCGTTTTTTTTGTTTGTTTGTTGGATACGTCTGAGTCCCGTAAATTGGTGCAGCATCAAAAGGGGTTCTAGCGGAAACAATGGATCTTTTTATAGAGTGCCGAAGTGACGACGTCACTTGGCACTGTAGGACAACGGAAGCTGGCGGCGCATGGATTCCCTCGATCGAAAAGCAATGCATTTTCCCCATAGACTTTTGGAAAATCGCAAAAAAAAAAAAAAATAAGATCTGTGTTTAACAAAGAGTTGTGACCCTTACATATTTTGTCTACCAAGATCATATTTACAAGTTAATCCAATATTTATACATTTTGAAGCCTAAGTTTAAAAAAAACACAAAAAGACACAATAAAGTTTAAGAAAACACAACCATAACTGTGTGTTCTATGTCATAGATCAAAACGTGAACATATTTAGAGGCTTTGTTCACCACAGACCTTATTTCAGGCGATTTAGCAAAAACCCATTCAAAAATCCCATAGACTTTAGAGCGAGGGAACCCGGAGTGCTAAAATGCTAACTCACTTGGCACTCTATATGGAACATTATAAGTGTTAATCTCAGCCTAAAGTTGATTCATAGATGCACACACATACTGTATTTCATAGAGCTAGTAAAGAGTAAGACACTAGCTCACCAGGATATCTATATGATGTTTCTAAGACACTCCTGCAGTATTTCACACACGTGTGTGGCAATTAGAGCAAATATAACCCCTGACAGCTCAGAAATTGAGGAACTGACCCCAGGGTACATATAATATTATCTATATTCCCTTTGGTGCCACCAGCATGCAATATCTCTATTTCATTTCATAACACATTAAAACATTGTCCTAGGAGAATGGTAATGGCCTTCCGCGCTGTGAACTTCTAACCCTGCAGCGAGAGAGCAGAACTGGAAACCACATTTTAATGTCTGTCAAGCATGTAATGAGCCGTCACATTGTCTGTGTGTTCATATGGCCCATTTCTTGACATTGCTTTGACTTTTCCAGATTAGGTTTTAAAATATAGATGGCTAAAAATGGAAACATTCAACAATTCAGGTGGGACTAAGCTGTGGATCATTAGTTCAGGTGATTCAGGAGAGCCGTTTACATAGCATTCAAACCCTTTACAGTCTCTTCATTTCATCAGCCTCAAGTTAGGTTGATAATGTTTTTTATGAAGTCAGTATGGAGTTAATAACATGAGTAAGAATATAATTTAAGATAACATTACTCTTTTAGTTTAAAAAGTAAAAATTGCACGTAAAAACATCGTTTTTTTCACAAATAAATAGCTTTAAAAATCCCAAAATGATGGTAAAAACAAAAACAAAATGAAGGGATGTTAAATAGATATTAAATTGGTAATTAGCTATAATGAATAATTAACAAGCCATGTTTTGACCGACTCCATATGTTAGACTTAATTACTCATAATCTATTCATGGTTTAAAAACATGAAACGTGATGTGGCATAGGGCTGTCACTTTTGTCAAAAATCTTGATCGATTTTTGAGACAGAAGTGTTCATTGAATCGATTGTAAAATCGATTTTCCATGTTAAACACGTTTCCATTTTAGTCAAATATAGGCAAATCCACGGACACCGCATAAGGGCGAACGTAGGCCTATAGAGGGCGCTTAAGGCGCGCACTTGAATATTTCTGATGTGTTATTGACATGAAGCTTCGTGCACAATGACAAACAGGAGTGTAACATTCTCGAAAAAAAATAAGTAGAGTGGACTGCCATAACATCAATGAAAAATATTAGGATTCAACATGGCTCTGTTTACGATTGGAGTTATTATTTCGATTAGCCTACTACTTAAATATCAAACAAATTTTGCCTCATAGGCGATTGTAGCCTGAATCTGTATCTGTATGCACGAGACTTTCTGAATACCGGCAGAATTCACATTTTTCACTATGCAAAAGTATATTTTGCTGTTATGTGTGTGTGTGTGTGTGTGTGTGTGTGTGTGTGTGTGTGTGTGTGTGTGTGTGTGTGTGTGTGTGTTGCTGTGTGACGCGCGTTCGCTTGCGAGCGTGTCGTGAGTGACGAGCTCCTCTTATACCGTCTATGGACGAGCTGGACGCGCTATGAGAGAAGGCTGTTAAAATCGATTCCGAATCTGTATCTGTATGCACGAGACTTTCTGAAAACCGGCAGAATTCTATTTTTCATTATGCAGAAGTACAATTTGCTGTTATGTGTGTGTGTTGCTGTGTGACGCGCGTTCGCTGCAGGCGTGACGTGACGAGCTGGACGCGCTCTGAGAGAAGGACGTTAAAATCGATTCCCTATTTTCGTTTTCGATACTTGTGTTGGTTGGTCCGATCGATTGTGCAATCGATTTTCGAACGTAAAGTGACAGCCCTAATGTGGCATGAACTTTTTAAAGCAGCTCCAGATCAAAAATTAGTGAAGGTCACTGGATAAACTGAGAGATGCTTTTGTCCCCAAATTTAGAAGCATCACAAATTATTTACATGACATTTACATGGCCATTCTGTATTGTGAATATAGTCAAAGCTAAACAGCATGACATCCAACATAGGATTTTTTAGAAAGGAAAATTTAAAAGAGAAAAAAAAGAGTTCTGGAGAATCAATACATTATGAATACAGTAGTTTAATGCCATGGTGTGAATAATATGTAATCCATATAAAAGCCTTTCTGTCCCAGTGACAAGCTGATGGACCCTCAATGGAAAATTTGGCTGCACTTGCACTTTATTTTAAGGTGTCACTAGTGAGTGATATTAATTACCGTATAATATTAACTTCTGACAGTACTGTACATGTGTGAAACTGCACACTTCAGTTACGGATGACATGAATCACACACACACACCAGCTCAGTCAGGGTATTTAAAGCATCCTATCAGGTAGGATTACCGCCTGGCATGGGAGCAGAAGAACTCGGGATGGCAGAGACGTGCAGATGATCAGCCGAGTGTATGAGTGACAAGTTTGGAATACAGCAAAATCAACACTAAATTAAAAACATGTCTTGAACCGAATCAGCATATTAGAATAATTTCTGAAGGATCTCCATATATTGGACTTCAATGGGAACCAATCAGTTCAAGGTCCAAATGAGAGTTTCAGTGCAGCTTCAAAGAGCTTTAAACGACTCCAGACAATGAATAAGGGTCTTATCTGGCGAAACGATCGGTCATTTCAAAAATAAATTAAAAAAAGTTTAAGTTCTATAATCACAAATGCTCGCCTTGCTCTGTTCTGTGATGAGCGTTCTTGACTTTCCTGTTCAAACTCATTCATCAAAATGAACAAATATCTTTTCGAGTCATGATTCGAAGGGTCCTAGATAAGACCCTTATTCATCGTCTGGTGTCGTTTAAAGCCCTTTGAAGCTGCACTGAAACTCTTATTTGGACCTTGAACCGTTTGGTTCCCATTGAAGTCCATTATATGGAGAAAATCCAGGAATGTTTTCATAAAAAAATCTTAATTTCTTTTCGACTGAAGAAAGAAAGACGTGGACATCTTGGATGACATGGGGGTGAGTAAATTATCAGCAAAAGTTTTCTTAAAAGTGAACTACTCCTATAATAACTGTCATGTGACACTTGAAGACTGGAGTAATGATTATGAAAATTCAGCTTTGCATCACAGAAATAAATTATACTTAAAATGTATATTTAAAAAAACTGATATTTTAAATTGTAATAATATTTCAAAATATTATTGTTTTTACTGTATTTTTTTTTTATCAAATAAATGCATCCTTTGTAAACATAAGATCATCGTTAAGGATCCCAGTCACTCAAACAATAGCCTGTTCTACTGCTGCAGTCAGGAAAATTTGGGCCAATAAATCAATCATGGATCTGCTTCCTTCAGGCCAACCATATCTTTATTGAGGAGACAGCACGGATGCCACACACAAACTATAAACTCTATGAGCACCTTCATCAGTATGCCAGTGCTTAGCATACAAATGGTTATTATTATCCATTCAAATTTTGTTTGCATATATTTATCCCTGCACAATTTAGACAGAACAGATTCAGTGTGCCATTTTAGAATAAATGTAATGTATCATTGTTATAAATTTTGTAGTTTAATTTTTTTTGGTAATACTATTTAGGGACATATATTTATGAATTGATGGAGAGATTTTTTTTCTATGGTCTTGTACAAAGAAAAATGACACAAACACACTCCAAGTCAACAAGCATCATATGAGACAACCTCACACACTTATTTAACTAATTCTGTCATGGACACTGACAAATGTTTTTGATCATACTGAACTCTAGTGGCCAGATATGGACAATACATTATTTTGCATCTAATTTTTACCTTTCCATGCACCATGTCACAAAGCTCGAACCATTTCAAATTGGTTGCTTGAACCAACAATGACAACATGACAATGAGTTCACCGTACTAAAATGGTACCCACAGTCAATATTCTCGACACAATAGAGCATCTTTGGGATGTGGTGGAACGGGAGCTTCGTGCCCTGGATGTACATCCCACAAATCTCCATCAATTGCAAGATGCAATCCTATCAATATGGGCCAACATTTCTAAAAAAAAAAATGCTTTCAGCACCTTGATGAATCAATGCTACGTAGTTCTGAAGGCGAAAGGGTCAAACACAGTATTAAGGTGTTCCTAATAATCCTTTAGGTGAGTATAAGTACACACTGATGTTATGTCTCTGCCACTTTAAATGCTTGAACTAGTTAATGTTAAGGTGTGGACTTCACTATTTTTTTAAGTTAAAAAAAGAAGTTCTTTTGTGAATGTGCCTTAAATTCACCATTAAATAAAAATGACAATTCTTATTTTTATGGAAAATTATTAATAATATTTATAATGTATTATAGTGTTTATTATAAATTATTTGTCCAGGTATTTTTTTATTTATTAAATTCACATGCAATCGTAATAACTTCCCCGTCCTCTTGCAGCGAAATCTCTTCTCTGACGACCTAGCAAGCTATAACAAAAACATGATGCTATTTTAGATTTAATTTGTAGAATAGTAAACACAAATATTATTATAGGCCTGATTTAAGAGTGTGACGTTTGACTCAGAACAGTTTATATTAAAAAAAAAAAATCATTGTTTTCTAGGCTACTCGCACCACCTTGTGGCCTTAAACAGGTTCAATTTCTGAACAATGTAAACAAAATGACTGCAAAAAATATTGAGTTCCGTTTAAACAAAGTAGCCTATGTAGATTCCAGTAATTAATATTCATCTCTTTTATATCATTCAAGCCAAATGGCACGCATTGCAATAGGACATGTTGTGTTTGTTTGAGACTTTTCAGTTCATGAAACTCACCGGCGGGATCATCAGCGTCACGGGAGCGAGCACGCATGTCTGAGCTCCGCCTTCACCTCAACTTTGTTGCCTCTGCGGACGCGCGTCAGTCAGATCAGATCACTCGCAGCATCTCTCTGAAGGACATGACTAAACTAAACGGACAGAGAATGGATGCAAACGTCGTGGTACTCGGCACAGACAATGTTGGAAAATCTGGTAAGTTTTTATTTATTTATTATTATATACTATACATCCATAAAATGCATTTAGTTTTCTTTAGTCTTCTAACGTCTTGCCATATAAGCAAATGCTCATAAAAGTTTGTTTTGTAGCACTTATTGTCCGATTCCTGACTCGTAGATTCATCGGGGAATATGGAGATATTGGTAGGTTGCCCTATTCATTAATAATAGTACGTTACCTTTAATATTTCTTACATTTTTACTAACTTTTATACTCTCTCTTTAGAGTCCCTTTACACTCACAATGTCGTTGTGGACGGACGAGAACAAATTCTGAATATATGGGATGCCCCATATTCACAGGTGATTCAGGGTTTCAGAAACCGTTGTAAACATTCAAATTAACTTTTTTTGTCAGCGATTTAATCTTTTCAGATATTTGAAGAAAACGTAGACCTCTAAGATGACGTGCTGGTCTTGGCCGGCATAGTTTGGTCCGGACCAAAAAAATAAATAAATTTAGTTCTGGTCCGCTTAGTCAATTCAGATTAGGCTGGTTTTTACTGTTATCTACTGTTAGTGAGTAAAAAATGATAAACAAACCATGTGAAATGTTGAATAAATATGCGGTGGTTGTCTTATCATCAGGACCTGTCCTTCGAGTCCTTGATGTGTGAGAAAAGAGTCCAGTGGGCGGATGGCTTTGTGCTGGTCTACAGCATCTGTGACCGAGCCAGTTTCAACACGGTCTCCAGACTCATCCAAACAATCAAAACCGCTAAAGACTTTCTAGGCTTTGAGAAGATGCCCATAGTCATTGTGGGAAACAAGAGAGACCTGCACCATCGCCGTACGGTCCTCAGCGAGGAGGGCAGGCTGCTAGCGCTCTCTGCCGACTGTCAGTTTTACGAGGTCTCGGCTGCTGAGAACTACCACAGCGTCCTCATGGTTTTCCACGGGCTGGTGGATCGCATCAGGGAGTCCAAGGTGTCTGTGAAAAAGTTAGCAGGCATCAAGAGCATTGTGAAGAGCATGTCTGCAGTGTTCGCCCGCAGGCGAACGGATTCGTTGTGAGAGCTCTGGAAATAAATCTATTTTAAACCATCGAGAGGGACAAACTATTGCCTTGGGCTCCTAAAAGAGTCCCAGATCTCTCACATGACTACAGCTGGACCTTCCACTATGAGATTGTCTTAGTTTGTCTGCTAAAGTGACGGCATCCATTGAGAATGTGTTGAAAGTGGAGAGTTCTCAATACAATGCTTAAGATGCGCTAGCAGATCAAAAGTGGAGTTAATATTCATAGTATGATCTCATTTGCTTACCTTAAGCTGGAAAGATCTCTGGTTCTGCAAATAATCATGAGTGTTGGCAACAGGTAAAAACGCTCTGGCGATGATGGCCATGAGAGTTATTCATGATTCGATGCTGTGTTCTCAATATATAAGCAGATGCAAGATGTGACGATGTCTTTTGCCACATTTATCAAATGCAAAAGTCTCCCACAGTATTATCAAACCGAGGAGTTGTCGACAGCTCAAGGCCGTCTTGCAGTTTAATCGCAGTGGACTGTTTGTTGATTGCGTCTATGTGCGTTCAGAGCACAATGTGTATTTCCCCCAGATTATTTTCTAAGGCTGGTCTAGTACTTTATGAAAAACACACCACTTTGTAATTGTGCAACAAAATATAATAAATCACTGGGAAAGACTTCCCCTGAGTGCCAATGCACAGTGCAATGTTACAATCATCAGCATATGATTATGCTGTTTTTGTATTGAATACATTGTTACACCAAAATCATGTATTCGAAGTAGCCTGTGTTAAAGGAGTAGTTCACTTTTTAAAAAAACTTTTGCTGAAAATTTACTCACCCCCATGTCATCCAAGATGTCCACGTCTTTCTTCAGTCGAAAAGAAATGAAGGTTTTTGATGAAAACATTCCAGGATTTTTCTCCATATAATGGACTTCAATGGGAACCAAATGGTTCAAGGTCCAAATGAGAGTTTCAGTGCAGATTCAAATGGTTTTAAACGACACCAGACGATGAATAAGGGTCTTATCAAGTGGAACGATCGCTCATCTAAAGAAAAAAAAAGTACGTTTTATAAGCACAAATGGTCGCCTTGCTCTGTTCTGTGATGCACGTTCGTGACTCTCCTGTTCAAACTCGTTTATCAAAATGAACAAATCTTTTTTCGTGTCATTTGGTTCATTCAAGGAACGAAATGAACAAGTTGACTCTGGAAAAGATTTGTTCATTTTGATGAACGAGTTGGAATAGGAGAGTCACGAACGTGCATAAAACCTTAATTTCTTTTTGACTGAAGAAAGAAAGACATGGATATCTTGGATGACAAGGGGGTAAAAAAAATTATCAGGAAAATTTGTTTTTTTTTAATTAAACTACTACTACATTAATTTCAGTTGCTGAAAGATTGCCAATAGAAATCTGAAGTGAAACAAATTGAGTGAATACATGCTATAGAGCTGACAGATAAAGATTTATTTGTCATTTATTTATAGACCACATAGACATTACAAGTATGCATGCTAATATTTCGATCTGTTATTCATATTAAAATATGATTCAAAACAGTCACAGGCTATTTTCTTCAATTAATATGCTGTATTTGTTGGATAAAATCATCTAACATAACTGAATGACCTTTGCTGTAATGATTTGCTGTAAATGTCATTCTGGTATCTTGATACAAATCTGAGGACTGTTCCATCGAGCACATTTTCCACTCAAAAACTAATAGAGGCAGTGACATGGCAACAAAAAAAAAGATGCAGTAAATCATTTATACTGGTACTTGATGGGTCACAACTGTACACTTATGTGTAATGATGAAATCTCATTCCTCACATCTTAGTTTTGCAAGGGAATCTTTTGGAAAAAGTGTATGAACACCAATTACTGTGACTGTTGATACAATAAAATATCAGTGAAAATTAGTCAGGATTGTGTCATTAATAATATTTTCACCATCTCTGCAATTACACACTCTCAGAAAAAAGGTACAAAAGCTGTCACTGGAGCTGTACCTTTTCAAAAGGTAAACTTTTGTCTATTTTAGGTGCTAATATGGACATTTACGTAGGTGCTAAAATACGCAATTTAGGTGGTAATATGTGCATTTTTGGTGCTAATATGGACATTTAGGTGCTAAAATGTGCATTTTAGGTGCCATTATGTACATTTTAGGTTCTATTATGTACATTTTAGGTGCAGATATGTGCATTTAGGTGCTAATATGTACATTTTTGGTGTTAATATGGATATTTAGGTGCTAATATGTGCATTTTAGGTGCTATTATGTACATTTTAGGTGCTAATATGTACATTTTAGTTGCTATTATGTGCATTTCAGGTGCTATTATGTAAATCGTAGGTGCTATTATGTACATTTTAGGTGCTAATATGTACATTTTAGGTGCTAGTATATACATTAAGGTACCAATATGCACCCTTTAAGTACAAAAGTGTACCTTTTGAAAAGGTATCACCACAGTGACAGCTTCTGTACCTTTTTTTTTTCTGAGAGTGCAGTTCTATATAAATTAGCCTTTAAAATATTCAAGCCACACCACAATTTCTATTTCAGTGTTGTTTTTCTTAGCTACATTATAGCTAAAAGATTAAGGTCAGGAAAATTTTTTGTTTTTGAAAAATCAATATTTTGAATGCATAAAAATGATCAAAAGTTACAATCAAGGCATATAAAATGTTGTCATTTTAAATGAAACACTTTCTCTATTGAACGTCATTTAAAAACTCTAGAACAAAAGCACAGAACTGTTTTCAACATTGATAATAAAAAAGTTTTCTGAGCAAATCCACTTATTAGATCATAGTAAAATCTTACTGACCGCAAACCTTTAAACAATAGCACTGTATATCAGTTCTCCAGAATGATTTATGTGCACAACAAAATAAATATGCTTCATTATTGAAAAGAAATGCATAGGCAGTTCAGATGTATATAACTAGGTCACTGACTTGAGACTTGAAAATCATCGCTCCATTCTCATTTTGCATTCCTGCCGTTTGGCACTGTGTGAATGTTAGAAGAGGAGGAGACCTTGGTGTAATCTGTCAGACTCTTCCTAGAGGATCGGTGGTTGGACGATTTCTTGTCGCTCCCCCCAAGAACTACTTTCTGCTGCATAGGAATCTGCTTTATTAACAACTTCTTCAGCTGACGGGTTTCCTCCGATATCTCTCTTGGCTCTTTAGTCTTAAGAGGTGGCTTTTCAGAGTTGTGACCGTGGTCTCCCAAACTGGCCTCCAGCACCAGGGAGCCACACAGACATTCTTCTGCTCCATCTTTCCCAGCCATTTGGGAACCTCCTGGCTTGGAAGATCGCCTAGGAATCTGTTATGAAAGAAAACAAAAGCTACTTTTTAGTTTTCCACATGAAGGATCTCAAAGGTAGCAGAGATTATGGAATTTGGCAGTCAAGTACTGTTCATTCACATGAACGCAAGTAGTAAAAACTGGCGGATGTCCTAGAGCTGTATAGCTGAAATGGAAAAACATCAAGTATTCTTTGTCAGACATTAATGATAATAAAAGCCATAGAGTGCTACTTCACAATGAGGACTTGTATGTGGAATGACAGCTTTGTTTTCAATGGCTATAGGCCTAAATGCGGTACTGGTTGGCCTGTCTCTTTTACTAGTTTCAAACACAAAATCATTTTTGACTATAACACTGTAAACCTATTATTTGGGGAATAGCAATTCTCTAAAATACAAAAAGTCCCTAAAAACACCATCAGTAAGGAACAAGTCACATAACATCTCCCCATATGGACTGACAGCCAGCTGCTATAGGGCAGAGTAACTTTGGTGCCAGACCTGTTGGAGTCTCCTCCTTTCGTCTAGCTATTTCATGGGATCCCAAACAGTCCCAGGCCAGGGGTTAATTAGGGAGGGATGGGTCTGTCTGTGGCCAATTACAACTCTTTATCACGTTCCCTGACCTCCATTGCCTCCAAAGTATAAGTGACTGAGCTCTGAGCAAGAGTGAAGGCTTAAGATCCACCTCATTAAAGGAATAGTTCACCCAAAAATGAAACTTCTGTCATTATTTATTCACCTTCAAGTTGTTCCAAACCTCTTCTTCTTTCTACTTGACTAAAGAGACATTGGGGAAAAAAAGATAACAAAAGAAAACACAACCAAATATAAACCAAAAGAAAAAGATAAAGACAAGGCAAAGTATTTTGGCACTAATTGGCAAGGTACTGGTAAAGAAACTGGAACAGCATACAAAGTAAAAAAAAAAAAATAACCACACACACACAACAAAACAAAATCGAACACTAGGCAAAAATGTAGGGCCTAAATGAGAGGTTCTGGCACAAAAATTGGAAAAGAAAGCCCAAAGAAAGTTTTTGTGGACTTTTCTGTAGCCAGGCAGAGAAAGAGCACATTATCTACTGCTAAGGACGTGGCCCCTCAACGCTCTTCACTGTTAACACTGTGGTGCTATCAGAAATCTTCACTCCAGATTTTACACTCAGTTAAACTCACCCAGATCCTTATAAAACACGCAGACGCAAGCATCAACGTATCTCTCCCTCTCTTGCTTCTACAGATAAGCTCATGAACATAAACAAAAACAAAACTCTCAGACAAAACAACCCAGATATCTATAGAATGATAAGATCATATGAGACGTGACTCACTTCTCAAGCGACACAAGTTTTCAAAACAACAATGTGTAACAAAGATACCAAGGCAATAAAGCGTTCCCCAAACTCTCTAAATGTGTTTTAAAGGAGTAGTTCACTTTTCAAAAAACTTTTGCTGATAATTTACTCACCCCCATGTCATCCAAGATGTCTATGTCTTTCTGTCTTCAGTCGAAAAAGAAATTAAGGTTTTTGATGAAAACGTTCCAGCATTTTTCTCCAAATAATGCACTTCAATGGGAACCAAACGGTTCAAGGTCCGAAAGACAGTTTCAGTAAAAACTGCAAACTGTTCAAAGGGCTTTAAATGATTCCAGACGATGAATAAGGGTCTTATCAAGCGAAACGATCGCTCATTTAAAAAAAACAAAGTTTAAGTTTTATAAGATCAAATGGTCGCCTTGCTCTGTTCTGTGATGTACGTTCGTGACTCTCCTGTTCGAACTCGTTCATCAAAAAGATTTGTTCGTTTTGATGAACGAGTTAGAACAGGAGAGTCACAAACGTGCATCACAAAACAGAACAAGTTTGAGCTTATAAAACTTAAAAAAAAAATAATGAGCGATTGTTTCGCTTGATTAGACCCTTATTCATCACCTGGAATCGTTTAAAGCCCTTTGAACAGTTTGCAGTTTGTACTGAAAGTGTCTTTTGGACCTTGAACCGTTTGGTTCCCACTGAAGTGCATTATATGGAGAAAAATGCTGGGATGTTTTCGTCAAAAACCTTAATTTCTTTTCGACTGAAGAAAGAATGACATGGATATCTTGAATGACATGGGGGTGAGTAAATCATCAGCAAAAGTTTTTTCAACTCCTTTAATACAACACTAAAGCAAAATCAATGCATTTTGCGAGTTAATTAATAGGGAAAGGATTATAACAAACCTGAATTGTCGTTCCAACCAGATGATACAAATGAGCCAATACTCAGGTAACAAGAGGGGCGGGGTTAAGACAATAGACAGCAAAGCACATAGAAACAAATAAAACAAAGCCATGTGCTCACACATGAACATGACATGAAAACGCAGTCAATAAGAGCTCTCACTGACTGTGAGTTCCCACAAAAACACTACAACATGAAAGCATGTGGCTGATGGAAAACAAGAGCCATGTGCTACACAGAACAAGACACGAAAGCACATGGCCGATGAGGATCAACATGAATCGTATGTGTAACCCCTCAGGTCCTACTCGGCCCTCGAACCTGGGTCTCCAACATGAGAGGCAGGCGCTCTAACAAAGAGACCATACACTCGCAGAAAAAAAGGTACAAAAGCTGTCACTGGGGCTGTACCTTTTCAAAAGGTAAACTTTTGTCCATTTTAGGTGCTAATATGTACATTTTAAGTATAGTATGTACAATTTAGGTGCTAATATGTAAATTTTAAGTGTTAATATATATATTTTAGGGGCTAAAATGTCAATTTCAGGAGCTAATATGTCCATTTTAAGTGTTAATATGTCCATTTTAGGTGGTAATATGTCCATTTTAGGTGTTATGTACATTTTAGGTACTAATATGTACATTTTAGGTGATAATATGTACATTTTAGGTGCTAATATGTACCACTAAGGTACCAATATGCAGCCTTTGGGTACAAAAGTGTACCTTTTGAAAAGGTACAGCCCCAGTGACAGCTTTTGTACCTTTTTTTCTGAGAGTGTAGTCTCGAACGTCACTAGAGCACCTCTTAAGATCAAGGGAGTGAGGTTTACTCGCACAACTCTCACTAGTTGACCTCGGTTACACAAGCTACGTGGAAAATGATAACACAAGAACGCCTGGCCAATGAAAACATAAACCAGGCACTCTACAAAAACACCCAAGACAAGAGCACACAGCGACTGAATGAACACTCAACTCTGAACCGCACTGAACGGGCTCTTTTACCAATCTAAGAATAAACCCGACTGAAGTGATAAAATCCTGACATTATGCCACTGCACTCACAAGCATCGAGTCAAATTGCTTGTATGCAATTCGTCGTATGACACGTCATCTTCCAGCTGCTTTCTGGGTATTGTGATGCAATCGTCATCATCTCTGTGCACAGTCCTTTCACTTCACATGTTTAACGGGTCTGTTACAATATCAGACCTTGATTGATTCCCAGAAGCAACCAGTAGGGTTTGTACTGGTGGATATCTTCCAACGAGACTCGCCTGCTGTTTTTCAAGGAATCCCAGACCAATATGGCAAGAAGAGCAATGGGGAACTTTGAATGATTAATTACGTTTCTCTCTGATCTCATGTGGTATACACATTGCAATAAAAGACGGGGATTTAAAAAAAAAATTACTTGATGACAGCTAGCTCAAAGAATACACTGCATGATTATGTACTCAGCATGTAATGAGAAACTAAAGCTCTGCAGGCTGCATTGAATCAGTTCAGGTCTTTATGATTTTTTTTTAATTTATTTTAATGAGTATTACTAAATATCACATGCACATGTAGGCCTGGTTTCACAGACAGGGCCTTAGAAAAATTTTTTACTGGTGTGCATCCGGAGACAAAACAAGAGCCCTGATATATTTTGATGTCAGTGCAAGTTGATTTCAGTTAAAACAGATCAAACATGAGTTTTAGTCGGTGACTAGCCTTAAAGGGATACTCCACTTTTTTTTGGAAATAGGCTCATTTTACCACTCCCCCAGAGTTAAACAGTTCAGTTTTACCGCTTTCAAATCCATTCAGCCGATTTTCTGATATTTAGAAGAATATCATTAACCAGACAGTTTCTGGTCTCATTGACTACCATAGAAGGAAAATATATACTATGGAAGTCAATATTCTTCTAAATATCAGAAAATCGACTGAATTGATTCGAAAATGGTAAAACTCAACTTTTGGGGGAGTTGTAAAATGAGCCTATTTCCAAGAAAAGTGGAGTATCCCTTTAAGCCTTGACTGTGAAACCAGGAATAATTAGAGTCTTTGTATAATATATTTTGCAGTGACACAAGGGCAAGTGTCAAATTGTGGAAATATTTAATGAATATGAATGATGAAGAATGAGAATGTATTGCAATAAATATTTTATGGCTGAATTAATTTTAACATTCCAGTTTGACCTGCATAAGTTATAAACATGAAAAAGTACATCACTACAGTCAAAATAAAATCAAAAATAAAATCAATTCTGCTTAAGCTCAGAGAAGCTTGATACTAAAATAAAATTTGTTCTTTTAATTCTATATTCTTTTTATTTGTATTAAGGATTTTTATGCTCTTTAAAAATCTCTTATGTGAGTCTCTTATGCTCACCAAGGCTGCGTTCACAGTAAAAAATGCAGGGTAGTTTTAACCCAATTTTGGGTAAAATATGGACCAATCCAGCCATTGGGTTAAAAATGTCATTTAAAAATGTAACCCAATGGCTGGGTTTGTCCATATTTTACCCAAAATTGGGTTAACACAACCCAGCATTTTAGAGTGTTTATTTGATTAGAAGTACAGTAAAACAGTTATATTATGAAATATTATTACAAGTTTAGATACCTTTTTGATATTTTAATATATTTTAAAATGTAATTTCTTCCTGTGATGCAAAGATGAATTTTCAGCATCATTACTCCAGTCTCCAGTGTCACATGATCCTCAAGAACCAAACAATTCTTTCTAATATGCTGTTTGGGTCAGGGAAGATTTATGATTATTATCAGTGTTAAAAAAATAGTTCTGCTCCTGTTTATATTTCAATGAAAGTTGAAAGTTGTAAACTTGACTTATGGTTAGGCTGAGGACAGTTAGACAGTGCCAGAACCTCACTCATACACCCCGATTCCCTGAATAACATCCGTCCACGTTTGACAAATCCCCAAAAGAACATCCAAGAACACACTGATTAGTCATGATTCAAAATACTTGTCTCCATGTCAGCTGACTTCTCGGATATGTGGTTGTCTGGCATTGTCATTACCTACATGTTTGGCACTGACTTTCATTGTGCATAAAATAAATAAATAACTGATGAATGGATAACACTTGAGATAACTGAAAACCGTGTGCCCTCATGACATTTAAAATATGAAATACCATTGAGGACACACTGTGACAATCTTACAATGATTTTCACATAAAGACTTTGTCAAGCTCTGTGGGTGTCTGGAATGTGTGAACTATAAAACACTACTGTTATAAATCACTATATATAAAATGAATAATAATAATAACATTAAATACACAGTATAGTTCATTAGATTGGGGTTGGTAAGACTGGAAGCCTATTTTGCTCACCAAGGCTGCATTTATTTGATAAAAATAATCTGTAAAAACACTAATTGTCAAGTTCAGTTTAGTTTAGTTCATGGACTTTCACTGTGTATCTGTCACTTGTTTCTTTGTTCAGTTCTTGAGTGTTATTATTAAATTGTTGTTTGGATTTCATCTTCTGAGTCTATTACAGTAACAGTTACAGTAATATTATAATTTTAAATAACTGTTTTTTATTTTGAAATCTAATTTATTCCTGTGATGGAAAAGTTGAATTTCCAGCATCATTACTTCAGTCTTCAGTGTCACATAATCCTTCAGAAATCGAATGATTTGGTGCTCAAGAAACATTGCTGATTAATATCAATTGTTGAAAACTGTTCAACTGAAATTGATCAATTTAATACATCCTTGCTAAATAAAAGTATGCATTCTTAAAAAAAAAATGTTACTGCCCCTATTTTGAATAGTAGTATACAAAAATTAGAAACTGTTATTCAATTACTACTTAGGTTTAAAGCATTATTAAAAGTTGTTAAACCCAGACAGGAACAGTAGCCCCTCATCTGCCTGAAAAAAATAGTCAGATCAGATCTATAATCTAGACGAGCTCCACCTCATCTGTTTTTGATGAAATCCTTATGTGTGCATCTCCTCTTCACACAATACTTCACAAATGCGTCGAAAACATGTCTGAACATGTGCTTGTGCAGCGCCGGGTGATCCGTCTTCTCAACGAAAGTACAACTTAACCCGGTGGACACTAAACTATAAAATACAAGCAGGATTAAAATGTATTTCAATTAAATTACACCAATTGTTTCTATTGGAACTATAGACTTGAGTGCCTCTATGCTTTTACAAATATCTTTCATGCAGTGAGTAACAAATCTGTTTGTACATGTAAAATGTCTGCAAAATGTCAAAATTCAAATAATAAAAATTACAGGTTTTTTTTACAGTGAAATTAAAACACTGCTTACATTAACTGTACTGCGTGTGTAAGACTCAAACAAAATAATTAGGTGATTATTCCCTCACGTACGAAGAACGGGTCGCAGTTATATTTGCCCCAGTTATATTTCAGCTACTCGACTAATCAAATTTGAGAACTGGAACTATGCTTATAAAATTTGTCTCTGTGAAGTAAAATGACTAACTTCTTAAATTATGAACCTCTTTAATGAACCTTTCCTAAAGTGATGTCTCCAAGGTGATCTTAAACATTTGTGAACATTAAATATTATTAAAATAATTCAATGTCGCTCTCAGCCTAGACAGAATCCATGCTATGTGTGTGTGTGTCTGTTTGTTTGTGTCTGTATGTATTGAAGAAGGTCCATTCACATGTGAAGAGTCCACGTGAACTAGATTCCAGATGAGTCAAAGCACGCGAGGAGGGAAATCAAATCAAACCCGAGGACTCACTCACCAGCCCATAATAAGCAAGGCTGTGCAGCGCTCGCTTCCTGACTGTGCCAAAGGAACCCAGGACCATGTTGACTCCATCCTTAGCCAGGTTGAAACTGGTTTGAGGGGTTTTCTTTACTTTACCCAGCACAGATCTGTTGACTTTAAGTAACTGCTGCCCTAATCCACTGACCAGACTCGGCAGCCCATTACTCTGCAAGAAAAATAGCATCTTAATACGAGTGTGCTAGGATGATTAATCAAACAACCAATCTGACATTTTTCTTATGTTTGATGGAGATCTGTTTACTCTCCAAATTGTAAAGTAATAATGCTATAATATACAAAATGGTTTCCTTCCATTAATATTGCTTAAATCTCCTTAAAAATTACAATCGACAATTTAATATTTCTGGTGCATTTTTAAATGTGTGGTGACATTCCACGTGTAAAAAAACGGTCCATACACTCTCAGAAAAAAAGGTACAAAAGCTGTCACTGGGGCTGTACCTTTTCAAAAGGTAAACTTTTGTCCATTTTAGGTGCTAATATGGACATTTAGGTGCTAATATGTGCATTTTAGGTGGCAATATGTGCATTTTAGGTGCTAATATGTACATTTTTGGTGCTAATATGTGCATTTTAGGTGCTATTATGTACATTTTAGGTGGTAATATGTACATTTTAGTTGCTAATCTGCATTTAAGGTGCTATTATGTAAATTCTAGGTGCTATTATGTACATTTTAGGTGCTATTATGTACATTTTAGGTGCAAATATGTGCATTTTAGGTGCTATCATGTACATTTTTGGTGCTATTATGTGCATTTAGGTGGCAATATGTACATTTTAGGTGCTAATATGTACATTTTTGGTGCTAATATGGATATTTAGGTGCTAATATGTGCATTTTAGGTGCTATTATGTAAATTTTAGGTGCTGTTATGTACATTCTAGGTGCTAATATGTACATTAAGGTACCAATATGCACCTAAAATGACATGATAACATGATTAGTACCTTTTCTGAGAGTGTACTGTCAATAGTGTAGTGCTGAACGAAGCACTGCTCACACAGAAGTCACTTTCAAGCCATGCAAGAAAGTGGTAAATATTTACAATGGTCTTACATTACTAGAACTATTGATGCTGAAAAGATCCACTCACCTCTAGTTTCTCATGCTCATTATTGGTCATCTCCTTCTGAGGAGCTTTCAGAAACGCTGCAACAGAGTTCGGGAGTCCTAGTATTACACCTCCTATAGTCTTCATTGTCTTCATGGTATATTCAACCTTAAAAAAACGCACAAAATCAACATTTATGTATGTGCATTGACTATATTCAAGTGCATTGACCAATAGAGAAAGTGACTTCTGTGTGAGCAGTGCGTCATAATTTATTGTTTATACATTTAGTTTTAGTAAAGGCGATTGCTTTGCACATAAAATGTAGCCTATATACTTTAATGCAAATAAAATGCATGTGCTCGATTCACTGGGCTCTCTGTTTGAGTCTACTGGCTTGGCAGGGTGTGGATACATAGTAATTTGGCGTACTAAGTGTACTAATTGAGCGAGCGGTATGCACGACTGTGGTTTCCAAAACGAGGGCCCTTCATTTTCTGTGGGTTCTGTGAGGAGTTCACTTCAAACACTTCAAAAGGAAACATGTGCTCAACACTGAAGTCACATTTTGTACTTGTTGGAAGGACAAACTAACACTTGAATACTGTTTGCTGCTTACCAGGGGACTCACGCCAGGGATCTGTGTGACCAGTTCCTGACCTTGACGTTTGGAGCGATGAAGCTGTGCAGCTGTCTTCTCAAAGGCACGTCTGCGGATGGTGTCGGCCAGCGCTCTCAGTCTGCTGAAACTGGGATTCTGGCCAGAGGATCCAAAATCAGGCTCCTGCTCTCTCATACTCCCATCATCCTCTGCAAAAAAAAAAGGACATAATAAGCGGAAGGGTGGTATTTAGACTGCTTTTATGTTCTTTTATAGAGATTCAAACACACATCTTATTCACTCACTCACTCACTCACTCACTCACTCACTCACTGTGATAAATGGACAGTGAAAAGGATCACAGAGTGGTTAAATTCCTTTATGCAGTAGAAATAAAAAAAACAACAACAACAATGAAATGAACAGAAAAAGTTATTGAAAAAGTTTGGGGTCAAGTTTAGTTTTGATCAAACTACAGTAAAAACATGATAAAATAACTGTTTTTATTTTAAAATGTAATTCATTTCTGTGATGTCAAAGCTAAATATGCTGATTTCCTCAAGAAACATTTCTTATTATCAATGTTGAGAATGGATGTGCTTTAATATTTATGTGGAAACCTTGATACTGGGCTAAGAAAAAAAAAAAAAAGAAAATAAATGAATACTTTTATTTTCAATTATTTATAAAATAATTTTATTTTTAAAAAATGAAAATAAATGAATACTTTTACTTTTATTTATACTTAATTTTATTCAGTAAGAATGCATTAAATTGATCAAAAGTGTGGGTAAAGAAAATAAATAAATAAAAAAAAGAATAATGTTACAAAAGATTTCCATTTCAAATACAGGCTATTCATTGATCTTTCGATTAATCAGAAGAATTTGATATAATATTACTATATGAAATTATATATATATATATATATATATAATTTAAATATATATATTTAATAATATAACAATTGTTAATAATTGTGCATCAAATCAGCATATTGGAATGATTTCTGAAGGATTTTTTTTTTGTTTGACCACATGAATGACTTCCATTTTAAAATATATTAAACTGTAATTTCTATTTGTAATAATATTTCACATTGTTACTGTATTTACTGTATTATAAATAAATATATACAATTACTAATTACTTTTAATTTTTGTCAACTATAACAATCTTATTCATGTATTCATATTTTTTTTCTCTATATTTTCTTTTACACTGTTGCTTCTCCATGAATAGTTTTGTAACCTATTTTAACCCTTCCAGTTTCCGACATAGTGGGGGAAATGAATTCCTCCAGGCTAGAAAATGACAAAAACAAAAAGATGGCGGAAGCACTAAATCTTCAGGTCATAGATGATGTAAGGGTTAAAAAGAGAAATTCCTCAGGAAGCACTTCCTCTATGTTTATAAACAGAACAAACATCACCTAATGTAATGACACACATAACCATAAGCTCAAGGCTACAGAAGGATTCAGGCCTTCTCGCTCAATATCAGACATTAAAGGCAATCCAATTCAATTTACAAAGGCAAACAAAACACACACTAAACAGATTCTCTCAGCTGAATGTACCATTAAACATGGCCACAGAAAGACACAACCATGGAAACTGTATTGGAATAGAAATAACCAGCAACGTGCTGCTTCTTTATGGCCTCGTGAGGAAGGAATAACCACATTTGACACACTTTTACACACATGGATAAACAAAGTATAACCAAAGAGAGCAGTACACAGGAAACTTTTCTAATGAATTAAAGGAATCATTGCCTCTGAGCAGAAAGGTGTCTAAAGTCGGGTTCATACTGCACGATTTGGCCATCTGAGACAATTTTGAAAATCCTAAAAGATTTCTCTGACCCTGGGCCAAAAATCTGAAGTCTTTCACGCTTTTGGTGTGAAAGGTCCTTTAAATGTGCCAAAAGCTTTTAAACAAATAAATATATATATATATATATATATATATATATATGAAGAGTTCAGATGCAAAAGCCTCTAAGTGCCATTTGAAATTTTCTTCTAAAATGACCATTTTTATCAAGCTTGTATATTTAAGTTCAGTAATTTCACTTAAATGGCAATGAAGATTACCTATTAATTGTCATTTAAGTGAAATTACTGAACTTAAATATACAAGTTTGATAAAAATGATCATTTTAGAAGAAAATTTCAAATGGCATTTAGAGGCTTTTGCATCTGAACTCTTCATATATATATATATATATACGTACATATATATATATATATATATATATATATATATATATATATTGAGCAACCAAGCAAGCCTAATATAAATAATTAATGGCCAAATTGCTAAATAATGGTGTGATGAAACACCCTCTGTAAAACATCCTATTAATAGATGATGCAATTTGAAGCCATGAATGAGAATACATAGAATTGCAATATTTACATTTAACAGAATAGATGCAATTGCTAAACGCATGGTTTAACTAGTATGGAAGCATATTTCTGCCACATAAGAGTTTTGGAAAAATCGTAATTTTGACATCAAAGTCATAATAATAAGTCATAATTATGGCATAAAAAAGTTTTTAAAAATGATAGAATGATAGCTTTTCATAGAGATCAAGTGAAATTTTTCAAATTTCATAGAGATCAAGTGTGAAGGTGTTAGAAGTATAAGTGCTGTACTGTTTGGATGGTATAATATGTGATGTGTAAGTGCATGTCGATGTAGAATGTATGTTAGATATACGTTGTATGTATGTTGTACTGTAATATGTGATGTGTAAGAGTATGTCGATGTAGAATGTATGTTAGATGTTGCAAACATATACACTGTTATCCAAGAAATATTTCAGACTCGTCTGAAAATAAAGTATTAAGTAAGTAAGTTTTTGTCATCCACTTTTTCTCATTGTTTCATAATCATGATTTACCAAAACTTCCATATGTAGTCCAAATGATAATGCACATGTTCAGGGACTCTAACAATAACGTTTCGGTGACATCTAGTGTCTAGCTTTTAAAAGCACATGCACATTGCCGCATTGAAATCATTAGATATAAATGATTATCTTTCACAAAATGAGAAATGAGGAACGTTCACAAAAATGTACACCCATATTCTGTATTAATAAAAGGGCAATAATAAGCATATAACCTTATTTGAATACCTGTCTCAGCTGAAGATACAGGAAGGACATATTCGACCAGGTTCTCCGTCAGACTTAGAGCCCTGTTGGCTCTCTGTTCGGCCAGGTACACGAGCTTGCTGTTAAGGACAAACTGTATGCCGTCCCTTATGGCATTCCTGCTCTGCTGGTACCCAGTAGATACCTTGTCCAACACAACGTTAGAGGTTTGTTTGATTGGACAGGTGATGCCATCTTTGGCGGTTTCCAAAGTTGAAGACATCAGCTCTTTGATATTTGCTGCCAGCTGTTGTGGGACAAGCAAACAAAGTACATGCATTTTAAATGTCTGCCAACTACAGTTAAAAAGGAATCCAGGTAACAACTTAGAGAGCAGTTTTAACCACATTACCTCCGCAGGCTGAGACTGCAAGGCCGGTACCTTCTCCTCCAGGCGGTCCAGTCCTCTGCAAGCCATTGAATTGGCTGCTGCAACTATGAATAATACAGTTTTAAGTTTTATAACTTAAGGGTAATAGGCTACTAACACATCTTTCAATAATGCAAGCATAAGCTGAATCATTTGTCTGTTTCAGTTCATGTCACGGAGTCATTGTTGTATATCACGCTACACTTCTGAGGTCTGTTACAACTCTGTTCTTGTTTAGTTTCTATATTTGTTATTGGATTGATTAAAATGGATTTCGACCCAAGCATGGATGACTATGATTCTGATTATTTGGATTTTGACCTTTGCATGGATGACAACGAATTGGATTGCACTGATTAATAATATTGCTATATTTTGATCCACCCATTCCAGTCCCGTGACGAGTTTAAATACTGCCTATATATAACATACACATAATGCTGCAGTTACATATACTGTACTGAATGTGGATTACGCCATACCAGACAACAAAATATCAAACCATTAGCTCATTACAAAAAGGAAATCACTGGCGAGTCTGAGTACTAGTAACATGTAATTACGTCTCTCAGCAGATTAGACTTGTGTAATGCTTAAGTGGGTCCTTGAAGGGTTCAAATATTTGACATGATTGCCCAATTATTGATCTAATCACAAACCAGAGTTCAATTTTGCAATTCCAGACTATTACCCTGGCTGCATTGCATTTCTCAACTTGTATTTGAATTCATGTCACAAATAGATAAAAGGCATACAATGTAAAAAATTGTGGCAACAGATTACAAGCAATATTGTTAATTAAAATTAACAAATTAGAATTGAGTAATAACTAATCAAATTAATTCCTTAAAAGTTAACCATTTAAAATGAGTAAAACTTACAAAAAAAACAAAAAAACATACATTTAGGTCACCATTATGGTGATCGGTAATTGTTTTAGGATTGTTTTAAAATTACGGTTTTCTCCTTCAGTGATTCTGCTTGTTAACATCAAGTGTCTTCAATGTTGGCAATATAAAATAAAGTTCTTAATTAATCTTCGACGTCTGTCTGTTATTCAGATATTTTTGTTAAAGTTTTTGGTGTAAACTTTACTCATTTAATTTAAATGGATAACTTTGAAGGAATTAATTTGATTAATTATTACTCAATTTGTTAAATTTTATTCACAATATTGCTTGTAAACATCATTTTCACAGCGTACACTGACACACACATTTTTTCCGTCCTCTGGGGCTGCATTTTGTTTATAAACATCATGCTAGCGCATACACACAATAATTCTGAAATTAATATAAAACGACAAAAAAAGAAAAGAAAAAGTCTTCATGTATTTGTAAAGCAAAAGTTCATAGACCAAGACTAAATTTTAAAAAGGAAAGCGAAAATCCACATTTGACTTTGCTGCCACCTTCAGGTATTGATGAAACATTGCAGAGTGAAAATGAGATTCAAACTCTTCTTCATCATCACATTTTTATATGAAAGTAAAAGAGTATGCAAGTAAAATGAATATATTTAGTTTGAAAACATGTCAGAGTAATCATGTTTTGGTGTTGTTTTGTTTGAAAAATAATATGTTGGTTACATAAATTTAGACTGTTTTAAGCAGAGTTTCAAATAATTTTTCAAGAGTTCATACGGGCAATTCTAATAAGAAGTAATATATTATTCAAATACAAATTTTCTCATAATATATTTATTTGCATTGACTGTTTCCACCGGGTGCAGTTTTTAATGCTTTAGGAGGATTAAACCAGTTTAATAGCATAATGACTTTTAATAATACAGAAGATTTAAAGACTTACGCTGGGGCTCCAGTACATGGAGGGCAGGTTGCAAACTCCAAACAGCCAAGCTGCCAGCCCTCCTCACACCTTCCTCATACAGCCCACACACAGACCCTATGATGGAATGAGACTCTTTCGTACTGATGTACGTCTTCTCAATGGATTCGAGAGCAGCACTGACAGATCGAAGTTTGAGGATCCGAAGAAATACATTCTGGAAAGAAAAAAACTTTATGCTTCTTGTTCACTTGTACACTCACACATGAAAAAGTCCATTAAAACAGTGCAGTCATGAGTTTCTTATTTAGCTTTCTACCACAGTTTTTAATCCAGTTGACCTTTTTTTAGCCCATACCTTTTCATAGCCTATGGTGACCCCCAAAAAGAACACATGCATTCATATAAAAAGTGAAAGACAATAACCTTAAAAAATAAAAACTGAGCTATAAGCAGGAGGACACCTGTCACAAATTGAAAGCAGTACCTGACCCTTCAAAACGGTGTCCTTTTTTTCAGACGCCATCTCCGATGGTCTTCAATGAACTGGTGAAATGTGAGAGAAACTTCAGCTGGTCTAATCCCACATGCACACAACCATCTCGTGACAGAATTATTAGATCATGAGTAGGCTAAAGCATGTGCAAGTCTCACAGTAAAGCTCAGTAGCCTATATAAGACTGACATTAACAAATCACAGTCCTACTCGGAGTCTGAAATGAACTACACCCACCGAACACTGGCAACCATGTCATGATTTCAAAATCTCTCCCGAAATTATGCAAATGTGTTTTTATTGCTAAATCCCAAAGTCTGTATTTACCATGATGACAAACTGAAATCAATTTAGGCATGTGCAACAGAAAAAACCCAACGTTTGCCTGGCTGATGGTTCTAGGCATCAGCATCACCCTGATGAAAAAATGATGGTAACACTTTATTTTGATAGTCCACTTTAGACATTCAACTAACTATAAGTAACTTTGCCGCTACATGTCAACTAACTATCATTAGAGTATTAGTAGACTGTCAGCTTAATATCTGCTAACACTTTATTTTGTTGGTCCCCCAACAGACATTCAACTGACTGTAAGTAACTTAGCAACTACAAGTAAACTTATTCTCCTAACCTGAACCCTAACACCTAACCCTAACCTGACAGTCTACTACAGCGTACTAATACTCTAATGACACTTAGTTGACATGTAGTTGAAAAGTTACTTATAGTTAGTAGAATGTCTAAAGTCACTATCGAAATAAAGTGTAAACAAAATGATTAATATAGTTACATTCAGCCTAAAATGATCTAGCTAATCTCTCCAGCCTCCTGCTTCTAGCTTTACCATGAAAACTGCTTGAAGAGTTAACAAACCAACTAAGACCAGCATCTTAAACTGGTTTAGGGTGTTGTTTTTTTGGTTACACTTTATTTCGATAGTCACTTTAGACGTTCTACTAATTATAAGTAACTTTTCAACTACGTGTCAACTAACTCTCATTAGAGTATTAGTATATTATAGCAGCCTGTCAGTAGATTGTTAGGGAGTGGTTAGGTGTTAGGCTTTGGGTTAGGAGAATAAGTTTACTTGTAGTCGCCAAGTTACTTATAGTCAGTTGAATGTCTGTTGGGGGACCAACAAAATAAAGTGTTGGCAGATATTAAGCTGACAGTCTACTAATACTATAATGACAGTTAGTTGACATGTAGGCCTAGTTGAAAAGTTACTTATAGTTAGTAGAATGTCTAAAGTGGACTATCGAAATAAAGTGTTACCGTTTTTTTTTTTTTAGCAGGGCAAATGCGATGGTCTACTATTTGATAGTCGCTTGCAGAGTCAAAGATGGCTGAAATGTGACCACCAGAGGGCTATATTTCACTGTTGGATTTGTGCAGCATGTTAAGCCTAAATATATTAAGGTCATGTTAACACTAACTAGCGTTATTTTTGCTATTTTTTTCCTCATGTTGCACGTTTTTCCCTAGTATGTTCTGTGATTTAAATAACATCTATAACCACTAGATGTGTTCCACACGCACCTGTCACCTATATAATTTTTGCCACTAGATGTCAGAATTTCTCTAACTTATACAACATTCCCTGAAAATTAGCCAATCATACTTTTCAGACAATGACGGAAACTATAAAACGATGGTTTAATGTTTTAGCACATCAAGGAATGCTTTCTATATTAGCTTTCTAGCATGAGATGTTTTCACCAAGAGAAGTGTTCATAGAGGCGGTTATGGTTGTAAGTGTAAACATCTATGAATAAAGTTTTGCCAAACAGATTCACATAGACCTACGTATGATTGATTAATAATTTATTGATGTATTCATAGCAGTGGAAAGCCTGTTGTAGACTGATTTTTTTATGTGAAGGACTCGGAGCGTTTTTTTTCGAGGGGAAATCAAAAGGATGTGGCCTTTACGTGCGCTCCTGAGAACCTCTCTTCCATTCTTTGACACGTGAAATTGCTTTTTGCTCAGGATAATGCCAAAAGATCTCTTCTGTACTGTATTGTTAAAGGGACAGTTCACCCAAAAATTGAAATTTGCCCATGATTTACTCATCCTGCCATCCTATGTGAATATGATATGACACTCCTCTTTTTTTCAGACGAATACAATCTGAGTTATATTAAAAATTACCCTGGCTTCCAAGCTTTATAATAGGGTGAATGGCTGTCTGTCTTTGGAAGTCCATCAAAGCGGATCTTTTCGTGATTAAAGAGCTTCACGTGTCTCCGGTGGTTAATAAAGGCCTTTTGAAGTGAAGTGATTCATTTGTGTAAGAACAATATCCATATATATCCACATAAATGCATCACTTCACTTCAGAAGGCCTTTATTTACTCTTCAGAGCTGTTGGAGCACTTTTATCATGGATGGATCCACTTTTGTGGACTTCAAAACGTAAAAGGCCATTCACTGCTATAATAAATCTTGGAAGAGTATCTCTTTAATACTAAAGTAACTAAAACCAAATAAGCTTAAGAAAATCTATATAGAAAAAATATTAGAAAAACGAATACAAATTGAAAACAGAAAAAAAATACTAACAAAAACTATATCAGTGAAACTATATCAATGATACTACAATATGCAAAGGAAGTGGGTGAAGGTCTTCATTACAAACTGGCAAAAAAAAAGATTCTTAGGACCTTCAAGTTTTTTTTTTAATTGATTTTATTTCATTTTGAAAATAATATTTTTTATAATAACCATGATTTATAGTTTTTCCAAGACAAAAAAAAAAAGAAAAATAAGAAAAGTGCATTATATTGAGCTGCTTAAGTATCGTGAAAACCTTTCTTTCATTGCTGTTAACCTGGACATTCCTTATAGTTCAACTCTATTAAAATGCATTGAATGATGAATACAGCCATACAAAAAACCCTCAATCAAGTCATTATGACTCACTGCATATATGAACAAAAAACACCTTGACTTGTCATTCCAATTGAGATCACTGATTCACCCCTAAGAATTAGCTTATCCACAGCACTCTTATTAGTTTAGACTTTGCTAGATTGCCTGTAATAAATGTTTCAATTCAATCTAAATGGGTAGATCCAGGCAAAAAGACTTTGTCCATTATGTCAACTAAATAATTGTGATTCACATTTCAGGGACACATTGTGACAGAGGTGAACAGGAGTGCTTGTACTGTGTGTGAATACGTGTCTCAATGATGTGGATCAAGCTGTTTGTTTGTAATAGCATCTGAAATGTGTTTCCAGCCACATTGGGAGCTGATGGTAAGATAAGCAAATACACTGTAAAAAATATTGTTGGTTTAACTTAAAAAATGAAGTAACCTGGTTGCCTTTAAGTAAAATTTTAAGTTCATTGAAATTGAAAAATTGAGCTAACACAATGAAAGAGATTGAGTTAATCATCAGAAACTCAAAATATTATGTTATCTGAACTACATAAATGATTTAAGTTGATT
Source organism: Cyprinella venusta (assembly GCA_038021265.1). NCBI lineage: Eukaryota > Metazoa > Chordata > Actinopteri > Cypriniformes > Leuciscidae > Cyprinella > Cyprinella venusta. The sequence goes on from CM075871.1 coordinate 5,907,613, forward strand.
TGACAAAAGAAAAAATGTGATTACAAACCATGAAAATATATTTTTTACAGTGTACTATTTTTTGCTAATAAAGTTGAATATGGAGAGTCCGATACCATTTAAAGCCGATATTATCAATAGTGATACCAATGCTGATAAAGTTAGAGACAAGACCAAAGAAAAAGGCAACAAAACAATTCAAAAGGAAACAACAGTCACTAAGGAGCTTAACAGAAACAAAACACAAAAACCAAAGAAGTGGGAGATCAAAGGAAGAAAATATTATTATCATACCGCAGAGATGAAAAATAGATTGCAAGATAAGAATTAAGGCCAGGATGATCATTTCAAAGGCATCCAGAAAATGCTGTGTGCTGCATCTTAGTCAACTATTATGCTGATCAGTCGTACCACAAGAGATTTTAAATGTGGCGTGAAATAAAAAGTAAAAATTGACAATTTCTTGAGCTCCAAATCAGCATTTTAGACTGTTTTCTGCAGGATCATGGGAGTAAAGATGCTGAAAATTCAGCTTTGACATCACAGGAATATATTATATTATAAAATTACACTGTATTATTAAGAGACTCCTTTCCAAACATAAACCTCAATCTCAACATTTTGAACAGAAGTCAGGATGAATGCAGCTATATATTTATTCCGGTAATGAAAATAATGCATATTGCTGAAACGATTGGTCATTTGTAAATTGAGAACAATATAATAAACATTAGCATTCTTTATCAACTGAATGAACGTGTCCTATACTTATAGTGCAACCTACACTCACCTAAAGGATTATTAGGAACACCTAATACTGTGATTAACCCCCTTTCGCCTTCAGAACTGCCTTAATTCTATGTGGCATTGATTCAACAAGACACTGAAAGCATTCTTTAGAAATGTTGGCCCATATTGATAGGATACTGTAGCATCTTGCTGTTGACGGAGATTTGTGGGATGCACATCCAGGGCACGAAGCACCCGTTCCACCACATCCCAAAGATACTCTATTGGGTTAAGATCTGGTGTCTGAAACTTGCAGGATATTATAATATGATGTCCTCAGACGTCAAAAGCTCGAGGAAAATTTGATTTCTCAGTTCATCACCCCTTTAAAACATGCTGTTATATGAATCCATAAATGGCTCTAGCAGTTCCCTTTTTAAGGCATTGCAAGATGTCTTTTTGGGGCCTGTATATTCAATGTTACATAAAATTTAACATAAAACACCTAAATGTGCAGAACTGATTACTAAAATAATATAAATAGAATAAAAAGGCAATCCATCTAGGACCTGCTTGATGATTGGTCATGGCAGTGAGAATATTTGTGTTTAGTGATTGCCTATCAATCCAATTATCAATTCCAAATAAAAACAAAAAGGTCATCTGATGACTGCAAGCCTATTGAAAGAGCAGTACGTCGTCATTGAATAATAATGAAGCTAATGCATTGATGTCTACCTGCAGCAATGCAGCATGCCTCCTCTGAGCTTGCTTCCCACAGGCACAGAAAGCAGATGTGACTCACTAAAATCCTGTATACCATCCTTCGAGACTCTTATTAAGCGAACACAGCAGGGGTTAAGATGGGCCATCTTCCTTCTATCTCACATCGACCAACAGCCACAGGAGAAAGTCTACCAGAAAGTGTGGTATGATCGATGCACAAACTAATATCAACCGACATCTTAATTATTGCTTTTTTTATGGTTCCACTGCACTGCAATAATCATTTAGTCGGACTATTTTCCCTCATAAAATAAGCTAGTAGTACTGACTAATCAAATTATTTGATTATCCAGTAATCCATGTCATGTCATGTCACAGAATGTGCATATCTTGTTTGTAATTTCACCACTAACTCCCCAAAACAGTGCTGAAATTGAAAACACTTGCTCTTCCATGAATGTGCTAATGTTATATCAACCGTTATGAAAACTGAGTCTAAGGAGATCCATAGCTAGAGACTTTTGCCCTTGTTGGTAAAAAAATTAGCCAATCACCTTCAAGTGATTGGGCTTTCAGCCTAGCCTCCCGTGGTATATCAAGGTAAATTAGGAAATATTAGTTTACTAACTGCTACAGCTGATAATGTACCAACTCAAATATGGAGAGTCGAGCTAATGAATATTTGATTGCCAACAAATTTACCAAGTTACCATTTGAACAGCAGCTACAAACGGTGCAATAACTCAGGTTGTCGAAGTTAATGCTTCTTCATTTACTTTGATTGAGTGACCTAATGCATTGCCAAACTGAATTGTGGGTAAAGGCGTGTCGCGTCACTGGCGTTGCTCATAGCAGACGTTGTATTTTTTAATATTTTAAGAATGATCACAAGCTTCATCAAATTAGATCGCCTATGCAAATACCCTAGCGCTAATTGTGTTTACAGCAATGCAGTGTCGCCAATTGCGTTCATGAAACACCAGAAAAGTAAAGTGATTGGCTGTTGACATTATGCCGACCACATGTCCATCTACACAGAATTTTCAATGTGTAGCCAGGGGAAATCCATCCATCTAGATCCTTCATATACAGTATATGGGTAACTGTATTTAAAAAAAAATACCAACAACAACAAACAACATTTTCTTAGATGTTCTTTAGAGATTTTAGAGCATCATTAAGGATGAAAACGGTGAAGGTGAAATTGTACATATGGTATTGTCAAATGCTGATGTGTTCTTAGAAATAACACATAACCTAACAAGCAGAACAGCTCATATGTCAGTCAGCAGGGGATCCACAAGAAGCCCACGAATGACACGTCTCTCCTTCTAAAATTCTGCAGTACATTGCATGACCTTTTATTCCTACCACTTGAGACACAACACAGCACTCAAGACTACACTCACCATGGGATAATATTTGCCCTCACCATGTAGTCAACATATATGAGAGGTTCACCTCACACATATTAGCTTCCTGGCCTGCCATTCCCCTCTTCTTCAATCTTGATACCAGAGAGCTTAAGATCTGCACTTTTATCAGTGAGTCTCGAGGCGTGCAGGCTGTTGGCATGCAGGGAATATCACCCAAAAGCATCAAAAATAAGTCATTCTGGGTGCTGCATATAAACTGGGATACGGATGAAAAAATGTGGCCCAAATCCAACATGATTGACAAGATTTTCATTAAACTACTTCTAATTTTTTTTAATTCAGGATACTTGGGACATTTATTTCCAAAGTAAATACAGTGCTGGGGAGATTACTTACAAATTGATGTCCATTACTGATGCCAAATTACATGACAATTAGTCAACGTAATCCATTAAATTACACATTTTAGGCAATAGCTATTTTGATTACTTTTAGATTACTTTTGACCTCATTAATCACATTGCTTTGAATAGGATATAATCTTATACTGTATTGATATAAAAGAGAAAGACATGCAAAATATTCCATGCTTTGTTATCATCATGAATTGAATTAGATATTATTACGTCAGGGTTTCCCTTTTTTTGTTGGTTTGACTTAAAAAATGAAGTAACCTGGTTGCCTTAAAATTTTAAGTTCACTGAAATGGAAAAATCGAGTTAATACAATGGAGATTAATTTAATCATCAGAAACTCAAAATGTTATGTTATCTGAACTACATAAATTATTTAAGTTGATTTGACAAAAGAAAAAATGTTGTGATTAAAAATCATGAAAATATTTTTTTTACAGTCTATTCACTCACATATGCAAATAAGACTGATATGTCAAATAACATATACGCCAATGCTCGATCTAATATTATGATGTGGAACGTTATTTTGAGTCGTCTTCAATTTGATACAAAAACATAACTAACATAACATATTTGTATATATAAACATAACAGTCTTTTCTGATTTTTAGTGCTGACTCAATAACACTGAGTCATCTTTCAGCGTATTTCCAAAAATATCTTACTCTGTAAAAAAAAAAAAAAAAAACAGTACAGGAGAGTTTTGGTAGCTGAATAAGATAAATATGTTTCAGCTAAGGCCATTGTTGATGCTTGGAGTTATATAAAAAGACGACATTATTTTAGGTATTAACCAAGCCCAGTGGAACATTTCCAAAAAAATAATAAATAAGGTTAACAATTTAAATGCAATTGTTTCACTATGTGAATGTAATTAGTTTTTTAGTGCTGCCAATACTGTAAACAATGTTTTCAAGATTTGTGGTCACAACATTTTTTATTTTGTCAAATCAACTTAAATAATTGATTTAGTTCAGATAACTTATTATTGTAAGTTTCTGATGATTAAATCAATCTCCTTCATTGTATTAACTCACTTTTTCCAGTTCAATCAACTTACAATTTTAAGGCAACCAGGTTACTTAATTTTTTAAGTTAAACCAACAATATTTTTTTACAGTCTTGATTCTCTGCTCATAATTGGCTTCCTTACACTAAGAGAAACCTGCATTGTAACATTAAAGAAAAAAAAAGTTTTGTCCATATTTCATTGCCTTTTCTTTGTGATGACTGAAGACTGGAGTAATGATGCTGAAAATTCAGCTTGCCATCACAAGAATAAAACATTATAATATATTAAAATATAAAACAGTTGTTTAAAATTGTAATATCATATCACAAAATTACTGCTTTTCTGTATGTGTTTACAAAAAAAAGTAACAAGTGAGGAAAAGTGCGCTTTTTTGAAAACTGGAAATTCACTGCTTGACTATTCAGCAGTTTTACGCATTAATGGCAGGCAGGTGCTGTAAATGGGAGGATGGCGTTTGCCACAAAGGAGCCGGCTTGTGCAAATTATCCACCTTGAGTATTGAGTAGCAGCTGTCAGATGATGATGTAGCCTACAATTATAATTATTAATTTGAACCACAAAAAAAAATCCCTTTTTTGTGGTTCTCTTTTTTGTGGTTCAAAAAAAGAAAGTATCACTCACCTTATTTTTCAATGCAGAAGAAAGGTGTCGGCTATTTTGTGAATGTGCGAGACTTGATTTATTAGCCTCAAAAGATGGGAAGAATACATCAAAGTGCAGTAAACTATAAAACTGCACTATAAAAAAATTGTTGGTTTAACTTGATTGTCCTAAAATTCATAGAAATGGAAAAAAATGAGTTAATACAATGAAGGAGATTGATTTAATCATCAGAAACTCAAAATATTATGTGATCTGAACTGCATAAATTAAGTTGATTTGACAAAAGAAAAAATGTTGTGATTACAAATCATAAAAATATTTTTTTACAGTGTGTTTGCACTACAAACAAGCATTTAAATAAAATGATAAGGATTACCAGTTTACAATATCAACCAGCACAACAAGCTTTTTTTGTACAGCTAAAAATAACTGGAAGCGAATGACACCGGGAGCTAGACACATGCAAATTACAAAATGCCGTGTTTGCCTGACAAAAATAAGGTGGATATAGCTTATATTTCAGGAGATGCTGCAAAAAAACAATAATGGGCTTTAATGGCAATTAGATGTTGCTGAAAATGAAAAAGACAACTAATCGAATGGCACAAAGAGCAAATGCACTGCTGAATGAATTGCATGTATTATGCCTAATTTTGCATCATTGCTTTATTATGTTACCGTTTGCTGAAAACCCTGACATGAACTCTTCATTATGTCACAATTCATATTTGCCGCAGGTTGAAACCAACTCCTTGGTGATAATGAGCAAAAAAAAGGACCGTTTGTAGTTATTTGGTCAGAGGAACTCATTGTTAAAGCTATTTCTGCACAAAACTCTATGCATCACACATGACTAAAGCAGTTTAACTGAGGTGAACATAAATACATCGCCCACCTCCACACATACTAAACCTAATCGAGGCTTGTGTCATTTGTTAGTTAGGAGACGGGAGGACAATGTGAGTGGGTGAGAAAGTTCTGATGATAGAAATTATAGACGGACATAAAGGGGGCATTGTATTCTGTGGAAATATCTTCTTATAAAAACCTATTTCGCCAGAGATTACAATCACCAGGTAAGTACTACTCGGCCTCCATTCCAAACATCTCATCTCATCATGACCTCTGCCTCTATGCTTGTTGTGTACAAATTGTCTTTCTGCCTGTCGGGATTTCACCAAGTTTTATGTTCCTGGATCAACATCTTTGTTTATCCTGGACCAACATTCCAAACAACCAATCAGGTTTGAGGGAAAAGTTTACAGTTTATGTCAAGTTTATGGTTACAACCAGGGGTGCGTTTTCCGAAAGCATCGTTAGCCGACTATGGTCGTTATCAGCATAGTTCAACGAGTCGGTGCTTCCCGAAACAATCGTTCCAATGAACATTCGCAAAATTGTGTAGTTTGAACGACAGCTCTCATCACATTTGGACGTAATAAATTCTTATCTTGAGCAAAATAAGCAAGCTGACATTCAGTACAACCGGTGCCTTTTATTTAGAACTCATACAAATGTAATTTACGTCTTTCAGTTTTTCAAAAGATTTAAAGTACCGTGTTTGAAGAGTGAACATGTGCGAACGTGCTCTACTATGCAAGAACGAGCCAAATATTGAGTCTGGTAATAAAGCAAAATAACTGAGAACACTTAGAAATAGTCCTCAAATGACATGTCTGTAATTTATATATATAAAAAAATCTAGCGTTAATTGGATCTCAAACTGTTTAATTTAAGGTAGTTTTATTACTCCACCACGTGCGAAACTAACGTGGTTGAACGATACTTTGCGACAACGGGTTTCGGGAAACAGTAGCATTAGCATTTCCATTCCAGGCATTGGTATGTGCTTCTGTCTCAAGGGAAGACAGCATACTGGATCAGACATCTGGACAGAGAGAGAAGTGGACGGCCCAGATGCCCAACAAGAGGAGACAAGTACAACAGTCTCCATGAAAAGTGCCTCAGGTCGTCAGCAGGCAGAATCAGTACACACTTAACAACATAACATTCACATAACCTGCAATAACGGGCACAAACTTTCCCTAATGAAAAATACATGTGCTTAATTTTATTTTTATTTATTTAGTCTTCAAATATTAAAGGTATATACAAACTGTACCATCTATCTGTGTGTCTATAAAACAAACTGCTATCATATTGTTCCATAGCTGTTGTCTGAAAATTAGCAATTATAAAAAACATTGCTACTTAGCAGACAATTCTTTATTGCAAAAAAAAAAAACACACACAAAAATGAAATATGTAACAAATTACTAATCATCATAATCATTCGTAAACCATATGAAAACTACTTTGCTTGATGTTATAAATGTTGTCATGGAAACGATGCTAAATGTCATTTCTGTGCCTCGTGTAATGACTGCCCCGATCAAACACACCATTGTTCCAGTTAATCTTCAAACCCCTCACCCATGCAGGCTCCATGATGTCTGATTCCCCCGCTGTGAATTATTACACTTTTGCTCCACTCATACACTTCAAAGACACTTGGGCCAATGATTGTTCTCAATGAGAGAACAGTGTGATAGCAATCCGTCTTGATATTCATCTTTGTGGCTTCTTCATGTTTAGGTGAAGTGTGATTTGAACTCGAATAACATACCATAGTCCGGCAACTTCTTTTCTGTCAAGTTTAAAAGAGTCATGAACTGGCTTTTTAAATTTTATAATATTGTTGTCTGAGGTCAACTTATGACGTTAGCTTGGTTTTTACATTCAAAAACATCAAAATGAATAAGTAATAGGCTATTTTCTACCCTAGTTTTGAGGCTAGCTGAAAAACACTCGGTTTTTATGGGCGTCTCGCATTGAAGACTTGGAAGTAAACGCCCACTGCTGTGAGTGGATAACAGTTTTGCATATTATAATGAGTTTCGACTCACTCGTTGGCGCACTTGGGGGAAATTGTTTTGAAAATGTCCAATGTTGTAAAATGGCAACCGGAATGATTCGCCCATACATAGGGCTGGGTACCGAGTTCGGTACTTTTTTTAGGTACCGACCGAATTGCCTCGGTACTACCGAGTATCGAAACATGTCTTGTTTTTCGGTACCAAATTTCGGTACCTAAGTGGTTAATCTCGTCAATGTCAGAGAAACAATAAGCACGCTGCATGATAGGCTGTGGCGGAAAACACTAGTTTACGCGGCTGCTCAGAGACGTAGCTCATCGCACAATGCATTAAGATAAGGCAGAAGCAATGAGCTCATTGAAGTAAAGAAAACATGTTGTTAAATGATTAGGAAACAGAAAACTTAAGCATTGGTGCTTTTTTGCATACTCAAAATATGAGTCTGAAAAAGTCAACAACTGAAAAATAAAATAAAAATGTAGGTAATATTATATTGATAAAACTGGTTACATAATATTGGTATCGAAAAAGGTATCGTTCAGGAACCTGTATCGAAGTCAAGGTATCCGTATCGAACATTTTGTTTAGAAAACCCAGCCCTACCCATACATGTTCGACCTAGAGTCCATGTGTTGCACAATTCCTGTCGGATCATAGTTCCCCACTTTGAAAAACAAGTCGTTTGCTGCGCCTGGTGTCAATAAAAGATTTTATTGGCCTAACAAGGACGTTTTCAGTTCTGAAACTTACAGGATATTCTTATAATTTGATGACCTCTTAGATGTCAAAAGCTCAAGAAAAATTTGATTTCTCAGTTCATCACCCCTGTAATAACAAAATTTCACTGGAAAATGTTACACGGTGAAAAAAACATAATAAATGTTCCGCCTTGCGCTCGCGAGAGTTTTTTGACATACGTCAGCATGGCAAGGCGCATCTCAAACAAGCCTTATTAAACCGCATGCAGGTTCCCAATTTTTTTTCCCCTCACGGCTGCACACCGGAGATCCGGCACGGTGCCGGAATACTTTAAGCCCTGAGTTATATAAAACTTTTGTGCACATTCATGCGAGTTGATTCTGGTCTGCTTATAAATTAATGTCAATTTTACGATTATGATCACAGCTACATGCTAAAGAGTTACTTTTCTGTGGCCAGAACTTTTCTGTACAGTCGGTCTCTGTTGAACTGTCTCACACTAAATCTAAATCTGTCCTGTTCACATTTCTACTTTTTTTTTTCTTTGTGCTATGCAGTGCTGTTTATTTTTCCTTTCTGTATCGCAATGATATGGTCTGTCAACAAATTAAAGTACAAACAGTAAAAGCGTGTGAATTAGGGCTGTCACTTTTGTCAAAAATCTTGATCGATTTTTGAGACAGAAGTGTTCATTGAATCGATTGTAAAATCGATTTTCCATGTTAAACACGTTTCCATTTTAGTCAAATATAGGCAAATCCACGGACACCGCATAAGGGCGAACGTAGGCCTATAGAGGGCGCTTAAGGCGCGCACTTGAATATTTCTGATGTGTTATTGACATGAAGCTTCGTGCACAATGACAAACAGGAGTGTAACATTCTCGAAAAAAAATAAGTAGAGTGGACTGCCATAACATCAATGAAAAATATTAGGATTCAACATGGCTCTGTTTACGATTGGAGTTATTATTTCGATTAGCCTACTACTTAAATATCAAACAAATTTTGCCTCATAGGCGATTGTAGCCTGAATCTGTATCTGTATGCACGAGACTTTCTGAATACCGGCAGAATTCACATTTTTCACTATGCAAAAGTATATTTTGCTGTTATGTGTGTGTGTGTGTGTGTGTGTGTGTGTGTGTGTGTGTGTGTGTGTGTGTGTGTGTGTTGCTGTGTGACGCGCGTTCGCTTGCGAGCGTGTCGTGAGTGACGAGCTCCTCTTATACCGTCTATGGACGAGCTGGACGCGCTCTGAGAGAAGGCTGTTAAAATCGATTCCGAATCTGTATCTGTATGCACGAGACTTTCTGAAAACCGGCAGAATTCTATTTTTCATTATGCAGAAGTACAATTTGCTGTTATGTGTGTGTGTTGCTGTGTGACGCGCGTTCGCTGCAGGCGTGACGTGACGAGCTGGACGCGCTCTGAGAGAAGGACGTTAAAATCGATTCCCTATTTTCGTTTTCGATACTTGTGTTGGTTGGTCCGATCGATTGTGCAATCGATTTTCGAACGTAAAGTGACAGCCCTAGTGTGAATCTTGTCCAGGCTCTTGCAATCAAACTCCCACATACACTAAGGTGCGTAACCAACAATTTACAGTAATTTTCATCAAAACTTAGCCATAGTTTACAATCAGAACATCCCAGAGTACACTGTTATACTGACAACATGACTAAGAAATTTGACTGTATTATCTGTACACAACGACACAAGGACTTGTAACATGTTCATTGACACAGATATTTACTTTTGAGAGATGAACTAAAGATTTTGAGCAAGAGACTGGCTTTTGCAATGGTGTTTTGCTATTTGAACAAATTGTTTTAAGAAACTGTTTTGCTACAATTGTTGAGGATGATTCAAGAAATGTACCAAAGCGACTTAGAAAAACTGTAATACCAGAGAATTGACAAATGTGAAATAAAAATCACTCTTTTGGTATGGATTCACTGTAAAATTGGAGATGGCAGGGGGATCGGTGACATGCCATTGGGAACTGATAATAAGAAGACACGCATGAATCTTCCTCTTAAAGGTATAATAAATTGACTTTCAGTTTATTGTAAGTCTTTCAATAAACTTTCAGTTTATTGAAGTCTGCAAAGCTGTCATTTCTAAGGATTCTTAATGGATTTTTTTCTCCAACAGAAGGTTTGACAAAAAACAGAGTTTATGTGCAACAAATTCAAGCTCCCAAAGCTCAAGGTTATTGTAACTTGCATAGATTTTCTCCCCGATATCTTTTTCTCTCCATGTCTGTCCCTCTGTCCAAATGCCACTTGATTTTTTATCTAACCTTTCCCTTGGTTGACTTCCACACTGACTCTTTGTGATACCTGTCTGCACTATTTCTGCCCTTTTATCCTAAAACCAGCAACATCAGCAGTTCAGGCGAGTCTCTTAAACTGGGTCTAAACAGCAATATGATGTGAAGGGTAGAAAACCAGGTTGTCTACTGTAACAACTGTTGTTATGCTGTACTCCTTGACATCCAAATTTAAATACTGTATATTTTTAAATGCATTTGGGTTTATTAAATGGTCCTATTCTAAATTCTCAGCTCCTAAATCCCCTCTTCAGTTATCTACTCTAACTTTTATACATGATCTTCTCTGGCGTACATCCAGAATACAGTTGCATCAGTTCACAGCAAAAAAACAAAAACAAAAAAACAACAACAACCCTCTTTTTGATTTTCCAGCTTTTAAAAGCATTGCTTATGACCGTAACTTGGGTCTTTATTGATTATAATGGAACAACTTGTAACTCACAGCAATTTAGTGCATCAAAACCATTCACGCCCCAAGGGAAGATGCTCTCAATATATTTTACTGCACTATAATCACTATATGATTAGCCTTTTTCTTGACTATGTTAGCTAATAATGTGTTGATAACGTTACACAAACCATGTTCCCATTCACCGTTTCAGTCACATAGCTTCCATCTAAAAATCAGCATCTTTAGAAACAGCTTAGAAAATTAATGAAGAAAGGCATATAGTTCATCATAACAACATAATATACATCATATAGCATAATTCACCCACAAAAGTACCCAATTTTTTCCTGCAGTTTTAAGGGGAAAATACTCAGAAATGGAGTTGACATGAATAAGCACATGGTTTGTCTTAAAGCATATTAACACCACATAGACAAATACAAATTAGATTTTCACCACAGGGGGTCTTTACTTCTTTGCAGTAACGATAAAAACAGTTATATAAGATTTTTTTTTCCATACATGGCATGCTTCTTTTAAGGTTGATGATAACACTATTTCTCTCTCTATCCCCTTATTTGTTATTGATAAGACAATGGAGAAGGGAAAAAGGGAAGAATAGGATCAGCAAGTGATGCCAGCTGGATTTGAACTTGTTTCAATGCGGATTATGGCAAAGTTTGTGTGCTAGCTAGGCCATGGACATCATCTGTCCATCATCGTATAAAGCCCGCCTTGGCAATTTGATTGGCCCGAACATTTTTTGACTGATCATAATTACTCCTCAATGGGTCGAGTCCAAAAAATGTTGTGGGCGGGGGTCAGGCTGGCATCCAGGCTACAGAATACCAGTATTTGAATTTCTTTTGGTACAACATGGATCACATGACCAAACTTACTTCATCGTTTTCAACTTCACAGTCCACACGACAATGCGAAAACGGCGTTTTCAAATGCATCCGCTTTGGAGAGCGTTTTCCAAAAGCTACATTTTCAATGACTTAAAACGCCGTTTCAGTCTGTACAGAAGGCAAAACGGGAGAGAAAAATATACGCTTTTCAAACAGACATGGTCTAGTTACCCTGTTTCCACCTGTGTTCATTAATTATTTCATCAAGCTCCATTGTTAGCTCTTTGTATTTAGTCACTGTGTTCCTCAGTGTTGGTCTGTTCTCGTCAATGTGGTTTGTCCCCAGCGTTTATCCTGTTTTCTGAGTATTTGATTTTAAAGCCTGTCTACTAAGTATTCCTCGTCATGAGAGTTTCTAATTACTATGCTACATAACTATAATATAAAAAAAATTGAAGGGCATGTGCTGTTTAGCCATAAAAGACCAGCACTCATTGAAGCAAAAAATAAATAAATAAATAAATAAATAAATAAACATATATGTGTGAAAACGAACATAAAGAAGCACATATCCTGTCGTGATGAATCATTTACTGACCAGGAGGTAGCCTATGTGCAATCTTATATAATTACACTTTCTATTATATATAAAGCAATTTTCTACTTTCAACAACATAATATCAGATCTCTGAAGGAAAAATAACCACAGTAAATTGTAGGTGATGGGGTGTATTTTAAAAAAAAAAGTGTATTTTATTGATGTTGCTGTATAAGATCTGACAGAACCGAGCCTTGATACATATCCTCAGGGACTGTAATCAACAGTCCAACTAAAAATGAGACACCTTTGTGACAGTCATGATATAACATCTCACAACTGCCAGAAGTTTCTTGGGAGGACACACAGAGCCCTTGTGTCATGAAGCGCCTTGATTCTAATACTCTTAATATACTCATTTCATTACAAATGTTTAACCCTGAGGGAGTTGTAAAATGAGCCTATTTTCAAAAAAAAAAGTGGTGTATCCCTTTAACACCAAGCATATCTGCTGACTCTCTTGATTTTCTCCTCAAAAGTTAAAAAAGGAAATTGATGATATTGCTCCTGTGAAAGTCAGGAAGAAGCGTGGCAGACAAAAAGCACCTTGGAGAAATTCAAGAGCTGTGTAAAATATGAAAAGACGATGCAGAAAAGCCGAGCGCATGTGGAGATGAGAAAGACAAAACTTGTAGTCCATTATAACATCTACAAAGACAGCATCCATGCTTTCAACATCAAGCTAGGCAAAGCTAGACAGACTTTCTTCTCGAATATTATAAACAGCAACTTAAACAACACGAGTCTTTTTGCTACTGTAAAGAGACTGACAAACCCCCCCCCAAGCCAGATTCCCAGTGAAATGCTCTCAGACAGCAAGTGCAGTGAGTGTGCTTCCTTCTTCTCTGAGAAAATCAATAATATCAGAAAGGTGGTTAGCACATCCTTGAGTTGCGCTGGGGTCAGACGATCTGACCTGTGAAAGTCTGATTTTGAAGAAATTGATGGGAAATCTTTGGAAGAAACCATACAGCACCTTAAAACATCATCCTGCGCCCTTGACACACTTCCCATATATTTTTTCAAAAGTCAAGTGTGTTTAACTGTTTAGAAGCAGATCTTCTAGAAGTGGTAAATGCCTCACTGGCATTTACCACTAAAATTTACCATTTACCATTTAAAATGCAGTCATCAAGCCACTCATGAAAAAGAGCAATCTGGATAAGACCGAATTAAGCAACTATAGACCAATTTCAAATCTTCCTTTAGGCAAGATAATTGAAAAAGTGGTCTTCAATCAGGTGAACAAATTCTTAAGCTCGAATGGATACTTTGACAAGTTTAAATCTGGTTTCCGACCGCATCACAGCACAGAGACAGCGCTCATGAAGATAATAAACAATATTCACTTAAAACAGGCAAACAATCAGTGCTCTTATACTCGAATAAGAAGATATATATCACCTTCGGATTCACTTAAATGTTGAAAATACAGTATTTGTCTCTACAAAAGGGGGGCCCGGTAGAAAAAGTTTGGTAACCACAGCATTATGCAAACTGTGAGCCTGATGTGGCTTGTCAAATAAAGATGTTTTGAAAGGCTCTGAAGAAGTTATTTTTAACCACTTCTGTTTGAAACAGCACAACATGTAACAACAAGTTCGTTCTCCCTCTGGAATGCACTGTTAATGAATGAAACTACGAAAGAGCTGAAAGATTTTCAACATGACACTATAATGGGATGCATCTTCCCCATACATATCTGACCTCCTACTTTGCTGGTCAACTGTAAGTGCTGTTACTGAGAAGTGGATATGAGACACAAAGTAATAGGTCGCACAAACTACTGAGCGGCAGTCCTTGTTGAAAGGTATAAACATACTCTATCTTCTGAATCACTCCGGAAAGCAATTCTGTCCCCCAAAAAATCTTCCTTAAAGACCCCAACTAAAATGACAGAGGTGAAAAAGCAGCAAATTTCGGTCATCAATTGCTCACCCATATATCATTTCAAACCTGTTAAACTTTCATTTATCTTCAGAACACAAATCAAGATCTTTTTAATTAAATTTGAACAATTTGTGTCCCTCCAGCTATAAAAGGTACCACTTTGACATTTCAAAGTTCATAAAGAGATCATAAATCTAGTCCATGAATCGAGCGGTTTACTCCAAATTTTGATGAACAGATTTAATTTAGGCTTTTATTCACATATACGATTAATCCCTTTAACTGCTGCTTTCTCACCTGGATATGTTTGAAGCAGCTCTGCAATTCAGCAATAAAGTGAAGTCACATTTAGTTATATAGTATGGTATACAGTTGATTGCATTAAACCTCATGCATTATTTGCCTCAATTGCAGTAGTAAACAATTTACTGCAAAGCTGCCATTCATGTCAGTCACAGTCCCTGCTTCCGAATGTGTTTGCTGTGTTTATGAATGCTGCCTGTTATAGCAATCAGTACAAGTTTTTTTTAACCTTCTTGTTAGCTCGGTGAACAGTGCACTTCAACAGTTCAGGGTTATGCCAGACCCCAGCATTACAAGACAAGATGAAAAATACAGCTCTCTACGCATGAACTCCATTACGACTCTCCAAGTCCTCTGTTTAGGTGGAACATATAACGTTTGCATCATCAGCACCATCTGACAAGCCTTGGTACTTATTAATATCCTCTTGTGCGAGTGTACTCGTCACTTATGATATTACTCAAGCAAAACATCCATTGTTAATTTCTGTGAAACAGTCGCCCTTCATTTATAATTTCCCATTCTGTTCATTGGGATGAAATATCTTAAAATTATTATTTTTTTGAGTCTCTTTCAGTTGTGCTTGTTTTAAGCAAGCTGTTTGTGTTCTTCGCTCAGGTTGTGTTCTCCCCTCTCCTCTGACAAAGGTTTTGCCTGTCTGATGTGCTTGATTTTGACTCGCGCTTTGGCCAATTATCTCAGGTATTACATTCAACACATTGCCATGGTGCCAAACCTATTTCAGTTTTCATAGTAGAGGTGCATCAGATGGACTGGATCAAGACTTGATTAAAGCCGCCACATCCACACTATCTTGCTGGTGTTGACTTTCTCCACACCTACCTGTACCTGCACACCTCTAAAAATAAAGTATAATAAAGTCCCTCATCATAACGCATAATATGGAGGTGTATCTAACAAACATGTTTCAACCTACTTGACTGCTTTCCTCCTGGTCTTCATTTTCATACCACCAACAAGACAGAGTCAGGCTTCATATATATATTTCAGCATTCCTAATTTCACAACTTGTCATTCAGTGAAAATCGAAATGTGACAAAAAGCTAGATATGATCCACAAGAGATAATAAACAGAATAAGACAGAATTTCATTTGCCTTGGTCTCATGCATGTATTTATATTGTGTTGAACAATCTCGAAATCATTCTCCAAATCTCTTGAAACTGAAAGACAAACACTTAAAGATAATCGCTATAAGCCAATAAAGTACAAACTGCTTCAGAATTTAACCATCACCTTTGTATCCAGGTCTCTAAAGAACAAAATCTGCACACTGTGAGCTTCACAAACTGCAATTTCAGGAAGGGGATGTCATTCAGGAAGCTATTTGTTTATGCAATCAAAAAAAAAAAAAAATTGCATGCAAATTCACGGTCAAAAATCTTAGACTGCGAACGAGTGCTCCTTGTCCTTTAAATGCAGTATGGGCAGTGTGATGGATGGGTTCTCCTATTTACGCTGTGCCATGTGCTTATCATCCTAATGTTCTGCCTACCCAGTGTACATGAACGCCTGTATAACTCATACTTGTGAGCATTTGATATTTCTGGTTCCTTGGATACGAGCTTATGAGAATGTGCATCAGCCTTGCATTTACCAGGGAGGCGAGAAAAAAAGGCCCACCGAAGTCCCTTGAGATGCACATCATTATTCACTGTGTTAACGTATAATTTCAACCGAAACAGGAAGACCGAACAGCTCCACTTCCTTTTTAAAATAGCCAATAGCATTTAGTCATTTTAGATGTCGTTAGTTACTCCGTCTGTTTTTGCTTGTCCAAACAAAGGCGAACTGAACTGGGTGTTTTGTTCCTGAATTAACCAAACAAATTGGTCAATTGAATGATGATTCACTCATGAAGACTTGTCAATTGTCTCCAACCTGGTTTTAAAGAAAATCTTAAAGGGATACTCCACTTTTTTTGGAAATAGGCTCATTTTACAATTCCCCCAGAGGTAAACAGTTGAGTTTTACCGTTTTCGAATCCATTCAGCCGATTCCCGATATTTAGAAGAATATCAGTAACCAGACAGTTTCTGGTCTTATTGACTCCCATAGTATATATTTTTCCTACTATGGAAGTCAATGAGATCAGAAACTGTCTGGTTACTGATATTCTTCTAAATATCAGAAAATCGGCTGAATGGATTCAAAAACGGCAAAACGGGAATTGTAAAATGAGCCTATTTCCAAAAAAAAAGTGGAGTATCCCTTTAACTGTTTTACAAGCAGGCGATTTTGTTTTAGTTGGGACATTAGTCTATTTTTTAAACGTTACAACTTAATACTTGGTTCATGGTTCAGAGAACATTCAAAAGTAATGTCCCCTTGGAACTTGCAAAATGATGCAGTTTTTTTTTTGTTTGCTGGATACAAAAAGGAGTCATTGAAACACCCCACCACTAATACTTAGACTGATGCAAAAACGTCAATAGTCCAGAACTGTTGGACTATTATATCAGCACTCTTGGAACTCAAAAGTGATGGAAAACTATAGCAGCAAGATCCTGTGTGCACAAAGAGGTTGATCTATGTAACATTGCAATGCATGAGTCTTCTATACTTTTATTAACAAAGTCAGGGCTGATTAAGTTTTCTCTTTGAACAGACCAAAATAGCGAACATATCTCTTGGGGCAATCTCTTATCCAATAGAAATGTGAGGGGAAGTAATGTTCATTTGAATTTATGCTCCTCTATTGCTGTAAGGGTACCTTTCCTTTTATGAGGTTTCTAGAAATTAACTTTTCAGGGTTAGAGGAACCTTATAATCTATGAAATAAGAATAAGAAGGAAAAAAGCACGCATTCTTATAGCAGGTAATCTTCCAATTTAATCCTCTACCAGAACACGGCGGGTCAAAAGTCTTGTCATTCGAATTCTCAGCTGGTTGCAATTGCTCTCTAAGCAAGTTTGCGAAGCATGTTATTCATGTTGAGAGGGGTTTGATAAGTTCTTCTATTCTCCCCAGAGACAGGATGTCTATACCTGAATGGGTTCGGGTAGGAGGGGTTGTGTGGTTGTTTATACATGGCAAGATTTAATGAGAGCAGACAGGGAAGGGCCGTATGTGTTGCTGTGCCGACAGCTCAGCACACTGTAGCAGGGAAACAGGGCCAAGCTCAGATCTGTCTAAAACACCCTCTGAAGCTGAATCGAGCTTGACTTCTGCCACAGCACCCTCTCCTGTCAACAGGTCTGGGTGTGTGGGAGGGACCTTGAGGTCACTATGAAATTAAATTCCCTTGCAGCAGCAATGCTGACACCTTCTCTTTAATACAAAGCCTCACTGAAATCAATTACTGTCATGCTAATGCTTAGGAGATATATTATAATCAGGAGCTCACACCGTACTCATTACATAATCAAATGTTGCATTTATGCTAATGTTGAGACCTGCTTCATCATAACAGTGGAGTGCAATGCAAAAGCCACATCACGCCTCAGTGGGTAAATTATAATTAAAATATGGGTTTACAATTAATTAAACGTCCCACATGTCCAATTTTTTTAAAAAAATAATAAGACTACAAAAAAGAAAATTAGGCTAATCATAAGCCATGATCAGAGAATTTTTGTCGGAATAAATTAAATGTATTAAATTTCACCAAAATCGATTTTAAAAAATTAGTTTGCTTAACTCGAGAGATATCTGATTCACCCATTTGGCTTTATTGATTTCAATCAAAGTATGTCCATGTTTACAATAATGTTTGATGTGAAATTCAGTGTCTTCACGATTACTTTTCCTGTGTACCCTACATGCATCTTTCTCTACAGTGAATGAGATTATAATGTTATTCCCCCGATGTGGAAGTACAGATCCAATGTTACGTTTGAGTTTGACATTTTCCTCTTGATTGTTTAGTTGTTTTAACTTTATATTGTGGGGATGTGCTGCATAGGGTTTCCCTCAAGTCAGGATTTCCTCTGCTGGACATATAAACGATTAACGTGGCATAATGGACTAATAAAGTGATATATAAAAGAGCAAACTCATAGGCAAGAAGGACTGAGAATATGAACTTAATGCGCAAAGTTTAATGCTCAGCGTTTCTCAGTGATACTGGCATAAAGTTGGCTTGATATTGGACATATTTAGGGACCATCTCTAAAGTTACCTACGACATTGGTATACACGTTTCTAACTTCAATAGCATTTGAAGAAAACAACTTACAGTCATTAAACAAACTGTAAAGTGTCCATGTAGGTGTCAAAATGTGCAATTTGTAGAAATAAATTAAAGTTTGCTATTAAAGTTAGAAATGTTTAGGCCTATAGGACTACCAATGTTACTTAAGAGATGGTCCCTAAATGTGTGAACGTCAAGCCAATTTTGCATTTAGCAGATGGTTTTATCCAAAGCGACTTAAGTTACAGTTAAACTAACAATATAGGTCAACAATATGAAAGTGCTATGTCTATTAAAGGGATAGTTCACTTTGAAATTCTTTTTTGGTATGTTTTGGCTTACCTCAATGGGGAACCAAGATGAAGGTGTCTTTGTTTCAACAGTAGTTTCAGTTTTGATATGTCAAACCGTTCTTGTCTGTCAGTCATTGCAGGTCCACCTCAAAGAGCATGCAGAGAGAAGTCCAAATTAAACATGAATTAATGACTCATAAATGTAAGTACACATTGATGGCCTAAGACACGAAACGAGCGGTTTTTGTGAGAAAACGAACAGTATTTATATCGTTTTTACCTCTTGTAATCACAGCCACGTCCAAGTGATCTGAAGTTGTGGGCGCTTTGTGGCTGTGGATACAAGAGGTAAAAACGATACTGTTCATTTTCTCACACAAACCGCTCTTTCCGTGTATAAAACATACCAAAAAGCTAAAACATACTAAAAATTAATTTCAAAGTGAACTATCCCTTTAAGCTATGTTAAATGCTGAGGTAGACTAACAGCAAATGGAGATTATGCTCGGTAATATACTGCTATGCAGTTCCTGGATGTCAACGTTGAATTTACTGTCGAATTTGAACCACGAGTTTGTGAAAACAAATTTGCAAAGTGTAATAAAATGAACTTAAAAGTAACCACCTGTTGAATATAATAATAGGTTACATTTTTAATCAGAATATTTTGGAAGTGAAATATGAAATGTGAATATGGATTATTGAAATTGTATTAATTAAAATGTGTTTGAAATGTTTTGAATTTAAATATTCACAGCTTAAATATTCAACCATGCTAAATTTCAGCCCATAAAAATGCAAGCCCTAAAAGCAGGGTTAATGCAAATCATTTTTTTTTCTTGTTAGTAGGCTACAATTCAACAGGCTGTTTGTAAAAAAAAAAAAAAAAAAAAAAAAAAAAAAAAAAAAAAACACATTTGGCATTATTTTACTTTCATAGGTCTTAACCTCCAAATGTTATCACGAGTTGGATTTCTGAATATTTGTTTGGCACAGCGTGAAAATATGCGCAAACCAATTTGTAATCTTTGTGTTTACAAAAAATACGTTTGAAAACGCTAATGCAACAGTGTGAATGATAACTGTGTTTCCTTTGGGGATGAGGGAATGAAATCCCAAGATAAACTCACCCCGTCCCACCAACGTAATTCGTCCGTTGATTTAGATGGAATTAGTGAATGTATCACAGCAAGTTCGGGAGAACACAACTGACCTAAGGATGATGACAGTTCAAACTGACACGCGCAGCGAGAGCGAGCGCTGGTGTTGTCACGTGACGCACAAGGGAATTGAAGAGGCGCGCGCTGCAGCAGTCTGACGCGGACATTCACACATCACTCTCCAACTGAGGTTGCCTCGGAGATACATACTGATTAATATTGTTTGAAACTTACTTTCTACAGAATTTACTTTTATTTAAAAAGTATTTTCTCCGCTCTCTGCTTTTTTTTTTTTGCTGCTTAATAACTCTCACCAAGACTAATGTAACCTTACGAACAGGTGTCTTGTTGGATGACAAACTCATCTGTCTCCGAACCGAAGTGTTTGAGGAGAGCTACATCTGAACTTGAAGATTGGATTTTAGAAATATATGGATGATATGAAATAACCGAAGGTTTTTTTAGACAGTGAGATGAACAAACAAATACTTATTTCAAGGTCATTGGATTTATTTTAATGCTCTGATCATTACGGGAGAAGTGCATCAGGTAAGTCTGAAAATTATTTTACTTAGAAAAAAATAAATAAATACGGCGACTGTTAAGTGAGTAGATTGGGACATGTTTTCGACTTGTAATGCTTACTCTAAAACCATCAAAAAATGCATGCTTACATAGTGTAAATAAGCAATGCATTTAAACTTAGTAAAGGAGAGTAGCCTAATCAATATCAAACTTGCATTATGATGGTAAATGTATTTTTGAAATGGTTATAATGGCATTTTTTATGCTGAGGGGTCTGCCCTTAATTGCCAGTTCAATATCTGAACAAAATACTCAAAAATGTGTTTTCTTTTTAAATCCCACTTTAGAACTGTCAAATAAAGGAGCTTTTTCCAGGTACTATCACTCTCCTGGAATCATTATCCTCATGGATCATCGGTAAACCTCATTGTGCAGCAGGTAGCCGAACGAATGCAGCAAACACACACCTTTGCTCTTCAGTAATGAGTGACAGCTCTCTAACATCTGAGAACGTCATGTTTCAGGAGCTGACTGCAGATGCTCTGAACGGCAGTTGTGACTCCACCATGCCCACGTGTAACAATGGAACAGGTGAAGCGGCATTGCAGCTGCCCACCTTTTCCATAGCAGCCAAAGTGAGGGTGATAATTACCTTCACTCTTTGCGCAGTGTCAGCTGTGTGCAACCTCGCCGTGCTGTGGGCTGCCAGCACCAATAACAAGCGCAAATCCCATGTGCGGATTTTAATCATGAACCTCACCGTCGCTGACCTCCTGGTGACTTTCATTGTGATGCCGGTGGATGCTGCTTGGAATATTACGGTTCAGTGGTTGGCTGGGGACCTGGCTTGCAGATTTTTAATGTTTCTAAAGCTCGTGGCTATGTACTCCTGTGCATTCGTGACTGTGGTCATAAGCCTGGACAGGCAGTCGGCCATCCTCAACCCTCTGGCCATCAATAAGGCTAAAAAGAAGAACAAAGTAATGCTGAGTGTGGCATGGGTGATGAGTTTTGTTCTCTCTGTCCCTCAGGTGAGGAGCTGCTTAAGTGATTTTTCGTGTTTGCTCTGTGTCTTATCTCGATGTGCTGCATTACTCAAATTCACAAGAACCTCCAGAGTCTGGCGTAACACCCTGAATCATATAGAGAGATCAAAATGAAAATGAAAGGCAGTTGAACTACTTGCCTTTTTGAGCTTAAACTTGAAATATTCATATTTGTTCGTTTTTAGTCCGATTTTAAACCACAAATGCGTTCACTCTAAATAAAAAATGTCTTTTAAATGTTTTAGTCTTTTTGATGAAGTCTGCTTCACGGTTCTTTAAAACGGAAAATTCTGTCATCATTTACTCAGCCTCATGTTTGACCTTCTTGACAAAAGAAATAATGTCCAAAATGCTTCAAGGCCGTCAGGGAGTGTGTGTGCGTGTGTGTTTAAATCATTAGTCACATTCATTCCATCTTTGATCTCATTTACATTAAATGCCACTTCAACACATGCTTGAAGTCACTAATCTCATGGCATACTCTACAGACGTCAGAATGCACCAAATTTGAATATGCACATATTAAAATCATCATAAAAGACATGATGGCAAAAAGGAAATAGAGAACCCTATTGTCCCTCACACAAGGAAACTATATATGGTACTGCTTTTAGAACTGGACCATTCTGCTGCAAACCGAAAAATCTGCCGTCTCCTTCTGTGTTTTACGGAAGTAGGAAAGTCATACATGCGTGGAACAATATCAGGGTGAGTAAAGAATGACAGAATTTTTATTTTTGGGTGAACTATCCCTTTAAAGGCAGGGTAGGTAGAAATTTCCAAAAAAACTTTTTCCCAAATTTGTTTAAACTGTCTACGTATACCAAAACATAATTCAAATGTAAGTACTCTGAAAAAGAAAGTATACAAATCGAGTGTCTGTAGTCCTCTCAGTGCGGCAATAAACACAGCTCATTATTTCCAACCGGGATAAAACGATTGGCTGGGAGACACTCTCCGTCGCTACCATGGCGACCAGCACTGCTGCTTAAGAGCAGCCCACATGCGTGCACACGTTTGCTTGAGGAGTGGAAGAGGCACGGAAGCTTGACCTATGGCTAAGCCACGCCCTCAAACGCGATGAGCCAATCACACTGCACAGCTAACCCAATTCACTCAGACATTCTCTGCTTCGACTTCCATTGAAATGCATTGCAGTTACTCAGTTTTCATTCATTTTTTCTTGTTATTTTAAGTTTAAAATGGTCAAACGGTGTGCATGGGGTACATGCAACTCTGACACTAGGTTCCCGAGAGGCTGGGTAACGGTGTGTATTTCTTTTACCGTCCCAAGCCACATCTCAACCGAGATAAGTGTCTGCTCTGGATAAAGTTATGCGGTAGCTAGACCACAACACCAACTAAACGCGGATAAATGAAACAAGGATGTCTACATCTGATCTAAGTTAAGTCAACAACGTATTTGAACGTAACGTTAGGCTAACGTTAGACGTACGTTAGCTTCTAGTTGCGTTGTACATCATGTCACTTAGCATAATTAACGTATCTGTAAATAACCGAGGTAACAAATGTTAGCAATGTTGTGCTGAATGATTCATGTAAATACTGTAGCACCAAACGGTCGGTGATGGCAACGACATCCGGTTTATCACGTTTGCACTGTGACCTGTACATTTTTGCCTGGAGGTGAAGCTTTTCATCGACCTTCTCAATTAACACAGTCTCATCCCAAGAAGTCATATAACTGACGTCTTGGGACGTCTTTTGACCATACGTCAACATCCGCCTTTTTAGGGTACCCTTAAACATCGGTTACATGACGATCCCGGGCAGTCATACAACTGACACTTTACCTTTAACGTCGGTTAGGTGATGGGGTAGGTTTAGGTCTGGGGTAGGGTTAGGATCCGATAACGTCATCTAACCGACGTTTAAGGGTACCCTAAAAAGGCGGATGTTGACGTATGGTCAAAAGACATCCCAAGATGTCAGTTATATGACGTCTTGGGATGAGACTGCGCTGTCTCAACAATAAAATTATTATTGTTACACGGCACCCTTTAGCGTCAAAATGAGACGCATATATATATGGGGCAGAAGGCGCCTCCTAGTGGTCTAACCCTAACCCTACCCCAGACCTAAACCTAAACCTACCCATTCTCTGTGCGTGTTATATTGACTTTAAAGGGTGCCATGTGCATTGGATGTCTACGCTTTGGAAAAAGCATTGTATATAACGCCTTGGGATGAGAATGCGTTGGGTATTCTCCCTAGACCTAGAAGCTATTTGAATCAGAGCTATAAAGTGTTGCAAATTCATAGATGTTCATAGATTAGCTCAGCAATTACAGTACCGAGAGCGTTTTCATCAGAGATTTAATTTCACCTCAGATTTAACATAATGACTGGTGCAGAGTAACTCATTATGTATGATTTATAAGCTTGTTTCCTCATGTCACGAGGACCTCAATTTAGGTCCCCACGATGACACGAGTGCTCAGTGTGCATTCATTCATTCATTTTCCATAGACATAATGATTTTATATTGTAACTGTATATTCTATCCTCTTACCCTAAACCTAGCGATTACAGAAAATGTTCATTTTTAGATTTTCAGAAACATAACTTAGTATGATTAAGCAGTTTTATTCCTGATGGGGACCAGAAAAAAAATGTTTTTTCATCCCCATAATGTAGGGTACACCTGAACCACACACACACACACACACACACACACAAGATATATTATGCAATTTGTAAGTCATGCAGATGTTTTTAAATTTGAAATGCTTTTAAATCAGCTCACAAATGATATTCAAACATAATATGTAAGAAAACGCTCGGTGACCTTCAGTTACAAGATCTGAATGGTTCAAGATGACAGCAGCCAGAATTACCGTAGAATGACTGTTAATAAGGGGTGATTCTCAATCAGAGAATCGCTTGCACATTATAAAACACTGCAGTTGAAGTAATAAATGCAGAGGTCTCTTTATTTGCTCCTCCTGATGAAGTGGAGCGTTTAAAATCAGCGTGCTTTTAAAGGGATACTTCACTTTTTTTTGGAAATAGACTCATTTTAACACTCCCCCAGAGTTAAACAGTTGGGTTTTACCGTTTTCGAATGTATTCAGCTGATTTTCTGTTATTTAGAAGAATGTTAGCTACCAGACAGTTTCTGGTCACATTGACTTCCATAGTATATTTTTTTCCTACAATGGAAGTCAATGAAACCAGAAACTGTCTGGTTTCTGATATTCTTCTAAATATCAGAAATCGGCTGAATGGATTTGAAAGCGGTAAAACTCAACTGTTTAACTCTGGGGGAGTGGTAAACTGAGCCTATTTCCAAAAAAAGTGGAGTATCCCTTTAAGTTTAGAGAAGGCAGCAAGCTAAAAGAATGAGGCACCAAAACTCCACAGTAAAACACATTATGACTGCAGATTGTGTTTGAATGAGGTCATTTCAGAAAGGTATGATTGAAGATACAAGGTCACAAGGGGCTAAAGCGTTATTTTGTTGTCATTTGTTTTTCCAATTGTTTTTGTGAATCACTTCTGAGGCATAACCAGACAGATGGCTTCAGTCAGTATGCCAGTCTTCAATTGGCAATCTCCTTGTCATAGATAAAATATGTTGTTAGACATCATAACATTTATGAAGAGTTCTGCAAAAGACCGATCCTGGGAACACTGACTGAATCCTGAGCTTTTAGCTGAAGGGGATATATGCCACATCTAATTTGCAACGCTGACAGTGTTCACTTGATCAGTTGGCTGTAGATCACATTGAATAGTCAATTAGAGTTCGGGGCTAATTTTCCTAAATAACCAATTATTCATTTTGACAGCTTCTAAATCAAGCTAGTGTGCAATTGTGTCTTCGTAGTTTGAATGTATTTGATGGTATTAAACAAGTACAGTGTAGTTATGATTGTAATCCACTGATTTGTTGAATTCCCCAACAGATGTTTCTATTTCACAATGTGACCATCACGGTGCCAGCCAATTTCACTCAGTGCACCACCCGCGGGAGCTTTGTGAAACACTGGCAGGAGACCATTTACAATATGTTCACCTTCATTTGCCTCTTTCTGATACCTCTGGCCATCATGATCTGCTGCTACACGAGGATCTTGGTGGAGATCTCCCGAAGGATGTCCAAAGGAAACAGTAAGTGGAGTTACGTCTGAAAGGAGGCTACTGTTGCATACTGTAATGGAAAGTAGTCAGGGAGTAAAAAGTGGGATATTGTGCATTTGAATGAAGTGTAAAAGTAAAAAATTCCCCAAATTAAAATACTCTGTAATCATTTGCCATCAAGTCATCACTCAACCATATGCCGTTCCAAACCTGTATTCTTTTTTTCTTCTGTGTAACACAAAGGAAGTTGTTTTAAAGGAGTAGTTCACTTAAAAAAAAAAAATTCAATATCATTCTTTCTTCAGTCGAAAAGAAATTAAGTTTTTTCTCCATATAATGGACTTCAATGGGAACCAAACGGTTCAAGGTCCAAAAGACAGTTTCAGTGCAAACTGCAAACAGTTCAAAGGGCTTTAAATGATTCCAGACGACGAATAAGGGTCTTATCAAGCAAAACGATCGCTCATTTATAAAAAAAATAACAAAGTTTAAGTTTTATAAACTCAAATGGTCGCCTTGCTCTGTTCTGTGAGAGCGTTCGTGACTCTCCTGTTCGAACTCGTTTATCAAAATGAACGAATCTTTTTTAGTCTCATTTGGTTCATTCAACGAACGAAAATGAACGAGTTGACTCGGGAAAAGATTTGTTCATTTTGATGAACGTGTTCAAATGGGAGAGTCACAAAAGTGCATCACACCCTAACCCTAACAGAGCAAGGCGACCATTTGAGCTTATAAAACTTAAACTTTGTTTTTTTAAATGAGCGATCGTTTTGATCAGACCCTTATTCATCGTGTGGAATCATTTAAAGCCCTTTGAACAGTGTGCAGTTTGCACTAAAACTGTCTTTTGGACCTTGAACTGTTTGGTTCCCATTGAAGTCCATTATATGGAGAAAAATCCTGGAATGTTTTCATCAAAAACCTTAATTTCTTTTCGACTGAAGAAAGAAAGACATGGATATCTTGGATGACATGGGGGTGAGTAAATTATCGGCAAAAGTTTTTTTTTTTTAAAAAGTGAACTACTCCTTTAAGAAAAAGTCTGTGTTTTTTGTCCATACTAAAAGTCAATGGGGTCCAATCATGTCAGGCTTTCATTATCATAATATTCAGTTCAAATTCTTCAGAATACCTGCTTTTGAGCTCCACAGACAGAAGTCATACAGTTTTGGAATGGCATGAGTGTGGGTGAATGATAACAGAATTTTAATAGAGTAAACTATCCCTTTTGAGTCCAGAAAAAGTGTTTGGACCATCATATATTTCCTGCATATTCATAAAAATCTTCTCGCTTTTACAGTCTCTTCAAAGGAAATCCACTTGCGGCGTTCCAACAGCAACATCCCAAAGGCCCGTATGAGGACTTTGAAAATGAGCATCGTCATTGTGACGTCTTTCATAGTTTGTTGGACACCGTACTACTTGCTGGGTCTCTGGTACTGGTTCCTTCCTGATGATTTAGAAGAGACAGTTTCTCACTCACTGACTCACATGCTGTTTATTTTTGGACTTTTTAATGCCATTCTGGATCCCATCACTTATGGCCTCTTCACCATCCATTTCCGCAAAGGACTGAAGCGTTACTGTCGCAACGCGGCTGTGCTTGCAGAGTCAGAAAATAACTCCATCATGACGGGCTCATTGAAATGCTCACCATCTCCGTTTCACATGAAAAGAGTGACCCTGACGAGTCCAGGAGCTGACCCACAGCAGAATATGGTGGGTGGGGAAGATAAGAAGCCAGCTGACCGTAAAAACAAGGAATAGTGGCAACCCTACCAATTCAGCCTTGAAAGTGTGTCATTTGATTAGAGATGCGGATGTGACAAGGCAGGTCTTAGCTGCTCACAAGAACAATGAGACAACAACACACACTGCCTGCTCTCCTCAACCGGATGCGTCACATCTTTTGATTCATTCACTGATGAGCTGCGTAAATTACTCAAGTTATATTTAATGCCCATCTATTTTCCTGATTCAGGTGATT
Organism: Cyprinella venusta; assembly: GCA_038021265.1. Classification (NCBI taxonomy): domain Eukaryota; kingdom Metazoa; phylum Chordata; class Actinopteri; order Cypriniformes; family Leuciscidae; genus Cyprinella; species Cyprinella venusta. The sequence continues at coordinate 5,935,691 of CM075871.1, forward strand.
ACGTTTTGTAATCGTTTTCTCTTATGTCAATCATTTTTTTCCTGCAGATTAATTAGAACGTTGCGACTTGTGGCTTTTGTTGAAAATGTCATTTACATCAAGGGGTTTTATCTCATACAAATTCATATTTCGCCATCTCCACCTGCCATCACAAAGGGCATCGCTCTTGAATGGCTTATTTGTGAGGAAATTACTTTCATCTACAAACAAATAAGATGTGTGAATTTAGCGTTTTGAGATATTACATGCATAGGTTCCTTGTGTTAATTGGAAATGTTCAATAGTACCACTTCAGGACTCCTAAACCAGCCTCTTAAGATGGTATCGGTTAATGTGTAGACTTTTTATTTAATAGATTCAGAATCACAGCCTCCAGAGGTCCTGCATTTGAAGTCTGTGATATTATCACAGGAAAGCCTGATCTCATAAGAATCTATATTTAAAATGTGGCCAGGGCACCAATTACATCGCCCTGAATGTGGCGTTTACGTGCTCGCATATAGGCTGTTATGTGCAAAAAATGGATGTATTGACAGCATCTAAAATCTAAAAGTAAATATGCATTCTGCAATTTAAACATAAAAATCTTTTCATTGTAAAAAATAATCCTTTATAAAAAAGGTTAACCACTGGCAGCTGTGGTTGCCAGCATCATACCGATATGGCGTGTTACTGTTTTTTAAGTTTTATACTGTAGCTGACAATACAGTATTTAACTGTTAATTTCAAAAACAGTAACACACCGTATTTTTACAGTATGATGCTTTGCAACCACAGCTGCTAGCAGTTTACCGTTTTTTTTACAGGATTATTTTTTACAGTAAAAAAGTGACTGCCTTAATTTTTTAAGTAAAATCAACTTACATGTTTGCCATTTCAACTTAAATTACATTAAACTTGCATTAAAAATCTTGTATAACCTATCAAATGTTTTTAAAATTGCTTAAATTATTTTGATGAGTTAAAGCAACATAAAACATATTTTTATAACTTAATACTCATATTTTATTTTTATTACTCATTTTCATAGTTTTATAAATGTATTTGTACAGTATATTTTCCACTTAGCCCACCTATCGCAAATCTAACCACTCTTCAAAATGTTATAGAAACGTAATAGGCAGATAAATGTACACTAGCGATAATTTTAGTCACAATGTATTATTATATATAATATCATTCAGAAGAATAAGGCCAGTAAAAAAAATTAATTGTTTTAACTATGATGCATTAAATTGATCAAAACATTTAGAATGTTATTTAGAATTTATCTGTTTCAAATATTGTTCTATTCATCAAAGAATCAGCTTTGACATGCAGGAAAAAAACTGCATTTAAAAAAAACAGTTATTTTAAAATGTAATAATATTTCATAAAATGAAATTTTATGGTTATGAAATGAAATGATGAAATGAAATTATTTTATGGTTATGAAAAGGGGATGGTTATGAAATTGTTTTTTTTTTTTAAATCAAATAAATGCATCCTTGGTAAGCATTTTCAAAAACATAAAAAACTTAACAACTCCAAACTTTTGAAACATCCTACAAAAATCTTTGAAATAAGTACAGTCTGTTCATACACATAACACTTATATTTTAGATGCTGTCAATACTCTAATAAATGTACAAAAAACATTCAAGAATATAGAATCCTACAAATACCGACAAATGTTTATGAAGAAAAAGGATGTACTCTGTCTCTGGCCAATACATTCCATCACGTCCCTTGCAGTTGCAACAAGAACTCACTCATAGCTTTAAAATAAAATTGATGCATGAGTAGTGAATGTGTTTACATCATACTTCTCAGGGAAGGTGCTTCTTTTGTCACAGGGTATTGAAGTCCAACTGGAGACTGACAAACTGTAAAGCTTTCTTTTTTTAATGTCAGGTGAATACTGTCATCTCTGTTGATGTGATGTTGTGTGTTCTGACAGTGCTTGAATCATGCGTAATAATCAACATGTTTGAGAGCATGTTTCTGAGAGAGTCACGTGACATCCTCTAGTTGTGCTTCTTGTGTTTGCCGTGTCACTGCAGGGTGTAAGTAGGCCTTAATGACCCAGATTTTCAAGCTCAGTAAATGTAATAGCCCAGCGAGAATGTGTTCTTGAAAAGGCAAATGAAAGGGGGGGGTGAGTCTTTTCTGTCAATCTGTCATAAGTGAAGTGAAGATTTATATACTTGCGCGTATAGTGCATTGCCATTAAGTGATCCACAGCACTTTCATATTCCATACAAATGGAAACATTAGATACACATTGAGTCTTGGAGAAACTGCAAAAAAAATTGCAGTTTAAAATGCATTTAGGCATTGTCTGCCAAATTTACTCATTATATCCATTAGGCTATATATATATATAATATTTCATGGGCGAAATAGATTATTGAATGGCGCGAATATGATATGGTATTTATTAACTGTTGACAATCTAAGAAGACGTTACTTGCAGTGTTAAAATCTTATTTAAATGCATGCGAGAAAAAGATTTTCTTTTGTTGTGCATGATATATGATAATATTGTATTGTGTGTTATAATGTTGTCTGTTTTGGTTTATGGAGCAGTAAAAAAAAACATATCGCTTTAATTTACAATCCCCTTGTTTCTTTTAAGTGGCTCAAATGTGTTAGTTTTCATTTATAATTTATCCACAACTTGTTGAATATACTCATAAAGGTTTAAACAACTCTATCATTATTTCTAACCATTTTGATCTCACTAAATATATTGTAATGGATTCATATTCGGACATTCTTATTCATAACAGATTCATACCTAAGTGACTTGTAATAAATGTGCAACCCGCATTAATGGCAATTAGAACGTTCATGAGAATACATAAAACATGCTATGTTAAATAAAAAGCTAAGAAACCTCTGACTGTGAAAACATAAATCTAGCTGCTTTTACTGTTCAAGTACATTCACTCTTTTACATTCCCTTCAAGGTCCTTTCGATGCTGGTTCTTTGCATTTTAGCCAAGAACAAAATCATGTTTGGCTGTAATATAGGCTGATAGAGTTGGCGTCATGGTTCTTTTCATGATAGGTTTCTTATGTTTCTTATTTCTTAGATAATGAGGGTCCCTGCATGGAAAACGAAGCATTGAAAACTTTGCAAGTGTACAGACCGTTAAATAAGAAGATATATATATATATATATAGATATAGATATATAGATATATATTTATAAAGACAGTTTACTTCGTGTATACAGGCGGCGCCATCTTTGGAAAACAGTCACGATAAGTCAAACCACGAACGTCGTGCTGAGTGATCTGAACTGTATGAACGGCGATCGGGGATCGATTATCGAGACTATTTTCTTAGATGGCTCCTGTCTGTAAACACAAAGTGAACTGTCTTTATAAAATATCTTCTTATTAAACGGTCTGTACACTTACACAGTTTACGCTGAACAGTTTTTAGAGATAAAACTCTACATTCGATTATCATGAAAACAAATCTCAGAGAACGGTTGACTAGGTACTGATGTTCTATTAGACCAATGGTTCATTTTGCACCTGAGTTCTCCTTTAAAGGGATACTCCACTTTTTTTTTTTTGGAAATAGGCTCATTTTACCACTCCCCCAGAGTTAAACAGTTGAGTTTTACCGTTTTCGAATCCATTCAGCTGATTTTCTGATATTTAGAGTAACTAGTAACCAGAGAGTTTCTGGTCTCATTAACTTCCATAGTAGGAAAGAAAAAAATATATACTATTGAAGTCAATGAGACCAGAAACTGTCTGGTTACTGATATTCTTCTAAATATCAGAAAATCGGATGAATGGATTCGAAAACGGTAAAACTCAACTGTTTAACTCTGGGGGAGTGGTAAAATGAGCCTATTTCCAAAAAAAAAAAAAGTGGAGTATTCCTTTAATAGCAATTGTAAGACGCTTTGGATAAAAGCATGAGCTAAATGAATAAATATAAATTTATGATATCAGACAGTAAAATTCTGTTTAGTTCAAACTTGCACCTTTAATTCTAAAGCTGTCTAGAATCTTTAATTCTAACTGATGATAAGTTGAAATGTCGGTGGTACAGTTTTCATGTGATAAATGTAAATGTGTCTTGAAGCTTTTGTTCAGGGACAGTATAAGTGGCGTCTGACAGCTGGGCTTTAATTCAGTGTAGGTGTGGATCTTTATTACTGAAGTGAGTGACAGTGACACTGCTGATAAAGATCAATTTTGAAAAGACAGAAAACGTATGCAACGTAAATGGAAAGGTGCAACAAATGCACCACGACCTGTCACAAAATTCTGATGAATTTATAAGATGATAGAACAGATCTACGGCAAATCTTTAAATTTAAATCACAAATTATTTTGGGCAGGCTCAAAAATCGTATCTTCACGCCATCCAGCAGTCTGATATTTTCTAAAATATTCATGTCAACACGAAGGGTTCACACACAACTATGACAAGGATGTGTGCTTTTGCTCAATTTGAACGTCAATGTGAAGAAATGCATCAGCTAAATAATTTAGGATGGAGTAAAAATACAACAGAATACAATAGCCTATGGTTTCTCTTAAGATTTCATTCTTATCTTGCCCTCGTATTTTAAATGGATTTTTTTCTGTACCACCTACGCCACTTTGGCTTGAACTGTGGAGATTGTAAAGCACTTTTCTTTGCAAAGCTGCTTTTGAGCTTTTTGTAAAAGCTGCATACACACAAAAGAAGTTTGAATAGAACTGAATTATTGTTCCTTCCCACAACCTCTTTTCCAGGGCAGATATTTGTGCACATTAAACAGCATTGAGTCCAATGTTAAAAGGGCAAACCTCTAAAACATTACATAACTTAAATCAACTTCCTTATTTTAAGTTATTTTTATGCGTAAAAAGAAAAAAACGACAAAGACTTAGCAAAACGGCTACTACAGGCTTTGAAATCTTTGAAACTCACATGCAAGATCATATTTGTAAATTGGGAAAAATACTTTTTTTCTCCTCACTATCAAATGCCAAAAAGCCTTAATTATAGAATAACTCAGATAGGGATGGTTTTTAGGTTGGTTCTGGGGTGAAGTCTTTGAAGGTGTCCAGTGGGAAGGGTTCACAGAGATTGCAACTTACTTAATTTTTTAAAGAACCCTTTCAACTAATGTTTAGCAATGAACATATACATATCTTTCATCTCTAATTCTTTTAAAGATGACCTATACATATTTCTGTTTCCGAACTGCCTAAAACAGGGGATGGTTCAAAGCCTGGTTGAGTTGTATTAGTAAGACCAAAGCACTCTGGTTCAGCTGACCAATCAGAGTACAATTGCCTTTTCGGAAGGAGGGGCTTTAGAGACTGGGGCTAAACGTGTGCTTTCCCGCACAACTATGTAGTTCGCTGCTTCACTACCATAGTACGATGCATCGTTGGAGAAATCAACTAGCTAGTCACGACTGTTTCCCGAAACCCATTGTCGCAAAGTATTGTTCAACCACGTTGGCTTCGCACGTGGTGGAGTAATAACTACTTTTAATGAAGCTGTTTGAGATCCAATTAACGCTAGATTTTCATATATAAATTACAGAAATGTCATCTGAGGACTATTTCTAATTGTTCTCAGTTATTTTGCTTTATTACCAGACTCAATGTTTGGCTCGTTCTTACATAGTAAAGCACGTTCGCACATGCTCACTCTTCAAACACGGTACTTTAAATCTTTTGAAAAACTAAAAGACGTACATTTGTATTCTAAATAAAAGGCACTGGTTGTAGCCTACTGAATGTCAGCTTGCTTATTTTGCTCAAGATAAGGATTTATTACGTCCAAATGTCATGCAATATAGAAACTACGCCTCTAACCACAGCTCGAGAGCTGTCGTTTAAACCATACAACTTTGCGATGCTGTTTGCGAATGTTCGTTGGAACGATTGTTTCGGGAAACACCGACTCGTTGAACTATGCCAAACCGATCTCATGACCAAATCGTACGAATTCAACAAATGATTAAAAAGTGGCTAATTCGTAATTCATACAACCTCACTAGATATTTTATGAATTGGCCAATTCGTATGAATTGGTACGAATGACCTACCCCTTACCCCGCCCCTAAACCTATCCATCACGTGGGTTTAGACAAATCGTACGAATTCGTACGAGTGAGGTCGTACGAATTAGACATTTTTTAATCATTCGTCGAATTCATACGAATTGGTCATGAGATAGCGTATGCTGATAACAATGGAACTTGCGACCATAGTTGGCTAACGATGCTTTCGGGAAATGCACCCCTGAGCGTTACTGAAAGACTGGGAAGAGAGGTGCTGCAACAATTTAAAATATGTAAAAACATATCAAGACTGTAAAATATCATAATATGGCTTCTTTAAGAAGGAGTTTTCTCATTAATACTAATTTGACCAAAAGAAAGGAAAGCAAGTTAAGAAAGCAAATCGAGGGCTTGGAGCCAGAGGGGCGTAAGTGGCATTTTGGGCGAATATGAGTTCTTTATATCAAAATAAAGGTCTCGATGAGCTCTATCCAATGGTGCCAAAAAAAATCTGAGATCAAACTGTACTGAATAACGCAACAAAAAGGCGTATCTGATGTATTTGACTTTTTGGTTTTTTTTGAAAATGTTTTAGAAGATGTTCATTGTGTTAAAATGCCATACATTTTTTTCTTAAATACTCATTTCATGTAAGTATGCCTGTGGTTGCAATGTTTGTGGTTTAAGGTTAATAATACAGGTGATTGAAGCGTGGTCAAAATTTTGTTTTGTCTCTCCTGTAAAGTTCGTTGAAAGCCACTTACGCCCTTCTGGCTCCAAGCCCTCGAAATAGCCTAAATCCATGCTTTCCATTTGTACATAAATGACTGCACATTTCAGATGAGAGAATACCAACTGGATACATAAACCAAGGCCAGGAGTCTGCTCACAAACACAAGGTGCACAGCTGGAGCAGACACAACAACAACTCTGAAAACCACATAGGTGACTGAAGATTTCGAGAGGGACCCCCTTATATCCAGACCATCTTGACATCAATGGCTTGATTGTCACCTCTTTTAAGTCTTTCAATTACCAGAGGATCATAATTCATCCAAACATGAACTCTGTCTCTATGTGACAAAAGGCTCAATACAAAGATTTACTGTGCGTATCGTTTCTATGACCTATTGAAAAAATTCAATCTGTTGTAGGATTTAGTGGCTTAGTGTGCCTCATCCTTGACAAGACTGTTTCCCTGTTGCCTTCCTGTCCGCTAACAACGGAAGTTTTATGGAAGTAAGCAATACATAATTTTGTTTACATATTACAGTGCCTTGCAACAAATAAATGAAAAAAGCAATGAAGCCAATCACAGACATGTTTTAAGATCTCTTGAACGCAGTGGCCAATCCGTTGTCTTTATTCAGCGTTGCTTGCGAATCCTTGCATTAACAAAGTTTAGACACAATAAAAAAAGAGTTTCATTGTGCAGTGTAGAAAACTTTATTGATTATAATAGATTATAATAGAATAGAGATTGTGAACCGAAATGACAGTTTTAGATTGTAAAGGTAGGGGTTTTTGCACACTTTCTAGGCTAGTTATCAATTCAGAATTTGTATACAAGTCGACACATAACGGTAATTTATGTTTATATTTATATGTTCAAACAGCTAATAATAGGTTGCTGATATTACGCAAACCATGTTCTGTGTCAAGATAGAAAACGGTTATTTTCGATTGTAATAGACTGACGCATTTCAAAAACATTAAAGCTACACTGTGTGATTTTTACCCCCATCTAGCGGTGAAAAGGTATATGACCATCCAGTGAATATTAGTTTATGTTCCTCTCAATTCCGATTTCGTTTTAACTCCTATGGTGGCCAATGTAGTCCAAGATTAACATGGCTTCCAGTTCGACCTCGTCCATGAGTGTTAATTCAAACGTAAACTTGAATTAACGGGTATGTCCCTCTTTAGCTAATGTACTTTCAAGATGGAGGGGCAACATGGCGACCGACATTAGAACCCCTTACCCGTATATATTTTCAATGGCATATTATACACTCACGAGAATACTTTATTACTTGAACGAAGAAAATATACATTAATGAGCACATATATTTTTGAAAGAACTAAGTGTTTTTAGCTAAGAATAAACTAAAAGAGTTACACAGTGCAGCTTTAAAAAAAACCTCAAACTTTTGAATGCTTTTGAGTGTGTGTATATATTTTTTTTCTGCCCTTCTGAGTATAAAAACCTTTATTAATACGTTAGCCCAACATCCTTCACATTACATTTTTGGAGAAAGTGGGCGATATATCCTACCCATCACTTTTCTCATCACCTTGGGCTCAAAGGATAAGGAGGCGACCGCAGTGCAAGGCTGTGTTTGGGGCACTTGTACAGAAAGGAAAGATCCTTGGGAAATTATAAATATAACAATCTAAAAATGACTCAACGGAACCTGAATTGAGAAAATCTACAAACCAAGTTTGAACTCTTTAAAAGTAATTTATGGTATAGTGAAAGTGAAGTGAAGGCCAAGGTTTGTCCTCTGCATTTAACTCATCAAAGTTAGTGCACTCACATACATTAGAAGCTGTGAGTATTGAACACACACTGGAAATTGTGGGGACACACACCCGGAGCAGTTGGCAACCATTCACTGCTGAGCCTGGGGAGCAATTTGGAGTTGAGTGTCTTCCTCAAGAGGACCTCAGTCATGGGTTAAGGGTGGAAGAGAGCGCTGTTCATTCACTTCCCCATCGGTATTGAGAATCAAACAGGCAATCTTTAGATTACAAGTCTGACTCTCCAATCATTAGGCCATGAATGCCCAAGCTACACCATTTAAAGACTCCAAGGGCCTAAATTATCAATCTAACGTAGAAACAAGTGCAGAAATCAACTTACGACAGGGTTCACAAGTGATTCGTGAAACAATCCCATCGTACAAGGATCAGACGTTGAAAACAATCATAATTTGAAAGGGTCACATTATGCCCTTACAAGTCTTGATTTTGTTTTTGGAGTTACTAGACTAGAATATGCTTTAATGCTTGATTGTTCAAAAAACACCTTATTTTTCACATTTTGCATTATTACAGCACCCCTCTCCCAGTCTCGCTTGAATGCGACAGTTCCTGTTTCGATTAAGCCCCTACTTCTCAAATAGAAAATGTACAGGAAATGTCACTCTCCTTACCACAACTACAAGTTTCATCTGCTCATGTGCAAATATCAATTTAGAACCAATTCAAGTCTGATTAAGACTTAAGAATGTTAACAAACAAGAGGATCGTGCACATCGGATTTCATCCATGGACTTTGCAAGCATGGATTTCACAGGATGTTTCAGAGTGGTATTAGCCTGGGAAAACCCAGACAACTTCAACTTCAATTTAGATTTGCTCTGAAAGTTAGTCTGGCAAAGAGCTCATTCAAGCCCATTTCCAATCCGTTAATCGCGGCACCAGTCAGAAACGTTGGGGCGGGCTTTACACGATGACGAAAGCGCTGGGATTTTGAAGCAGATTTTGTAGCCTACATTACAAAGATGGATGCCGCCGTCGAACATCACTCGTTCGAATCAGCTATCGCGTCTGTTTTAAGCGATTTGAGCATTCCCTTTTTGTTAAAAACCGAGCAAAGAACAACACTCGGAGATGTTTCTCCGCCGGCCGCCGCTCTACATACGTCATCTCCTTCATCGCTCTGATTGGTTTTGGTCCACCCGCAACATCCATTGGTGACGCCCCTCTGGAAATGATTTGTCTATGACGCTTTGTCAGACCATAACTCAATTACAACAGAGAATGGTCTGGTTTTAACCAGGCTAGAGTGGTATGGGTTTTTTTTTTCTTTTCTTATACATTTTAGATATAAAGTAATACTAACTGACGCTTTTGACCATACGTCAACATCCGCCGTTTTAGGGTACCCTTTAACGTCAGTTAGATGACAATCCTGGGGCATCATCCAAGTGACGCTTTACATTTAACGTCAGTTAGATGACGCAGGTAGGTTTAAGTCTGGGGTAGGGTTAGGATTACATAAAGTCATCTAACAACATTAATGGGTACCCTAAAATGGCGAATGTTGACGTATGGTCAGAAGTGTCAGTTTTATGACGACTTGGGATGAGACTGAGCTGGTAATACACCATTTAATCATGATAGCCTACTTGTCTGAAAACTATGGTAAAACAAACAGTAATCAGTCACAAAACCATGGCTAATTTCCCTAAGGGGCGTTAAACCATCTTACAAAAGCAAGAGCTAACCAAAGCTACTGTAAACACTATATCAACACTAACGGTGGCTAGCAGGGCTCATGAGCAGAAACAGCTTTGTCCTTTATTTACATTGTTATGTTTAAGAACATAAAACTTATAATTGGAACTAGTTTATAGAAAACACAACTAGAAATAATTACACACACACTTACAAGTTTGTCCAAAAACAGATTGTCCTGACAAAGACCTGCTCCATTTCAGGAGAAGCTTTTGTGCGTATAGTATAGCCTGCATTGTATTCTCTTCCGGAAGCTGTTCTCCTTAAAATGTGCAGCACACAGATAAACGTTAAGGCTATGATGTTCAGGAACAGTGTTTAAAATAAAGTTTAGGAAGCCTTAGGAAGGTAAAACAAATGAGTTTTGGAAAGGGGGTGGAAGAAAGAGCATCTCAAAGCATTGACATAGTGACAACACTGTCTTTTCTAATGCAGCTCAACCAGGCCTCTGCACCATTTTTTTGTGGATTCCGTGGGCGGATATTATTTAAATGAGTAACATTTATTACTATACTTATACATATTTTGGATAGGGCCGTTCATATCTATGTTGATAAATGCCATAATCTGTCGTGCATTTGTTTAATAAATGAGGGCCCAACTGTTTTTAAAGTTTAAACTAGTGTTTAAACTTTTATCCTAATATTTAAAGCAAAAGTCTGTACTGAGGTTTGCTATTTGATTCATTTTAAAGTAGATGAACCTGTGATATGGCATGTATTTTTCAGGAGCTGCAAATTTGTATAATTTTTCTTTAGCTTTTTTTGGTACAAATTCAGTATTTGATAAAAACTGGCTTACCATTCCTTGTGGGATCACACTTGATATGCTTTTAATGCTTCTATAATTTAAAGCTCATATCCCCTCTTGGTCTTTTCAAAATAGATAATTGGGATTTATATGCCTGGAGGGTCATGTCAATACGAATTGGTAGTTCAATTTAATGAGCATGTATGCTTGCCCACTGAATCAATGCTTTTAAGACCACACTATTTTTGGAGAGGAGCATTGAGAAATTAGGTTTGCATTGAAATCGCATTTCAGTGCAACTTGAAAAGCTTAAACTAATTGTGAATGACTCCTGTATTTCATAAACATGCCATTCAGATAACAACAGCCGCCGAAAGCTGTTCCCTTGTATAGAAACTGAGTCATTCTTAATTAATCACTCCATCTGCTACAATACACTCCAATACAATTGGAGAAATGCTAAGAGCATTTTTTGATGAACTATTGCAATCACATGGAAGATATTTTAAACAACTGAAGAGGTCTGAAATGAGAGGGCTCGTACCGCCTGCATCATAGCATCTGCTTTGTAAGCCCCTGAGTCTGACAAAAAAAAAATAAAGAAACAATCATTTGATTAGATAGAAATTCTTCAGAGAGGACACTCTATAGTCTACTGATACTCCAGAGGAGCGCACAATTGACTCGTCTTGAGGATTTAGTGTTTATCAGTGAGAAGCTGACAGAATGCAGAAGCTTAGCAGCGCTCTTTTTGTTACTTGAGTAAAAGAGGTTTACGGTACAGGCTTGGGGAAAAAAATTCTCTGGGTAATGTAAACAACAAAATGATTCATAGCAGGGTTCAGGAACAAAGGTGAGCAGAGTAGTATCAGATAGCCTGGGATGCAACCTTTGAAATGCAAATGACACAGTATTCTCAGTCTGAGCCGAAATGTTTAATCCCAATCAGAACACCCTCCAGTCTCTCATTTAGCTAATGCTCAGCATTCATGTGTGTTTTGTACATGAAGTATTTGTGTAACCGGTTTCTTGATTGACTGTTTAAAAGAGGTTTGCAGTCTATTCTTTGCTTTCGAAATGAGGAAAATCAACCATTTCGAATGACTGTTGAGTTAGAAACTCACATAGCCTTTCTGTTCTTAAAGGGATAGTTCACTTTGAAATTATTTTTTGATATGTTTTAGCTTACCTCAAGGGCATCCCAGATGTAAGTGTATTTGTTTCCACAATATTTTCGATTTTGATATTTTTAGGTCAAACCGTTCTTGTCTGTCAGTCATATAATGGAAGTCTATGGGGATTTTCTAAAAGAGCATCCACAGAGAAGTCCAAATTAAACATGATTTAATGACTCGTAAATGTAAGTACACATTGATGGCCTAAGACACGAAACGAGCGGTTTGTGTGTGTAAAATATGAAACCTCGGATCTGCCTTGGGCCTTCCTGTCTACAATTCATCTTTGCAAGTGAATACACTGGCTTTGCCTCTCCAACCACCAAGAACGTCACTCTACCTCGGCTCGTTGACCAGACGGCTCCACCTTGCCTCCTTCCTCCCTCGGCTCCACCTTGGGCCGTCGTCCTTGCAACTCCCTCGTCCCTCCGGCTCTGTCTTCGTCAGATGCTGCTCTGACACTGCATGTCTATAAAACAATGTGTTCACATATTATAATATATATTTTTTGCTGCCTTTAAAATTATATTAATAATAATATTTTGTTTAGCTCATTCTTTGGTTTCCATTAAATCAATGACAGTGAAAAAAGCAAAAAAAATTGTTTTTCTGTTCATATAGCACAAAATGTTGTTCTGTTTGAATACTAATCTGTATTCAAATTGGAATACATCAGCTTAATAATGTAATATACTAGATGCAGAATTTCCCTCTAGAGCACAACACATAAATCCATCTGTTCATGTAAGCTCATTCGTCAAGATAAACAAGTTTCATTCAAAAATGATAGACCGTGTCACATTCAAAATTAGATCAAATTGCTGTTCCGTATTTTACAGTAGTCATACTGTACTTTTACAATTAAATGTCACAAAGGTCATGGGTTTACAAAGGGTGTGATTCACATCCCCATCCAGACGCAGCTGCAAATTAAAACAAGGCTATGAGAAAAAGAAAGCAATTAAAAATGATAGAATAAAGGTTTTGTCTTATATACTGAGCAGCAAAATATGTCTAACCACTTATTGTTTGCACTTTAGACTTTCCATTTCCTAACCTTTGCTTTGCACATCTGACGTCATGAAGGTCATTTTATTGGTTTGTAAAAGAGTCTAATTAAATTTATCAAAAAGTAGTGGAATTAAACGATGGCAAATAGGATAATAAAAGCAATTAAAGATCTCAGACCTCAGAAGGTCATCACTCTCTTCATCCTCTTTAAAGTCTTACGCAGGGAGGGGGTGGGGGGATTTCCCAGTTTAAGGTTATGTTAGGCAATGTTTTTCATAAACACTTTTTGTTATACTGGTTGAAACTCACATTCTGATTGCAATGAATTATATAAGTGGTATAAATGTATTCTCTGTGGAAGTCTCAGAATGAAATGATAGGATGTCCTATCAAGTTGTCGACGTATGTACAGTATTTACCTCGGGCTCCCTGCTCGCGCAGACATCACACGTCATCAGGTATTGCTAGCCTCTCTGAAATTGCCTACCTTTAACTGAATTAAACTACATTTTTGACAAGATTCTGAAGTATTTATTAAATGTTTAATTTAGGTTCCAGTACAATAGTACAATCCCCTGGTCTTCGCTTCTGAGTTCTCTAACCCTAACACTTGTCAAAATGTTGTTAAAATTGTTCGGAAAAGTCTTCAGATAATATATAGGCCTACATGAATAAATGTGAGACGAGTGAGAAAGAATGATCCTGCTTTCTTGAGGGCGCCTTTTACTCTCAATCAAAATCTCAAGCGTAATTCTGTAGCTCTATTTGATTTCTCCATCTGGTGTCTGTAAACAATCCATCAAGATGGCAATGCTGTCACATGTCAATGTCTCATTAAACAAAGATTTGCAAACACTGTTGCTGTCTAGACGTGGGTTGGCATTTATGAATGAATTATTTAGACAAGACATTTTAATTAAACAGTACATGTACATTGCTAATTATGTCATTATATGAAAAGGAGAGATTCTGTAACTAAAACAGTCCAGATAGTGTGTTTTCCGGTGTTATTTAGTTTAGTTTGATATAGGCTATTTTGTATTTATTCATATTTTGAATACATTTCATTTTAGTTGAATTTTGTGGTTTCATTTTTAAGTTTTTCATATGATATTTAGATTTTATTTCAGCTTCATTTCTTTTACGGCTGAGCAGGCAAAGGAGGGAGAGGAGAATCTCAATCGCAAATTTAACAATATTTATAAACAATTATTAGGTAAGCCAACAATGAAAACGTTTACACACACACCAATTGTAACACAACTGCTCCGAGACTTGAGGGTGGAGTTTAATGGGTTAATCCACACACTCACAGCCAGGCAAAGGTCTAAACACAGATGAGCAGTCCAAACAAAGACAATGTCTAGGGTTAAGGCAAAACCAAAGATATCCAGGGAACAAGGCTCAGCAATGCAGTACTTACAGACTAACAAGACCAGTGAAGAGGGATTGAATTAACCACAATAATATAGGCAGAAACTAAATGAATACAATCATGGCTGATAGTCTGGGTTATGGGTAATGTAGTCTTTGCTAGAGTGATGGGAAGTGTAGAGCAGGAACCTAACAGACTTGCAACACCAATACACTGATGAATACAAAGACTCGATTTACCAGTTTACATGCAAATCAATACCTTGGCAATGCAAGTTAACGGCTATACAAGACAAAAACAGGTTGTCATTATAGTGACGTGACAGCGCGAGCATCCGTGAATTTTCATGCAGAGTATTTTATTTATAATGTGAGTTGTGGTGTTAAATAAAGCATTAAAAACCCCAAAGTATTTCAAAATGTCAGTGTGAAGCTTGCACAGACTCATTCTCATCTCATATTTGAAGTTTCTACTACTGTACCACTTGTCCTTTGGCTGAACGAGATAACACAATTGGGTCAAGAAAAAAAAAATCTCCTCCCCTAGCGCAAAACACTTACTGTGGCTGGATGCAGGACATTATCCAGTCACATATCACACATGTGCACTTCAATAAGCTGACAGAACGCAGGTTAAGCTGTTTACATGCCTAACGAAATTGGGGCACATGGGCAAAAATCTAGCTATTTCGATCGGTTTATTCTTAGCCGTTTATTACCTCACGCCGGTAAAGGAAAACGGTTTAACACATTTACATGACCAAACGTGATATCGGCTTATTAAACAATTGGGTTAAGAATGTCTGTGAAAAACACATTAAAATATATTGAGGCGCAGGGGAGAATGTAACAGCTTTACAAACGTTAGCAAGGACAACTGAACCAAACAGAGAATAGACAGAGGATGCACACAGGATAAACTAAACAAGACACAGGTGAACCCAATCGGTAACTAAGGGAAAAAATCAGACAAAGCAGGAAACAGGAACTAACGAGCTAAAAGTCCATCGAAAAATTGAAAATTTCAAGTAACATAAATTATAATTTTTGATGAGTTTTATTTAACAATAACAACACTGTGGTTATCAACCACCTACTTTAAAATTAGCACTTAAATTTTGCATGATGGCAAAAACCCAAAACAATGGTTTAATAAATTATCCCCATCTGTAATAGCATAAGTTTCCTATTTCACAGATAAAATGCATTGAAATATAGATAAATTATGCAATTATGCATGAACATTTTTGTGATGCTGGTGAGAAAAAAAAAAAAAAACGTTTAAAGACATTCATTTAAAGAAAACATCATTTGATATTTTTACTCATGCATACAAAATCTCACACAAAAGGTCTAGAACGACTTATCGGCAAAGATTAGGTTATTACATTCTTTGCAAAATACATGGCGACATTCATCCCAATTCCATTATTTTGACATCTTTGATCTCTGTAAGATTAAAATTCCACAATATTCCCCATAAATCACAAAAGCTTTGTAAGAGGGCTAATGAATGTCAAAGAGTTAATTTGCAAGTCTGTGATGAAGAAGCTCTTGGCATGAATATAAAGGAAACTATTTCTTTTATTTAAGACAAACTGACGACCTCTGAACTAACGAGCCACAAAACAGTTTCATTCCAGTTCGTATGAAAGAACAAAGTCAACCTCAGTCAGCAATTTTTGACCTGAAAATGAATGCTTCGGTAGAAAACAACAGACCTATCTCATTAAACATGTGAACAGGTGCACCAATCAAAGAGCACCTAATTAAACAGAAGTACTGTACCTCTTTTTTTGGACGTTAGTGTCAAGTTTTCTCTTTGGATAATTTCAAGGAGAACCTGTGGGAACTCATTGTGCTCTCAGCACTTTGGGTACATGATGGGATATGACAGCTAGTGCTGCTCTTTACATGAAAGTAAGATTTGGAAGTCACAGTCTCTACCTGTGCTCTGCATGAAATGCTAAAGGTGACAGTAGTTGCTCTGACATTGCTGATGAACTGTGGTGACATCCATACTCTCAGTCTCAACCCCAGACTTTGGTCTATTTTTGAAAAGCAGGACACCACATCTTTATTCTTTTATTCAATTCAGCAGTGAAATGCATGGGCCAGTGATTTGATGTCATAAATATACCGGAATTTCTTAAATTGCCCCAATAATGCTTTTTCAGACATTACCTTACATGTAATGTAGCTATTTGTGAATGTAAAAGGTTTGTAAAGTTACAAAATTCAAAGTGCACGACAAATTAAGTTATTGTCTCCTAAAACGCTGTTTTCAGTGCTGTGAATCCACTTCACATACACTTGAAAATGATGAGGACTCGTGCTGGAATTGATACGGTAAAACCAACTGCATCGTTTACGGTAAAACCAAACAACTGAAAACGACAACTGAAAACCAACAACTGACAAAAAAAAACTGACAACGGTAAAACCAAACAACAACTCAAAACCAACCACTGACAACTGACAAAAAACAACTGACAAAGGTCAAACCAAACAACTGAAAACGACAACTGAAAACGCTGTTTTCAGGGCTGTGAATCCACTTCACATACACTTGAAAATGATGAGGGCTCGTGCTGGAATTGATACGGTAAAACCAACTGCATCATTTACGGTAAAACCAAACAACTGAAAACGACAACTGAAAACCAACAACTGACAAAAAACAACTGACAACGGTAAAACCAAACAACTGAAAACAACTGAAAACCAACGACTGACAAAAAATTATTTTAATTGAAAAAAAGCACCGATGCGTAAAGTTCTGCGCGTGATCTACTGACAACATGCAAATTTAAAAAAAAAAAAACACAGATGCATCTGGATCATTTCCAGAATGACGAACACAATCTACCAAGAGCATTCTGCTTTAAGAGATAATTTTTTAAAGGAGGGGTTTAAGAAAATATTTTTTTTCCTTGGATGCATGTAAACCCTATATAAAACACATCCAGAACTCAATAAACCTTTAAAACAGTATAAAAGGAACACTTAGAGATGCACAGAACCTGATGAAGCATTTAAATGCTTGACAATTGTAATCTTTTCATGTCATGTACTTGCATACTCATTAATCACCTGTCAGGACACTATGAGGCTATTATTTCAGCTGAGGACTAAAGAATTACTCCAGTGTCTACAAAGGGATTCTATCAGGTCTGGGGATGAAAAAGATTACACATTATGCAGATAATAAATGACAAAAGGATCTATCATCATCACCACTGCACCTGTCTCTAGAAAATGTTCATATCAATCCATGGTGGCTTATTTTAAGTCAACATGAACTAATAGTGTTAGATGCGTATACTTTGTACAAATAGTGACTGGCACTGACAGACACAGAGAACTGTCCCCTGATGGTCTGGTCTGGTTTCAAGTTTCTTTCCCCTCCATTTCTGCACCTGATGAAGTTCCCTTAACTTGCTAAGTTTGTGACACTTAATAATCAGTAATATTATATAATAATATATTTTTCAGACCACAAACATTTGATTTGATTGGTTTTAAAATCCGACGGTTACTTTTGTGTTACTTTTTGACAACGTATGCTATTATGTTGCAGCTAGGTACAGTATGTGAGCTCCCTTCATCTGTTGCTGGTTTGAGTGGCGTCATTCGCTAGTCAAACGATCTCTAAACGCTGATTAATTTTTTGGCTGCAGTTACTGGTTTGGTTTCATTTGTTATCTTGGACGGAGTTAGTGTAAATAGCCCTTTGCCAACAAGATAGGCTGTTTGCACTTCTGGTGTGTTCAATTCATTTCGAAAAGATCCTATTTACGAGTTGAACACACATGAACGCCACCGCAAGGCCGTAAATACCAGTGGGAAGCTTGAGATTTTATTTAACTTGTCGGAATGCCACAATACATAATACTACTAGTTTTTAGCAGTGACATTAGCAGCTCAGGCTTTTAGTTACAACAAAATAAGCTAATTGCTTGCACAATTCATGATAGCATTGTAATATCCAACCCGATCTCACGGGAATTCGTACGAATTTTACGAGGTGGCTAATTCGTAACAATTCGTACGATCTCACTCGTACGAATTAGTAAGATTTTTGCTAAATCGTACATATTTTACAAACTGGCCAATTCATATGAATTCGTACGAATGACCTACCCCTGACCGCGCCCCTAAACCTACCCATCACGTGGATTTAGACAAATCGTACAAATTCGTACAAGTGAGGTCGTATGAATTAGTAAGAATTAGCCACTTTTTAATCACTCGTACGAATTGGTCGTGAGATAGCGTTGTAATATCATATATAATATGTAATGACAAAGTTTACACTAGCTTCCTAAGTGAAAACATAAAAAGTTAAAACATAAAAAGCAAAACACACCTGATGCACATTCTTTGTCCTTCAATTTCTAGAATTAGTGTTTAAAACCAACACAGTCTAATGAAAATGCATATCTATACCACGAATGTCATTTCTCGTGGCATTTATACGGCAAAAATGGTTTTTGTGTGCATATACTACGCACTAAAAAACCCTGGGGTAGGTTTAGGGGGAGGGGTGGGGAGTTTGTGTGTATTACACGCCATAAAGAGCGTATTATATGCACGCAAAAAACATGTACCATATACACGCGAAAACAGTTTTTGGCGTATAAATGGCACGAGAAATGACATTCGTGCTATAGATACAAACTTTCATGAGATCGGGCTCTTAAAAACTGTATTTAGTTAAGGTACATCACCATCTTGATCAGACGAAAGTGACTTGGACTCACCTGATGATGTAAACATGACTTCCCAACTTGAATGAACCATAAGTGTAAATAGATAATCAATTTTTCCTTTTTCTGACACAAGCTTCCATGCGCTTATGAATTTCCTAAAAAGAAATATTTAATACTAATAACCCAGACCTTGCAAATTCGTAGAAGATGAAAATGGAAGAGCATAAAAGACATGGTAGATTTCCCCATCAACAACAGCATACAACAACTTCCGATGTATAAAAATCAAGACCCGTTTTCCACTTTTCTTCATTTCACTTAGATATTCAACATGTCACACTACTGAAGTAAAATGGGTTGGAAAGAGTAATTGGGCTAGCAAACAGCAGATACATTAAACTAAGGTGTCTAACTTGCCCAAGAAAACCACTAATCAAATCCAAAAGTTGCTTTCAGCTTCACCGTCATGGAAAGTGGAGAGATAAAGCCACTGTAATGAAACAATCAGATTAACCTTTTTCCTTGCTGAACTCAATTCATATCGACGTCAATGATTGAGGCTAGACAGTTATCACACAATCAGTTCTTCTGCTACACTTGCTCTCTCTCAATTTTTATACAGCCTAAAGCCATCCACACTCGAAACAAACCGACAGCAGCAAAGCCTCAGGGTTGTCTTCTAAACATATTACAATCAATTATATTACAATTTTACATTCAGCCTTGGAATTTCATATTCTTGCAAAGGTTTTTCTAATAT
Organism: Cyprinella venusta; assembly: GCA_038021265.1. NCBI lineage: Eukaryota > Metazoa > Chordata > Actinopteri > Cypriniformes > Leuciscidae > Cyprinella > Cyprinella venusta. The sequence goes on from CM075871.1 coordinate 5,955,728, forward strand.
GGTTATATCATTAAATTGCTTTTAATTAACAGTAAATTGGCCCATTAAGGAAGTTCACATCTCTATATGGATTAATCACAGGCTACCGATAATTCAAGGACATGCTGAGGATTGTAATCAGACACTGGAGAGACAATTTTAGACCCAAACACAGATTAAAAGCAATTGCTCAAAGGTTGAACACTCACTGTGACCTACAAGAAGGTCCTTGCAGACATTGGCGTCAGAAGCAAGTGGGTGGGTCAACTCTCAGAAAAAATGTTACTGGAGTAAATGACATTTTATGTATTCGGGTGCCTAAGTGAACTAAACTCCACTATCTATCCCGCTGCTGATACCATGATCATTTGCCATGCATTGACAACTTGACAACACAGGAACAATCCTTCATAAAACGCATACAACTTTAGTTTACAAAGACGTGAAACAAGACTCACTCACCGAGTGGTCTGGGGTGTTCACTGATATGCTCACACAAAAATCGCTGCAAAAGATGCTTTCCAACAGGTTTTATCGGAATTTCCTACGCTATCACACGACCAATTCGTACGAATTCGTACGAGTGATTAAAAAGTGGCTAATTCGTACTAATTCATACGACCTCACTCGTACGATTTGTCCAAACCCACGTGATGGGTAGGTTTAGGGGCGGGGTCAGGGTAGGTCATTCGTACGAATTCATACGAATTGGCCAATTCGTAAAATATGTACGATTTAGCAAAAAAGTACTAATTCGTGCGAGTGAGGTTGTACGAATTGTTACGAATTAGTCACCTCGTAAAATTCGTACGAGTTCTCGTGAGATCGGGTTGGAGTTTCTGTACAACTCCACTGACTTGTATTGTATGTTCTGCGATGTATGGTATTACTCCGCCGCCGGAAATGGGGTTGTTTGTATTCTTTCTGTAGTCTTATGCAGTCGTAGGCTACACTATACAAGTGGTTTGCTTGCAATCGGCAAAGGTGCATTATCGCCACCAACTGGGCTGGAGTGTCTATTATTCAAGCTCTCAACGGATGAATGTACGGTTGTGAGGCGTTCGGAAGTTTTACAACGAATGGTAAAACACCTGTGGAAATCATTCTGATATGCCAATTTTTTGCCCAAGAAACGTTTTTATGATTATCAACGTTGAAAACTGTTTGTAAACATATTTTTGTGGAAACCACATGCCACATTTTTACGACTCTTTGATAATAGAAAGTTGTAATATTATAGATGTCTGTGCTGTAACTTTTATTATTTAATGTTTGCTGAAAAAAAGCATCGATGTCTTTTAGAAATAAATAAATAAGCTTACTGAGCCCAAACTTTTTAAATGGTAGTGTTCATGAAAACTTTTGAGGCTGCATCATCCAATAATAACGTAAAAAATACTGTAATGAAATACACAAAGCACTGCTCATCTTGTCACTTATGAAAAATAGACTATAATACTCATATTATACTTTAATGTTTGTCTGGAAAGCAGCGTCATTAGTTGGGAATCAGACCTGAATAACAAACACCACAGAAAGGAAATTACACAGCATGAGCTGCTATCTCATCAGATACATATCTACAGCATGACAGGGAAGGTTTAAAAGAATCTGGGGTTTTCTTTCAAGGTCACTTGGTAAATGTAAACTATCTGTATGCAGAACGCAGTGGAGGCAATATTCTCACAGCTGACCTTTCGTCTTTCCATTTCATATTGATACACATTGAATAATAATAGTAAACGAAATATTGTTCGTTCTTTATTTAAGTATGCTGAGCAGTCTATTCACTCTAGTTAAGCCGTATCCTTGTTGACAGAATTGTTAGTTTTGTCAATTGCACATCCATGTCATAAACCTTGGGAGTGATAGGATGTGGCTCAAAATTGTTGTTGTACGTCTCTTTCACTTTGGCTGCATCTGAATAGGCCTACAGTACTTCCCTGCTATATAAAGGAGTAGTTCACTTTTAAAAGAACTTTTGCTGATAATTTTCTCACTCCCATGTCACCCATGTCTTTCTTTCTTCAGTCGAAAAGAAATTAAGTTCAAAACATTCAAGCATTTTCTCCATATAACGGACTTCAATGGGAACCAAACGGTTCAAGGTCCAAATGAGAGTTTCAGTGCAGCTTTAAAGGGCATTAAATGACACCAGATGATGAATAATATAAATTGAAACATTACAACCCTGTCAGACGCTGTACTTTAAATGATTTACTAAAAATAGACACTGTATTTAAAGAGGAAAAAGCTCAGCTGATATAAAATTTATGGTGAATGATTTTCTATGTCTTAGGGGGGAAAACATATACCATTTTCTAGGAGCATCACAAACTCACAAATCTCCTGTACTGTTATGCGTATACCCCGAAGACTGATTTCATCATGTGATATTGACATTCTACATTTGCCATGAATTGAGATTTTCAGGATCTTTATTCTTGCAATGATGATATTCTGTGCTACACTCTGACTGTGCTTCTATTTTAGTCATTACATTACCTATCATTAGACACCATTTAGAAAATGCTTTCATCCAAAAATACATCAAGCAGTTTCCCTCAAGCAACCGGAGGTTTAGTGCATTGCTCAAGGGCTAAAAAATGAGAGAGCAGGATTGAGATTTTAGCAACTTTCCAGTTGGGAAAATCTAGAGCTGAACCTGCTGAACTAAGAAATTTTACACTAATACGCAAAAACACAATCTAGTTCACTAACCATTTGTGCATAAAACCTATCATATTTTCATATTTCAGTTTGCATTTATTTAAATTTGTGAATAAATGCCCAAATAATTATCAGATGTTCAGACTTTATTCAAATATTCTGAGTTTATTTAAATATTCTGTTGCCCATTCAAAAATTTTCTTCTTATTTCTCAGTTGTCTGTTCACTATTGCACATGAAGCTGTTGTTTGGTGTGTAATGTTCAATGAAGCTGTCAGCTGAGCAGCTGTGAGGGGCATGAAGAGACTCTAATAAACAATATGTGCCCCCTTTTTACTGTGCATCTGGGCAATTCACTTCACTCTCTGTTCTGGTTTGCTTTCCTCTTTCATGCACTTTAATGCACACGACTGCATGAAACAGCTTTCATCTTTCCAAAAGAACAGACAGATGGGTTTATAGTGGAAGCTGTATCTTTTTGACCTTTACCAAAACCGGCATGCAATTTTAGAAATGCAGAAGTCAATGCGTAGAACATTTCATTTGTTGGTATGAGTCAATGATCACACCGAATATAAATGACTGCATTTAATCCAAGCATAAGAGGTAACTGCCAGCCAATACTGAACAGATCTAAAAGTTAAACCCAGCCACCGGGTATTCTGACTAGATGAGCCAACACCCTACGGTGGCTCGTAATAAACAAACTGCATAATAATTTAAAGGGATACTCCACTTTTTTTGGAAATAGGCTCATTTTACCACTCCCCCAGAGTTAAACAGTTGGCTTTTACCGTTTTCGAATCCATTCAGCCGATTTTTTGATATTTAGAAGAATATCAGTAACAGTTTCTGGTCTCATTGACTTCCATAGTACTGTATATTTTTTTCCTACTATGGAAGTCAATGAAACCAGAAACTGTCTGGTTACTGATATTCTTCTAAATATCAGATAATCGGCTAAATGGATTAGAAAACAGTAAAACTCAACTGTTTAACTCTGGGGGAGTGGTAAAATGAGCCTATTTCCAAAAAAAGTGGAGTATCCCTTTAACCAAATGCCTACACAATGTACAACAACAAATGAAACACTGTATTGTGATTTTAACATTTCATTAAATAGCTCAATCATTTTTAGCACTACATTTCAATGATTTCTTAAAACACAAAAATAAACAAACACACACACACACACATATATATATATATATTCCAAAAAATATTATTTTCAACCTTCATTTTGACCCTCGGTCTAAAATGACCTGGTTTTAAGGGGCAGCTCCTTTAAGGCTTGCCAGTAAATGGCCCCTGTTTTGATTGTTTTTATTTTTTTTTTATTTTTTTACTATGAAACTGGATCCCAATCTCTGGATTTCTTCGTGACTATATAACCTCCTCCCTTAAAACCATAAACACGTGATTCCATGTGACATTCACAAACACATGCACAATGAAAACCCATCCATTGCATCACTGTTAAGAAACATACCAGGTATAAAAGGTAGTAAATCTACACAAAAGTTGTATAAATGAGGCCACTGCTGTTTAAGTAGCATGCACACATATGTACATTAACACAAAGAGTGATTCCCAAACGTAGTCTTTTATTCAGACATCTCCGTTGAAGTTTGTGTAAAGAAAAAAAACACTCTCACAAATGTGAAATTACAATCCACCAGCTTAGCCTATACAATTTCTAAAGAAACGGAAGAAATGCTCAGTGAGTTATCTGAAGAGCACAGCAGTATAGATACTAAAGCTTTGCTCAAGCAATTCACTGTCACTTGAATTACAATGCCTGTTAATCTGAAAATGCTATTCTAAGAATAAATGAGTCCAATAGAAAAGAATTTGTGCTTTTTAAGAAAAGAAAAAAAAAAAGGATTCTGTGAAATATACAGTGCTGGTCAGAATTATTTGCCTTATTTGAATTATTTGCCAGAATACTTTTTGCAACCTCCTTTTGCCAAGATAACAGCTCTGAGTCTTCTCCTATAATGCCTGATGAGTTTGGAGAACACTTAACAAGAGATCAGAGACCATTCCTCCATACAGAACATCTCCAGATCCTTCAGATGGGAGGGGATTGGGACGACCATGGCAGAAGCTTCATTTTGTGCTTAGTTATACATTTTTGTGTTGATTTTGATGTTTGTTTTAAATCGTTGTCCTGATGGAAGAACCACGGCCCATTATAAGATTTCTAGCAGTTTACCTACAGATCTACCACAGACTCAGCACCCTTGCCTTCTCCACTCACTCCTACAAGACACATCCCAACCAGAAGCCCCTACCAGAAGCGATTGGTAAATCAGCGACAGCTCATGGACCATCACACGATGATTTTGGCCACAAAAAAGCCATAAAGTCACTCTCCAGAATGTTTTTGTTCACTGTTTCTTGCTGGTGGAATGATCTCTCACCCTTTACTCGGAATGCAGAATCACTAACATATTCAAAAGACAGGTGAAAACTCGTTTCTGCAGTGACCTCATTATAAAAATAAAACTTCTTTTAAATAAAAATCTATGCTCTCACTTTCCTTTAATTCCTCTACATTCAAGCTTATGCTACTCTCAACAAAAAGTAACCTTGAAGCATATCATCCAGCTTCGTTGAAGTGGCATGAATATTCAACACACATTAAAAACGACACTTCTATGAATGCATTTTCACACATTAAAGAAAGTTCATTTACTAAAAGTCTACAGGGTCAAAAGTGCCCAAAAGTAAACCCTGTCCTACATGTATATGCTTGGCAGTGGTTCACTGAAAGCATATTAAATGGTGAATGGTGTTGTTATGGTACGGTATAAGTGCTACGATTCTAGTTTTATTAAATATTCAGCAAAACTCAAAATGAATGCCTTCCAATGAAAGATTACATGTTCACCATGCCACTCTTTATGAAATACCATGGCTCTCCACTGTGCTTATTATGATTTTAGAGCATTGAGTCAATAACACGTTTTGAGATGACCAGAAATCAATGCCGGCATTTGACACTGTGGTTGAAGTGAAGTCAAACGCAGTAATAAGCTTTAAGAATAGGTCAATACCTTCCACCTGTCAAAACCGAGGGAACGAAATGCAAAGTCAAACACAAATAAGTTACTTTTGAAAGTAATGTGTTACAATATAAAAGTAGCTTTCTAAAAAAGTAACTAATTGCATTCTAGACACTACCTGTCCTGTGGGCCAAAGTGTGCCAAGAAAACATCGCCCACACCATTACACCACCACCACCAGCCTACACAGTGGTAACAAGGCATGATGGATCCATGTTCTCATTCTGTTTACGCCAAATTCAGACTCTAGCATCTGAACGTCTCAACAGAAATCGAGACTCATCAGACCAGGCAACAATTTTCCAGTCTTCAACTGTCCAATTTTGATGAGCTCTTGCAAACTGTAGCCTCTTTTTCCTATTTGTAGTGGACATGAGTGGTACCCGGTGGCTGTTGTAGCCCATTTGCCTCAAGGTTGTGCATGTTGTGGCATTATATATATCACAGTTATTTACCGTATATAGAAAGGAAACTTAGCCGTTTTTTCACTGTAGCATTTTTACAATTTTACCGTTTAAAATACTTATGACCATTTTTTACAGTGTACAGTTACATAGAAACAAGCCTGTTTAGCTGCTATATCAGCAAGAGCATTACCTTTAGCTTCCGTAGTATTTATTATAAGAAGTTTCTTTCTTAACTTCTACATATAACATTAGATCTTAGAAAGATTAGAAAGAAAACATTAGATCTTTCACTAATTCAGCATGCTTAATGGGGGATCCAGCAGAAGTTAACTTAGAAACTGTCTGGTTTGCCAAATGACACCGAAATCATGAATTACCCCAAAAGCATATCTGGAATCTGTGTAAATATTACTAACTCACCCTGAAGCTAGCAAGCATGCTCTTGTAAAGGCTACTAGTTCCGCAGCTTGAGCTGAAAAATGATCTGGAAGACGACCTGAAGCAACCGCTGTAGTGGTGGACGTTACTGCATAACCAGCTCGTCTGTTACCTTTAATGACTTGAGCTGAACAATCAACAAACAACTCAAATTTTGAATTCTCTATGGGAGTTTCTTTTACATTACTTCACTCGTAGGGTATATGTGCATAACACAAACGTGAGTCATTTCTCCTTCATCCTCTAAGAAAACTTCAGTCATAGCAGACATCATACACAAGGATGGGTTGGTGACAGATGCACGCCGTAAGGCAATGCTCGGGGCTGTGAGAATTGCTAACCAATTTCCCCAACGGGAGGAGGTGACAGATTGGCTCGAGTCATTAGTGCGGACACTGCATGAGGGCATTTTACATTTACAGTCTGTCCTAACACCATTATTGTTGAAGCCTGAAGAGCTAGATGAACTGCCCGCACTGCTCTGAGGCATGGGCCCATAACTTGAGCGACTATGTTCACCAGAATAGTAATGTACTGGGCATAAACTTCCCCCATGATCTTGCATTAGACATGCAGTCATAAAGCCTAGGTGGTCATGGACATAAAGCACAAAGGGTCTATTAGACTGGGCAATGTGCTTGACATAGCGCTCTCTTCAAATCACTGAACGCTTTGAGGTGAAATTCTTCCTTACAAACAGTATCTGAATCTTTACCATGGCATTTCAACAAGTCATAGAACGGCTGCGCAATTGAGGCATATAGTCTTCAATCCAAGGTCTACAGTAACCTGCTGTTCCTAAAAATGATCGGAGTGTTTTAATGGTAGTCGGCGGATGTATGGTTTTGACTGAAACTGATTTGAGCTTTGTGAAAGCTGCATTTGTGTCCTTTTTTATGCAAATAGTCCAAGAATGACGGCAATTCAGTTTGATGTACCTTGGGATCTGTTGAGTCAATGAAAATATCATCGACATATTGGATCATAGTGGACTGTTTTACCAGACATTCTGGGTCACACAAATTACGACGTCTGACTGCCTGATGGTATATGGTTGGGGGTTTTGAAATCCATGTGGCAAACGTGTCCACTAGTATTGTTCATAGTCAACTGTGAAAGCTAACCATGGCTGGCTATCAGAGTGCAACGTTACAGAAAAGAATCAATTAGACATATCAATTACAGAAAAAATCTTACTCTCTAATGGTATGCCATTACAAATTGTGGAATGATCTGCCACTAAGGGGGTGATTTTATCAATGTGTTTACTGGCTACTCTGTGGTCTATTGTAGTGTCTCCAATGGATTTCTTGATGGGCCATATAGGTGAGTTACAGGGACTATTGGTTTTAACTAGCACTGCTTGCGTCAGAAACTTTTCCACTATAGGTTTGATCCCCTGTAGCTTCCTTATTGATCGGATATTGTTTGGGGACTGGAGGTGAACAAAAAAGTGTCAGTATATGATGCCTTGGGATGTCAGCGGGCTGGCTCCAGACACCGCAGACAAAATAGTCCAAGCCCTTAGTTCTGAATAGGTATAAAAGCTAATAAATACATTATTAATAAGAAATTTGAAACTAAAGACTAAAGACAAAAAGTAGACTCAAGTTACTCTCAGCCCCAAATTTTATCTTTAAATTAGCCTCAATATCATATACGTGTTCAAACATCGATTATTAGGTAAACAGATTTAATAGAGCAAAGAAATGCACGTTTGTTCTGATGGTGTCATTTGTAGTCACATACAACAATGATGGTAATATATTCAAACCCTGAAAGCAATTTTAGCTGAAGGAAAAGAAAACAAGAAAAAGTGGAATTTGTGAAAGTATTATCTTTTGAGCAAAACAAAGCTGCACGAATGCTTTGCCTCTTTCATTTGAACACACAGCTTGAACGCATCTCTGTTTGATGCAACTTGTTCAACAGTTGATTCTGTAGACGACTTTGGCCAGCCTCAATATAAACATGAAAGGCTGGCTTTCTAAATGACATATATTTTGAGCTTGGAAATAATGACTGTAGATGTGATATGAATCTGAGAGTGCTGGAACAAAAAAGCCCAAATGCACCAAAATAAAGTGCCTATAAGAGATTTTGTAGGATGACAATTAGCCTAATTTGTGGGATGAAGGTGTAAAATGCATATTTTAATTGCGACCCACGAGTCCATATACTGAATAAAGAACAAATCGAGCAAATGCCAACAACACTCTAAAAAATGCTGGGTTGTTTTAACCCAACTTTGGGTCAAATATGGACAAATCCAGCCATTGGGTTACATTTTTTAAATTAAATTTTTAACCCAATGTTTGAGTTTGTCCATATTTGACCCAAAATTGGGTTAAAACAACCCAGCAAATTGATTTAAGAAAAACAATAAAAAGATAAAGATAAAAATATAAAAAAATATAAATTAGTCAGTTATACTATGAGTGCATGGATTTGATTTCAAACTGCTTTAAACATTTTCATCATCAGCCATACTGTAACAGTTAATTTTGTATTAAGTTCATTTTTATAACCAGTAAAAACAGAATTCATTTGCATTATCTGGTAAAATAAAGCCCATCTTCTGCAATTCAAAGCAAAGGAACAAACCAATAAATATGCATTTTATATTCCCAAATGCAACCTAAAAGCAGAACTAAGTGTTAAAATTAGGTTTAAATGCAGCTACTGGCAAAAAACCATAACCTGTCAAAACAGTTACCATTATGTCAATGCTAAAAGAAAGTACTACAAAAAAGCCAGAGGTCTCTATCATTTGAGCCATTTACATGAATTGTTCATTCTGATTGTAGCACAGCGGAAAAAACAAACAAACAAACAAACAGTTCTTGTGTTCAAACCTCACAGGATTTGAAGACATTCACAATCACAGCACATGCTGCATTATCTACAATCTCAGAAAATAATCACTCAACACTTTCACATTAGATGTACTGCACCTGGCAACCATTCTGAACATCATTATCTCAAAATAACCTATTGTATGAAGGAGAAAACAGAAAATACTTTTGTTTACTCGCCTCCAGGCATGTTTAAAATAACCCATTCTTCAATCAATATTTCCAATTACAAAGTTGTTCTTTGTTTTGTTCTGTTTCCCTGGAATTCATACCTACAGTTTTTTCTCTTTTAAATATGTTGTACATTAAGAAAAAAAACAACAACATTTAAACAGGTTATGTGTGTATCTGTAAATACTTAACTCGCTGTACACATCTTCATGTTAATGATAACTCTTTTCATAATGTGTGGCTTTAAACATCAACACTCCTCACAGACATCACAGTCTGGTAGGCAATATAACCAAGAATTATAGTATTATCTACACAATGACAACTGAAAATGCATTGTTACATGTATTGTTTGTTCATAAGCCACATTAATATGCTTCTTCAGGAATATTGTATTCTTGGATAAATCATCTGTGCTTTCCCAAACTTCACTTATTCAGCTGTGCAGGAATACCTAATAACTAAGGCAATCTCATGCATGCAAATCTGTTGCCGAATCAAAATTCTTCTAAAACTATTTCATTACATCACATATAGCCTGATTGAGAATGGCAATATGGCAGATTTATAATAAGGTACACTGTGTGATATCGTAAAAGTGTCAAAAATGTCACTGCATATTTAATTTGGGGCGGCCTTTTACCTGAACTGCCTTTCAAAATGCCATATTGCCGCCCTGAGTTGGTTGAATTTATGATTTATGATTAAGGTGTGTGTGCAAAGACATTTTTGATGATCCACTATACATTGCGTGAGACTGACAATGAGTTTCTTTCTTAATTCAACACTGACCCCTGCAGGTGCGATCTGATTTTCACAAAGCATGATAGTACAGTGAAGTTTTAAAAGTAAAATTAATTCTATGCATATACACATACATACATACACACACACACACTAGTAATTAATTCTGTGTAGAGATGGGTATTTTAAACTTTATGCAAGCTTCATGAAACATGTATTGACAGCATTAATAAACTCTGGCTTTAATCATTAAGGTCATCAATCTAACACGATTAAACCATAATAATAAAATAATAATAAAAAAATAAACATGCCCAATTCTAAATATTCTCTTTCAGGCTGCATATCAGAAATGATAATAATAATAAACTTGTAAATGTAAAACATGTAATAATTCACATCAAAAGGAATAATAAGGCAAGGAAAATTTTCATAGTTGATTCGTTTTAAATTTTGCAGTCTATTTCATCTTTATGTAAAAATGAGAAGCGTTCATCATACTAAAATTAGCTTTCAATATATGATTTCATCTCATCTCTTGATTGACCTATGATTTTCTACTGATAGCAAAGCAAGGTGTTTTCATAATCATACTTCTGAAATCTATTATTGAATCTGGTATTAATATGGGAGATTAAGCGAAGCACAAATAATAATCTGGACATATTCTTCGAAAAGGCAATCGAAACGACTTTGGTAATCACATAGGAGCAGTTCAAACTGTCAAGCAGGATCGTGTATAAAAATAGAAAGTAGGCTATGTCTGGTAATCTCATTGAAGTCACTCAGCTGGCCTGTCAAGGCCCTGTATTTGCAATGTGTTTTATGTAAAGAATTTCCACTTGCATTGTATGACACAAAAAACCATTTAATATACAGTTGCTAAAAAGATTGTGGAGTCCTTCAGTAAATGATTTAGAATTTAGGGCTTAAGATGTATTATGACCAATATCTCTTATAACTGCAAACTGATTTTTCACAATTCAGAACAACTACTTTAAAATGCACATATAGACTCACAACTTGATCAACATGCTTGAGTCTTACTCTGAAATATATAAGAATGCTTTAAATAATTGAATTGACTTGCCTATAACAACATCAATTATGATTATCCTTATATGAAAGTAGAAAATATGCAAAATACATAAATTGTTGTTATATTGTTAGAGACAACTGCATATTGTCACGTTTTCCCGGTTTTTAAGGAACAATTAAGTAACTACATATACGTCAAGAAAGACTTAATTGTAATGTAGCAGCAATGAATAAGGAATTTAACTAACCTGCGGTTCTAATCCAGGTATTTCCGTTCTCTAATCCTGGGCCAATCATTGGTCAGTTAAATCCGGAAGTAGCCTGTGACTGATCCAACATCCAAAAACATCAGAATTAAAAACTCGGGCTTGACAACAATTAACATATAAACTTAATAAAATTACAAAAACAACAGTATTACTGATTTTCGTTACAACTGAAACATAACTTAGAATATTCTTCTTAAAAGAAATTCGCGTGTTGGTGATATGAACTAACAACCCTACAGTGAACGTGAAAGAAAAGTTGAAATGAAAAAGGTGAACTACTTCACAAAGGCAGTGTAAACGATTCATTCACGACATATCACCGAGGAGGATTTTATATTTGAGGCGAAAAGTAGGCTAAGTAAGTTAATAGCGGAGAAGAAATGTTACAAATAAAAAGTAAAGGAAATATGTTTATGACTGAATTATAACTGCAACAAACAGAATTATGATGGATTTAAGTACAATAAAAACACTTACTACAAATGGCCTATAAGAAAAAAAATGATTAAAATCAGACTGGGATGACAGGAACCGTGCGATGACGCAATTACGTAATGACGTACAACTGGGAAACGAACTGTTTGAAAGAACCGATTCTGGAAAATGATTCGGACATCTTTTCGCCAAAAAAATATAAATAAATCTCTGTACGTCATATATTTTTGTAATGTCATTCATTTTCAACTCTCCTATAATTAGTCGGCTGTATTCATTTTTATAAACGCGACATAATAATGATTTACTACATCGATATGAAGTTCTTTGGTCGCGTGTGTTCTGTATGTTGCATATGAACTTTCACCTCCCACAACCGCGTAGGATCGTGTGGTTTTGACAGGACACCACCAACGCGGATTTTTAACTTTGAGTATGCACTGCTTTTCGACTTTTTAGTCATTTACTCCTCAAAGAATCCTAAAAGAATTGCGCAGTTTTGTTGCACATAGCTGCTGTTGCACACATGGAAACTTTCATTAGCTTCACTAACCAAAGTCAAGGAAGGGACCGCATATTCAGGTCAGTGCCTCTTACCAGAGCTTGTCATCCCTCAAAAACAACATTTAACTGAAATTATTTCCTATAAAATATGAGCTAGACTATGTCTGAACATTTAATTTGTTCGTTTGCTTTAGAGCAACCCAATATGCTTGCGCGTTGGCGAAATACCTCCTGAGAAATGAAGCGAAGAGAAAAGAGCTGGTGAAAAAGCTGCAGTTTCTGGAGTCTAATATGAGTTCGGGACGGAAGCGTAAGAACATTTACTGTTCCATAACACAAAACAATCACACTATTCACACTTTAGCTATTCCAGCTTAAAGTAACCTACTTATTTATTACTTATACGAGTACTATTAAACTTTACAGTTTAATGACATTTCTTCTACCTCTATTTCTTAACCTTAAAGTCAAAATAAACTATATTTTCATGGAATATTGCCGCAGTATTCATTATAAGTGATTTATCCGTACACATTCTTATTTTAAATTCACGTGACATAATCTTTAAAGGGTTAGTTCACCCAAAAATGAAAATTAAGCTATTAATTACTCACCCCCATGCTGTACCAAGCGCGTAAAGACCTTCGTTCGTCTTCGGAACACAAATGAAGATATTTTTGATTAAATTTGAAAGATGGACGACGGTTTCCACGACGCATGTGCGAGAACTGCGATCTTCAGTAGTGGAATAAGAACGCAGTTCTCGCGCATGCGTCGTGGAAATCTCTTGAACTCTCGTCTCAGGCCTACAAGGAAGAAAAGGAATAGTCGAATAAAGTCGTTATTTTTGTTTGTTTTTTTTAGCACAAAAAGTATTCTCGTCGCTTGATAAACTTACACTTGAGTCACTGTTGTCACGTGGAATATTTAAACATTTTCTTCAATGAATTTCTTGGCCTTCAAGTTTCGATCCCTTAGGCAGCCTATGTAGCAGTGATCCAGCTCTCAAATTTAATCAAAAATATCTTCATTTGTGTTGCGAAGACGAACAAAGGTCTTACGGGGTTGGTACAGCATGGGGGTGAGTAATTAATAATCAAAAATTACATCTTTCTCCCATTGAAAATGATGTAAACTGATGATGTGTTTACTGGCACAAAGGCGGGGCAACCTGTCAATCAAATGAGATCCAAATTATCCAATCAATTTGCGATGTATAAAATCAAGTCCCACCAAAACCATCCAATCAATTCACAATGTATAAAGTCAAGTCCCATCCTACATTATGTACTGTATCCCATTTGCACTGTTAAGTTTTCATCATTAGTTAAGGAATTGAAAGCTTTAAATAGTCATTGGCATATTACTTCTAGTGATCCTAAATGATCTGATTTTTTTATGGCATATTACTTCTAGTGATCCTAAATCATCGGGTATTTCTAAAGAAGGTCCCAAATTGTTTTTTAAAAGTCAAAAATAATCTCTGCGACTTGCTGAAGTTCCTTCTCGTGCAGTTAAACTACACATTCCGACTCTTACTCAAATGAGAAATGAGAAGAATATCATTCATAAATGGTCTGTTTTGCTCTTTTTCAGTATTCAGGCTTGGGAACACAGTGAACTCCATCAATGCGGCCAAGAGCACTCTTCATATTTCTGACCCTGTTCTGCGCTTCTGCCTTACCTTTGCCAACGTCAGCCGTGCCTTGTACTTCATCTGTGACAACATACTCTGGGCCAGAAGTATCGGGCTAATACAAGAGATCGACAAGGAGCGCTGGAGCTTGAACTCCACTCGCTTCTATTTCCTGTCCTTGGTCATGAATCTAACCAGAGACGTCTATGTGATCGTCCAACTTATGGCGCAGAAGTCTCGGGACAGATGCTACCAGCAAAAAGTCGACCAGCACCTTAATGAAAGCCCGGATGTGGCTTGTGTCATAGTGCCTCAGCTTGATGCGTTCGTCTTCCTTCTCCTCGAGAGCCTCAGAGGGCAGCCATCTGTGGCTCTTGATACACTTAAAAATGTGTGTGATCTTTTCATTCCACTTGACAAACTGGGCGTTTACCAGACAAATGCAGGGGTGGTGGGCTTCTGTGGGCTGGTTTCCTCTCTGTTAGGCATACTGTCAGTCTTGAGGCCCAGCCTCAGAATCAAGCCATGATTTAGGGAATGAGAAAAATAAGGATGCTTTCCTAACAAATGTTTTGATTACATTTGTGTTAAATTAGACTTCCATTAAGATTTTGTGAAGGGAACAACATAATTGTTGTATAAAGGGAGATATGAAAATAGAACATACCCATAATGCAGCAGTGCACCTGCAAAAAAGTGTTTTAAATAGCATAATTTAGATGAGATTTCACATTGTGTGTTTGATGCTGTGTACACTTAAATAGAGTGCCTTGCCTTATCTGCTGTTGTGTTAACATGGCAGTCCTAATGAAATAATACATTGTATATTAAGCACCGTTCAGTAGGCTACTTTTAATAGAGACTGTATCACTTAGGTACTGATGATATTTGTGACATGTATTTTCCAGGCAAAAGCTGCTGTCTATGGTGGCAGATGCACAGCTCTTTAAAAAAAAAAAAAATATGTGCTCTTTTATGTGGAGAACCATCTGTGAAATTAGATCTATTCTACCTCATCCTGACAGATCCTAGAGTTGTTTACATTTTATTTAAGGCGTCAGACAGGGTTTTGTTAGTGGTTTTCCAATTTTGGTTTATCATGACTTTTATTACGTTCTGATTCTTCATAGAGTGCCGAAGTGATGACGTCAGTTTGTAGGACAACTCTGAAGCTAGCGGCGCATTGGTTCTTTAGATCGAAAAGCTATTCATTTTCCCCATTGAGTTTTGGAAAATCGCAAAAAATAAGATATGTGTTTAACAAAGAGTTGTGACCCTTACACGTTTTGTCTATCAAGATAATCTTTATACAAGTTAATCCAAAATTTATACATTGTGAAGCCTATATAAAGTTTAAAAAAACCACAAGCAGGTTATAACTGTGTGTTCTATGTCATAGATCAAAACGTGAACATATTTAGAGGCTTTATTTACAGACTTTATTTCAGGCGATTTAGTAAAAACCCATTCAAAAATCCCATAGACTTTAGAGCGAGAGAAGCGGGAGTGCTAATGCTAACTCACTTCCGCGTTTAGGCCTATAGAGTGACGTCGTAACTTCGGCACTCTATTGGTTGTCAGCACAAACTGCTCTAACAAACTGTGAACTTTAATAAAATAATTTTAATGCACTGTTAAAAAGGTTTTGGTGTATTTCTTGAAATAATTTTTCTTCTCACGTCTGCCAAAATAATATTTCAGCAGTTTTACCCCCACATTAGTAAGAGTAAAAACAATGGGCATAAGACAAATCTTATGGTTACAGCATATTTAAATATATACATTCATTTGTAGTGATTTATTTTTAAACTTTATTGAAATCTTAACTAGATTTAAAGTCGCAATTACAGAAGTAGCATCAGATCTTTTCGAGTGAAACAAACTTATCGAAAAGAAAAAAACAAGGGGGGACTTTGCTCTATCCATCATTTGTGTTTTGGATTGAGGAAGATTGGCTACATTTGAGGATTCATTTACATGACAACACTAAAAACGGAAAAGGATTTTCTTCACGTTTTCCCCTACAGACGACACCTAGCTTTGTCTAAACAATCCCTTTTCACACGAATTCACGAAAACGACTAAAAATGCTGTATTATGCTGTCAGGCCAGAAGATGGCGATGTAACTTTCTAAAGAAAAACTACGAGCCTATTGACTAAACATACAATACACATGCGCTTGAAATCAAATTTATTTATTTATATTTTGTAAGTTTACACATAACGGTATACTTTACAAAAACTATTTTAAAAACCGTTTTCAAAAGTTCGCATTTTCAGGCTCCCAAAATAAATAAGTTTTCAGTTTTTAGTCAAACACTGTGTTGTATAAATCAACATACCCCTATCTCGCAGTCAACTGTAAGAAGTGGGCGGGATTTAAGCAGAAAGTCCAGCGTAGGTCACCAGAGAAAAGTTGGCGATAGATCAAGTTATGATGCTGAAAAAAAAATAATTAAATGAATTAAATGCCTTATCCATCCATATTCAAAACTGGAAATGAAAAAAAAAAATCGGTGGACAACAGCATTATTTAAAACAACTTTTTGGTAAAGTGAAACCTTTAGTACATCGTTGGACTTGTAGATAATTGAAAATGTTGCCCTTCAAAATAAGAGTTCTCACCGCTATTAAATGTGAAACAACAGCAGGGTTTTATTACCCAGTGATATCAGGTACACAGTGTGCTAAACTAATGTTACTTTAGTATTATTTATATACTTCTATAGTGTTTAATATTTTGAATTCGCTTTTATTTTTATATTTTCAGTTTTAGTGTTTCAACTTAAAGATTTTATTTCAGTTAGCTGCCAAGATAATTTTACAGTAGTTTTTCATCCAGTATTTATACTTCAGAAAATATTTGTAGGCTATAGTTTTAGTTAACAATAGCAACACTGTGCTAAACACACAAAGCAGTGAAATTCACAAGACATGTCCATAGAATTAAGTTAATGTGGTCCAGTTTATTTAAGGCATCTACATCAATACATGAAGTTGCCCCATGAAAGGATGAAACAAACTGTTAACAATATAAAGAGCAATGCTATTTTGGCATTTATTTATCTATCAGTTTTCCAGCCAGATAACAAATCAGGATCAAGGATTAGAGGAACTAACACTGTAGTGACATAAATAACAGATCAGCAGTCTCCACAAGAGAAATGTCAAAGCGCAAAAGTGACACAAAAAAATACTTCCATAATGTACATGAGGCTATGGGCATGAACAGGAATGACACGGAGAGAGGACTTTGGAAAGACTCTGCTTCTACAACGTCTTTGAGTCGGGCCGTTATGTGAAGTACGTAGAAGACCAGTGAGATCCTCAGTTTGTGTTCATCAAGTCCTACATTCTGGGAAAACAGACATACTGTATACTTTCATTCACATAAAACATGACCCAAACTAAAAAAAAAAATTGGGATTCAGAGAAACACCTTCATGCTTTAAAGGGAAAGAACGCAGTGTTATTTCAAACTTCAAGAGATTAAACCAATAACGACATGTCGATACAAAATACATTGAAGTTCCTGTAACATATCCAACAGATAAGGTCATGAATATGTTCTTTCATTAATCAATACAATACATTTTTTTGTTAAAAAAAGGATAAAAGGAATTAAATGTGCTTTAAAACATGATTGTTTCAGCTGTTTAGTGTCCAAATAAAATATATAATAATGTTATTAACATCATTTTAAGGACACAGTGTGCTGTAGTGGTTTGAGCACTGGACACAAAAATCATGAGAATATTATCACTTCTGAATGTTTATGCTCGTTTCTGCCACTGAATAAAAAAAAGGTAATTGTGACTCACATTTCAGACTTTTTTCCTCTCAATTGCTAGTTTTTATCAAAAAGACAGAATTACGAGTTTATATCACATTCATAACTTACAATTGCGAGTTTATAATCACACAATTCTGACTTTATAACTTACAATTTAGGGTTTATATCACACAATTCTGAGAAAAAAAGATGTAAAAAGTCACAATTACATTTTTTTTTAATTCTGCGATGGAAACCCTCTTCAATATATGTCATATTTTTCTCTCATTTTGATGCATCCAGGTTAAGCACCTTTCCTTTCACACAATTGGCTACAGGAATTCGAGATTAAATTTGGATCCCGGAGCTCATCATGTGGCTACACACATAAAAGAGAAAGGTCTGGTCTAACTGATGACGTTCATATGACGGATTGCACCCTCGTACTCTACACATTTCGGAGAAGAGAAAATTCCAGGTTTCCCTTATTCTATCCAGTGATTAAACGCTCTATTATAGATGTCAAGATCTTACAAGTGTACAAATATACATTCAGTAATATATCAAAATAGAATCTGTGCTTCGATAACAGACAGACAGCGAACATGGATAAGATAATCATCTCTCACCGTCCAGGCTTTATGATTGTACCTTAAAAGCAGCCCGCAGCGTTGAAGGTCAGAGCTCAAAGATCGAGGGCAACAGTTACACGTACGCTGCATCTGGGTGGGGGAAGAAAACTAGTTTGGCTTAGGTTGTGTGTCACGTCTAACCAAATTCCTCAACACTTTTTTTTTTAAACAAAATCAGAAACTTTAAAGGGCTTAAGTCACTAGTCGGAGGTCTTGGCCTTTGTTTGATAGTTTGGACTTAGATCCTCTGGCTCCACACGGTTACCCACAGTTTGTGCGGAGGAAAGATCGTTCTCAAGGAGAGACACTTGGTCCTGGATATTTCCACTGAGGAGTCTTTTGGTCCGTACGAGCAGACTGGGAAGGAGGAGGAGGAGAGTGGATTGGCTGGCACTAGGAGAGCGCTTGTGTGCGGTCATAGTCCAGAATCAGGCCTTTGATGTGTGATAGTTTCTGATGGAGATACTCGCAGCGTTTCTTTTCTTCCCGGTAGCCTGGAAACTTCTATAGAGGCAGAGAAGAGCAGAAACACGTTGAAAATCAAACAAGTAGGGGCTTTCGCACTGGCTATCAACAATGGCGACATCTGCAGGATGGAAGATGCACTACATATAATGTTGAGTTTTAATTTAGAACCAGAATACAATGATCCAGTAATGTTATTAACTGTGAATAGTCAAATCTATTAAAAATAGTTTTAGAAAAGAATGAACATTTAAAAAAAAAAGAAAAATTAAAATAAAAAAAAGTTGCCTCGGCAGCAAACTGAAATAAAATAAGTCGGAAGTACTTAAATTACTAAAACTTAAAGCTATTTAGAATTATAGTTTTTTTTTTTAAATAAACTGAAATAAAATAAGTTGGAAGTACTTAATTACTAAAACTTAAAGCTATTTAGAATTATAGTTTTTTAAAACAAATAAACTGAAATAAAATAATTTGGAAGTACTTAAATTACTAAAACTTAAAGCTAATTAGAATTATAGTTTTTTTTAAAAAACAATTGACAAAAGCACAACAAAATACTTTAACAAAATAAAATGAATACATATAAAAAATAGCTAATTAAAAATATTAATAAATACTAAAATATCAGTATTATAACTGAAATAAAATAAGTTAGAAGTACTTAAATTACTAAAACCTGAAGCTAATTAGAATTATAGTTTTTTTAAACAAATGACAAAAGCACAACAAAATACTGTAACAAAATAAAATGAAAATATGTACAAAAAATAGCTAATTAAAAGTATTAATAAATACTAAAATAGGAGTATGATAATACTGAAAGGTAAATGGGATTTAGAATATTAATTGAAGGCTCATAGTTAAGTTAGTATATAAACCTAGCTCTACTTTGCACAGTCCCAAACATATTCAACATGTGCTTTCAACATGTGCTATTCAAACACAATCCAATTCTCTTACCTTCTTATACTTCCTATACTTCTCCATTATTTGATCTTCCATTACCTAGAATAATAAAAATCAAACATATTAATCTAAAATAACCTCTGACATCACGCATTATGTAACTGTTACATAAAGTTTGCCAAGGAATTATCTCGTAAAAACAAGGACACATTCTTCCACGAGTAACTTGGAAAGTACTGTTCAAAACTGTAGGGGCTGATAAGATTTTTTATGCTTTTGAAAGAAGTTTCACAATAATGTGCACCAAGGCTGCATTTTTTGTTCATCATTACTCCAGTCTTCAGTGTCACATGATCCTTCAGATATCATTCCAATATGAAAGTTTGATTGTTTTCAAATGTTGGAAACGTGATACTTTTTTTTCCAGGACTCCCTAATGAATAGAACATCTATTTATGTAATAGTGTCTTTTAGGGCTGTCAAACGATTAATCGCATCCAAAATAAAAGTTTGTGTTTACATGATATATGTGGGTGCACAGTGTATAATTAATTATATATATATAAATATATATATACATATATACATGCATGGATATTTAAGGAAAAAATATTATTAAAAATATTAAAATATTTATATTTATACATAATATAAAGTATATATAAATCTATATACAATATATACATGAAAATATTAAATAAATTTATACAAGCATGTGTGTATTTATATATATAAAATAATTATACACAGTGCACCCAAAAATATATTATGTAAACACAAACTTTTATTTTGGATGCGATTAATCGAGATTAATCATTTGACAGCCCTGCTGTTACTTTTGATCAATTCAATGCATCCTTGTTGAATTAAAGTATTAATTTCTTAAAAAAAATAAAATAATAATAATAATACTGACCCGAACGATAGTGTATATGATGTATTTGTCCATACCTTATACTCCTGTGTCCCAGGAGACAGTGTCTTTATCTTAGAGCCCAACTGTACAAAGATCTCCGTGACTTTCCCTATGCGTTCATGAAGGTCTCTGTACTCGTCGTATTCCGCACAGAAATCCTCTTTGTACCTCTGTCGCTGCTCAGAGTCTGTAATAGTGTTGTATTTTCTGAAAAAAAAAAAATTGACTAAGTGAAACCAGTAGGTGGCACTGCATATCAAAATAAATGAGTATTCTCTTTCCTAAGGTGTTTGTCTGAAATGATCAGTGCTGTTTGCATCAGTTTTTAAAAAAAAATTATTCATCAATTCTACGCTGTAAAATCAAGCACTATAGCTTTAAATGTGCCGTTTTCGATTCCTTCATTCATTTATGATGAAAATCAACAGACATGCTCCACCTGTAAGTAAACACAGAAGCACAAAGCTGAAATCTGGTCTTACTTACAATAAATAGTCAGGCAGCTCATCAGGCGAGGCACGGGTGACAGGTGTGTTGGGCCGTTCGTGGTCTACACATTAACACAGACAAGAATCATAAAAAGGTTTATATAATCTCACTACACAAACATATCATGCTGCCCGGGCCGATGGAGTCATTTATCAAACGTTGCGATAAGGGACGTGGAGGACGGTCGATGCTGACAAGACGTCAATCTGTCAAAGTGGGCTCTGCGCATTTTACAATGGTTCAGCCAGGTGTCAGCGAGTTAATCGTCCACACTCGCGCTAGGGAAGGGCGCAGACAAGCAGTCACCTCACACACACTCATCTGTGCATTCACACACAAAACAGACAGGAACATTTCCTGAATTGCTTGGCCTGTCTGAACCTGTTTCGCTACCATTTCACTTGAAATGAAAGAATCTTGTAGCGAGTTACTTCTGAGGGGAACTGCAGTGGCAGAGTCGAGAGACAGGGTGTTTTGTTTTTCTTTTATGTAATAGGAGTTATGAAGCCACAAAAACATTTATTTGGGAAATGCCCTCTGAGAAACAATGACTCCATTGCCCTTATGGCAGTGCAAGTAAATATTGATCCTGATCACCACAATCCCTGCTAACATCACTGCCTGACATTGTACAACGTAACAAGCATTATCATAAACTCACAGTTGATGGATAAGTGATTTTTTGAAGATACCAAAATCTCTTGGCTGGTTAACAGAAGAGCTTAAAAAAGTTGTTAACTAATCTGTTTATGTTACTAAATAATAATGATAATACATAAAATGTATTATTTTAAATTATTAAATTCATTCATCAAAGACTGAAGAATATGAAAATCCATCCTATGTCAAATAGGCACCGTCAAATATACCATAACAAAAATGTATTATGGGCTATAATTATGCTATTAGTATTGATTATCATTTAACTTTCCTAGTTATACACACTACTAGCATTCAAAAGTTTGGAGATGGTAAGATTGTTTTACTGTTTTTAAAATGTATTCTCTGCACAACTGCATTCATTTCATAAGTAAAAAAAAAAATATAGTAGTACGATTAAAATAAAATCTTTCTATATTTGTATACATTTTGAATGTTTAAATAATTCACAAAGTTGAAGTCCATCAGGAATAATTTTAATATGCTGATTCGAGGCTGAATTTCTTATTATTATCCATTTTGAATATTTTTTTAGGATAATTTGATGAAGAGAACAGCATTAATTTGAAATAGATTTTTTACATATACATTTTAAATAAATGATTTGTCACTTTTAATCAATTTAATGTATCCTTCTTACTGAATAAAAGTATTATTTACTATTATCATTTTTTTATTATATTATTATTTGGTCCCACTTTATATTAAGTGGCTTTAAGTACAATTTACTGACATTGAAATTAATAATTTGATACAATGGACTTATTGTGTACATACATGTTTTTACATTGCACTTATATTTAAAAAATACCAGCATGTAATTACAGCTATAATTAATGTAATTACACAGCTGACCCTCCCCCACACCTTATCCTACCCTTAAACCGACCAATACCATCACACCTGTCCCTAACCTTACGCGTATCACACCTCAATGTTTTACAATACAACAGGAACACAATAATACATTGTACTTATTTTTCGATGTAAGTATATAGTACTTAAAGCCACTTAATATAAAGTGGGACCTATTATTTACGATTTTAACTTTTTTTTTTTAATCTTATAGACCCCTAATCTTTACTGTAAAAAATATTGTTGGTTTAACTTAAAAAAGTAAGTAACCTGGTCGCCTTAAAATTTTAAGTTGACTGAACTGGAAAATGTGAGTTAATGCAATGAAGGAGATTGATTTAATCATCAGAAACTCAAAATAATAAGTTATCTCAACTAAATAAATTATTTAAGTTGATTTGACAAAAGAAAAATGTTGTGATAAAAAATCTTGAATATATTTATATATATATATATATTATATATTTTTTATATATATATATATATTTACTTCGAAGCCTTTTAAACCCACCATTAATATTTTCTTGGTTCTGTTTGAGGTCGGGACTGGTCTCGGCCCACGCAGGTTTTAAGCGTTCCCTCTCCTTTTCTTTGTGCTTCTTGGACTTCTTCTTTCTGTGCTGGCCGTTGGCTAGATGCTGGTCAGTGCGGATTTCTGGTTCAGTTCTTGTGTGTTTGGGGCTGCTGGGAGGCTGCTGTGCTGGTTCTGGCTGTTCTGGTTTGGGCAAGCTGTTGGACTCGCTGAGCTTGTGCCGCTGGTAAAGATCTGGGCTCTGATGCTGGGCTGTACTGGTCCCTTTTTGCAAACTTGTGTTCCCATGAGCAGAAGAGCTACGCCCCATGGAGGAGCTGAGATGTCCATTGGAAGGAGATTGCAAGGGCAAGTTCTGGTCTAATAAACGTGGCTTTTTCGGCGTCTGACTTTCTAGATGGTCGGAAGGCACTGGGCGTTTCTGGGAGTAAAAAAAACAAGGAGACTTTAACCAAGTTTGCAGATGGAAAACAGCATGACGACTAGCAATAGTGTGGACCGGCAGCTTAATTGGCTCTTGCAAACAGCGGTGACTGAAGCGCCTCCAGCATCTCCATAAATAAAGAGCAGACGGCGCCAAGCATGATCTTCACAAGAAAACAAATAAAAAAAAGGAAGCTCTTCTCACTAAACTCAGGTAAAATCAATCACATTCAATGACAAACCTGCGCATATGAGAACCTGCTTATCCATTTCAGAGATTATACAACATGCAAAAGCTTTCAAAATGAGGCTGACAGGGGGGGGGGAAAGTAGCACTTCTTTTTATAGGTGCATATTTACCATGGAGAGATTCTTGACAGGGCTGAGTTGGGACGGAGAATCCCCTGAGGTTTTGTGGAATGAATGGCTGGACTGGAAGCTTTTCAACTGGCTACTGCTGCTGCTGAGAGGCTGGAGTTTTCTGGAATATCAGAAAGTGTGACGCTGTCAAAATGTCATTCTTTGCATGCTTGCCATCAGGAAACCTCTGCTAATTAAATTCTGAAACGAATCCGTGAAACGTCGCAAGTTGAGATAAACTTCCTTGTTCCAGAAAGCTATAAAAAGGTTACTGAAAGGCCCTTAACAAGAAGACATTTAAAGCTCAGGATCAAGGTCTAGGATTTGCTTGGGTGTTCCTGAGCGGAGTGTAAAAACACTAATACTTCTGTACAGCGTTCGGACGCTCAGAGCGCCAGGGCTTGTTAGTCTAGCTTAGCATTTCCGGGTAACTGATAACATCTGCAGTGAGACTGGCAAAAGCCTCGATAATGTCCAGTGACGAGAACAATGGTGCCAGAGACATTCCTACTCTGCTGGAACTTTCCTCTGGCAATCTGCTTCCTACAGCTCCTTCCTCTTAAAGAGCTGCCTTCTCATCACACGGAGGATCGGTCCTCATAAGCGTCCTGACAAACCTGCTGTACTACTGTGGAATACAGAGTCAAAAATAAATAAAAAATGTTTTTTATTTATAAATATTATTAAACTAATAAATAAAATGTAAAAAAGCCACTAGTTCAAAGGTTTGAGGTCAGTAAGGTTGCATTAAATTGGTCAAAAGACTTGCACTGCTACAAAAGTTAAATTTTAAATAAATCCTGTTCTATTTATCAAAACATCCTTTAAAATATGTGAATATTTCAATAAAAAAATATTAGGCAGAACAACTTTTCAACATTGATAAGAAATGCTTCTTAAAGGTGCATTGCACAAGTCTCTGAGTTTTTGCAGAACTACGCCCCCTCTGGTGACAAGCGAAACTGCAACCAGAGGTGTGCACCCTCATGGAGCTGTTCATAACCAGAGGAGCGTCAGACGCACAAATATTTTGTTAGTCATAATACCTTCAGAGGTAATAAAGTTATAAATCTTTGGTTTTTGTTTCCATTTATCTCCATGTTGAACTGTTTTATGTGCTTACTGTATCCACTTATGATTGTATTATTATGCAATCACGTTCATGAACAATATAAGTTATTACTTTCTATAGGATCCCGTTTGAGCCCTAGAGCAGACCGGAGATCTCTCCATTTGTTGAAAGCCTTCCCGATGTTGACTCTCGTCTTATTCCGACGCCTGGCACTAGAGTCTAGACAAAAGTTTTATTTTCTTTGTCTTACGTGGAGTTGGGGTTTGGAATGAACTACAAGCCGGTCTCTTTGAATCTATCTACTTTTGTCGAAAGTTGACTAAAGTTTTGTCGCTCGAGATGTCTTCGCTGATAGGGAGAATGGCGGTGTATACACAAACCTGCCAGACATAGCCAGGTGAGCGTGAACGCGCATGACGTCACGCTCAGTCTCAAATTCCATCCCGAATCCCTCTTATTTATTTTACTGTACAGGATTATAGAGGCAATCGCAGTGAAGTGCTCATTCAGCTCATCAGGCAATTGTTTAAGCATGTGTGGGTTAGAAAACGGGTATTTTTAACATGAAATGTTGCGCAATAAGCACCGAAATCAGAATGATTTGGAGTAATGACGCTGAAAATATAGCTTTGCATCACAGGAATAAACGACATTTTAAAATATATTAAAATATATAAAATTTCACAGTATTACTACCTTGGTGAGCGTAAGAGACCTCTTTCAAAAACATTCAAACAAATTCTGACCACAAACTTATGCCAGAAGCACATTTCAGCAAACACACCATGTTGTGCAAGTCCCATTCTGGGGATTATTGCAAGAGCATCTTGAGCCGTCCCATTACGACCCTTTGACTGGTAGTGCGCTTATAAATATAGAGAGGCAGAGGTGAAGGCAGAGGAGAAACTGAAGTTCACAGTCAGTTAGGCGGAGTGTTGAAAACCTCCCAAAAACACGGCTGCCAAGCTCGTACTTGGCAGGATGGCTGTCGTTTATTCCCCTATTGTTCCCGGGACTGAATGCGGCTGCACAGAAGCTTTCAGCATAATTCCACTCAACAGCACAGTGAATCGCATAGCTTCCTGCTCAGACAGGCCTATTAACCACATCATCTGTGCTAAAACGCATACTTAATAGGGCCTCCAAAACACATCATCTCGGCAGACTGCGGGGGCCCGGCTTGGATGACAATACAGTGCTAAACGTCATCAGCACTTCTTAGTCAAAGAAAGTTGGGAAATAACACTGTTATGAAAGTTGAACGTGTTGCAAAAATAGGGTTATTATCCTTACCTAAAATAATTAAATACATTTTTGTTAATTGAAATAAAGCTGAAATAAAATAAAATGTAAGAAATTTAAACTAAATTTAGTTTGGGACATTCCCATAGACTTTCATAGGAATTGGAACTTTTCACACTCGCTGAAAAGTTTTACTGCATTTTGTTTTACATTTTAGCGCATTTGTTGATTCAATTTTTTATTTTGAAGTAAAAAGATGAAGTTAGACCTTTGGGGTAAGATGTAATTTTACATTTTGTTCTATAACAACTAAATGTTTATATTTATTTCTTACAATAACTCATTGGCTGATGCATTATCATCATGACTTCTTAAGTTGGGCATCTTCTCAAAACAATTAAATATAGCTGAACACTTACACAAGTGTTAGTCTTTTCAATTTCATTACCATCTCAATACAGAAGGGCAAAATTAGGAATAATTTAGCACTAGATTCTCAAAATTAGAGTCATTCTTGTTTTGTAAAAAACAGTTCTCAAAAGAAAACATGTATAATGCTAACTGTAGTCAGTGTTTTTAGGTCATTGTTTTTCTGAGTGACAAAGTGTGTTTGTTGGGCGGAAACCTTGCTGGTGTACTAATGTAAGAATGGCCTGATTTGTGACATGAATTAAGATTTTTGATTTGATTGAGAAGTTTTGATAGTAAGAGCATTCTGAATGTGAAATTTAGTGCTGTGCAAAGCTGAAAGTTGTAAGAATGGCCTGATTTGTGACATGAATTAAGTGTTTTGATAGTAAGAGCATTCTGAATGTGAAATTTAGAGCTGTGCAAAGCTGAAAGTTGGTTAGAAGAACTGTGTGAAGAGTTGAGTAATGTATTGAGAATGTATAAAGTATTGAGAAATGTGTCCAAGCAGCACTATAATTGGGCTGTGGGAGTATGCAAGACAAAAAAGGTTGGAAGTAGAGTAAAGAAAAGCAAAGATATAGTAAGTATGGTAGATTAGGGTCTCACTCACTTAAAAAAGTGAGCTCCTTAAGGCTCACTTAAATGGTTCTACATATTTACAAAATGATAAAAATGATGTTGTAAGAACTGAGAAAATGTACCTTGCCAACACCCTTTGAATGAGTTGGCGCTCTTCCTCGACATAGCCGGGCCAGTCCCTCCGCACATGTCTGTAGAAATCATCCTTCAGAGTAAAGCTGTGGTCTTTGGGATTGAGTTTAGCCACCTGAAAGGAAATATACAATAGAATTATTCTCCTAATCAGAAACTGCCCTCTGTTCCCAAATGCACTTAAAGGGATACTCCACTTTTTTTGGAAATAGGCTCAGTTTACCACTCCCCCAGAGTTAAACAGTTGAGTTTTACCGTTTTGAAATCCATTCAGCCGATTTTCTGATATTGTGGAGAATATCAGTAACTGGACAGTTTCTGGTCTCATTGACTTCCATAGTAGGAAAAAAACGGTAAAACGGTTAAAAAAAAAAAAAATCGAAAACGGTAAAACCCAACTGTTTAACTCTGGGGGAGTGGTAAAATGAGCCTATTTCCAAAAAAAGTGGGGTATCCCTTTAAGTAAACATTTTTTCAAGAGTGACTTAAAACCATCAAGCTTTCCTTCAGTCAGCATCTTTTTAAAGAAATATGACACTTCAGAAGAGAGAAAAATAACATACGATAGGCCTTTTAAGGACATTCTTAAATACATCCAGAGGAAACTAATTCGATTCAGACCTCATAAATGTAAAACAGAAAGCATAAATGTATTGCAGCATGGGACGTTTTGTAGAGCACTTCTACAAATGGCATATGAAGCCAGTTCCTCTGTCAAAACATGATCCATTCTTGAAATATCATTAAGGCAGAAGGCTAATTGCTACCGCTAGCACTGCAACCGCCCCTTGTTGACTGTGCAGGAACTCCTGAAAATAAACCCAGCAGGAAACATTAGCAAATAAACCTACTGACAAAATCAGCCAAGGCCATCTCGCCTGCACAAATGCAATAGGGAAGCAGATCTGGACATAAACTAGATTATCTGTACAAGCCGAGCACTGAACTGTGTTTTCTGAAGTAGGATTGATGGGAGAGATAAAAAAAAAAACTTGGCACTGGTGCAGAATGTTACACTGACAAAGAATTTTAATTAACAACATATTATACAGGCTCCAGAGTAGAACTAGAATGGTCACGAAAGGGACAAAAATAAAAACAATTTCAAATCTAGCCTCCGTGAGCGAGGGAAGTCAGGAAAACTTTGTGTGCATTCATACGCAGATGGTCAGATATCACCCTGTGGGGTGGTCTCAGTTAATTACATTTGCAGTAAGTGTTTCCTGCATGCAATAACCAACAGGGCAAGTCATGATTTTTTTTTTTTTTTTTTTTCGGAACAAATGACTCTTATGAACTGGTTCTTTTTATTAAGTGAAGTCAAAATTATTCATCAAACAACCTTGAACCAGCTTATGAGTTAGCGTTTTAATCAAATCACCAAATCAGAATATTACAATGATTTCTGACGGATCATGTGACACTGAAGACTGGAGTAATTATGCTGAAAATTCAGCCCATCAGAAATCAAGAAATGAAGGTTTTTGATGAAAACATTCCAGGATTTTTTCCATATAATGGACTTCATTGGGAACCAAACGGTTCACGGTCCAAATTCGAGTTTCAGTGCAGCTTCAAAGGGCTTTAAATGACACCAGACGACGAATAAGGGTCTTATCAAGGACCCTTCGAGTCATGACTCGAAAAAAGATTTATTCATTTTGATGAACGAGTTCGAACAGGACAGTCACGAATGCGGATCACAGAACAAAGCAAGGCAAGCATTTGTGCTTATAAAACTTAAACTTTTTTATTTATTTTAGAAATGAGCGATCGTTTCGCTAGATAAGACCCTTATTCATCGTCTGGAATCGTTTAAAGCCCTTTGAAGCTGCACCGAAACTCTCATTTGGACCTTGAACCGATTGGTTCCCATTGAAGTCCATCATATGGAGAAAATCCTAGAATGTTTTCATCAAAAACCTTAATTCTTTTCGACTGAAGAAAGAAAGACATCGACATCTTGGATGACATGGGGCTGAGTAAATTATCAGCACAAGTTTTTTTTAAAAAAAAAAGTGAACTACTCCTTTAATACCATGTAATTTAAGCAGAAATAATTCTTTTAAAACAGAGTGATATGTATATATTGTACACAAGTACAATCACTAGAGTGAGAGCATCAAATTTAAACCAATTCATACTAAAAAACACAGTAATACGAAAGATTTGGACACATTTTTCCATTTATGTATATTATAAATATTTGTTTGTTGAGCATTTGCACTGAAGCATGCCGTGCACTTGTGTTTTACCTCATCCAGCACAGCGCTCAAGTCGGCCTTGTCTTTGGGGCTGGCTTTCTCCCTCTCCAGCCAGAGCAGGAGTTCTGGCTTGCTGTAGGGCTTTAAGGCCAGAATGTGAATGACACGTTCCTTCAAGGGCCTATGGGCCACCAAGCTGGGTGCACCACTCCTCTTGTTGCTGGGTGAATGTCTATTAATGTTGTCAGAGCTTGTAGGCAGGCCTTGTTTCTTCTTAATCTTCACAAATTTACCTGTAAAAAAAGCAAAAAAATGTGAAAAATAATGTTTTTCAATATTATTACCTGGTCTGTATATAAAAAAGACCTTATGTTTGGTGCAGGGTAAGAACTGAAATATGGAAACTGGAATTAAGGCTGCACGATATATACAAATTATAGAAATATAGCAAACTTACATATCGCAATATGATTTACGATAACTGAATGGTTTCAAAACTTCAAAAGATTACGAGAAGTCTAAATTTTAGGCCGATGCAGACAACAGAGAGAACAGACAAGACATATGACTGTTACATACATGTGACATGCTTAATGTTATTAGGGGCCATGAGCAAGGTACTCAGGCGCACAGAGCCACCTCTCAGACAGTGTGTAATCTGATTTCAGTTCTCTCCCGTAGCTTATATGGCCAAATACAGACAAAATTCTCTCAAAATGCCTACCTAGCTGACTATTCATACTATATTTAACACAGTCAGTTATATCTTGGAGTAAACAGTTGAGAAAGAAACACGCATGTAACTATACATATTGGATCTGTGCGGCTCTTAAAGTGACAGCAGCCTAATAAATCAACTTCCGTTTGTATGCTTAATGTTAATAAAACAACATCACTACCTGCTCCTGATGGAGTAACTTTTATAACTTGATAAGAATCAGTGTATGTTTAAAGCTACACTGTGTGATTTTTACCCCCATCTAGAGGTGAAAAGGTATATGACCATCCAGTGAATATTAGTTTCTGTTCCTCTCAATTCCGATTTCGTTTTAACTCCTATGGTGGCCAATGTAGTCCAAGATTAACATGGCTTCCAGTTCGACCTCGTCCATGAGTGTTAACTCAAACGTAAACTTTAATTAACGGGTATGTCCCTCTTTGGCTAATGTACTTTCAAGATGGAGGGGCAACATGGCGACCGACATTAGAACCCCTTACCCGTATGTATTTTCAATGGCATATTATACACTCACGAGAATACTTTATTACTTGAACGAAGTAAATATACATTAATGAGCACACATATTTTTTGAACTAAGTGTTTTTAGCTAAGAATAAACTAAAAGAGTTACACAGTGTAGCTTTAATAAATACAGTGAAGACTAAGCGGTGTTTTATTTTTACATTTGATTACATGTCTATTGTCAAATACACCTAAAGAAAATGATACTTACTTTTTATGTAATGCTACAGCTAAAAAACACAGATAAAACACCGCTGTTCACTTTCAGAAGTTGTAGGGATGCTTTATTCTCACACAAATAATGGGAAACTTGATTTCATTTTCAGTTTTCATATTCATATATAATTCAAACTTATTTTACACACTTAAAGCATTACCGTATCACATATCAAGCATCAAATTATTTAACGAGTTATCGCTTATTGCATTTTTCTTCAATATCGTCCAGCCCTAAGTCGAATATATTTTCTTTCTCTTTGTATTTTTATTAGGGCTGTCAAACAATTAATCGCATCCAAAATAAAAGTTTGTGTTTACATAACATATGTGGGTGCACTGTGTATAATTATTATATATATATATATATATAGGGAGAGAGAGAGAGAGAAATACACACACACACTTGTATACTTATATATATATATATATATATTTAGGAAATATTTTCATGTGTATACTGTATATAGATTTATATATAATTTATATTATTTATAAATATAAATATTTTATATTTAAATAATATTTTTTTCTTAAATATACATGCATGTGTGTTTATATATATATATATATATAAATAATAATTATACACAGTGCACCCACATATATTATGTAAACACAAACCTTTATTTTGGATGCGATTAATCGCAATTAATCATTTGACAGCCCTAATTTTTATATCAATATACTATACTATCCAGCTGAAATCTATCCCAATCTAAAAGTAAAATCAAAAAGTAGTCCGTTTACATTACCTAAAAGTGCAATAAATAACGTTACTAACTGTAAATTTGTTTCATTTAATTTGCAATCAGTAGTGGATTACAATTTGTAAGTAAAGCTTATATTATTCCTTAATGCATTTTGAAGTCTTCACAAGAGTTTAAAACAAGCTCAGAATCTGATAAGACTTAAAAAAGTGACAAAACGGGCCGAGAGATTATTTCTTAACCCGACTGCCTCTTTAGCACTGAAAATAAACCGAGAGCTCTGCAAATAGCACAGAACTTCTGGGGCCGCTCAAATCCCAAAGCTCTCGTTACGCAAAACAAAACCGAGCCGCCCTGAGGTGAAATTAGACACACACATAAGGGAGAAGGAGTGAGCGGCGGCGCCGTGACAAATGACTGTCGCTCATACAGTAGTGTAAACAGCAAGCGTTGAACCACTTCAGGAAATACAGCTTTGAGTAAACATTACGGCCCCCGTAGCACTCGTATGACCCGTTCTCCTGATGTGCACTCTGAAACTGGCGTGCACCGGGCGAGACGTAGAGTGTGAAAGAGCTGACGGTAAACGTTGCTCTCGCCTGTGCAAATATCTAAGCTGTGGAAACGGAAGCACCTAAAATAGAGATGTTTTTTTCTGCTTTCTGTCTTCCCACCAGTGTGCTAATTCACCTGGAGCCAGCAGGACACAGGAGTGCTAATAGATATCAGGCATACCTAATCTTATTAGAAGTTTAAGCTTTACTTTGAAGGTTGCAATAGGACAAAGTGAAGCATAAGCTCTTCATACAGTGACTGCTATGCTTCTGTGCGCATCCAGTTTTACATAATGTTCATGCGTCCAATTATACTGCTTTAGGGCTTTGTTATCGCTGCAGAAACTATAGCTGTTGTCTTGCGAGTTAAAATCTGAATGGACTGGGTTAAATCAAATTCATTAACTTGAAGGGAAAGTTTACCTAAAAATGTACAGTCTGTTATCATTTATTCACCCTCATGTTGTTACAAACCTGTATGACTTTCTTGGTTCTTTGGAACACAAAAGAAACCATTTTTAAGAATGTTGGTAGGTATTCAGTTTTGGTGACCATTGATATTTCTCAAATTTCTTTTTTTGTGTGTTCTGCAGATTACAGATTTGGTAACAAGTAGTTAAAGGGATTTTGAAATTAATTTTTGATATGTTTTAGCTTACCTCAAGGGCACCCAAGACGTAGGTGTCTTTGTTTACACAGTATTTTCAATTTTGATATTTTTAGGTCAAACCATTCTTGTCTGTCAGTCATATAATGGAGGTCTATGGTCACCACCTCAAAGAGCATACACAGAGAAGTCCAAATTAAACAAGATTTAATGACTCGTAAATGTAAGTACACATTGATGGCCTAAGACACGAAACGAGCGGTTTGTGTGAGAAAATGAACAGTATTTATATCGTTTTTACCTTGTAACCACAGCCACGTCGCAGAGAGAGAAGCACAAACCGCTCGTTTCATGTCTTATCAATGGCCATCAATGTGTACTTACATTTACAAGTCATTAAATCATGTTTAATTTTGACTTCTCTGTGCATGCTCTTTGAGGTGGACCCCATAGACCTCCATTATATGACTGACAGGCAAGAACGGTTTGACCTAAAAATATCAAAATTGAAAATACTGTGGAAACAAAGACACCGACATATTGGATGCCTTTGAGGTAAGCTAAAACATATCAACAATTAATTTCAAAGTGAACTATCCCTTTAAGGCGATGAGAAAATGACTAAAAAAAAATGTTTCAGTCAAAAATATCTTTAAACCTTCAAAACTAACTCAACACCAAACCATAACACTATATTAAAGGGTTAGTTCACCCAAAAATGAAAATTCTGTCAGTATTTACTCACCCTCATGTTGTTCCAAACCTCTATGTGTTTATTTGTTCTGCTATACACAAAGGAAGATATTTGGAAGAATTTTTTAATCAAACAGATCTCATTCCCCATTGACTACCATAGTAGGAAAAAATACATACTATGGTAGTCAATGGGGAATGAGATCTGTTTGATTAAAACATTCTTCCAAATATCGTCTTTTGTGTGTGGCAGAAAAAATAAACAGATAGACGTTTGGAACAGCATGAGGGTGAGTAAATACTGACAGGATTTTCATTTTTGGGTGAACTAACCCTTTAAGTAGGCTACATATAATTAAATTACTCACTACTCAAATGTGTTATTTCACTGTAACACAGACTGTATTTTTTTTCTGTAACGAGTTCTGCAATCGCACATGCTGGCACATTTCATTACACTTAAAAGCGCTATCTTTTATCACATTTTTGTGAAATGAGCACATTTCAACAGTTGTATTAACACCATGATGTATTGCGATAACCATGGAGCTGAGAGAACAATGACTACTTATGAGGAATATTTCAATGTATGCTGACAAACAAGACGAGAGAGAAAAAACACAAAGTACTGAATTCCTCTTGACGCCCAAACATGTCGCGCTTTGCAAAAAGTGCTGAATTAAACACTTTGTCTGCAAAAGCAAGCATTAAAAATACTTCTCAGGGGTAATACTGTATGAACTGTAACAAAACTCCAACATCAAACATTTAATCAAATCTAGCCTTAGAGGCAATCTCATCAAATCAAATTGTTTACCTCACAAAGCCCAGTAATCACTTGTTTAATCATGCCCGCATGCTCAACAATGCCACTACAATGAGACATAGATAAAGGTGCTTATAATAAATGTTACAGTGAATTGCTAGTTGTGTGTTCACAAACATATAATGACCAGTGGTGGGCCGATATATATGCCCAAGGCAGATATTAACGGCCGATATCTGACATTACCTGTTTGGTCGTGAAGACTTTTATTTTGAAACATAGATAAAGGTGCTTTTAATAAATGTTACAATGAATTGCTAGTTGTGCGTTCACAACCATATAATGACCAGTGGTGGGCCGATATATATGGCCAAGGCAGATATTATCGGCCGATATTTGACATTACCTGTTTGGTCGTGAAGACTTTTATTTTGACAGCCCTGAGAACCATTTGAAACCCTGCTCACTATCGACATTAGCTTTCAAAAAAAAATAAAAAATCCATATCGGTTTACCACTAACGACAACTGTACCCGTCCTGATAGCTTAATGAATGAGAACTAACATCATCAAACAGTAAGTATGATGTTATCCCGCACGCCTCACACCAGCATACAGAATCAGAGAGACCTACCTCTGCTCTTTGTAATTAAACATCCACTGAAATACCTGCCATACATTTGAAAGCCTCTGCCAACTGTGAGAACTATGATGGCAAAGCAGTATTTAGAAGATACAGTAAGTGTACCATTACTTTACCACAGAAATACAGTGTGTCGCCGCATGAGGTTTCTGCCCTCGACTACAGAGATGGGGGGAAAAAAAACGTTGGGAGGCCGTTTTATTTTCGTTTCAGCCAAACAAATGTATCTGCCAGGCACTAAATTGTGCAAGGACGTGGCTCCAGCTGGTTAAAAATATGCATGGCGACACTATTGCTTTTTGTCTGTGGTGGAATAAAACGCCAAAGCACATACTATAAACTCAGTCGTAATGTGAATGTGAACCAAACACACCTATTATATAAAATCTGAATGGTGCAACATCAAATCACCCCACTTTGGTCCTCCTATAATGTCCGTCCCTAAATTATATCCTCAGCAAGCAGCGCAGCCCAAATGTGTTTACATTACAAGCGAAATTGAGACATATACGGACAAAAAAAAAAAGTATTCTGCAGGGCTTTTTCTGGAAGGCCACTATTTGCGTTCCACAGTTCAGTGCTTTTAATTGCCTTGAATCAAACAGACTTTATTTTCTCCAATCGCTCCATCACGCATCCACCTTTTTTTTAGATATGAGAGGCCAGAACGACGCGTGTCCTTCTCTCTAGTCCTCGCTTGGGGAATTGCAGACTTTGCTTCAGAGAGATTCCCCATGTATAATTCAGTATTTCTGCAGATGAAAACCTAATTGATCCCCCAGCCATGGTAATTAAAATCCCGGGCTAAACTTCATCCACCCAGCTTGAGACTTGTTAGCGCATACTTCTGGCAGTCTCAATCAGATTAATGGAACAGGTCTGTGGCTTCATGCCTGTGTCATCTGCAGATAAATGCTTGAGAAGGAGACATTGGGGGAGGGAAAGACATCTTACACGCCTCGACTGATACACAACCATCCCCTGATCAAAAACGCTCTGGTTTGTCAACCATATGAACATAATTAAGGGTAGGATTACTTGCTTTTGGATGAAATAAATGTGTTATTTGATATGATTTGTATGAGAGATGATTATGTTTGAATATGGAGTGGTCCTTTGTGTGTGTGTGTGTGTGTGTGTGTGTGTGTGTGTGTGAGCTGGATTCTTACTGGGATGTGTGGGTTTGATCTCAATGGCTGAGCGACTCAAGATGTCTTTTTCCACTTGAGACATGCGCTCGCGGGTCATCTGGTAGGAATCGTCGGTGGCACACACCGTGATTTTGTCCTGAATACTGCCTTGACCTTCCAGATGATCCCTGCCATCTCTAAAAGGAAATACACAGTGAGTTAAATCATCAAGCTAGAAAATATATATTTGTTGAAATTCTAGGGAAATTTTTATTACAGTCATTGAATTATCAAAATTATTGTTATATTATTATTATTATTATTATTATATATAATATAACAATAATTATATTATATTATATTATATAAATATATTAAATTATATATATATATATATATATATATTTGTCAAATATTTGAATACATATAATTTAATATATAATAATAATAAAATAATATTAGTAATATAATTATATAGATTTATATAATTTAATGTATTTAATTTATGATTTTTATATATATATATATATATATATATATATATATATACACAAACACTCATGCTTGTATATATTTAAGAAATATTTTCATGTGGTATATACATAGATTTAAATATAATTTATATTATATATAAATATTTTATATATAAATAATATTTTTCTTAAAAATATTACATGCATGTGTATATATATATATATATATATATATATATATATAAAAATAATTATACACAGTGCACCCACATATATTATGTAAACACAAACTTTTATTTTGGATGTGATTAATTGCGATTAATCGTTTGACAGCCCTAATATGTATATATATATATATACACACACACACACAAACACACTTTTCAGGCTTATTTAATACTTTGAGTAAAAAAAAATGCATTAATGTGTTGCTAAAAATAGGTAATTTAAAAAGGTACATTTACAGCAGGGCTACTGAAAGTCTGCAAGAAAAAAAGTTGAAGCATACCATTAAATCAATAATTTTTAAGTAATTAAAAAATACTTGCAAAATGGCATGCAAGATAACCACTGATGTGGAAGGTTTGTTTGTGTAATAACAGGCTGAATCCAAATTAGTGTGAAAATCTCACAAACATTTCCTTAAAAAGCTCTGAGCATCAACCTGCTATGAAAAGACTGACATGCTTAATTCCTCTCTCCGCATGTGTAAGTTTTACAGCTGCTCCCTTTGTCCACAAAAGCAGCCGGAAAGTCAGTGACTAATTTATGACTAATGGTCTTAACCGGTTTTTGTGGAATTGCCTTGCATCCTCTTTCCCACAAACCTATGTAATGCTATTCTTCAGCGAGACAAGTGGAGTATTGTGAGACTACAAGTCTCCTTTGAGCGAAGAGCGAACAGATCAGTGCCACCCCGATCAAGAGCAGCAACTTCACAACCGACCGTGACGCCAAATACTGTAATGGAACTTGGGTTCAAAGGTCCAAGTAAATGTTGATCCTAACAAACAGCCACCAACACCCAATGCTCTGATTTATTCAAGACACACAATCACTAATGGCAGTAATAGGAGTAACCATTACTACTTTTATTATTGCATTAAGTCATTTAAGTAAAAAGAGTTAAGAGTTTTGTGAATATCAGTGAATAATGACTCAAATTCTCAAATGACTCAAATTCATTTATATTATATTATTATATTATATTATGTTATGTTATGTTATATTATATTATGTTATATTATATTATTAGTTTGAATTTTTTTTGTGAAGTGTTTTCCCTTATTTGATTAAGCTTTAAATCAGTGTCTTACCCAGAAACATACTGGTGAATACAGTCAAAGCTGGCCTGAGGTTTGTCTTTACTGTCACTGGACAGATAGAAGGAGAAGACACGGAAAGCATCAGGAGAATCCGAGGAAGCAGGAATCTTGATATACTGTTGAAGAAATGAAGAACAAAGACGTTTCAGAACTGTGTCAATAACGTTTAATTCAATTCTAAATATACACTTATAAAATCATGCCCACTATGTCATACACACAAACAGTTTAATTGTGAAATGTACATTTTTTTTTCATACCCCCATTCTTCAGAATGCCTATTTTAAGCAATGGAAATACCCTTACAAAACAGATAACACCAAGAAGATTTAACTTTCATTATATAATACATACATAAATAAATACATAAAAAAATTGAATTCCTTGCCTATCCAAACACACTGAAAAAAGCTCCAGCTCAATGCACAATAAAAACAAAGCTTTTTGGAAAAGCTTTCATTCAATAAATCAACCAGATGAGCTCCTCTTATAACTCACCAAAACACAGTATTCAGCTTGCACATAAAACGTTGCATGTCCTCATTAAGCAATTAAGTTATTACAGTACTGCTTTCATAGGGAAGGCACTTGCTGTACCCAAACATATTTCATGGCAGGATGATTTGTCCCTGCCTATTTCTGAAAAAACAAAACAAAAACAACCCTGAAAATCATATTTGCTAATTATATGAGCCAAAAAAGTACATAAAGCACCTTTAATGCAAGATAATTTGCATGTTCTTTTTTTGTAATAAACTTTTTTTAGGGCATGAACAAGCAAAAGACCCAAAGAAACCTTTATCTTTTTCAACAGAGTATGTGCTTAGAATGCCAAAAACGGTAAATGCGAAAAGAGCAAAAAATAAACTTCAAAACAGGCAACCTACTTAAACTATTGCCTATTTAACTATACAGCATTATTAGTTAAAATTGGAAAAGTGTTCACTTTCCTACTAGTCAACAGTAAGCTACAACCACTTCAGTGCTATAAAACATTTCAGCAAAACTGTGCTTTGATGGGTCCTGACTTATTCATGCCAGAATGACTGCAGCTCCGAGTTTGTGTTCTGAGGCAACGCAAGGGTCACGGCTCAGTAACTGAGTCAGTTACATAATACTCGCAGTCATCTGAGGGCAACCAAAACAAATGCAGGCCTGAACGAGTAACATCGGCAGCGTGACCTCACTACCTGTGTAAAGTCCTGTGAAAAGCAATCAATAAGATTCTGTCCAACTCTACATGCACAAAGCCAAAGAAGCAGTGCTTCGAGAGTGCCAAACACATGGTGAGGGAGCAAAGTCTGAACAAGAGCAGTTCATACAATCGACCTCGCGGCACTCAACTCGGCGGCTTCTATACTATATAGCTTAAGACTTTAGGCAGGCTATTTCTGATATTAAAAGACAAGCCGTATTCTTCAGGGAGGCCTAGAAACCTACTTTCACTAATACAGAAAGGCAATCCAAAATACAAACTCATTAAGTAACAGGTATTGCGG
This sequence comes from Cyprinella venusta, assembly GCA_038021265.1. Lineage (NCBI taxonomy): Eukaryota > Metazoa > Chordata > Actinopteri > Cypriniformes > Leuciscidae > Cyprinella > Cyprinella venusta. The sequence continues at coordinate 5,995,455 of CM075871.1, forward strand.
TGTCATTAAAAACAGCTTTCCCTTTCAAACAGCCTCCAGCAGATAATGATGGATGTTTTGGTTGAGCCAGCGTCCTAGATTTGAGGGAAATGGATGGGTAGTGTCCGCATAATTTAAATACTTCATTTTTGTTCAGGAGGCCGCAGTCTATCATTTATGCCTGAACGTGTCCAAAAGTGAGGTGGGCAAATGACTATGGACACAAAAAGTCACCTAAATCATTTAAAACACTTTTCAGGTGTGCGATTTTCCATATATGAAACGGTAGGGAATAACAAGGCACCTTTAAATCCCCAGTCAAATGGAGCCACAGGGCTTTTTTTCAAATATGCAGGGTTGTGCTGTGCGAGCAAGTTTGGTTAAAGACCGGTTTGAAGAATGCATCAATGTCCTAGGGCATGAAAGCTCTCAAAAAGCATAGTGCAACCTTTGTCCACAGAGAGTGAACAATTTTCCCACTAGTGATCAAAACTCACAAATCAAAAAAGCTACTTTTACAGCAAGAAATGGCCATAGTGCAGCACGATTAATCATATCGCAATCGTATTCGCGATGTCAAACCAACAGTGTTGGGGAAGCTACTCTGAAACTGTAGTTTGACAAGCTACAAGCTACTCGTACGTTAAAGTAGTTTAACTACAGTCAAGCTACCCTTTTGGAAAAGTAGTTAGCTACACTACAAGTTACTATCAAAAAGTAGCTAGCTACATTGAAACTACTTTTGCTTTTTGAACAACATATTATAAATAGGCTATTATATTACATATTATTATAACATGTTATAAATTATATATTATAAATAACTGAATAAGTGTCTGATGAATGTTTTAATTAAAATATTTAGTGTTTAAAACAATGCAATACAATTATGATTTCATAGAGTATTGTTTTATTACACACAACACTCAAATATCTCAGACTGTTTGTCAAAAGTGCAAAATTGCAACAAATAGCCTACAACATTGCAAGAACAAAATATACATTCAACATAAATTGCATTTAGAACATTTTCTCAAAAATACCGATTGAGCTTGAACAAATAAGGCCACGGATAATTGACGTTAGTTGTTTCTCCATCCTCCAAATCTGCCGTCACCTCTTGCTCCATCGTAGATAATCATATAATATGGATGTGTCAATGCACTTCTGTACGTCAGTGAACCGTTAGCCGCAAGATGCGTGATTAAACAACAGGTGGCGGTAATGGCAAAAAATTAGTTTTTAATCTAACAAGAAGAAGAATATCCTTGCATCGCAGTGATTCGCGCAGATGTAGCTTTTGCTCGCGCTACACCGCTACTTGCTGCAAAAAGTAGTTAGCTACTGGAAAAGCTACACTGTTTAAAAAGCAACTGAGCTACTGCCAAGCTACTGAAAAATGTAGTTAAGTTAGTAGCGCCGCTACTTGTAGTTAACTACTCCCCAACACTGCAAACCAATGCGATTACATAACGCAAAATGCCGCGATTTTATATGAAATAAACAAGTTAGGGCTATTAACACAGCATCTCTGCCAGAATGCAGTTCTCTTTCGAGCTAGAACGAACAATAACACACACAATAACTCACACAAAATGCCAAAAACTCGCTTTGTTGAGTATCTTCATAACATAAGAAAAGTCTTATGGACGAAAAGAGTTGTGCTTGTGGGAGAAAGAATCAGCAACGGCTGCTCTTAAAGGGCCAGCGGCGAATAAAGCGTTCTGTCAGTAAAGTTAATCAAAGAACAAAGGGAACAGAGAAAATTACTCACTGTTCTTGACTAAAGAACTTGTGTAGCTTTAATAAGGATTAGTCTATATATAATTTATAATTCATGCAGCACAGACTGTTTGATAACTTTATTCAATTTCTGTAACCTACCTGTTAAAACAGAAAGGGCACAGGCAAATATGGCCTATATTATGGGTTTATATGAGGATTGTTTGAAGTTCACTTAATTTAAAAGCTATTTTAAATCATTTATTTTTTTTTAATTTTAAATATTTTTTTAAGCCTAATAATTAAAAAAATAAATAAAAACTTGTAATGATGGAAGCACTGTAATGTTGGTTTGGTTGATGGTTTATTGATCATTAAAGATGAGATGTCATCAATCATTTAGTTGTTGCTAGTTTGAGTTGAGAAATACACATTAATATAAAGATTGATCACTAATCTGTGTGTGCATTTTACTTTAGAACTAAGCAAGTTGACTCATGAAACCATTTGTTTATTATATCGCAATCGCATATCGCAATTAGAGACCGACCGATAAAGGATTTTGAAGGCCGATACCGATACAAATATTTTTGGGTTTTAAAATCCGATATTCTGATATATCGGCCGATATTTTATTTATTTATTTTAAACTAGACACGATAGTCACAAATTTTGTCATGCTTATTTGAGTTAAGAGAACTGATGGGGATGTTCTTTTAATTGCTATTCAAGCAACGTATGTATCGTGACCAACAAAACGATTGTTGCCAACAGGAACGGTGTAGAGTGCTCTCTGGTGGACAAACCATACATCTCCAACACTCATGACATGGTTCAAGCGTGTTTCGTCCGTTTTTATTTTATTTTTGAAATATTCATTTATCAGCCATTATAACTGCCGATACCGATAGTTTGGAAAATGCCTAATATCGGCCGATAATATCGGTCTGCCGATATATCGGTCTGGCTCTAATCGCAATTGCAATATTGACCTCAATAATCGCAATATGACATTTTCCCCAAATCATGCAGCCAACAACCACAAACAAAACTTCACAAACTACAAACTTCCCTACTATATAGAAGGCAGAAAACAGTGTGACAGTATAAGAATGTCTGAATTCACAGTACTCCTAAAAGAGTCGGCAAAAGTTACACGGATGGCCAACTACCGGCGAGATTCTGAAGTGTGCATATAATGGACACTTAACTATCCCATGTGGCCACGGGAGAGGATTTGTGGATGTCAGCGTAACTGACGCTTACAACATAGTGAAAGTTATACATTCAATGCTATACACATTTATACTATATAGAACATACTCGTGAAGTAAATACTTATTCAAAACAAGTACCTACTAAAGGGAGTATGTGATTTCAGATACCAAACTCTCTTCATCCACATGTGTACAATGACCATACAGAAGCAAAATATAACATTTATAATATGGGCATTAATGTATGAACTATACAGTTGCCTATATACTGTAACTGTAAGAAGGGGGTCTTTTACAAAGGCATCATCATATTTGTGGGCCTCTTGCTCACTGTTTATAATCCTATCCAGCTTTCTTACAACTGCATGCTTCTATAAAACACAAATACTGACCTCTTCATTTTTAGAAAGATCTTGGACTCATTTCATCTGTGTTTAGTAAAGGGCATAAATACCCTAGCAAGCAATTTACCATCCTACAGATCTAAAAACAGCCTGTACGGTCACCGCAGAAAAGGGTTTTGGCTGTCACAAATGCCCGGTCATGCAGTACAACCATAAGCACTGTCGGCCACATGGAGCCAATAAAAAAGCTTCCAGTCTCACAAACACACATTCAGTTCCACTACCCCCACAGAACGAACCCTGCCCCCATCATTATCTGTTAGTTTTCAGTGCGACAAAACAAGCACTCACAAGCAGTCACAACATGCTAGCAAATAGTAGCCGGCTACGACGATGGACGCTCATGGGGGTTGAGTCGGGGAATGACCCAGTTATGTCCTCAGCTTCACAAAAAAACAAGGCAATGATCAGACTAATGCATATTTTTCCTGAAACAAACCAAAAAAAAAAGCATCACGGTCAGCCAACAGCTGGAAGACACTGCCAAAAGTGGTAGACATCTTCGCCCAAATTCAACAAGTCATTACAAGGAGGTCCCAATGGTGCACAGGAATGAATAATCGTTTGCGTTTCAAATGGCCACACCGAAGAACAAAAGCTAGTCACCTCTGAGGCATCAACACAGCCGTGGATTTACAGTCTTTACCCACCCTTTCTTCCAAAGCATCACATCCCCCATCCCCTACCCTCCGGGACACAAGCGTTCACCCCAACCCTTGGTCCCCATCTCCCTCCACGTGGTACATTCACTTGTCGACCCCTGGCCCAACCACCATGCACACTTCATATTCTGATTCTAATCAATGTCATGCAGGTCAGTCCATTCTGGGGGCAACCCTCTTTTTCCATTCCCGGTTTTCTCCTCGATCTTCATAACCATATGTCATTTACCCCCTTGGCTCCCAGGTTCTGTCTCCAAGGAGAATGTTGTTTTATATGGATGGAAGGATCACACCAAGCCACTTAGATCTGAGAAAAGGCCCCTTCACACCATTAACTATATTAGCGTCCACACCAGTGGATAATATCGTTTTGTATATTCTAAGCACGTCGTTTGCTGCTTTAACGGTTGTTTTTTTATAATGCTGGTTGAAACTCTTTACAATAATAGAAGTGGTCTAAATATTAAAACATGTACATATATCTTCTGTGGAAGCCTCAGGATCAAAAAAATGTTCGTCCAATCATCTGTCCTGTCAACATATGTATTTCCATTCACAGAGTGCCGCAAACAAACCACAGTTCCTCTTGAACCAAAACAACGAGTTAATTCTGTGTTCATGCCATGTCGTAACCGTAATTACAAAACGGCAACCTGTGACGTAACCAGAGCCGTTCATGTCCTCAGACCTGGATTTATGCGTTTCTATGTCAACACCATTAGCGCTGAAATTAATCTGTAGCAGTCAGGGGGTCAAAGTAAAAGCTCTGTAAGTTGTTTACATTCATTATCATTGGAATGTTATGTGCTTTGAGACATGAGTCTTGTGCCGCTTTGCACACTCTGCTTTATGCATCTTGTGTTTTGAAGGAGGCGGGATCTAGCGCTTTCAAATCTAGCTTGCTATTGCTAGCCTCTCTGTAATTGCTTACCCTACCTTTAAATGCTTGAACTCTTTAAATTGGCTGTAAATATTTTGATTGATATTTATTTTGAACATGTAAATACAATTTTTGTAAAAAAAAAAAAAAAAAAAAAAAGAGAGAGAAAAAAAATAATGGTAAAAAAAGACAACAAAATAAAACTCCACAATTTCCAGTGCTTCAAAAAAAACCGCTACATTTCAAAAAGGAGTAGAAAGAAGTAAAACGTACACTGTAAAAAATATTGTTGGTTTAACTTAAAAAATTAAGTAACCTGGTTGCCTTAAAATTTTAAGTTGATTGAAATGGAAAAAGTGAGTTAATACAATGAAGGAGATTGATTTAATCATCAGAAACTCAAAATAACACGTTCTCTGAGTCTGAACTAAATAAATTATTTAAGTTGATTTGACAAAAGAAAAAATGTGATAACAAGTCTTGAAAATATTTTTTACAGTGTATGTACTCCTACCCCTTTAGTATTTTTATAATTCATCAGCTTGAATAAAAAAATCATTCTGCAAGCAACTGCAATATCCACTGTAAAAAAAATATATATATATTTTCAAGATTTGTTATCACAACATATTTTCTTTTGTCAAATCAACTTAAATAATATATTTAGTTGAGATAACTTATTATTTTGAGTTTCTGATGATTAAATCAATCTCCTTCATTGTATTAACTCACTTTTTCCAGTTCAATCAACTTAAAAAATTAAGGCAACCAGGTTACTTACTTTAAGTTAAACAACAATATTTTTTTTACAGTGTGTCCTTATCGTTATAGTTATGTTTTATAATCTCATACAATTATATGAAAACTTTATAGTTATTATCCTGGGTGTGAACGGGCCTCAAGAGAGATTTAAAGGCTATACAGCAAGAGATACCAATAAAAGTAGGGCTTCCTTATGACTTGTTGTTATGCACATCTTAATCCAAGATTCAAAAGCGTCAGAGAAATCCAAAGGCTTTGAGCAAAGTTCATTATCTGTGTTTCAAGTTGATTATCAAAGCATTTGCCTTTCGCTCATCTGTTATTCCTCCAGTGAGAGCCAACGCCCATCTCGGCAGGTGAGACTTTATCAGCTTTTAGATCAGTACAGTATGTAGTACATCAGAAAGGTTATAATGCAAATACAGACTGCTTCAAGGGTTGTTACTGAAACGTTATCTCTCTAAACAAGCCTTGTGCATTTGTGATGACAGACATCCAAAGCCCTTTGTGTCATTCACCTTGTTTTCTAACAGTGAGTCTCATTTACTAACCACATATTTGTGCATAAAACGTCTTTGAAAATGTTAAAGTGCAAACAATCTATTTAATTTAACAAATTAAATATAATCACTTAAATCTAGGATTATAATTAGAACCATCCCAAACCATATATGGGGGAAATAAATAAATAAATAAATAAAATATTAAAAATCTATACTATTAAAACTAAAATCTCGCTAAATGCTACAAGCGAATCATCACAAAATTTTAATGTACAGTATTAAAAATGGATTTTCATTCTGGTATTTGTGAAAGATTACATTTAACAGTGTTATTAAATTATTAGTGTTTTTAAATACTAATTTTAAGTGAATGTTAGATGACAGGAAAAGCAATTCACTGTAAAAAGTTTGCAGTAAATTTTACAGTAACTTACTGGCAGCTGGATGCCAGTAAGTTACTGTAAAAGTATTTACAGTATCAGTACTGTAATTTCATTCACAGTTATAAAATTGTAAACTGTATTAATATTTACAGTAAGAGTACTGTATTTTCATTTGCATTACAAATACCATATTTTAATTTACAGGAATAATACTGTATATTGTATTCATTTAACTACTGTATTTTTATTTATCCATTACATAATTCGAATTTTTTTATGATTTACAGTAGAAAATAATTACAGTAGTAAACACATATTTTCCCATAATCCTAGGTTATTTACAGTATTATACTGTAGGCACATTTAACAGTATTATACTGTACATTTTACAGTAAAATACTGTTCAAATTACAAAAATCCATTACCGTGTAGTGTACTGTATGTGTGAAATCATAAATCATCATAATTATGCTGTTTTGCTGCAGAAGAAACATTTCTTCTTATTATTAATTTTGAAAACAATTGTGCTGCTTAATATTTTCATGGAAACCGTGATACATTTTTTGTTTGATGAACTGAAAGAACAGTGCTTATTTGAATAGAAATCTTTTGTAACATTATAAATATATTTACTGTCATTTAGATCAATTTAATGCATCCTTGTTGAAGAAAAGTGTTTTTTTTTTTTTTGATATTTTAAATCACACTGACTCCAAACTTTTAGTTTAGGTAGTGTAACCAAAAAGAGACCATACAGAGACCATAACAATTTTTTGTGAACGCAAGTATGCAATTATTAGTGAATTATATTCTTACAGTTAGTGGCCAGTCCAGCAAAGTCACTACGCCAAACAACAGTACTGTAAGTTAAACATTTTCCACTGTCAATAGCATTAACACATACACGTTAGGTGGGCTTCATCCACGTCATAACAGCCACAAGGGAGCAGAGCACAACAGAAAGCCTTCGTCTGCGGCCCATCTTCAGCCACATCTGCCACACGGTGCCACGTGTGTTTGGAGATGTCAAATACTTTCAGTCGGCTGTAAGGTGTGAACTGGGCTGGAACAGAACGACTTAGCGGGGGCCAAGGCCAATGAGGACGAGACAAAGGCTGTGCTTTGTAGCAACCATGGGAAAAAAACAACTCTGGCTCTCTCTAAGAACATCATAATGTTTTTACGAGGTGGTGAGATGCACTGCCCCCCAGATTTAAAGTACTCGAAAGTTTCTCCGCTTATGAGATTTTATGATTTCAAATGCTTGTGTTTTGTTCCTACGAAGCGCACATCTGTTTGGAAAGAAGAGAAGCTGGCGTGTTGTTTCAGGTGCTGTTTTCTTTTCTCTCTCTTAAGCCGTATTGGGTCAGTGTATGTAAGAGATGAAACAGAACATCTCGTCCTCACACATGGCATCATTATTTCAGGTCAGAGCTTGAAACTGGCAGCCACCTAGTAAACAATACTGCTGCCAGTTGACTTATTGATTCAAATCAGCATGAAATAGAATTTGCGATAGTCTTTTATTCCCTATTGTGACGTATCAGATTCGATTCTCGAACAAGAATACATTTTGTGCATTGGGAATTGATTGGTTGTGGTTTGTCATGTGAGTGACAAGCTGTCCCACCTCATGCCAATAAACACGTCATCAGAGTTGTTGCTGCAAGAGGGAGAGGAAGCTACTTTGATTAAGGGCATATACACTCACCTAAAGGATTATTAGTAACCCCATACCTTCGCCTTTAGAACTGCCTTAATTCTACGTGGCATTGATTCAACAAAGTGCTGAAAGCCTTCTTTAGAAATGTTGGCCCATATTGATAGGATAGCATCTTGCAGTTGATGGAGATTTGTGGGATGCACATCCAGGGCACGAAGCTCCCGTTCCGCCATATCCCAAAGACGCTCTATTGGGTTGAGATCTGGTGACTGTGGGGGCCATTTTAGTGCCACTCATTGCCATGTTCAAGAAACCAATCTGAAATGGTTCAATCTTTGTGACGTGGTGCATTATCCTGCTGGAAGTAACCATCAGAGGATAGGTACATGGTGGCCATAAAGGGATGAACATGATCAGAAACAATGCTCAGGTAGGCTGTGGTATTTAAACGATGCCCAATTGGCGCTAAGGGGTCTAAAGTGTGCAAGAAAACATCGCCCACACCATTACACCACCACCACCAGCCTGCACAGTGGTAACAAGGCATGATGGATCCATGTTCTCATTCTGTTTACGCCAAATTCTGACTCTACCATCTGAATGTCTCAACAGAAATCGAGACTCATCAGACCAGGGAACATTTTTCCACTCTTCAACTGTCCAATTTTGGTGAGCTCTTGTAAATTGTAGCCTCTTTTTCCTATTTGTAGTGGAGATGAGTGGTACCCGGTGGGGTCTTCTGCTGTTGTAGCCCATTCGCCTCAAGGTTGTGTGAGTTGTGGCTTCACAAATGCTTTGCTGCATACCTCGGTTGTAACGAGTGGTTATTTCAGTCAAAGTTGCTCTTCTCAGTCGGCCCATTCTCCTCTGACCTCTACCATCAACAAGGCATTTTCGCCCACAGGACTGCCGCATACTGGACGTTTTTCCCTTTTCACACCATTCTTTGTAAACCCTAGAACTGGTTGTGCGTGAAAATCCCAGTAACTGAGCAGATTGTAAAATACTCAAACCGGCCCGTCTGGCAACAACAACTATGCCACGCTAAAATTCTGACATTCAGTTTGGAGTTCAGGAGATTGTCTTGACCAGGACCACACTCCTAAATGCATTGAAACAACTGCCATGTGATTGGTTGATTAGATAATTGCATTAATGAGAAACTGAACAGGTGTTTCTAATAATCCTTTAGGTGAGTATTACAGTATGCCATAAAAAAACAAGAGTTGTCTATTTTCATTTCATGGTGTCTTTAACCATCTCTACGTTTCAGAACAGAAGGGAAGTTTCCAGCAGTCCAAAATCATGCCTCTTTTATCTCTGCTTCTGCAATTATAGTGCTAGCTATGATTCTGTGAGCACTTGCACTTTCTACTTTAGAGTTCAGTTGTCTTTGGCCTGGTTAAATTAGTTCCGCTGGTTCTGTCTACCCTACAGTCAGTCTTCATGGCGATCGTCACCATTGTTCTCTTCATGCAGCATGCTCGTCTATGGCTCCTGCGAGGCTCTAGTCTTTTGTTCCCACCGCATGCGATGGCACGGAGTTTGGCCTATATTATTCATAAGCAGCAGGAACGTGTGGCCTGTTGGAAGGGGGTGGGGGAAGGGTGGGGTTTGGGACATCCCTGCCCAGGACCGACAAACGGGACTACATGACCCCCTGATCTGAAACGGACAGAGCCACTCATCCGAAAAAAAGAAAAACAAAAAAACAAAAAGAGGGGTGGGGGAGAGGGATGAAAGAAAGAAAGAGAGAGAGCGAGAGAGCGAGAGAGAGAGAGAGTGGATAATACAGAGCTTGAGATTACAGTGCTAATGATAATCCACTACAAGGGGCGAGACAGATGAAGTGAGCAATGACCATCACAACATCTGATTTACGTGTACACTATGAGACTGATGCTCAAGTTACTGTTGATACAGTCTGAAGTACTGCTCTTTTCATCTAATGCAAGATACATTAGGGGGAAGTATTTAAAGGGATAGTTCACCCAAAAATGAACATTTTCCCATCGTTTACTCCCCATCAAGCCATCTACAATCAGAGTTATATTCAAAAATATCTTGGCTCTTCCGAGCTTTAAAATGGGAGTGAATGGAAACTTAGATTTAAAAGCCCAAAAAAGCGCATCCATCCATCAAAAAAGTAATCCATAGACTACCTCGCCAGGGGGTTAATAAAAGGTCTTCTGATGTGTTTTTGTAAGAAAAATATCCATATTTATAACTTTATAAACTATAACCACTGGTTTCCAGTAACAGCCGAATGCAATAGAAATCTATTTACCGTCACCTTTGATCAATTTAAACATTATTGTTGTGAATTTGGTCCTTTAGTTACACCTTTTTTTGCACTACATATCCCACAATTCCATGTAAGCTTCACTACATTACCCATACACCCCCCGGTCGAGGTCTATAAGTAGATCTCACTTCCTTCCTTTTTCCTTTGTATTGGTGAGGTGTGGTGGTTGGAATGGACACCCAACCATGTCCTTTCCTTAGGATGTGTTGAGTAAGTTTGTTTTGCCAATTGATTAGAATATATGTTGTTGATAAGTTTACTGATGAATTATATGAGTTTGATTTCCTTTTATTGTATTGTTTGTAGTGATTAAAGACTATCTTGTACATCCTATTTATCCTGTCCATCCATTAACATCTGTCCATTGGCATCGTGTGTATTAGCTCCATGTGAATTACCTAAGACTTAATCATCCTGAACTGAAAATAAAAGAGAGCAAAGGACTGGTATTTTTTCCATGTGTTTTAATCAGACACGCCATCAAGTTTCTGCAACTACAACGAACTTTGGATGCATTTAATATCTGAGATCCAACAATTATTGCTCAATAAATGTATTTCAAAAAAACAATCTTACTAAGCCCAAACTCAGGTAGTGTACTATGAATGAGACAGTACATGGTGCAACATAGCAAATCTGGTTTTCTTGCCCTCCTCTTTCACTTCTGTTCCTCCTTGCTGCTTTCTCAGTGTGTATTCGACAATCGGTCGGCCAGATTTCAAACCAGTGGAATCTATCATAGTGTCTTAAATGCGCTAAGAGATTTATGAAAGATCGAAGAGTTTCAGTCTTCGCTCCAGAGATGAAATGACAAAAGTTCTAACAAGTGGCACCTAAGAAGGGAGAAAGATAATGCATTCTACCTTTTGGGAAACCCTGTCACGTTTCCGGGTTCTCAACCAAACCATTTATGATATGATCAACTAATGCCATGAGTCATGTATTGTGAGTGCAGTGCATGAGCTTGTCTGTACCGGGCTGAAGTCCGTTACATTTAAATGGGGAGGGACCAGAGGGGGGTGGATGTGGATGTCTGTTGATGCATGAGGGTTGGTTTAAGGATAAAGGGGGGTTGGCGATGAGAAGTTGTGGAGCTGAAAGAGGGGTGGTGGAGGGGGTTGTGGTGGCTGCCTCATCCCCTGAGGAACTGCCTCGGATGCCAAGCAAAATCTGTCTCTCTCTCTCTCCTCTCTAGCACCTGAGGGCTAATCTGTCAAGCTCAGTAAGCACTGGGCGACCTGACTCCATAACCATCCTTGTGTGTGTGCGGGTGTGTTGATAATGGGGGAGGAGAGCACCCCGCATGCTGCTTTCATATGCACCCCATTCACAGGAGCAGCCAGAAGCCATCCTCCACTCGCCTATCAGTTACTATAGTGACGAGTCTGCGCAAATTAAGTAGAGGCAGGTCTATGGGGGCGTCCACACACTCACTGGCCTCTGAGATTACAATAGTGGAACAGTTCTCTACGTTTTGATTGGTTAATGTTGCACATTTTGAAAATTCATCCACAACGCCAGTTTTTAAAAAGGCTCAAGGCAGTCTTCGCTCAGCATGTGTAGTACTTGTATTTTTATACACAGGATTGGTGGGAAATGCAGGGAGATCAGAAACATTCAAAGATCAATTAGCAATTTGGGATAGCATACTGACTATTAAAGTGTACACACAAGTCATTTCTTCAAATAATGTTAACAAACAGGTTCTTGGACGCATGTTTCTGCCCTGGAGTAAAAAAGAAAAAGGTAATAGAGAGAAAGTTTAAAGTAGTATGGTAACACGTTACAATAAGGTCTCATTAGCTAATGCGTTAACTAACAAACTAATGAGAACATTAACTAAAGACATTTGCTACAGATTTAATAATCCAGCAAATGTCTTTAGTTAATGTTCTCATTAGTTTATGTTATGCCTGGTTCAGATTACACGATTTTAGCCCGATTTTGGCACGATCTGTTTGGCGTAGGGTGTCGTGGGGATTCTTTAACGACAACGGGCGTTGGGACGCAAGATTCGATCGTATCATCTCGTATAGTGTGTCATAGTGGGCGACGACTTGTGTCGCGTTTGCGATGCTTCATGACAAAAAATTTTTTTAACGGTCGGCCACGACGGTTCCGTCACATGTATGAGGTTGACCAAGCTTTTCCGTACACAACTTTCAAAAATGGCAACGAACGAAACGAAAGAGAGACGATGGTGCTAACGTTAAAACTAAAAGTAAAAATATATTTGAAAACAATATTTTACCTCAAGTTCTCTTTGGAGGATTGACAACCCATACGGTCCTCTTCGAGCAATCCAGGAACGTGTCCATTATCGGGTTTTCTTTCTTTTTTTTTACTTTTTCTGAACACAAGATAGCCAATACAACACTCACCGCTTCATCCATTGTTTTGTTTACGTTCGTTTCGCATTCATAAAGAAAAAAACACAATTGTAAAAAAAATAAAAGTTTCTAAATTCTAAAAGACTTAAAGTCACAATATAATAAGCTTTTTATTTATCTCTTTCCGTAGGTACTTCTCTTTCAAGCATGTCATATTAAGGTCTTCATTCATTCGAAGACTGAAACTGGTCATAATAACTTGTTCCTGAAATGCAGAATGTTTTTAAGCCAATGTTTATTTACAAGACCATTGCTCATTTCCCGAGCAGTCACAATCTAGACTGCCGGATGGCCATGACAGACAAGCTACACGAACAAAAACAAACCTGAAAGAGGTTTCCGTTTCAAGCTGCATTCACGTGACAGCTAGACGTGGCCATGAATGCTCTTCAAATAAGATTTTAAACAACCCATGTGATGAAAAACTACTATAAACTATTAGAAGCAATGCATCCTGCCGGGCCGAGCCAAAGCCCCCCGCTGCAGGCACAGAATCAATGCATCCACTCATGTGACTGAAAACTGACACATCCCATCCACATCAATAGCAACAGGACGCAGGCATGCTTAAAGAAAAGAGAACATTTAAAACCCAAGGAGACAATAATATGAGGTTTTAAGCATCAAATAATGAGTGGGTTATGGGATCACGATGGTACATTTGAGAGGTGCGGCCCATTAATGGGTGATATACTCAGAGCCGCGCTCTTTCAGAAGTCGGTCCAGACACGTCAGAACTGTGAACGTGCCCTGTGTGTGTCCGTGCATGAAAGGCCTGAAGTGTCTGTGATCTTCCCCTTGCAATTCTTGGCTTTGCTTAGCCATTTAAAAGCTGTGAGATGTACAGTACAACATTTTTGGAAGAGTTTTGAATACACACCAGGTTTTCCACATTAATCACATTTATCTTCAGAGGAAGATACTTTTGAAACCAAATAGGCTTTACTTGAGGTTCTTGGTATGCATAAAAAATAAATAAACATTGAGCACTAATTTACCCATTAGCCACATTTTTACCATTATTTGCATATTTCTTACATATTTCTGACATAGCACAGGTCATCGCCTGTCTGTCGATCAACTTGCACATATATATATATATATATATATATAAACAACTTGCATGCATATATACTGTATATATATATATATATATATATATATATATATATATATTTTTTTTTTTTTCTGTTTAAATATACCGAACTTTTGGCAACCCACCCAAAAAAAACATTAAATGGAATCTTCGATAATGTGTATTGACTGAGTCAAGGTCTACTTTGACAAGCTACAGGTCATGTGGAGACACTTCAGCGTGACCAACAATGATCCAATTTAGCAATATGTAAAATTAGTTTGATTACTGATGATTATTCTTTTAATTTATCACCTGAGAACACAACACACTTAACAGCATGATTTCAGCTAACCAATTACCAAAATTTTACTTTACCAAACCTTTTATTTAGATTTTGTTTTATCACTACTAGATAAACTTAAAACAGCAACTCTTTTTAATATTGCATTTCTTTATGAAGTAACTGCACTGTAAAAAAACGGTGATCAATGAATGTTTTTACATTGCTTTAACTCATCAAAACAAAAAACAAAAATACAAGATTCAACAATTTTTCAATTTAAAGTATTTTAAGTTAAAATGACTATAAAGTTAGTTTAAGGCAGGTTGTTAAAAACCTGTAAGACTTTTGTTAATGAGAGCTTTCTGTCGCTCCATTAACAGCTACACAACTACCACTTTGACACTTCAAAAAGTTCATAAAGAGATCGTAATCCATATGAATTGAGAGGTTTAGTAAAAAAAATTCTGAAGAGACATGATCGCTTTTTAAAAAAATATTGTTGGTTTAACTTCAAAAAATTTAGTAACCTGGTTGCCTTAAAATTTTAAGTTGATTGAACTGGAAAAAGTGAGTTAATACAATGAAGGAGATTGATTTAATCATCAGAAACTTAAAATAATAAGTTATCTGAACTAAATCAATTATTTAAGTTGATTTGACAAAAGAAAAAAATCTTGAAAATATTGTTTTTTACAGTGTAGATTGAATTTAGGCTTTTATTTAACAAATTAACATTGATCAGAGAACATAAACAGAAGCTCAACTGAGAACAATCCTCATTGGTTCTTAACGAAACTCAAACATACTGCGTAACACAAGAATGAACCTCATTCAATCGGCTCATCATATAAAGTGAACGAGTCTCTTCAGAAAATGTTGGTCTAAACCGCTTCGCGATCTCTTTATGAATGTTTTGAAGCATCAAAGTGCCAGTTGCATGTCAATGGAAGGACAAAAAACTCTCAGATTTCATCAGAAATATCTTCAGTTGTGTTCCAAAGATGAACAAAAGTCATACAGGGTTGGAATGACATGAAGGTGAGAAATTTTATCTTTGGGTGAGCTATCCCTTTAAGAAAATCCTGAGCTTGGTAACATTCATCGTCAAACTCGTAAATACAATCTTTCTGACTTGAATCCACCATAAGCTCACAGTATTATTAAAAGAGTTCTTCTGACACTAAAAAAAGAAGGGACTTTGTCAAAGATGGCCTGTCAAGACCGTGCAGCAAACAGCTCTCCCAGTCAAAACACTGGGCCCCAGACAAGACGGGCACTCGGGTCCCTGTGCACGTCGCCAAGCACATCACATCTGGATGAAAGAATCGGCGTGTGCCCTTTCATTCACACGTGGGACAGCTCCCCCCACACCGCCTCTGCTGCCAGAGACTCTGCGTTCTAGGCTCATTCCTCTTATTGTCATTCTAATTAGCTTTCAAGAAGGAAAAAAAGCCAAGCTCGCACACACACACAGAGGCCCTGGCTCAGACAAGCACAGCAACTAACAGACACACTTTCATTCACCACAGTCACAAACAGAACTAACCATACAAACAAAATTCCCAGATCCCAAGACAAATTTGAGTAAAACAGGCGCACTGAATCTGACCTTATCATCAGATTCAATTAGCTTAGCTACAGGGGATCCCTACAACGCATACAGACATGTACACTAATACACTCTCTGAGACTCCATCACAATCTCACGTACACACACTCATCGGAGGTGCGAGGTGGAGAACTGGTGCATCCCAGCGAGAGAAAAGAGGTTGAGACAATCACAGCGATGACGAGAAGACAGATGGGTGGGGGAAGCTAAACCTTCACACACATTTACCATGAGAACATCTCAGAGAGAAATGCTTTACCCCCCCAGAGAACACACACACACACACTCAGAAAACCTTTAAGGGAGGTGTATAAATTCTTGTTGCTGTTGGATCGTCTGCACAAAGTCATAAACAGGTGTTTTTGGTAAAGAAGTGCCACACTTTTTTTGTTTGTATGTGTCTGGATCTTTTGTTATTCAAAAATACATTCAAATTTCAATGCATTATTATGAATACGTTTTCAATTTCTAAATAAATATTGATATTAATTCTTTGTGTATGACTATGTGTCGAGGTTTTTATTTTATTTTATGGTTACTTCCTACACTATCTCACGACCAATTCGTACGAATTCGACAAATGATTAAAAAGTGTCTAATTCGTACTATTTCGTACGACCTCACTCGTACAATTTGTGATGGGTAGGTTTAAGGGCGGGGTAAGGGGTAGGTCATTCGTATGAATCCATACGAATTGGCCAATTCGTAAAATATGTATGATTTAGCAAAATCGTACTAATTCGTACGAGTGAGGTCGTATGAATTTTTTACGAATTAGCCACTTTTTAATCATTCGTCGAATTCGTACGATTTGGTCGTGAGATCGAGTTGTTACTTCAGGCTTTAAAATGTCAAATTGGACGGTATTTGAAAAAGCAACCTCATTTTTATTTGCAACAAATTAAATGTCTACCCTGACCACTCTCCATTCAATATTCAATGCTTTTTATTTGAGGGTTACTCCACTTGATATTTTAACTATATCACAATTTTATACATGGTATGCACCGTTATCAATCGAGAGACAAAAACACAGATATACTCAAGAGAGCATAATATAATGCATAATCATGTAAAATGGTATACAGTAAAAGTTTTTCAAAACTGTGTGATACCAAAATGAATGCAAAGATCACATTTCTAAGAACTTGCTGGCAAATGCATTTAAACTAGATTTTTAGTTCTAATTTGTCCCAATGCAACTTTTACATGATTCTGCATATGCTCTATAATTTAATATGCTCTCACACTTATGGCCATGTCTTAGTCTCTCAATAAATATGAGATCATAAAAATGCATGTATAATACAAGAAAGTCATACAGAAATGTCCTGATATAGCCTGTCAAACTGCAGGACACTGCCGGCACCCCTTCACATTTAACCCCGTGAGAACTGTTTCTGTTTATTGAGACAGACATATATATTTGTAGCCTCTGGATAATTAATTTTGTGCAGCAAAAATCCAATTACCAAAAGAAAATGGGGCTGTGTGATGTGAAATCCCAGTCTTTGAGAATCCGAACTGAACCCGAACATCCCTAGTGAAGCCATTAAAGGCATTCAGATTCTAGAAATCCTCCAGGATTGGGGATCACTCCCTGTAATATGAAAGGAAATGTACTACTCGAAACATCTTTTTCTGAGTTATTTCACATCAGTTGCATCATCCTCATCCTCCACAGATGGTGAGAATTGAGCAAATTAAAGCTCCCCCATCTGTTAAAACCCAATGATGGCTAAATTATTTCTTAACAGCCACTTGAACACGCATTATCAAAGCATTGTGAAGCTAGTGGAAAATGGCAGCTTACAACTCTCAGCAGGGCACTTCCTGACTTTTCTACGCTGTCCCGTCAAATATCTGGAGACAAGCCAGGACAAGGTTTATGGGAATTCCCTATATGTGGGAGCCCTCCTGTAGGTGGAGGGAAATTACCTGGCTAAAGCCCCGTTCACACCGCCAGCGACACTCAACGACATGCTCCCATTCATTTTTAATAGAGGCTTGTCGACTTCTGGCGACATGAGTGACAGTGACCCGTCACGACGGGAGTCACGTGACAAAAGTTCAGAAATGTTAAAGGGGTGATGAACTGAGAAATCAAATTTTCCTTGAGCTTTTGACATCCAAGAGGTCATCATATTATAAAAATATATATAAGTTTCAGAACTGAAAGCATCCTTGTTAGTCCAATAAAAGCTTTTATTGACACCAGGCTCAGCAAACGACTCGTTTTTCAAAGTGAGGAACTATGACGACAAAGAGGGTAAAAAACACCGCCCCCACAGAAGAAGATCGACGCCTACTTAAACACGGCCGGTTAAGCCCCGCCCACCGATTTGCGCATTACATAGCTAAATAACATACCGGTAGGCCTACCTCGTGATAACAAACCGGATCGAGCCAAGTTGCCAAGCAATACAAAATATTGTGCAGAGCCTGGTTGTGGAAGAAGACAGTCACTGCATAAGCTTCCGTGGTTAAACTTTATTTTTAATGACGTTCCAGCTGATGAGGGTAAAACATTGTCCGTCTGTTCACTTGATTTCACTTTGTAAACAAGACTGGATTTGCAGACCGATTAAGATTAAAGAACGGTGCTGTGCCGTCTATATTGGATAGTGCCGTCTATATTGCAACACTCGGACTCTAGGTCGAACATGTGTGGGCGAATCATTACGATTGCCATTTTACAACATTGGATGTTTTCAAAACAATTTCCCCCAAGTGCATCGACGAGTGAGTTGAAACTCATTATAATATGCAAAACTGTTATCCACTCACAGCAGTGGGTGTTTACTTCCAAGTCTTCAATGCGAGACGCCCATAAAAACCGAGCGTTTTTTAAGCTAGGCTCAAAACTAGGGTTGAAAATAGCCTATTACTTATTCATTTTGATGTTTTTGAATGTAAAAACCAAGCGAACGTCATCTCAGACAACGATATAATAAAATTTAAAAAGCCAGTTCATCACCCCTTTAACTTTATGCAAACGAGCAGCAAGCGACAACCAATGGAAGCCTGTCAGTGAAGCTCGCATCACAAGTCGAGGCAAGACAGGACGGAAATCCAGAGCAATTTTACTGCAATTTGGCTGTAACCACATCCACACACATGGATATAACAAAATGATGCGTGTAAAAGAAACTGTCGCAGTCTCAGTAAGAGTGTGATTCATTCATTGATAGTTTGTGTTGTCAATTATATGACACTGTTGCAGTTTCCCCTGCTTTATGTTGATTATTAGAGACAAGAAAATGTATTATTTACTTTTTGACAGTATGAGTGAGCTTAATTCATCATGTAAAGCAATCATGTATCTTCAGAAAATTTGGACTAAACCACTCAATTGATATGGATTAGTCTTACGATCTGTGTGTAAAAAGTGTAGAAGTGATAGTTGCGTATCTGTCAATGGAGAGTACAGAAAACGTTCAGATTTCATCAAAAAGATCATAATTTGTGTTCTGAAGATGAACGAATGTCTTACAGGTTTGGAACGACATGAGGGCGAGTCATTTATGACAGAATTTTCATTGTTGGGTGAACCATCCCTATAAATCATCTTACTAAGTATATATGAAAGATAATAATAAAAGCTCACTGAGATACCAGACAAATTTCTAACACTATTCTTCTGACATAATAATTTTATTAGCAAAATATCTCCCTACTTACTGACACACCTGGGTCGCACCCAACCAGTATCTAAAACACAACTGCCCATGTTTTGCCATAGGCTGTGTGATTAATTGAAATCGCAATAAAATCGTGATGTGAGCAATCGTGATTTCTAAACCGTAGAAAGCACGACTTTTCCTCCAGCCCCCTCAATGTGCAATATGAATGCAGCACACCTAAACCTAGTGTGAGAACAGGAAGGTTTGGAAGAAAGCACTGAAATGGGGAAGATGATCTCAGGGCAGGATAAGGACTCGAGATGATGTATCATAGAGCCAGGTAATTTGCAAGAACTGTCAAGCTATCGTTGTAGCAAAGCATTCAAACAGAACATTTTTTTTTTGCAATGGCACCTTCCCGAAACCAAGTGTACAAAAATTAATAATACAGGCATTTGCGAACTGCACAACATATGAAAAGAGTTCAAAAGCCATGAATAAATAACCAAAACAGTCACACATGCCTGAAAATATCATCAAAAAACCGTCTTCCAAAAAATGATAAAGATAAGTAGGTGTATAAGGAAATGTTAACTATGATTAATATATATATATATATATATATAGTATTTTTGTCCATATCGTACAGCCCTTGTTTTGCCACAGGACAGCAATTTTCTGTCATCTCTGAGTGAATTTAATATGAATATTGTACATAAGAAGTAACATTTATTTTTAAAAACACAATGAACATGAATAGCAGCCACAACAAGGCCAGTATAACCATAGCAATCTACAGGTCTACATGCATCACATGACTAAACACAGTCCACCACACTACAATGCGAAAATGTCATTGTCAAAATGATCAAGATAGAGCTCAGGACAAAAATGACGTCTCAGTGTGGACGGAAGGCCAAAACAAAAAAAAAGATGCGTTTTCAAATGAATCCGGATTAATGCAGACATATCCTAAGAAAGGCATCCATCTCCCAAGTGTTCAAAAATATCCATCCATTGTAAAACTATGATGCTCAACATTATATCAAGCCTGACTAAAAGTGAAAGCATCCCGAGGTTACGGCTAATAGAATGACTGATAACTTGGTTCCAGTACTGTGGACTTAACATCACTCCCTACCCCCAGCTGTAATAGCTTAATTTGTCACCCTGACACACATACAAACACACACACACACACACACTCAGCTCAAATACCTCATTAATGCCCAGCAGCCCATTATCTGAGGAGGAGGGGATGAATGCTCAAATTCAGTGCAGCCAATTTGAATATGTAATGGGCTAAAGATATAATCACTATATCTAATTCGACAATTAGAACAGATTCCAGTTTTACGCACTTGACAACTACGCTACTCCAATTTTAAAGCGGAAGAAACTTCATTAGATCAGATATTGCTTGACTACGTGTGACAGTATTTCGCATGTTATAATTGTGGAATTAGTGGGGGTCGAGCGATGCTTCAGGAGACAGAGCGGCCACGGTTATCCCCCTCCTCGTCGCGGGTCTTTCATGTCTGCACTGAGACAACAGGCATAGAGACGCGCAGAGGCTCCCTTGGGTTTACCAACACCCCCACCTCTTCCTCGAGCTCTTGACAAAGCCTTTCCAGTCACCAGTCTGACCCAGTAACCTGGCGAGCAGCTCGGGGGTGTTGAGTAGCCTCTCGCGGGCTTCCGACCGCAATCGACTCGCACAGGCCGCCGTTTGTTGAGTCCTTTTCCTGTCCCGCTTCTGGATCGGATGAGTACGTTTTCGACGGGCCTGATTGTGGCTGATGGGGAACAGTGCTACGGCTGAATGTGCTAATCCGGTTAGACACAGGCATCTTTCTTTGCAGAACCCCCTACTTAAAAATCGACCTAGGACGTACAGTGTTCCCAAGCTGTAAATAACAATACTCGCATATAAACCAAACCACTGGCACGCAAATGATACGAAACCGAGGAATCGCATCCAAACGATGACACTCTCCTAATTTATGGCGCATAATTGTGCTTATGAACGTGCGTGCTGCTATAATTATATAAACGTTCCCCATCTAGTCGTGCAGGCCCTGAGAGCGGCGTCACTGCGAGCTACAGTTCCCTCTCCATTTCAGGCGATGGTTCAGGAGCTCATGAAATATTGAGAGCATGCAGGCGGCTGAGGGGTGCCGTGAGTTTTTTAGCTGCACGACTCGACAATCAGGTCTAATTAAAGGATTGCAATTTTTAGGCGTCAGGAGGGGTGAGGAAAAACACATTTATCTTACCCCCTGGTTCCCCTTGAAGCAAATTGCCGGTTGATTTGGTAAGGACCCCTGGGGACAGAAGAAAAAAAGGTGTTGGTTAGCATCAACTATTATTATACAAAGGATTAGAAAGAAACAAAGACATCCTGAAAATGGAATCTCCTGAAGACGCTTTAAGACAAACAACGCAAATGTACCACAGTCTTGAAACTGAAAATTCTCATCATTTACTGTCCTTTCAAACCTGTGTGACAAGTTTTTTTCCCTATATAATGTAAGTCAATAGGTCCCAGAACAAAATATTAACTTTCATTGTATGAGGAAAAAAGTCATATAGGTTTAGAGCGGCAAGAGGCGGGTTTTCATTCTATTAAGTGTTTAATTGCCCACAATGCCAGCATTTCCACAAGCTGTGTTTAGGCACTAACTTCAGTGAAATATCATGCCTACCTATTACCCTCCCTTCCCAGTAATTACAGTCTCCCGTTACTTGCTAGCCCTCATCGACAGAGGCACAGCTCCCTCCTGTATTAATTCATGCAGACTGCGTGTGAGGGGGGTTGCTTTCAAGAGAATGAAAGGCTGGCTGTCACTGGCCTCTCAGCAGTGTCATGGCTCTGCTTGTGCGAGCCTAAAGATCAAGGCCGGGCTTTGCTAATCTGCACTGGAATGCGTCCGATTAATAAATCTCGACTTGAAAGACTTAACATGAGTCAATCAAATGTTATTGTGCGAGGCGTGGATGAGTGCGAGGATGTTGAGTGAAAAAGTGGGGGTGGGACAGGGCAAACATCATGGGAAAAGCTTTTAGCCAACAAATTTTGAGCACTAATTAGGACTAAAGAAGGTCCATCAAACTAAATCAAGCAGCCCTGGACATTATCTACCCCGTGGTGTTTGTCCGCCACATAAAGCGTGTACAAATAGGCCTTTTATATAACCATCTCTTGCGAGCTGTGTGTTGAGCTTTTAACACTCAGCTCAGTCCAACGTCCAGGAGCATTAACGCCATATATATATGAAACAGACTCATTCACATCAGTGACGTAAATTACCGAGACAAAAGGGAGGAAAAACATTAGGCTTCCCCCAGTATAGCTCGAAACCATTAAGCAAGGTCAAAAGATAGCACTTATTATCTTTAAGGTACAGCTGGAGCTTTGGTCAACAAGCATGTTTATCTATTATGGATGTTACAGGGAGAGGCCGCAATGTCACACTCTTAGACATACAGCGCAGCTCAAGTTGCTTATTAAAAAAATATTGGCTTATTGGTTTTTGCGTTTGTTGCTGTGGTCGGATTAGTGGCTAAACATTACTGAAGGGGGTTGTGGTGCTGTAGCTAACTTGAACTTTGTTTTTTTTTCTAATTGTAGAGCAGCTTATACGCACATAACGAGTACAGGTCAGAGGAGGACAGTGAGGTATCTAGTGACCTGAATTGACCATGTCCTTGATTATAATACAATAAAGAAATTGTTCGTATTTTCACTTCTGGCCTAATTTGTAATTAATAAGCTAGCGAGGTCTCACATGAGCATATGTCAGACTGACAGAGCCACAGCTCCACCCATACATTGTCGATAATTTATTACTTCTTACTCGTAAAATTAAATGGAAACACTTTATGTTAGGTGTCTTTAACAACTAAACAGGCCTATATATATAATTGTTAGGTATTGTGTTCATGTTGTATTGCAAAACACTTGCTGCTTTTGAGGTGGGATACGGTTACGTTTAGCATTTTTCACATATCAGTACAATATAAAAAACGTAAAGTGTACGCAATAAGTGCATGTTATCAAATTATTAATTAAAAAACGTGATAGTAGTTGGACATAAATGTATAGTTTATGCGATAATACATATAAATAGGACCAGAACTGAGTATTGAAATGTATGCTAACAGACAATGGAAATGACAAACCACATTAAATGCATCTATCTATCTATCTATCTATCTATCTATCTATCTATCTATCTATCTATCTATCTAGACAAAGAGTTAAAAAAAAATCCAACAGATTATTAAGGAATCCCCACCAGAACCCAAAATATAACTCATCCCATCGTGTTATCTCTACTTTTCACTCAATTTACTAGGTCACGTATTATTGACAAAAGAACATTCATATGGAGCTCCTTGCAAGCTCGAGGAAGTCTTTTCGTGTTCTGATTGGGCACTACACCGCTTGGCTGACCAATGAGCGATGACATCGGGACGGCGTCCAAGCGTTTAAAGGTCTAACAACAATACGACAGAGCATGCCAACAAAAATACACCTTGACCGTCCAATCATCGTCAAGAAGCGCTGTGGTTGAGATGAAGCTGACTGACCAAGCGCCCCGACCAGCTGGCGTACACGTTTTACCGCTCAAGTATTGATATTACTGGAATCTGTACTGTAGAACCGACGGTGACAATGAAAAGTATTGATTACGAAGGATAACTGGTAAAGTGCAGCTTTCCTTTGCGCGAGGCGAACATTGCTCTTAAAGGGATAGTTCACCTAAAATAAAACTCATTTAACCGCTCGCGTGCCGTTCAAAACCCGTCTGATTTTATTTTTTCCTTGGAACACAAAACACTTACTGCGTCAAGTTCCTATTCACTTACAGTGCATTTTTTTTGTTGTTGCACAATAAAAGTGAATAGGGACTGAGGCTGTCATTACGTCGAACATCTTCCGTTTTTAGTAAGAAACAGTCATAAAGGTTTGTAATACCATATAATATTTTCGTTATAAATGCCATTGACTGTTGCCATGCAATTGGCACATTTAAGTTAACAACTTCAAGAACTTATTATAAACTTAAATGTTAAATGCGCACAAGTACGCTTGATAGTTCGCTAAATCTTGCAGCGAATTGAAATGCGAATAAATAAAATATTTCATAGAGAAATAAAAAAATAACTATTTAAATTGTTAGGCTAAATGCTACTCGATTAGTTCGAGCTTGAACCTTGAGCCCCTCTCAGACCGTAAGATCCCCGTGAGTGTTCTAGGTAAAAATCTTTTTAAAATGATCATAATTTAATAGGCAAAGCAATATCTAGCATTAAGACAGTGTCATGCTGCATTTCGTATCACTTGTCAGAAAAGAATTAAGAGACGCCTTATGTTGGATCTAAAATGGGAGATTTTGTAAAGCCAATTTCAACTGGCTTAACGTAAAAATAAAGCGATTCACATTTGTTTAATTTTGTCACGATATAAAAATGTCAATAAGTTACAATAAATAAAAACGAACTTTAACACACGACAGTATAGGCTAACAACTGGATGTGTCCGATTTCCTCCTGTTAGGCTACTATGTCCCTGCTCAAACAGCATATTGCACATGAAGTGACGTAGGCGACTCTTCCTAAATAAATCAACACTTTACAAACAGCCAACTGTTATGAAGTTGCGAGTTCCTAACTTTTCTTTCTGTCCAATTGAGACCAGTGGAGCAAATAAACACTGACGAAATCGTACCAAACGCGTTACCTTGAGATTCTGATAGGCTTCCAGCGTCCGGATGGCAGTGTCTGTTAGCTTGACGTGAAAGATGGTTTTGTTGGGAATGCTTTTATTAATCTTTCCACAGGAGAGTCCATATCGATGCTCCTGTCTCAACGCTGCCATGTCTGGAACTGAGGTGAAGTGGCGACATTCTAGTCCAAACGTCATTCTCAGCTGGGCGGGGTTACGAGACAGCGTTGTCGCGACGTCATAGACACACACAGACACAGACACACACACACACACAAACGTTGTGTTTTCATGTTTTCTGGAGAATTTCCACAAACATAATAATTTTTTATATTGTTATTAATCCCCTAACCCTAAACCTATAAATCACAGAAAACGTTCTGCATTTTTACATGTTCAAAAAATATATTTTAGTCTCATTTATAAGCTGTTTTTCTCATGGAGACCAAAAAATGTTCCCACACAGACGAGATTTCAGATATTGCCATCTTTGTTGGGGACATTTTGTTTTGGACACCACACACACACACACACACACATAATTTGCATGAGTATTTCAACATTAAACTAGGATATATATGTAAATGTATATATATTAGAACATAAATAGAAAAATAATTACAGTATAGTAATAATGTAAAATATCAAATGAAGTCTCAAAAAATCTCAAAATGTTTTTCATGATTTGTAATCGCAACATTTTTTTCTTTTGTCAAATCAACTTAAATAATTTATGTAGTTCAGATAACATAATATGTTGAGTTTCTGATGATTAAATCAATCTCCGTTGTTTTAACTCAATTTTTACATTTCAATGAACTTAAAATTTTAAGGCAACCAGGTTACTTCATTTTTTAAGTTAAACCAACAAAACTTTTTACAGTAAACTCTATGTTAAATCCTCTTTTCCGCCTGTATATCAAATGTCATTCAAAATATATTTTTCTTGAAACCATTCAGTTGAAAAGCAACAGTTATCAGTATGAAATAAACCAAACAAATGGGCATGCCTGAGGGAAATGAATTACAGTGTCAATTGCAAATCTTGGAGATGTGGTATTAAAGAAATCCATGTGAACAAAATGATGAGGGAAAAGCTCGGACTGTCATTTTAAATATAGATTAAAATGTGCATACAGAAAAATGATTCACTTAATCTAGCCAGGCAATCATCTGCACCTTTTAAGCATGCAAACAGATGAGGTGAAATGGACAGTGAGGGGGGGGGGGGGGGGGAACAGAGAATTTAGGTTAATTGGAAGACATAATCCCCAACAGACAAGGTGCTTGGGCCTTTGGATTAAGGAGCTCTCTCATAGTCTCTAATGGAAACTCTACTTGCCATATGGCTGTCTGAGATACAGGGACATCTAAACCCGGCTGTGCAGGCAATATATGTTATCTTGAATTGTGGTTTATAATAAAAACATGCCACTGACTCTACAATTGTTTGGAGACTCTATGTGTACATTAAAATTAAATATACAGATGAGTTTAAGGCAAACAGAGCCATAACTGAAGTGTCAGAGCCTTATAGGAATGGATCAAGTACATGACATTCACTAAACTTCAAATAGGAAGCAATTTGTAAAGAAAATGGTCAACACATTGGAAATCCATAAGTCTTGAGTTTCATCTCTGAAACTCCCTTCCTTTCCAAAAAAACTGTTTGGGGATTTTACATTTAGATGACAAAATTACAGAGTTGGCAAGGTTTCCACAGTATGTGGCAATCTTGAAAGATTTGGGCTCACCAAATTTATAAACACACATGAGTTTTTCTTACATAAAAGTGCCATTCTTTCTAACAGTAAGTCGCTTAGTCATCAGCTTAGTGACTATTCACAGAACTCCACCACAGCTGCTCAAGTGCCATTTTAAGGCCCGGGTTAAACAAGAAGTCAGTCCTGTGGCCTTTGGTTAATCTTACTCTCGCCATAAACAGTGCCGGCAGCCTCTGGAGAATCCAGAGAGCAAATACAAATCTCTAGTGTGTTTCATCTTTAGAGACAAATCCAAGATCAACATTCTCAAAGCTGCATATTAAGTCACATCCGTGTACTTTTACATTTGAATTTGACGGACTAATGCTGCACTGCTAAACAGTGCAATCATTTTGTGTTTATTATCCCTCACTCAGCTGCATATTATCAGTCACTCAACTGCATAATTTAAAGTTTATATGTACGTAAATGTTATTGTTGCCAGTCGAGTGTTGTTGATTGATTGTTGTTTTAAATATGTATTTAAGTGTGTTTTAATAAGTGTCAAATAATCATGCATAAGGTCATTGAAAAGGCTTGTCTTGTCTTGAAAATTATGCATGGCTCATTGATGTCTCTTTTACACTCGGCATGTTGCAAACCTGGAAAAACCTGTTCATGTGTTCGCACAGAGGGTTATCCACGGTCAATGCCTGTTCTCCTAACGAGAATATGGTATAGGATTTTCTTATTACCTTTGCTCAGTTTCTAAACAAATATCCATTTGAATTTTGTTCTGCCAATATAAGTAAAATTGCATAAGAACGATGTCGACTCTACCATTTAAAAGTTTGGGGTCAGTAAGAATTTTTATTTTTTTTCTATTCAACAAGATTGCGTTTCATTTATAAAAAGTGATAAAACGTTACAGATTTTTGTATTTTGAACAGTGGGGATATACAGTATTATTCCTGTAAATTAAAATATGGTATTTGTAATGTAAAGGAAACATACAGTACTCTTACTGTAAATTAAATTACAGTACTGGTACTGTAAACACTTTTTACAGTACCTTACTGGCATCCAGCTGCCAGTAAGTTACTGTAAAATGTATTGTAAATCGTAAAAATAAATCGAATTATGTAATAGGAAAGCAATTCTAATACTGTATATAAAAATACAGTAGTTGTACTCATGAATACAATATACAATATTATTCCTGTAAATTAAAATATGGTACTTGTACTGTAAATGAAAAATACAGAACTCATACCGTAAACTGTCTTACAGTAAATTAAATTACTGATACTGTAAACATTTTTACAGTAACTTACTGGCATCCATCTGCCAGTAAGTATATATACAGTATTTATTAGGAAATATGTTTATATTGCATTATATTGTAAGTAAAAACAACCACAATAGCAAACAGTCCCTGAAGTCCTCTTATTGGCGGACGCATTCATGGACACAGTATTATGGGACGACGTGATGAAGTCATTAAGAAGCTTACAGACGTTGGGGCAGATTAGATTTTGCTCTTCTAATCCAACAGATTATCACTGCGCACAACTCTACTGACCAGGCTTTACGTTTCAACACAATTCTCATGCATTGACCATTTCTTGCATCCTTCGATACAAACAAATCAACAAATTCACTGCAAAACACAACAACAAGGACCATTTTACGAGATCTGCAGGAAATGGACTGGCCACAGATGGGATTTATTTCATGCAGGGATGCATTTCCATGGTAATTCTATTAGAGTCCATGTGGACGTGGCGCTTTAGAAAATACTACGTGCTGTCACTAATGGATCGGCTTGGCAGTTGAATAGCAGCGACATCAAACCTGGCGTGTGACCTGTGCTAGAAAGACATTCAGCACTTTTAGGAAGAGATAAATGGTATCCATTGCACCGTGTGGGGACATGGAACCAGAAGCTGGAGAACTGGAGGAGGAGACAACATTGGAGACTGAAATGTTTGTAAAATCAGTTGGGGACAAAGAGAAGAGGGATCTCTTGCAGGTGCTCCAAGAACCAATCATGGAGCTGCAGAGAATGAATATCACAGGGAAGGAGGATGAAGAAGGAAGTGAGAGGAAAGATGAAATGGAGAATGAAGAGGTAGAAGAAATGAAGTGTGCTGAAAACTTGAGCAACATGCCCACAGATGCTAACGACTCCATCAGCGACCCAACCAATGAGCCCATTCCCTCAAATACTCCCATCAGCCCACCTGAGACCAATGAATCAGACACAGAGGACAGGAGAACACTGACAAAGACTCCCAGCTTTGGGAAATCAGTTCGGTTTAAGGACATTGAAGCAGTGGAAGAAAGGGACAGCTCAGAAGACTCTCTTTTTCCAGATTTTGACAATGAAGAGTGGACGAGCACCAGCTTTGAGGAGCTGTTCCTGGCAGACGACTGGGTGGATGTTACAGGTATGTGCATGATGACATATTTGTATAGTCTGAAACAAATAAAACACTCTAGCCAGGAAATCATTGAAAATCCCCCAAAACCTGTATCTTTGCTAAACGCCTAAAAGGGCATTTTCATAGAGATGCCAATGCTTATAAGGACTCTTTTGAGTTCCCAAAAGTTCTTAAAATAACTTAAACTGTGGTCATATTTAACATTGATCAGCAATTTGCGTGAGAGAAATACAAGCATTTCAATAAGAATCAGTACATTCCCTACGCAGAATTTGGAACCGATTCAAGTTGGTCTTGTAGATTTGTCTTGTTGACCAACAGAAAGCTGCTTGGTTGGAGAGTAAGTGACTTCTATTGGCGCTGTAGGCCTACATGCTTCATACAACAATACAGTATTGACAATAAACAATGGAGATTTTTTTTAAGCACAAATTCAAATTTGTATGAAGAACATTTTAGTGATCTAAAGAACATTCCAAAGAACATTTTGTTCAATTGAAAGCTCCATTGGTGTTTAAGGTTCTTCAATTTACTATAGATGCCAACAAAGAACCACTATTTTTAAGAATGTACGATGTACTGCTGATGTAATGTTTTGGATGTTGTTCTACACCATGTGACGTTGATGTCCCCAATAATCTTCTTGAAGGGTTAGTTCACCCTTGTAATTTCCAAACTAAGAAAACTGTCTCTGTGTTTTTTGTTCAAACCGCAGAGTTCAATGTTGTTTTGGACTCCGTTGACCAGCCCGTTCTCATCCCAAGGCCCATATACTGACACTTTTGACAAAGCGTAGACATCCAACGCAAATGGCACCCTTTAGCATCAATATGAGACGCAGATATCTATGGGCCAGAAGATGCCTCCTAAGCCCCTCCGGAAAATACACGGATAAAGTGACCCGGCATTTGTCCCGGGATTGTTTGAGTTCGGTTCATTCACACCACCAGTGATTTGCCGGGATCTGTGAATGCGTTCACACACAACCCGTAAAGATCCCAGAAAGACACATGATGTCAGGATGAGCAACATGACATCATGACTTTTGCGTAAACATACACGCCACTTTCGAGTCAAGTGGCGTGTTATCTTGACGCTTTTTGAGCTATCCGCATGTATCCGCGTGTATGCGTGTATGTCTACGCAATTAACGTCCGCGTCATTCCGCGTGTCTGTACAAGCCATCAAATGTCTGAGCGAAACGAAGCAAAATGTACATCTACATCTGGGGAGCTATCTTTTCTTTCCTAGGATGGTAAGGGAACAATCATAAATGCCATTAACCCCAGTCACGGGTAGTTTTAGGGACGGGATTGAGGTAAGTCATATATTTATATATACACAGTAATAACGTTAAGTCAACGGCGTTCATAAACACGCTGAAAAGCGACTTTGCGTGTAGATAGCACGCTAAAAATGGAAATACGAATTGGCATGTCATACACACGCTACTTCATGAGATCAGTCTGGGATGAGATGTGTAACGTACACGTCGAAAACATGTACACGCGCATACCGTTCCACGAAGCTGGTGAACGATCTCAGCTTCAGCGTGGATGGTGAGGAGCTCCTAGTCTCTACTTCGTTCCAGTTTGCAGACATTTGTTCGTCCTTTCTTTGTTGCTAACGAACACAAACTTTCTTCTAAGAGCAACAGAGTCGCGCGATGGCACGAGCGTCATGACTATGACACACCCCTTACGGCATTGGTCCTGGCTTTTGTTCACACAGCGCGCATTACGGAACTGATTCCGGCAATGTTACTAGGTTCCCAACCCGGCATCGATGCCGTTATCAATTTCAGGTCGTGTTTGCGTTCACACAGAAGGCGTTCTGGCAATTTCCCGGGATCAATGCGGTCTGTGAAAGGGGCTCTAGTGATCTAACCCTAACCCTACCCATAACCGAAGCTTGTTAAATTGACGCTAAAGGGTGCCATGTGCGTTGGATGTATACGCATTGTCAAAAGCGTCACTATTTAACGCCCTGGGATGAGAATGCGAGTAATTTTTTGTTCCACAACAGAAAAAAAAGTAAATGGCAGCTAGTTGGAAGGAAAAGGTTACTAGCTTAGCCAGAAAGACACCACACCAAGAACACCACACAGTTTTACACTACTGCTTTAGGGTCTGTTGATCTCTTTCCCCTCCCCCGTTTTCACTCCACTACCCCAACCGCCTGTAGATGACCGCCTGCTCAGGAAGAAGGTGTTACAGGCCAGTCCCGAGAATGCCATGACCCCGGCTTGGGGCCAAGAGGTCACGCTAAAAATGCAGGGTGTGCTAGAGGATAGGACTGTGGTGGAGAAAGACTGCAAGCTGGTCTTCGTTATCGGAGAGGGAGATGTCAACCAGGTGAGACACCACACGAACACACACACACACGCACAGGAAACTCTGAAACACCTGCCTGCATCTTGTCTATCACCTCGCACCTGCTGCCTTTCGAGTTTTCCATAGGGATTAACCTGTGTTTTCACATGTCGAGCTCTGTATGTGTTTACTCAAGGCTGGGAAAAAGTCACCTCCTTGCTGATTCACTTTTCAATGGAAAGTTAGTAAGGTCAATCTTGTTTGCCAACACTGCATTAAAGCCTTGAAGACTGCAAATAAGCGTTGTTTTCTTAAGTTATCTTGTTGAGACTAAATCTATAAACTTACAGTCAAATCTACACAGTATGTGTTCTCTGAAGTTTAAAATGTGCCCGTTCTGCGTGTATAGGCCTTGGAGGAGTGCACCCTTTCAATGAAGCAAGGGGAGATCGCTTTACTTCTTGCAGACTCTCAATACACCTATGGACTCCTGGGAAGGTAAGAGAGAAAATATACCTGTGTTATTAGTCCAATAGTGTGCACACTACTGACTGGGTTTTGGACTAAAATACAAGCAGGTGAATTTAGGTTTTTAACATTCTGTTATAAGTTAGAAATTTAGGTTTGGGAGGGTAGAGAGCACATCAGTTTGAAAAAGTCAAGTGGTTTCTATCTGGACAGAGTCCTTTTATACCTGTTGCTCTCAGGGCAAATGGTCGGTCCTCAGTAGCTTGTTTAATGAACCATGAACAGCAGCAGATGGCTTTCCCAAAACACCATTGAGGACGTTCAGGATCAGGAACCCCTCCCCTATCCTCTTAATTCTTTAACTATAGGCCATCATTTTGTTTAACCACTTGCTTCACTCACTAATTTACATCGTGAGGGTGAAAACTCACTAAAATGAGAGTTTAGTTTTACTTACATGGCTGATGTGTATCTTTTCAGAAGTAAAAAGGGGAAAACAGTGCTGCCCGAATCAGCATATTCCCTGGAATTTGTGACACATACATCAGATGATGGCAAAACTGACCCCTTATCAAGCAACCCACACATTTAGTGATATAAATATAAAAAAAAAGTAGTTGGCTACTGTACAGGCAGTAAGTGACCAACATAATTATAGAAAATAATAAAGAAAAACTAAAGATATACATATATATAGGGTTGGGTATCGAGAATCGAGTATTGATTGGAACCGGGACTAACTTTTCGTTTTTCCTGGAATCGTTTCAAAGTAAAAATTTCGATTTCAAGTTTCGATATTCACAGTCCGCCTACCAGAAGAAGAAACCGCTGAACAACACCAATGAAGAAGCGTCTACCGGAAGTGTTGGCATAACCACGCGAGTTGAACATGAGTAGCTTACGTCGGCGGTCGAAAGTGTGTCACTTTTCTAAAAATAACAAAATCTCGGCAAAAATTTGTGACAAAAGGAGTATTTCCTTCAGAAAGACCGTTGGTTAGCAAGGTTAGCTAAACTTTTTTGACCCTGCCACTTAAAAGAATCGGAATCGAGAATCGTTGGGAACCGGAATCGAAACAAGGAATCGGAATCAGAATCGTTCAAATTCAAACGATACACAACCCTACATATATATCCCCAAAAAAAGTCTGTTTTTTATGTTTAATGATTGGAAAAGAACAGCATTTATTTGAAACAGACATATTTAAACAATGTAGAAGTCTTTACTGTCAGTTTTATTAACCAATTTAATGCTAAAAAGTATTCATTTCTTTCATATATATATATATATATATATATATATATATATATATATTTAATGCTTTAGACATTTAGTAAATGAGGCTAGTACTGTTATAAATACCTGTTTCATTTTCCATGTGTTTGTATTCACATGTTCACAAAGTAAATCCATGCATGTCGATAAGTGAACCGGTCATGTGTTTTTCAGAAGACGTTCCAGAATTATAGATTTTCCATTGTGAATCGCCTTCAAATCAATTGCACGGGTAACATGTGCTGTTTCCTGTTCAAAGTGCCTTAGTTCAATGCAATATGACATTTGCGTACCCTCCGTCAGATTTGTGATGAGTTCAGACGAGATGCAGATCCCTGCCTGTGATTTAGAGGCATGAATTTACTTATTGCAGATTTACTCGTAAGTACAAAATGACCAGAGATTACAGAGATCCTGGGGGACCGGGAGTTGGGGTCATGTTGCTGTTCTCGTATCATGATTGTGGTCTTGAGCTTTGACCTGTTTGTATGCTAACTACACGAGCGCACAAGTGTGTCTATGTGTGCGTGCAGCGCGTGAGAGGGCTCAGGAGTGATCGTTAGCTCTGGCTTGTAGCAGTGCAGACCCAAGGGCTGAAGGGACATGCTCCTGTGTGATTCTCTCTCTTTGGCCCTGTTATGAGTGGCGTCCGCTGGGAACTGTGAGAGACAGACCGATCCGCAGTTAATGGTTGTTTTGATGCGACTGATTAGGACTGTGTGCGGCAAACTTAAATTTAGCCCTGGCCCAAAGGTAGACCTCACAGGATTCTTGGCAGCAGTTAAAAGGATGACAGCAAAGCCACTGTGACAACATCTCCTCCCATGGCACTCAATAGGTACAACGCACACACACACATATGGATACACGCACACCTACACACCAACAATGCTTCCCTAAATGCAGCTGCGTTTAGTAAAGGTGCTAAAAGTATACACTATTAAAAATAAAAGTTCCATAAGGGAATTTTTTCACAACGATGCTATAGAAGAACCTTATTTGGTTAAGGATTTAAGATAAGGATTTATTGAGTCAACATGTCATGCAAACAAGAAACTATGCTTTTAACCACAGAGTGAGAGCTGTCATTCTAACCACACAACTTTGCGATACTGTTTGCGAAACAATGACTCACACACCCTAGAGCCGTACTGAGAGACTGGGAAGAGAGGTGCTGCAACAATGTCAGATAATGTGTTTGTTTTTTGAACATTCAAGCTTAAAAACCTATTCTGGTAGACCTCAAAATCAAGACACTGAAAAAGGGCATAATATGGCTTATTTAATAATCTAAAGAACTGTTTTCCACTATGAAGAACCTTTTGTGGAATTAAATGTTTCCATGACTGGGTTCTTTAATAAAGAACCTTTACTTTTAAAGCTACACTGTGTGATTTTTACCCCCATCTAGCGGTGAAAAGGTATATGACCATCCAGTGAATATTAGTTTCTGTTACTCTCAATTCCGATTTCGTTTTGACTCCTACGGTGGCCAATGTAGTCCGAGATTAACATGGCTTCCAGTTTGACCTCGTCCATGAGTGTTAACTCAAACGTAAACGCGAAAGGCGAAGCTTGAATTAACGGGTATGTCCCTCTTTGGCTAATGTACTTTCAAGATGGAGGGGCAACATGGCGACCGACATTAGAACCCCTTACCCATATGTATTTTCAATGGCATATTATACACTACCGAGAATACTTTATTACTTGAACGAAGTAAATATACATTATTGAGCACATATATTTTTGAAAGAACTAAGTGTTTTTAGCTAACAATAAAATAAAGGGGTTACACAGTGTTGCTTTAAGAATGTATACATACACTGTAAAAAAAATATATCATGATTTTAGATTATGGTGTAAAAATGCTACGGTGAAAAACTGTTAATAGGCTAACAGAAAGTTTCCGTACTATAACCGGTGAATAACTGTGATAGATCTAATCGTACATGCATTTTTACAGTAAAATACCGTTAAAAAAAATGTATTTGTTTTTTTTTTCCCAAACAGTTATGTAGGCTACAATAGGTACATTTAATGTTGTTAAATTAATTATTATAGCATTTTTAAAATTTCATGTGTGTTAACGCGGTGTTTAGTGTTTGTGTGAATGACACATGTGCAGCTTCTCAGTGTGTGGGAATGCTGCTTGTGATGAACTTTGATTCATCATGTGACTCTCATCACCACTGTTATTGGTGGTTGTCAATGTATTACAATGATACAAAACAGATATCAGTACTTCAATAAATTGTTAATTAAACATTATGTCAGATAATAAAATACTTATAAATTTAAATTTAATATAAATTTAAGTTAAATCTGTAAAACGTAGAATGTTGCTACCGTATTTTTCACGGTCAATTTCTGGCAATTTTTTTAAGCTGCCAGTTTTTTTTACCGTAAATTTCACAGAATTTTTTTTACAATCTAGATTTGAACTGCCCAATATACTTTAAAAAAGGGAACAGGATAATACAACCAGGGCTGTTAGATATTTGAGAACTGAACATGATAAAGGCTTCTTTGACAAAAAAAAAAAGCATCACCTCCAACATGTTTTCGTATTTGACAACTGTGACGGCTTGTCAAAGTGGCAGTACGGCAGATGGAGGGAGAGGGAAGTGTCTGAGAGGAAGCTTCTGAGGTAAGAAGTGAAAAAAGAGAAAGAGTTAAAAGGAGCATGAGAAAAAAAAATCTCATTTAGTTTCTCTCCAGTGGCTGTGGCACGTATTGACTAAGCCCTGTCGGTAGCCTGTTACAGACAGCGCCGTCTCCACCAAGAGCACTTCACAGCTTTTTGTTGGAGCCGACGGCAGACAGACTGATTCAACTGACTGTGATTGGAGTCACAGTGTTGTGTAGAAGAGTGCTTTTTCTTTCCGTCTCTAATGCATGCATCAGTGGCTTATTAGTTATGGAACAGCAGGTGACTATTTTCTCATTAATGGAGATGGATCAAGGTTAAAGCACACCCATGTTGATCTCCCGAAGAAAAGCACATTAGAGAAAGCAAGTGACTCTGATCACATCTCAATGTTGCTTTGGCCAAGATCAAAATATTGCAGATAGTTTCCAAATGTGTGAGAACATAGACTGGACCTCATTAGTCACTGACCTGTAGGCATACAAATAAAAGTACATCTGAAGCTTTCAACAAATACCAAGATATTATAAAAAAAAAATGTTATTTTTAACTTTATTATTATTAAAAATATTTTTCAGTAATTGAAATTAAGCTGAAATTGAATACAATCTCAATAATAGATAAAAAAACTAAGAAATTAAGAAAAGTTTCCCCAGTAACTATTTAAATATAAAAGTTGAGGTTGAAGTACTATTTCTAAAATGTAAAAATAAATAAATTAAAGGTAAAAATAAATACAAAATACCAAAGGACATTAATAATAATAAAATGAGTATAAATTAAACTAAAATGAAAACTGAACATATACAAATTAAAAGCTAATTCAAATATGAATAAATATTATAATTTTTTTTTTTAAATAGAAAAAATAATACTAATATAATAATAAGAAAAAATTACAGTGGCTCAAAAACAAGGATTTTTTTATCATTAGTATTTATTTTAACAGCCAACATTTTTTTGGCGGCACCACAAAAATATAAACTTTTATAAACTTTACAAAATGTTTTATCCATATAAATTCATAAACACAGTTTTGACTATCATGACAAGTCATTTTTGCAGCACTGGCCCAAAACTCTCTCACAGATCATCCTTATTATTGAACCCTGATGTGATTGTCTTTATGATGATGATACAGCTTCAAAATGGGCCATTCACTATACACTAAGTAATGCCATAGTAGCCTTTAAATTCCTAGTTATTGTTTTATCCATGAATTATTATGTCATTCTAGCAGATGGCAGAGAAGATGATCTGTTTACAGCAAAAGTGCTGCTGGTGTTTGTCGAAAAGCTTTCCACACATTCAATTTGTTGTGACTCACCGCCACCATTTAATTTATGTTTGGCATTTGCATAGAATATGCCAAAGACAGCGATGATACCGAAATCCCAGACCTTTTGAAAAACGCTCCTAATACAAATGAGTCACGCATTTTGCTGGAAAACACGATAGCAGATCACCGCTCACCCCCTCACCCTCCATCACACAAACACACATTACTGCTTTCTCACTGGCACACACTAAAAACACACATAGATAGACAAACACACCCTCACTGTGAACCCCACACTCCTCTTTTCTCTCTCTCAAGCTTTTATCTGTATACTTGCCGGAATCCAACACCCCCGACAGATAAACACGCTGGACATGGGCAAATAATAAATTAGCGTGTGAGCCGAGTACAAAAGTTCTCTAGCCAAACAGAGCCGTGTGTGTGTGTGTGTGTGTGTGTGTATGTGTGTTATGGCAGAAACACAATGCTGTCTTCTCCAGCATGCGCGAAGACGAGGACCACCTTCTTGTTGGTCTTGGCGGAGAGACTCAATGAGCCGTGATAGAGAGGAAAGTGTGTATTTACTCGGACATCGAGACATGTCGTAAACTTTTATGAACAAACCCCAGATGGCTTGGGATGAGCTGGAGTGGATCACGAACAAAAATATCAAGCTGAAATTGTCTCATAAAAAACTGGTTGTGTTCATGTTTAAAGTAAAACCCTGTCCCTAAATGACCCCGAACAAGCGCAGGGCTCACTAGTGGAAGATCCAGTCAGCAAATATACAGGCATAGTGGAACGACTGGGATTGAACATAAGGAGAGCCTGAGGACACCTTAGCTCTTGCATTATGGCCTTTTCAGGGAAAAGCTGTAGTTAAATACGCTAAAGTTAAAAACAAATCCTTACCATTTGTCGTGGGCCGGTAAATTGCAAGTTAGCTTGGCATTAAAGGTAACTTAAAAGTGAGCCTCACTCAAATCCTCACCTAGAATTAAAGGAATATTTTAGGTTCAAAATCAGTTAAAGGGATACTCCACTTTTTTTGGAAATAGGCTCATTTTACCCCCCCCCCCCAATTAAACTTGGCATTTATTCACTCTCAGAATGAAAGAATTGGTGCAAACATATTGAGCTTTTAAGCAAACATGTTGTGAGCATTGGATGTGTGACATGAAGAGACGTCTCTCCTATCATCTGAATGTCAAATTGTGAGATGAGGATTTTGTGAGTGAACTGTATGTGCCATTGATAAAAACCTTCCGGCTGCACTGACATATGACACATTCTGTGCTCGCGCGCACAATCACACACTCGTACTCGCGCAGCCAAGTGATGAGTCTGTTCACAGCATGGCTTAACACACACACACAGCTCCAGGTTCTGGTGACTGTTAGCGGACCAAATCATGAGAAAGAGCAGATGAACAGAACTAGCAGTGGCTTCTCTCACTCAGAGAAAGTGACTCAACTATTCAAATCCACAAGTATCAAAAATCTGTTTTGGCAAAACCAATCTTGTGCTCCATGCAGAAAGACACAATGGAAACGCATAGATTGTGATCTGATTAGTTGTTTTAGCTAACTTCACTAACAATAAGAAATGTGTTTTTACAGCATTATTATTTAATGTTAATTAATAAAACTGATGTTAACTAATGAAACCTTACTGCAGTGTTATCATTTTTATTTGCGCAATTGCAACTTTATATAGCCCAATGTTTCCAAAATTTCTTTTCTTTCTATTTTTAACTCTGAGGTAAAAAATAAATAAATAAATAAATAAAAATATCTGTTCCTGCGTGGTGAACGTGAGTACAACATGTTCCTGGATCAACATCTTCATTGATACTGGAACAACATACAATCAACCAATCCAAGTTTGAGGGTCAAGTTTACAGTTTATGTCAAGTTTAAGCTTACAACAGGGTTCGGTGCTTCTACATCTGAGCTATTCACCTATTATGTACCTCAAATTTTAGGGATAATTTATGGGTAGGGTTAGGTTTAGGGGTAGGGATTGGGTTTATGAATACATTTTCCGACAGGAATTTTGTTCCAGGATCAACAAAATATGTTTTACTTAGCAAATCACAGTGGCCATATATTTGTTTAGGCGGTTCATAAGTGGGATGTGGGGATATGGCACTATTTCCCTCATGCATCAGTGAGTGTGTGTTCTCAAGAGAACTTGAGAAATTGGATGACTCACGGTGAGTGACCAATCACTGCTGACGTGCAACCCGGGAGCTGCATTGTTATGAAGAAGAGCTTTTGAGAATACTGCCAGGAAGCCTCAACAATAACATGCAAGTGTGTGTGTGGTTCAGGTATACCGGCCTACGTTAGCTATTACGACAAAATATCCCCCGAATGATGGCAATATATCCGAAATTCTTTTCCTTGTGGGAATAATTTTTTGGCCCCCATGAGGAAAGCAGCTTATAAATAATACTAAGTGATGTGTTTTTGAAGTGAAGTGTTGAAAGTTTTCTGTGATGGGTGTGGTTTAGGGTTAGGGGGTAGAATATACAGCTAAAAATCATCATATGGAAATTCCCATAAAGATGTGTGTAAGTTTTAGCGGTAACACTTTACAATAAGGTTCATTAGTTACCACATTAGTTAACATTAACAAAGAATGAACAATACTTCTTCAGCATTTGTTAATCTTTGATAATGTTAATTTCTACATTTACTAATACTTTATTAAAATCTTGTTAACATTAGTTAATGCACTGTGAACTAACATGAACAAACAATGAATAGCTAGATTTGTATTAACTAATGTTAACAAAGAATAACAAATGCAGTAACAAATGTTAGTTAATGCATGAACTAATGTTTAATAAATGAACCTTATTGTAAAGTGTTACCGTTTTAGCTTTTCTGGTTTGTATGCAATACTTTAGTATGATTAAAATGCATGCAAATATCAGAGGAAACATTGTCACTCGGTGTCATGTGTAGTTTTGGAAACATTCCAACAGCAGGCTCATGATAAGGGCTGTAAAGCAGTCACATGGTTTCTGAGATTAAGACTATGGAACTCGTGTAGGAGAGTGAATCAGAGCCACTCCCAGCAGTCATGCTGCAGTCAGGTCAGAAACACAGGTACAGTAGAAATGCTCGTGTATGTCTGAAAACACACCCACAAACAGTGACAGCGCTTTCACTCGCTTTTTCAACAGGATGGTGGTCAGTGAGCCACTGCTAAGGTAATGAAAAGGATAATAACCTTTCCAACTAACACAACTATTTTTGTCATATATACTTATTTTTATTTTTTTTTAATTCTTCAATAATGGTGCAATCGTAACAGCACATTAATATGTGTGTCTATGCAAGCTGACTAGTTTGTGACTAGGAGCAGAGTCATGCACGCATTTTGACTATCAGCATTTATTGTGTTATCTTGCTTATTCTAATAGAATAATTCATTTATACTCACTGCAATCATGTTTTAAAATGACTGATGACTTTAATGACTTTAAAATGTGAACTATAAAGTAAAGTTCTGGCCCTACTTGTTCACCTAAACTGGGAAAGCTTGTTGACATGAAAAGTGAACAATCACTGTTAGTTTTACTCAAACACTCACACGGCAACATATGTACATGCCAGGCAGCATAGAAATGAGTGTATTTAGAATTTGTATCCACCTTAAAGGGTTCGTTCACCCAAAAATTAAGTCATTAATTACTCACCCCCATGCTGTACCAACCCCATAAGACCTTCGTTCATCGTCGGAACACAAATGAAAATATTTTTGATTAAATTTGAGAGGTGGATCACTGCTACATAGGATGCCTAAGGGATTGAAACTTGACGGCCCAGAAAGTCAATGAAGAAAATGTTTATAGGGTAACTAAACCCCTGGTCAGAGCTTGACTCCACCCACTGGCAATATTTGAAAAAATGCTGAAAAAGTGGGCAGACCCCAGCGGAGATAGAGGGGACGAAATAGATGCTAAAACACTCTATCCTGATTGTTTTCAATACTCGTAATTCCAACTCCTGACTCACTTATAGGGTTGTGTATCGTTTGCATTTGAACGATTCTGATTCCGATTCCTTGTTTCGATTCCGGTTCCCAACGATTCTCGATTCCGATTCTTTTAAGAGGCAGGGTCAAAAAAGTTTAGCTAACCTTGCTAACCAACGGTCTTTCTGAAGGAAATACTCCTTTCTAAAGGGAAATACTCTGCATTTTGCCGAGATTTTGTTCTTTTTAGAAAAGTGAAGCCACACTTTGGACCGCCGACGTAAGCTAATTATGTTCGAATCACGCGGTTATGCCAAAACTTCCGGTAGACGCTTCTTCGTTGGTGTTGTTCAGCGGTTTCTTCTTCTGGTCGGCGGACTGTGAATATTGAAACTAGGAATCGAAATTTTAACTTTTTAACGATTCCGGGAAAAACGAAAAGTTAGTTAGAAAAGTTAGATACTCGATTCTCGATACCCAACCCTACTCGCTACAGTGGTTTTGACGAAAGAAGCTGGTTTTTATACTGCCGCTCGTACCAAGATCGTGGTGAGCTGAAACCTGCGTACGTCACGAAGTGCGGAACATCCAATAGGAAAATTCAACTGCAGTAGCCACCGTTCAACCTGAAGAGGGCAGCACTAAGACTTTTTTACACCATAGATTGTAGAAATAAAACACTTTATACACAAACGTCAAAAAAGTTTACTCGAATCAATGACTGGTATTAATAAAGATCCATTCTTACAGATCATTAACTAAAAAAAGTTTAGTTATTCTTTAAATATTCCTTGTGACAACAGTGGCTCAACTATAAGTTTATCAAGCGACGAGACTACTTTTTGTGTGAAAAAACAAACAAAAATAACGACTTTATTCGACTATTCCTTTTCTTCCTTGTGGGCCTGAGACGAGGGTTCAAGAGATTTCCACAACGCATGCGTGAAAATTGCAATCTCCTTCAACTATTTCAGTTCAGTACACACGCATGCGTCGTGGAAATCTCAACGTAGTTATATATATATATATATATATATATATATATATTCAAAAGAGACGCTGAAGTCCTGCTTTCTTCTCGACAGGTAAGTCAATGTTAGTTTTAATTACAAGCTTTTTTTCATTGTTTGGTTGTGTACCTAATTTTAGACAGATGAACATTTATAGTTAGTTGATGATGATATAATAATGCACGTCCTTCAGAAAATATAAATAAAGAAGGCATAACTACTTACTACAACAGTTCATGTTTTTCACAGTCAGTAATTCATACTGTACCATTTGTTTGTTCGCTGTGTCAAGTTGCTGTTTGTTTAATAATGGCTACCGTAGATGCAACGTGCATTTGAAACAGCGAGGTGCTGGAAAACACAATTCGTTTGAATGCAAAATACAATTTCACCGCTAGATGGGAGAAATTCCTACATTAATGATTCATGTTTATTCATTTCCGAAAATTGCACTGGTGAACTATTACCCTTTTGACTGGCAATGACCCGTGAGATCATAACAATTTACTCCCCACCCAAATCTCCACCTGCGTTCCCAAAAACATCGGTGGACACGTGAACTGGACTGCATACGCACAGAGACAGACACCCACACGCAGATACAATCTCACTGCTGATAACAGACCTGTTCATCTCTCATATTGTGCTCTGACACGTGTCATAGTAAAAGCTCATTTCAAAAAGAGCTGCAGATTGACTGCAGATGTTCTGCTTAACATTCTTTTCTGTTCCGTGCGAGACTAAACATTTGT
Source organism: Cyprinella venusta (assembly GCA_038021265.1). Lineage (NCBI taxonomy): Eukaryota > Metazoa > Chordata > Actinopteri > Cypriniformes > Leuciscidae > Cyprinella > Cyprinella venusta. The sequence continues at coordinate 6,038,529 of CM075871.1, forward strand.
TTAGAACGATCTTGAGCAGTTTGCCTTCTGATTGACCTGTGCACGTGCAGCCCTTAATGTTTCCTTTCCCTTTGCTTGTGCATTATTATCGTCTGCATCAACTCAAAATTCACAAGTACCTGCCAGCTTCATTTTGTTGTTGTTGTTGTGTATCTTATACATAATTCAAGGATATTAACCTTTTGACACTTATGGAGGACCAACACACCCATTCCATAGCCTAACCTTTTTTTAGGATTTAGTATTTCTATGGTGCGAAACTAGTCATGCACACACTTCAAACCTTTGGGAGGGACGACCATGAGTGACTAAATAAAAATAATAGACAGAATATAGAAAATAGCTGCCATTAACACAAATTTTCAGTGAGTGAATTTATGTGGTTAGTGCTTTTGTGATTAAACTCCCATATTATGCTTTTTAGAATATTACTTTTCGTGCAGTGTGTAAGCTTTTTGTTAATGCAAAGTTTTAAAGTTTAAAGTGCACGACAAATTAAGTTATTGTCTCCTAAAAGAAATAATTGAGTCTGAACTGCCGAAACTATTCGACAACAATTCCAGTCTTACTTCCTGTTACATATACATAGATAACAATGTAACAAATTTGGGTAAACCTTTATTTTACATTGTCCTTGTTACAAGTAACTGTATAATTACATGCAACTAACCCTCAACCAAACTCTGTTCCTAACGCTAAACTTATACTAAGTACATGTAGTTAATAATTATTACTCAGTTCATAAATTAACAATAACACTAACATAAATACCTTACCTTGGGCTAAATAAAGTGTAGCCCAAATTTGCATAGGCCTAATGCTAGCCTATGGTCTTCATTGGCTGTCTGCAAAAAACGTCTACTTTGACCCAGGCTGAAGCAATGGCACTCGCTAAAAGCAGATAGACAATCACAAGAGACTTGGACATTATCTGACCAATCAAAGCAGAGCAGGCTCATGGAAAGGAGGGATTTAAACAGACTGAATCTTTAAACGATCTTTGAGAAATGAGGTGTGCGCAATGCATATTATAAGAAAGAGTTTTTTTATAACATTTGCTGCATGTAAATCTATTGTGGGAGACCTTTAAAATTGCATAATAGGGGCACTTTAACTAAACTTTGAAGCACAGAATGCAAAGCATTTAGAGGAGTGACAGGTGTATTTGAATGGTCTGTTGGCTGAATTATCTCTAATCTAAATCACAGTATACTTGGAAGATACTGTAACAGGATGTGCATGTGATGACAGGAGGAAGATCGACTGAGAGACTGATGCTCAGTTACTTAAGACAACATTAATTTCAATTGATCAAGCATATTCATAATCACAGTTTTTGTGACCTATAAGTCTTTAGGAGATAGAATGTCATTCACCTGTTTACACAGAGTCATATGAACACACAAAGCTAGGAAATATTAAATTTTTTGTGGTATTATCAAGAGCCAAAAATCACTTTAGCTAAATATGTCACATGACTAATTCGTGACCTTTTTCATGCAGTTCCTCTGTATTTTATTGAGACCATCTGATACAGGCTTTAAAGGCTAAAAGGGCAAACTCTAACATCTGGCTAAATTGTTTTTTCAATATGTTTCTGCAAAAAAAAAAAAAATGTTTTCTGTACAGCAATTCAGACCGATACCACTGTGCAAATTATTTCAAGATATATATTTTTATTTCATTTATTTCTTCAGATACTGTAAATGTCACATTAAAATGGAAAATGCAGTCAGTTGCTTCACATGTAAGTCAGATGCTTTATTCCTGCCCAAAATAAACTACAAAGTCGACTGGCTATATGTGAGACTAAGCGCTGGTAAATTTGCCTTAGTACATACACATACACAGACACACACACACACACACAAAGATAAAATCTTCACCATGGCATGATATGCGTTAGTACAATACACGTCAGAGTAAACGTCAGAGCCCCTGAACCCTCACCACTTCCCGGCCCTCCTTACAAAAGATAAAGAGAAAAGAGCAAAACAGACCGGCAAGGACCGATGGTGCACATGTGGAGGCCTTGGGACCAACTCTTTCAAGGCAACAGAGAGAATCATCTCTCCAACACAGCTATGCTGTCTCTCTCAGGGCTAAATTTGAGTGCCCAAATATACAGAGATTATAGAGCAGCAGGGCCGTAGCTAATAAATAGCTTTTATATGCATATACAGACATGCAAACGACACTTTACTGAAAGGAAATATTGATATTAAGGGCTGTTCACTTCACACACAAGTTGTTTTTGCATGCTGTCTGTACTATTTAACAAAAAAAAAAAATTCACAATTTTAACTTGAATGATTGTGATATTGACTGTTAAATATGTAACAATGACAAAGAAAAACCTTCTTTGTACTGAGAGAAATTGATGAGCAAATGACTCTTAAGAGCAGTGTTGTTAACTAAAACTAAAAAAAAAATGGAAACTAAAATAAAGCTGGTCTTCACGGCAACCTGTCAAAATAAAAGTTTGGTTTAACTTGACGAAATTGTGACAGAAATATATTAATGTTGTACAGGAGAATTTAGCTATATATGTCTCAATGTAATACTAACACTAATAATAATAAATTATTATTAAAACTTTATTTTTCAGGGAATAATCACAATTTTTCTTCCATGTTTTCATTTTAACAGTAAGTTTTAATTTCATAAAAATGTCAATTAAATGAATGTTTTTGCCTTAAAATCGTTGGCAGAGAAACAAAGTTCACAGAAATGGATTTTTTTTTTTTTTTTGGTTTTATTAGTTCAAAAAATTAGACATGCTTTTTATAAAAAATTTATTAAACCATTAAAATGGAATGCAGAAAAGAAAACATCGGTAAAAAAAATCAAACGGAATTTGCGTTTATAAAATGTTTTTGCAAAAATAAAACGCATTTCAAAGGACTCTAAACATGTCATTTTTGCTAAACTTTAAATATATTGTTGTTAAATTGTACAAGTTTGTACATTATTTCAATTAATTAGACATGCTGTTTGATTACTAAAATTTAATTTAACCATTAAAATTTAAACTTAAAAAATTTAAATTCCAAAATTTGGAATAAAATAGAATTTGGTAAAAATAAATAAATAAATAAATAAAAAGGATTTCATAGGGCTCAATAGAATTTGCAGAATTAGCAAATAAAGAATTTCTTTCATATTTACGTAGAATGTACAATAAATTAATAAAATATACCCAAATGAATCAGAAGCTTGTGAATCATAATCTAATTTGATCAGAATTTGGAAATCTATATCGATCCTCAACCTGAATGCACAAGTGTTCTAGATTGATGTCTTTGGTGCATTTGAGGACGTCTCGTCAAATAATTTTTTTTTTTTTCAGATTCTAGCACACAATATAGCAGATCCCTGGTTCACTAAAAATGTATATTTCTTTTGCAAAGCTTCAAAAAATTTGTGCTACCGGACAGAAAGAGAGTGTTGTCCTGGCTTGTGTTTTCATAGCTGGTCTTAATACTTTCTTGTGTTTCACATGTGCAAGCTTTGTCTGATCGAGGCTCACCATGTCAAGGCCACCCAGCTCACTACTTCATATGCATAATCATGTTCAGCTCTAAAACAAAAGCCGGAAATAAGCATTAGCAACCTGCTCGACCAGATGCACATGCGCATGCAAATGCACATAATATCGATCTCTGAGCACGCAGGAACGGCCGCAAGAGAAGCCGTAGCTTGTGTGAATATGTGTGACGGCAAGTCTGGCGAGTGCGTCACACAGCAGTCTGGTGGATGGTCTGAAGCCACTGGGCTGAGAGAGAGGACACTATGTAATGCCACGCGGCATCTCATCCCCCCTCTTACACACTCACACTCACATGCACACACGGCAGTGAGTCAGACTGAGACGTCAGATCACCGTCACTGGCCCTCAGCATCAGCACACATCCATCACAAGAAAATCTCTGAATACTACACACACACACATACCGTACACATACACACACGCACACACAGACAGACACACACAAACAAACACACATACACACACATATATACCATACATACACACACACACACACATTCCATACACATACACAGACGTGCTCACTCACAAACAGTTTTCATTATAATTTTAGATTAAGTTTAAGTTTAGTTTAGATTTATGTTTTGGATGTAAAAACGAGTTTTTCTTCGATTTAGCTTTCATTTATTTCTGTTCATTTCTAAGTTGTGTTTTTTTCACCAAGTATTTTATTTTACTTAGGTTTAGCTTTATTCCAATTCGAATTTAAATGTAAAATGAATGGTTACTGACCTCGCTGCAAAAGTCTGCGTCTCGCCATGTTTACTTCCGGTATACTGCACGCGGATTTTTATACGCGCCGAAAAGTTTCTCTACTCAAAAAACCAAGATTCCTAGCGAATAGAACATACGCAGAACGCAAATCACTATGGGGATATGCCAATACGCATTTATAGAGAGCCTAAGTCCCTCCCCTTCCGGTCGACCACCATGGGACCTTATTTCAGAAAAATATTGTATGGTAGTCAATGGCGAGAGACAACAAATATTTTGATCTGGTTTGAATTGTGCCCTGAATTACACATATAATGTTTGTTAATTTAAAAGATACATTTTAAAGTAAAGAAAGTCGCAGTTTGATGTAAAACCGTTGAGGTATAAGACTGTGAAAATACGTAATTACAAAGACTACAAACCCCAAAGGCGCACATTTTCTCTCAATGAATGAAGCTAACTTTACTGAGGCTGCCTGTCATTGTTTCTACAGTCTTACGTTATAATTGTAACGTTACGCTGTCCTACCTGAGTGTTTTGTACCAGACTGCACACACACGAGCAGCGGATCTCGTTTCTCTTCCTGGGAGATGTAGTTCATAGAGCGATTTTCACATAAAACTAAATGTTACTCTTCTGCTGTATGACAAACTGCGACGTTTTTGACTTTCAGAATTATCTTTTAAATTGACAAACATCATATGTGTAATTGAGGGCACAGATCAGACGGAATAAAAAGATAAGTTGTCTCTCGCCATTGACTACCATTCATATTTTTTCCGAAATAAGGTCCCATGAGCCGGAAGCGGAGGGGCGGGACTTAGGCTCTCTATATGACCAAAAAATTCGGGTTAGAACAGGGGTACCCCAGGTATAATATCCCAGTTTTTAAAATTCGGGATATGAGCATATTCGGGTTTTTGCCATGTTTACATGGCCGTTCGCGACCGGGTTATTGCTAAAATCCCGGTTTTCAACAGGTTATTGTCTGCATGTAAACTAATAACCCGTTCAAAACCAGGATATTAGCAATAACCCGGTCGCGAACGGCCATGTAAACACCGGCAGTATACATGGCGAGACCAGGCAAAACGCAGCACAGAATACTTTTGGAGCGAGGTCAGTAACGTTACCAGCATCAAAGCGCAAACAAAGGCGAAGGTTGTCCGTACATCAAGACGCTAACCGCGAGTCGCCGTTTACATCGGGATATTGCAATTCCATGTATACAGGAGAAACTCTCTCACGCATGTAAACGGGTTATTCCTAATGTTTCAGAAACCCGAATAGTGACCTTAACCCGACCATAACCCGAAAATCGGCTGCATGTAAACGTAGCTTTAATAACTTTTCGAGGCCGGCAAGTTTCAATCCCTCAAGAAGCCTATGAACTACATGTAGTATGGAGGAGTGATCCAGCTCTCAGATTCCATCAAAAAATATCTTAATTCGAACGTAGGTCTTACGGGGTTGGAACAACAACGAGGGTGAGTAAATACTGACAGAATTTTCATTTTTGGGTGAACTATCCCTTTAAGGAAGTTTAGAAGCACAGTGGTTGCCCTTTCAGAATCACAACAGTCCAGCTATACTAGTCTTTTTAACAGGATCTTTCACGATCCCTAAAGTCTTGTGTGCTCACTCGCTAGTGAAAGTTGCTCTCTGGAGACCTTGGCAATAAACGCATACTGCCAACTTGTGAGTGACCAGCTGTCAAGTTGAGTCAGACCGTAGCTATCGGACCCCGCGAGCTCTTAAAAAGCCATCGTTCCTACAGCGATCAGGGGAGGAAGAATGTGAGGGTCAGGCTAATAAGGCTTCTATTATTATCCTCCCAGATGTGGAGAGTTCCTCCTAGACAACCCCTGACACATCCCCTCATTAGCAGATAAGTGTGCAGACCACAGACACACTCAACTGAAAAATCAGAGCTATTTATGAGCTATTCAATGGTCGAATGCAAGACATTTTTTTAATAATGGTAAAAGTCCTATACATTGACCAAAATGACCTTTCTTAGTAGAAACTTTAAATGTTTTCACAGGGGATGTTTCAGGAGCAAGATTTACTAATCCCACTGGTTTAATTATTTTTCATAATGATATGTCTTTTGATCATAAAATACATTTCTTATCTTTTCATTAGATTGCATAAGTCAGAAGTCTGGGGTCATTTCAGAAGTCGCAGCAACGAGCAAGTGGTTTGGCTTTTTAAGAGAAAGGAAATTAATTTTTGATGAATATCGGTTTGGATGACATGCGTTTCCTTGTCAGAGTATCATACATTAAAGGCAGATCTGGTGGAAGCAAGCTGTGCTTTACTGTCACAAGGATTTCCAATCCTCTTTTGTCGGAATGAGAAATAACCGAAAAGTCTTTTCCCGAGAGAGACAAAGAGATGGTTGACAGAAGACGAGGGACAGGTTGCGGTGTGATGTGTGAAGAAGGGATGATTCATTTCATTTAGAGGCATAATACTCATCCGTCTGATTTTTTCACTCTCATTTAAACATCATTGCACAGAATGTCCCCTTCTCAAATGTTCGTTTTCTGAATGTACTGTATCAGATTAGATTGAACTGCACAGTGTGTTGAATCTTAATAATCATAACGAGTCACAATGCACATTGGTTTAAATAATAAACATTCCTTTGAGCAATCAAAGAACAATACGATCTTTGTGAAGAATTGTATTCCAGGCAAGCCAAATATAAAAGTTAATATTTATTCTGCTGGTAAGAAACTCTCCAGGCAGGGTTAATCTTGACTCTAACATGCAAACTATATTCAGTCGGTCATCAATACATCATTATTTAATAAAGCAAAGCATTATGAGGCTGAGCTACAAAGATTTTTCTTATGTATACATGAACTCTTTGGAGCAATTCCCGTTTTCACATTGCCAAACACATTGTGTCACATAATTGAAGGGTATATACAGTAATGACATGCAATCAAATCTCACAGAGCTTTGCTTGCAGAGTGAATATTTTGGTCATTTCAGATAGTCTGTAAAAGTGTAACCAAATGTTATACAGTAGCTGTGTCCAAAATCTCATACTGTCAAGAAGTCACTTCTCAACTGTTAATGAAGTATGCATGCAATACAGATCCTACATACCGCGTCTGCCGTGTTGTCTCGTCAAGTTAAATCACCTTTATTTATGTGGCGCTTTTTACAATACAGATTGAAAATGTGTTTCCAAAAGAAAACAGTGTCACAGTCCAGCTTAAAGGAGTAGTTCACTTTTTAAAAAACACTTTTGCTGATAATTTACTCACCCCCATGTCATCCAAGATGTCCTCGTCTTTCTTTCTTCAGTCGAAAAGAAATTAAGGTTTTTGATGTAAACATTCCCCATAATGGACTTCATTGGGAACCAAACGGTTCAAGGTCCAAATGAGAGTTTCGGTGCAGCTTCAAAGGGCTTTAAACGACACCAGACGATGAATAAGGGTCTTATCTAGGACCCTTCGAGTCATGACTCGAAAAAAGATTTGTTCATTTTGATGAACGAGTTTGATCATGAACGCGCATCACAGAACAGAGCAACGCGAGCAATTGTGATTATAAAACTTAAACTTTATTATTTATTTTTTAAATGACCGATCGTTTCGCTTGATAAGGCCCTTATTCATCGTCTGGTGTCGTTTAAAGCCCTTTGAAGATGCACCGAAACTCTCATTTGGACCTTGAACCGATTGGTCCCCAATAAAGTCCATTATATGGAGAAAATCCTGGAATGTTTTCATCAAAAACCTTAATTTCTTTTCGACTGAAGAAAGAAAGATATGGACATCTTGGATGACATGGGGGTGAGTAAATTATCAGCAAAAGTTTTTTTAAAAGTGAACTACTCCTTTAAGTAAGCTCAGTGATGCGTGTTTCATTTTTGTTGTAAAAAAGTTTTTAATTTAGTTCATCGATATATATATATAGCCTCTCTGGAGAAAACCTGTGATGTCATCATCCAGCTCAGTTCAGTTATGTTCAGTCAATGCAGGCAGATCAATAATATTGTTGAAAATTAAATTAAATGTCCCTAGCTAAGCAAGCCTAGAGCCAATGGTTACAATGGAGAGCCAATGGTGACAAAGGCAAAAAAGGCGACCTTTGACCTATAATATAGTAAGACAACTGTTCCTATGCCATTTATGTATACGAAAACTTCTCTCCAATTGCCTCATGGGATAGTAAGGGTGTCCCTTGGAAGCACACTTAATAACCTTAACAGAAATGTCAGGCTAAATCACCTTTATTTATGTAGCCTACCGCTTTTTACAATACAGATTGAAAATAATATGTTTCCAAAAGAAAATAGTGTCACAGTCCAGCTTAAGTAAGCTCAGTGATGTTTCATTTTTGTTGTAAAAACGTTTCGATAGCCTATATACAGTATAGCCTCTCTGGAGAAAACCGTGACGTCATCATCCAGCTCAGTTCAGTTATGTTCAGTCAATGCAGGCAGATCAATAATATTGTTGAAAATTAAATTAAATGTCCCCAACTAAGCAAGCCAAGAGCCAATGGTGACAAAGGCGAAAAAGGCGACCTTTGACCTACAATATCATAAGACAACTGTTCCTATGCCATTTCTGTTCCTCTCAATTCCGATTTCGTTTTGACTCCTACGGTGGCCAATGTAGTCCAAGATTAACATGGCTTCCAGTTCGACCTCGTCCATGAGTGTTAACTCAAATAAACGCGAAAGGCGAAGCTTGAATTAACGGGTATGTCCCTCTTTGGCTAATGTACTTTCAAGATGGAGGGGCAACATGGCGACCGACATTAGAACCCCTTACCCGTATGTATTTTCAATGACGTATTATACACTCACGAGAATACTTTATTACTTGAACGAAGTAAATAATATACATTATTGAGCACATATATTTTTGAAAGAACTAAGTGTTTTTAGCTAACAATAAACTAAAAGAGTTACACAGTGTAGATTTAAATGAAAATTAGAAATGTTGCCTTGGCATCTAACCGAAACGAACTACTAAAACTAAAAGTAAAAAAAAAAAAGAAAAAAAAAAGAAATATAAAAGACGAATTAAAGTGACAAATAAACTACAACTAAAACAAAAAAAAAATCCAATTCATAAATACAAAAAAACTAAAATAACACTGCAAAGAATCAGATTGTTTTCTAACAGGTTTCTCTGAACCCTCCCCCATTCATTGGTCAGTTATACAGACAGCTCCGCCCGAACGCACCTCATTGGTTGAGCTGTTGCCGAGCCAGGCTGGTCAAACAAACAGAGCAATGTTTTGATAGCCACTGAGCCACAGTGTTTACACTTTCAACCTTAGCGTAGCTTACTTAAACTTGTCTCTCTGTATAAAAGAAGAAGCGCAGCAGTGAAAATGCAGTCTTGTAGCAATGTACAGGAGACCAGTTTAAGGCTAGTTTGTTGTTGTTCATCTGTTGTGGTTTAAACTCCATTTGGTCACACTTCACCATGAAATCTGACAGCTATATATTTAAAGCCTCCATCATACATCCATGTCCCTCATCTATGATTACTATGTAATCAGCCCTCAAAGAAGCCTTTATGAGAGGCGGCATACACACATGCACGTACAAATACAGCAGTAAAGGCCTATAAAACAGGCAGTGGAGCTGGCGCCGGTGGCCGCAGGGCTGAGATTGAGTTGTGTTTTAAAGGGCTGAAGAAGCCTGCTCCACATTATGAGCACTTCAGAAGAGCTCTCCCTCCGGCACTGCGCACTTTGCTGCCTTGATCCCTGCTGTTTACATCCCCACTGCCCGGACACAATGATAAAACTGATTTTGTGGTGGAGTAAATACACTACAGAAAAATGTGTATGTAATTCACATGAAAAAGTTAGTTCAGATAATAATAAAAAAAAATTCTATATTAGTCCTCAATTCAAGCTAACGTAAATATCAACGTTAAACTTTTCTGATACAGGTGTTCCCATCATGCACTGGGCCTTGAATATTTAATCAGGTCGATTTTTCACTGTTTACAAGCTGTATTTACACCGTTTTATCATTGCTTTTGTTGTTCGGATTAGTAACTTGCCATTTTGTGACATTTGGAGTTCATTTTCTTCTCAAAATGACTCATTCAAACACAAAAACGATTCGTTACCATCAGTGCATTGAGCTCTCTGCATTCACAACAGGCATATCTTCCGGTTAGGTGTCTAACACAAAATGTGTTGAATTAATTATTTAGATGTTTCTAAGTAAAGCATATACTAAAGTGTGGTTAAATTCAATATTATATTGTTTGATTGAAATGTATCGCAAAGTAAACTTCAACTAAATGGATATTACTCAACCTTTTACTAGCCAAGTTAAAGTTACTGAAATTCACTTTAAAAAATATGCATTCAAAAACTTGAAGTGAAGCAAAAATTAAGTAAACTTTACTACAGTATTGTTTTTTTTCCAGTGCAGGAGGAGCAAATAAAAACAATACTGTAAGCGTTTGGCGAGCAAATTTCCCGTTCAGATGGTCGTGGTGTAAAGAATGGATAATAGGACCCATTCTTAGATAATAGGCTGTGTCTTTTGTTGTCAATGTATAATAGAAGAACAGTAAAAACATCAGTGACACACTCACATGCCACTAAATTGAGGAATTAAGTCCATGTCTGGACAGTGCACCAACTCTCGACAGTAGAAGAAAAAAACAGTGACATTTGATTCACAAAGAAGACCCTGTGTCCTCCCTCTTGGTACTAGCAAACATATGTTGTAGGCTACATAGCATTTTTATTGGCAGCATGTACAGCGATAGGTTATTGCCATGGAAACCACTCAGAGACACTTGCAGGGCATTTCCATTATTTACAGACTCGCATGAAAAAAAAAGCGTCTGACGTCAGAGGCCCGACTGTTTATCTTTTTTTCTTTTTCTTCCTCCACCTCCTTCCTCTGTTAGTTGTTACTCGGCTCATTTAGACTGACAAGGTGACTGGCTGACGGATTGCACAATGAGTCAGAGAGCGTTTGCTGCCCCAACCGGCGAACGCATCGGATTTGTCCCAAAGAGATGAAGCTAAAACATTGATTTGTACCCCGAGTGAGCACACAACTATTTCTGGCATCAATTATATAAAAGTCTAAGAAATAACTGTGGCATCTGGGGCCAGTTGCACAAACATAGCTATTATGTTAAGACAGTGACTAGTTTGAGCAACTAGCCGTTAGTTAGGGGTAATCAGTCTTGCTATTTAGTATCAAATTAGACCAATGTACAATTTTAAGTAACTAACTTTAAGAAGTTATGAACAGTCTTGAAGAAAAAAATTGGATGACTAACTCGTAAGACTAGTCTTAGCAGTTTATGCAACTCGCCCCTGGGCCTGATAGTTCCTTTTAATTAAAGGAGTAGTTCCCTTTTGAAAAAACTTTTGCTGATAATTTACTCACCCCCATGTCATCCAAGATGTCTTTCTGTCTTCAGTCGAAAAGAAATTAAGGTTTTTGATGAACATTACAGGATTTTCTCCATTTAATGGACTTCAATGGGAACCAAACGGTTCAAGGTCCACATGACAGTTTCAGTGCAGCTTCAAGGGTCTTTAAACGACACCAGACGATGAATAAGGGTCTTATCTAGCGAAACGATCGGTCATTTAAAAAATAAATTTAAAAAATTAAGTTTTATAATCACAATTGCTCGCTGTGCTCTGTTCTGTGATGAGCGTTCGTGACTCTCCTGTTCAAACTTGTTCATCAAAATGAGCAAACCTTTTTTCGAGTCATTTTTTAAATGATCGATCTTTTTACTAGATAAGACCCTTATTCATTGTCTGGTGTTGTTTAAAGCCCTTTGAAGCTGCACTGAAACTCTCATTTGGACCTTGAACCGTTTGGTTCCCATTGAAGTCCATATATGGAGAAAATTCTGGAATGTTTTCATCATAAACCTTAATTTCTTTTCGAATGAAGAAAGAAAGACGTGGACATCTTGGATGACATGGGGGTGAGTAAATTATCAGAGTATTATATATATTTTGTATATATATATATATATATATATATATATATATATATATATATATATATGGAGAGAGATTTTCCAAGTTAAATAAACATTACATAAAAAGAGATACCAAATACTATTTTATTTTGAATATTTACACAATGTAATCTTCTATTTTATTAAAACCAAGAATAAATTTCATCAAGTTAGTGTTTTGCGCATTTGAGCATTTATTCCAAAGTAATAACTAAAGGCAGTAACAATTTAAACAATATATATTATTTCTGAACTTATGTTCATCAGTCATCGATCTTGTACACACTGGTCACAGACACCAAGATGTACCTTTAATTTCCTCAAGCTGATTGCTCACTAAAAACCCTCACAGTCATCATGTATTCAGGTTATTTTCAGTTTGATGTTGACACATCTAACTGGCTGATTTGTTTACTTACTTTTTAGTCTTCCCATTAACCCCATCATTGTCTTCATTCGGGACAATTCGAGAACACGCATGAAAACAAGAGGCGGGATTTACCACACGAACCAATCCTGTACAATCATAGCGAGATGGAAACAGTGCCTACTCTCACGTGACTTTCCCCCATTCATTCTGAATTACCCCCCTTCAAACCCACCCCACACTTTAGGGGGTCTGTTAAAAGTCAATGGGCTCAGGGGAGGCAAGCCTTGCTGTAACTTCACCTGTGGGTGTTATTTTATAAAAATGAGTGAATTTCATTTTTATATTTGTATTGTTCTATTTTTGTAATATCGATTATTTTAACCGGAATTTTATATTTCTACATTACTTTTAGAGCACCATCAATAATATTTTCGATAAGAGATTGTCTATATACGACACGTTGCACACAAAGAATAAGTCCTGAATACGTACGAATCTGACCTGAATCCTGCGGCCTTTAATAGCCCTCCTGATGTTAGCGAGCGTCACCTGAAACGCTCATCTGTTCTCCCACAGTATACAGTCTCCCACGCTGCTCTCTGTCTCGTCTCTATAGCAACTGCCAAAGCTCTGACCCCTCCTTGTTTGAGTAACTATCAGAGTGTCTAACCAAACCCTTCTCTGAAAACTCCACGCCATCTGATGTGCTGCCATCACGAAACCACAATGGCTGTTTTTACCCAGACTGGCCTAGACACATCCAAAATAAGGTCCAGTAAATGCCTTGACTGGAATCCGAGCAGGAACGAGTCTCGTCCTCCTGACGAGCGGTGATACGTCGTGGCTCCAGCGTAACCCAAAACAGTCATTTTCACTCACTTGTGAAAAACAATTATTCTTTGGCTGAACTTAAAGGCTCAGTGTCATATTTTACTCACCCATGTCTCTCCAAACCTGTGCGACTTTCTGTCTGCAGCAAAAGAGAAAAGGAGATATTTTGTAGACTGTTCACGCTGCTCTTTTCCATTGAAAGTGGATGGGGAACAGGGACTGCCAGGCTCCTAAAAGGGCATAACGTAGTCCATAAGTCTCATTCATGCAAACGTACTGAGTTGATTCTCTTTTCTATTAATTTCTAATAATTTCTAAATTTAATTTCTAATAAAAAAATATTCTCTTTTTTATTAATTCTACTGAAATTACTATTATATTGTAAAATATTATTAAATTGAAAATGAGTGTTTATTTTATTTTTTAAGAGTAATTTATTCATGCAGTCATTACTCCAGTCTTCAGTGTCACATGATCCTTCAGAAATCATTCAGTTAAGCCGATTTGGTGCTCAAGAAATATTTCTTATTATTTGCAATGTTGAAAACAGATAATTTTGAGTGGAAACGGTGACACTTTTTTGGATTCTTCGATTCGATTCAGTTCTCAGATTTCATTTAAAAGATCTTCATTTGTGTTCCGAATATGAATGTTAGACTTACGGGTTTGAAACGACATAAGGGTGAGAAATTAATGGCAGCATTTTGATTTTAGGGTGAACCATCCCTTTTAACTCCAACAAAACAGAAACTATAAATCCCAACATAAACAAGTCTCCATTTTTCTCATCTTGCACAAAAACATATAAAATATGAGATTGTAACATTTGCTCTTCCTATCCAGACACATTAAAAGCACACTGGGAACTAGAAATTTCAATTTCAGCCATTTTACATTAACGCCAATGAACGTTATTTATGTAGTCTCAATGCAAATGATTATGAAAACTTCAGCTTTACTCATCTTGGATTTCATGCAAAATCCTTTAAAAAGTGTTGTATTGGTAATCAAATTATAAACAATATATATATACACTATAAATAAATAATATATATGTATACAGTATATTGTATATATTGTAATTGTAAGTATATATATATATATATATATATATATATATATATATATATATATATATATATATATATATATATATATATATATATATATATAGTAATATTTAGATCTTTTGAAACTACCTGAACAAGCAGGACTTGTTTCTGGGTCCCATGCACACTTTGCTAAAAGACATGCTACAGTTTTATTGGAGAGTTCTCATTTTAGGCTCCTCTGTGCTCAAATCAGCCCCTGAGGGCCAATCAGCCCTGAGGGTTTATACACGGGGCCGTTAAAACTACCTCCCTTTCCTGCCACCTACATTTCTCCAGTTTCAAGTCCTCAGGGCTTCATCAAATACTCACATTTCCCATTAATGCTGGTTGGAAAACAGATATGTGCAACGGACCATGGGAATTATGCAATATCTCATTTATCAGCCTGGAGCTTTTTGCGGATTTATGAATTGAGGACAGATCTATGATGTTCAGTTGCAAAAATCACACTTCTGAAGCATTTTGACCTGTTGAGTTTCAAAAGCAGAAAGACTTACACTTCATCTTGTGATCTTCTTTCTTGAGGTCTTTTGTGGCTTTCTGAATATACCATCCTCTGTCTTGAAATGATTAATTCATCTGACCTACATATCTTAAAGTGTTTTCCGGTGAATTTGACAACTGTGTTCGATATTAAAAGTAATTTGCATGCACAAATTCATATATTAACGTGTCTCTGTGATAGCTACCTTTAAAAAAAGAGAGAGCAAGCAGGTGGAAGCAGCAACCTTGTTTAATTGAAAAATGACTCAAGCCATCACAAAGAAAATGGTCCGGCAAATCATGACTCACAGGTGGAGTTTCATTTCAAACTGATCACAGACCCCATTAAAAGCCTCGACTGTGAAACCAATTAGCATTATCACAATACCTGACTGTTGATTCACACTCATGATCAAAGTGAAATCATCCAGTGTCCCCAAAGTCATTTTGCTCAACCCGGAGGAAGCCCAATTCCTGCTATTTGTCTGATAGGGATGCTTTGTCTGCAAAATGCAAGGCTTATTAGTTGCGGCATTAAAGGCTTCTTACATCTGCATGTGAGACATGCTTTCAAATGTGCCAGGGGAGCACTTTGGCCGAAGATTACATGTCACGTCACATGGTAATCTCTTCTTAGACGCAAACACGAGGCGATGCAGAGTTTGTTCCCTTATCCGGGGAATTGTATTTTTTTTTCTTTTTGAATACATGGAGGTTAATTCTAGGCAAATTCCTCCATTTTAATAGGCTCTTCTCAACTCAATAGCACTACTTTGTAAACTTGTTAATGTGCCTTTAATTCAGTCAGTACAACACAATCTGTCAGCAGACCAGCATGCAGTGGTTCCCAACCTTTTACCAAACAAGTCTGTAAAATATATATATATATATATATATATATATATATATATATATATATATATTAGGCCCCCCCTTCACATTTAATGATATTATCGCTCTTGTAAGCTTGCAGCAAGGATGACAAAATATGTTGTTTTCAAACAAAAGTATGTTTACTATAACCAGATATGTTTACGCACAAATAATAGCCTATAATATTGAAAATACAATAACAAAAACAACATAGGTCCTTAGTAATTTAAAAACGTAAGCCTAGGAGAAACATATATTTGCCCTATTTGAAATGCAAAATGTAAAAAAATGAAAGAATATAGGCTATTATTAAATGACTGCGGTCTGGGGAATCAATCCTTGCAAGTTATTTGTGAGGCTTTATCAGTGATGCTTTATTTTTTTACGTTTTTGGCGCTTTAGCGAGCGATAATAAACATGCGTTTATTACCAGAATAACGCGTCTTTCGGAGGAACATTGTAGCCGGAACTACTTCTCTCTGTGTACGTCTATGACGAGTCACGCAGGTACTGGGCTACACGCAGCGGCAGCGATGATCCGAACCAGTGTAAAATAGTCCCAATGTAAACACTTCTTATAGGTGTACCATAGTGGATCACGATAAGACAAAAACACGGATTGATGATGAACTCGCTTATACATTTTTAACAGAAACAAGTTAAGGACTTTTATTTAATGCTCATTGTTCAAAACTTTTCAAAATAAGACACGGAGCTCGCTGATGCCCCCTTCTGGGCCGCGACCCCCCTGTTGGGAACTGATGGCCTAGGTTTGTGTGTTTGACAAGCTGGGCCTGGGCAAGACACAGCAGAAATAAAATCAAGTAGCCTAGGGTTGGGAGGGAGTTGGTGGATGGGTTGTCCAGGGGTGGGTCTAATTGTGAATTACATTCTAAAAATTGCATTTTAAAGTGTTACCAATTACCAATGGCTGAGAAGCAGAGCTGCACGAACCTATGGTGACAAAGCCTGCCAAAATGGATGGGGCTATCCCACTACATAAGTGGGCATTCTGCCATAGGGAATCAGGTAAATTCGACTAAAGCGACGAATGCCGAGTCGTGCAGTGTGAAAGCACAGCCGGTGACGCAGTATAGATACTCATTCCAGTTAGTACTCGATCACGTTAGTAACCAAGTACGTTCCCTTTAGACACGGTTCACTCATACTGCAACGCTAGACCCAGTCCAAACGCGCCGTGCTTAGATCAGCAAACCGACAATTGTTCTGGGGCCCAGGGTGCATGAATAATGGTTCAAGGGTGTCAAGGTTAAGATAGCAAACCTTTACTTCTTTTTTAATTTTACCAACAAAAACATTACTTCACCTAAAAATCACTAAACTCACTTTCATAGACAACCTAAGTGGGGAAAGATCTCGATTAAGTGTCTTTACAAGCTGTCCACAAATTGGCATTAAAAAAGCAATTAAAACATACAATTCTTACATTTATAGGCCCATTAATATTATTTATTTGTTATTATAAAAATGAAATGTTGAATAATTTTACTTTCATTTTTAATGTGCGATAACATGGCTCTCATTAGTGTATGTGTTGTTTTGTAATGTCTCATGTATAGGCAGAAGCGAGTCATGCCACAGCAAGGGTCGTGGTTACAGGAGATGGACTCTTTCCAGTTACCAGATCCTCCTTTGATAAAAACACAAAAAGAACATACACACTCACTTCCACACAGAAACAGTCAATGAAAAAAGTAAAGAAAAAAATGTCTCAGTGTTAAAGACCAGGCTTCATTTTTCATTGCATGGCTTGTTGATGACAGAGAGTTAAAAGATAAAAGACTAGCCTTAGCTAAAAAGGATCAAGGTCAGAGGAACAAATACGTTTCTTTCTGCAGAGTGGGTCAAGGAGGGAAGTGGTTGGTTATGGTTGGGCATTTCATTGGTGTTGTTAACCTGTTAGATAAATCTAAACACAGTACAGTGTGTGTTGTGTTTCAGTGTGGTGCCATGTTACATAATGGATATACTTTGACCTCTTGAGAAATTAGGGGAGGTGAATACTTTAGCTAAATTTAGCCAGCATGTTATGATCTGCACTGCACCGTTCTAGTTCACGGCCGTTTACCTGTTAACTTACAGAAAAGTATATTTACAGTGGCATATGTTTGTTGTGTATGGTCATATAAGGCCGTTTTGCTTGTGTTGTGGAAAACTCTCATTCATGTGAATGTAAGCATTGTTCCCCTGGGATTAGCTACTGTACAAAGAGCGTTTGAAATAAAAGTGCATCGTAGCCTGAAGTGTTGTCAGCCAAAAGATCAATTACTCAAATACAGTACCTTAGATGAACTTTGTTTTAAATTCATTGGGAGAAAAAATAAATCCTGCTACAAAAGAAATGATCAAATCTGCGGGGTTAAAACAAATGAACGTAGTCTGGGCAACATATGGCATTTATTAGCTATATACCATACCTATTTTAGCAAACAAAAGTGTGAATTATCATTTCCAAAGCATTTGTTTCTATAATGTGACGTACTTCTGTGAAAAAAAAATTGGTGTAATATGAAGCCTGAGCAAATGCTGCCCCCAAACCTGTGTGGCTAAGTGAAATCAGTGGGGGGAAAATTTGTTTTTTAAAAAGAGGAAGTTATTACTGTAAGGTTGTGTTTCAATCGATTCCAATTCTAGAATAGAATACTTCAGGTCAGGAATGGATACTTTTCGATTCCTCTTATCGATTCCTTTGTGTGCATTTTAATATGACTTCAACACATTCAAGCACAAGAAGACCCTGTTTTTACACATCCAAAACGTGCGCACAGAAAGTCGACTCTCATACCGAATAATGTGCGATACTGAATCTTTTTGCACTTGAACGGACAAATACACACAAAACAAATTCAAAATATCTCCGTAAACACAGTCGATTATGTCTTAAAGGGATACTCCACTTTTTTTGGAAATAGGCACATTTTACCACTCCCCCAGAGCTAAACATTTGAGTTTTAACGTTTTCGAATCCATTCAGACGATTTTCTGAAATTTAGAAGAATATCAGTAACCAGACAGTTTCTGGTCTCATTGACTTCCATAGTATATTTTTTTCCTACTATGGAAGTCAATGAACTGTCTGGTTACTGATATTCTTCTAAATATCAGAAAATCGGCTGTATGAATTCGAAAAACGGTAAAACTCGGTAAAAAGGTAAAACTGTTTACCTCTGGGGGAGTGGTAAAATGAGCCTATTTCCAAAAAAAAGTGGAGTATCCCTTTAAGTGAACATAAACAGTTGAAAAATGAAAACACATCAGTATATTGGATCCGTACAGCTCTTAAAGTGACAGTAGCCTAATATTGCTGCTGCCGTCTCTATAATAACGTCAATAAAACAACAAAAGACAAAGAGAAAATTTACTCGCTGTTCTTGACTGAATAACTTTTGTAACAAACTATATTGTTAATGTATATTTTATTTATAAAGTGAAGTGTTATTTTATATTTGATTCAGCTGTTTATTTCAATCGTATATTAGTAGTATGAGTGTTTGCGAATTTTAATTTTAACTGTTTTAATTAGCATTTGTCTTTAATTATGCATAAAATGTATATTAGTAAAGTTGGTTTTGCTATGGTATCTTTAAACCATATAGGCAAAAGGTTCCTTGTCTAAGTTTAGCCTGGTAATGTTTGTTTATGGTATTCAGATATGAATTTGTTTTGCAACAAAAATAAATGTGAATGATATCTAAGTTTTTCAAGTGGAATTGTCAATAAGAATTGAAATAGTTCAAAGATATCCAACCCTATATTGATCAGGAAAACAACTATTCATATCATCAATTGTTCACCAAGTAGACAACCAAAGTATAAACTAAAAAAAGTACCTTAAGTTATCAAAATAACTCTAATTATTACATTTCCTATTCATTTAATTGATACACACATACAGTAAATGTGTCAAGACACCATGAAGCTGCAATATGCATGAGGTGACATAACAGAGCTATCACCTTACACCCTGATTCGCACGCCAATGACAATGTAAGTTCAGTGACTGGATCTTATTTCACTGTGCAAGGGAAGGAAGTGAGCCGAACCTTAGAAGTGTTATTGTTATGATCTGCTCTAATATCACATTCAAATAATGTGACTGACACAGACGAAAAGCTGCTATCATTAAAAGTTGGACTTCAGTGGTTTTAATATAGACAAACTGATAAGGATTTATATGGTATACACTTCCTCTTTTGCAATCTGTGAATCTCAGTATGCACAAACAGTCTAGTCTTTGTCTCTTAAGGTCATATATGAAGAGTTTTCCCAAACAATTGCTGTCAACAGCTGCCAAGGATCATGGAAAATTGATCAAATATTTACCTAACTTTTTTTTTTTTAACAACTTCTGTCTCTCCTTCCAATCAAATACTATCCAAAGTGGTTAACTGATTAAATGGACCCTGAACTGCATCTTGGCAAGCACACACACATACACACACAAAGCTGCTCCTGCGCTATAACATCCTGTTAAATTAACATTAACACACTTTGCTAGATTCTGGTTACAACCGTTTTCGACATTATGGGAGCCATTTTGGTGCAGTTCATAACAGAATATTTCATGAACTAACATACGTTAACTACTTTGTACTTTCAATTAGACTGATATCTAACATAATGAAACAGGTGGAAAACAGAAGACCACATGATGAATTAAAGTTTACCAAAACTGACCTTTCTATGAACTATGACTAATGTAGAGCACTATCATACAAAAACAAAACATGCGGAACTAAACAACATTAAATGTAATATATGTATATAACTGATAACTAAAATAATAAGAAACAATTATATTCAATTAAATTGTTATTTAATAATAACTTTAATGGTCAGTCCCATGGTTTTTTAAAAGTATTTTATGCTCACCAAGGCAGTATACAAATGAGTAAAAAAAAATTAATAAATGTTAAAAATATTTTTTTTTTATTCGTCTGATGGCAAAGCTGTATTTTCAGCATCATTACTCCAGTCTTCAGTGTTTATACACTCAATATTATACAGAGTTATCATTCACTGCGTTTTGCGCATCTCATTAAGTTGCATAAAGCAGCAGCACAAACCTACAGTTACATGTTATCTAGTTTCAGAGGCTTTGGATTTGTCAACTCGCCAGCTGACTGATATTAACACTCCAATTTACTGAAAACCATGAACTGTACTGAAAAACTCCAGCTGTACAAACATGTATGTTTTTGCTGAAAAACGTCAAACTGTGACAGGTTAGCTGACTCTTTCACACCAGGCTTGATCCTCTTTTATCTTCCGAGAACACACTTAATAAATGTGCACAGTGAAATTGATTCAGTTTCTATTGATTTATGTGCAGTCATGTGACCGAGTACCGAGAATAATAAAGTCAGATTAGGTTGTGTGGGAAAGGTGGTTTATCCCATGGACCCCTGGGATCTTCCTGTTCAGCTCCTAAAACTTCTGTCAGTGTGAACAAGTTCATGATCTTATAGTCTTTGCAGCAAATGCTGGGTATAGGCAGAGAAAAGTATTAGGTATAAAATCCATGGGGTTACATATTATTATCAATGCCATGTGTGGATGGGAAATTAGTTCTGTAGGTGATGAAACATGAAACAGATCTCGCAAGAGGCAATTTTGAAACCACTGCCAATATTGACAGATGTATTGATGTGCTAAAAAGTGTGACAGAAGTGATGCATCGAGCAATCAATCAGAGAGAAAGAGGGATGCTTGCTATTTGAGATCGACTGAGTTATCAGGTATTTTCTTTGGAATTCATAGTACAACCACACATAATCATGGATGTACAATGAATTCCAATGACAAATAACTGATAACTCGGTCCATCACACACACACACATTCATTATATATATATATATATAGTATGTACGTGTTATATACATATGATATACAGACATATACATAGACACATATATATATACACACATACTGTATACATACATGTATATTTTAGAATATGCCTCATTAAAACGGTCTCATGCAAAGTCATAATTAGTCAGGCAAAATGTTACAAGGTGTAATGCTAGAGTGTTGAATATTTTGATGAATTGAAAGGAACTTATTCAAATATGAAAGGAAAATATGGGATCATATTTTACAGGTTTTTTTCTCCCCTGCATAATTCACTGGAATCCCAAAGAACAAAACATAAAAAAGCCTCAATAAAACATAGTTTAACTTAGGTGTATGTGTCTTTCCAGTTGAGGAAGAGTGGGATTTTGTGGCCCAGTGTGTGTGTGTGTGATATTACTTTTTACAGTGTTAATTCAAAGCAATGCTCAAAGAATATCACAGTGAAATTTGTAGTCCACTAGAAAGGTACAAAAGCTGTCACTGGGGCTATACCTTTTTAAAAAGTAAACTTTTGTCCATTTTAGGTGCTAATAAGTACATTTCAGGTGCTAATATGTACATTTTAGGCCCTAATATGTCCATTTTAGGTGGTAATATGTACATTTTAGGTACTAATATGTACATTTTAAGTGTTAATATGTCCATTTTAGGTGGTAATGTGTCCATTTTAGGTGCTAATATGTCCATTTCATGAGCTAATATGTCCATTTTAGGTGGTAATATGTACATTTCAGGTGCTAATATGTAAATTTTAGGCCCTAATATGTCCATTTTAGGTGGTAATATGTACATTTTAGGCCCTAAGATGTCCATTTTAGGTGGTAATATGTACATTTTAGGTACTAATATGTAAATTTTAAGTGTTAATATGTCCATTTTAGATGGCAATACATACATTTTATGTGCTAATACGTCCATTTTAGGTGCTAATATGTCCATTTCATGAGCTAATATGTCCATTTTAGGTGGTAATATGTACATTTCATGTGCTAATATGCACATTTTGGGTGCTAATATGTACCACTAAGGTACCAATATGCAGCCTTTGGGTACAAAAGTGTACCTTTTGAAAAGGTGCTATCCCAGTGACAGCTTTTGTACCTTTTTTTTTTGAGAGCGTACCTTCCTGGAGAATACTGATATAATAATTTTTGTTGTTTTTTTGAGCCTCAATCCGCCAGAGCATATAGTCTTCTAAAGAGGCCTCTCTGCCAGTACTAGAGTTCAGATCTGGGCAAAGTGAGGACAGAGCACACACACACACACACGCACACACAAGCCCTTTGCCTCTCAAAAGGCAGCAGGCAGCCAGTGTTCACAACAGCAGCTCTACCATTCCTCTCTCTTTCCCCTTCTCTCAAACAAAAACAACCACAATACCGCAGCACAAAAATAACAGACTTACTCGAAAGAAGATATATTTAAAATAAAGAGAGATCATAAAAATAGCTTCCACTAACTGCCAACATCTTTATAACGGTCTAACAGTAACTGAATTATCTACAGTACAGAACAAACAAAGCCAGGAATCAGAGAGACACGACAGGCTAAATTTTCTGAGAGAAAATGAGTTCTTTCGATGGACTGAGATCTTGTGAATGAATGGAGCTTCATCTCTGTGTTTGTGTTTTATTGGCAGGGAGCCTGATATACCAGCCTGGGCACCTCTCCTGTATCAGCTGCAACTCCTAGACTTCAGAGAAAAGCAAGACCCCCTTTCACTGCCCATCCCCGACCGGATCCGAATCGGCAACCAGAAACGCGAGCGAGGCAACTTCTATTTCCAGAGGGAAGAGTACAGCATGGCATCACAGGCTTACTGCATGGCTTTAGATGTGCTTACGACACGCACACAGGGTAATTCACACCACAGCGGCTTTCAAACACCTGTGACTGATTTGTTATAGAATATTTATTTCTAATATTTTACATTTATATCATTGTATTATTTTCTTTATCATTTTAACAATAGAAAATGTATTACATATTACTATAAAAACTAACTGAAAATTACAAATACAACTGTTTAACCAATACCATAAGTAAACCCGTACTCATACACACTATATAATTCAGCTTCATGGTATCTAATAAATCATTCAACGGTGATGGAGAAAACCCCTGTAATAGCTCTCAATCCAGCCAGTTCTAGCAGCTCAGCTAATCTATTTGATCAATAATCATGTCATCGAAATGCTCAGTCATGTCTGCAAGCTGTGGCCACCCTGAGAAACGCTCTTATTAAACCCTACGCTAATCAAACGTAATAAATCTACATGTTATTTCCACCTCCTTAATCATGGTAATTGCTGGAAAGCCTGGCCCATCTTAACAGGAGCGTTTGACAGTAATGAGACAGTAAAGTGCAAAGCACCGCTCTGGGTTAGACGCTGATAATGACCACATATGCAGAAGTGATCTCCACATCGCCACAGTCTCCGCTGACCACTCAAGCATCACATATTACACTCTCTTTCATTTTATACACTATATTTTTCTACATTCATATACATATCCCACTAAGCAGAAATTTTATAAATTGTTTCGGGAAAAGATTATGTGGAAAAAGACTCTGATATCCATAAAACTGCTGTTGGCAACATGTTTTCCACAATCAGCAATCGCATTTCATCAATCAATAATATATTTATGCAGTCTCACACGGCCATTTACACAGAACGAATTTTGATCTTAGCCTCTGAGCAACAAACACTAGACTAGGAGTTTAATAGCTAAATTAATCAGTGTTATTAAATGAATCAGTTAAGTGATTGATTCAATGACTCACTCATTTATTCCCGAATAAGGGTACGATTACACGACAACGATATGCTTAAAACAGATACGTTTTTCCTTTGCGTCTTCCGCGTAGAGACGACACCATTGTCAAAATGATTCCCATTCACACGGATCCCCAAAAACAACTAAAAACGCTGTATTTTGCTGCCAGGCCATTAGATGGCCATGAAACACTATAGAATGAACACGTAATACATGTGCATGATGTCATCATCTTCAGAGATTCACGTTTTTGTTGTTTACACAGAGACCGTTTTCAAAAATGTCAACTTTGAAACCCATTTTCAAAACTTAGCGTTTTCAGGGACCCAAAATGCCGTTGTCGAGTAAACGAACGACCTAAGCGCATAAAAAGTTTTACGTTTTTAGTTGTAAACGGTGTCGTGTAAACATTATTGAATGAATGAGTGAATGATAAAGATAGTCCCCTGTCGCCACCTACTGGTGCAATGATGTAACCTGCAGAAGGAGCCAATGAAAAATCCCCACCACTAATGCACTGGCTAACAGTCTCTCCGGAACAAAGAGTCAAAAGTTACAATGTGAAAAACGAAGCTTTTCAAAACTTTAAACCAATTGCTTTGCAAAATGTGTCTCTGGTTGAGTCACCTGCTGGTAGTAAAAGCAATGAAAACTCAGCCCAAACCTGCATAAAAAACACCTTTAATCAAAACTCGAAAATGTTTTATTGAAAACGAAGTCTATTAAATAGAAAATTAAAATTTTCAAATCTAAATATCGTATGTATAATGTGTTATTTTATCAATTTGTAGGGCTTGTTTTAGTTTGTTTTATGGAAGGTTTGGTTAATCAGGCCAAATTTGGCTTTTAATTATACAATTTAATCATTAAAAATGTCTGAAAATGCATAAACTGATCCTAGGGCAGGTAAAAAACAAATTTTTTCCATGGGTTCAGAGAGAACTAATATCACATGACTTTGGCAGGTTGATATTCATTCCAAAACAATGATTTCAAAGCTTTCCAAGCTTTATAAAGCAGTGTTTCAAATCACTAGTGAAAGTCCCAGTGCTTTTGGACTGAACACTGCTTGACCAATCAGATTCTACTGTAGTTTGGACTGATCAATATCAAACAAACATTTTTAATTGTTTATCATTTCCTCTAAATGAATGGCTGGAGTTATGCATTACTACAGAGGGTCTGTACAATATATCCTCCTACAGATGGTCAAAGCTGTGCGGCAGAGGAAGAAGAGGTCAATGATTACCGGGTTAAATGTCTGAATAACCTGGCAGCAGCACAGCTGAAGCTTGGACATTTCGATGAGGCTCTGCACACCAGTCAAGATGTGCTGTTTCTCGATCCCCAGAATATCAAAGCGTTATTCAGAAAAGGAAAGGTATGGGTGAATATTATTTCACAAGATAGATGCATAGCCCTGAACAGTTAAACTTCAACCCTAGTTAAACTCACTTTATCAATCTAAGTCCTTCAGGCTTAGGCCTTGTCCACACTAATACGTTTTCTTCTGAAAACGCATCTTCTACACTCCATTAGGGCCTTCGGTCCACACAAACAAAGACGGAGCTTTTTGAAAACACACTCCCAAGTGGATGAATTTGAAAACGCTTATTGTACCAATAGATATCTATGTTTATAATGGCATTGTGCCTGTTATCTGCTATTCACTTTCACACGTTCACAAAGTTGACAGATAATTTACTCACAATTGTTGTCCTGCAGCAAAACATCAGGGCAATTGAGTTCATTACATGGTGAATGAGTGCGACCTGGAGATATTTTGCTAAATAAAATGATAACATGAAGGAGGACTTTATTACGTCTGTTCCGACAGTATCTTTTTTTTTTTTTTTTACGAATGGTCAACTAGGTGATTTTGCCGTTTTCTGATATTTTAGTGTTCATGTGACACATTTGGAAACTGCTTGAAAACATTACTGTGGAAGGACACTAAAACGTAATTTTAAAATGAGTCAAAGTCATATTAGCTGTAATCTGGAAATGTAAACTGTGTCTGCAGCTTTTATCTGACAAGGGGGAGTATGAGGAGGCCATGGAGACCTTGAAGAAGGCTTTGAAACTGGAGCCGTCCACTAAGGTGAGAGACGGAACCGTATCTCCTGAACACATCTACATTTCACGTTAACTGGCAACAGAAAATCCCAATAGCTATTTACAGTTCAACCAAGGCCTTTGAGAAATACCTGGCCAAACTGGAGCAGTGATATTAAAATTTAAAATTCAATGTCAGCTCATACTCACTGTGGGTCAGGGATGAGGGGTTTGTATTTAATGAAAGTTGCATGTAATATTTTGGTTTATGATTCTATTGAGCTTTCAGTGTTCATAGTGCAGGTACTTTAAAAAAAATACTTCAAATGAGTCTAGGAACAGAGAATGATTCATGGCTCTGTTCAGGATTGTGGATCGATTTGGCCTAGTTAGGATGTGAACAAAATGGCTGGCCACTTACATTTCTTTCTTTTTATGTATGGCCCTATCACAGTTTTTCAACAGGTCTGTATAAATTTACAACACAAACGTCCTGAGAAATTCCACCAAATCAGTCAGTAAGAGTGCATGCAAACAATATTTGTTACTTAGACAGACTCCTAGCAGAGAATGACTTTTGTGCTGTGTTACAATCCACTGTACCAAAACTTGTTCTGTCATGCCTTTGAGAGTAGTTAGCCTGAGAACAACATTAATCCTCAGAGCAGCCACCAAGATTACGGCTGTCTGGAGCCACTAAATGGACACAAAGTTACACACACATCCTCTCACTAGCCTTCCTGTAATAAAGTGAATCTACACTGAGGATGTTTATGACATGCGAAAAGCAATAAACAGAACAATTCATTCAATCATAACACAAAATTGTGCTAAAAAAAAGCCATATCTGATCTGATTCCTTGATGAAAAGCCATAATGTAATTAACGCTGTAATTTCACGCTTTAATCATTTTTTATTTAACTTTATATAATACAATATAATAATATAAAAAAGCCACAGACTGTAAGGGCCTGAGTGATTTTGACCCAAACTGAGCTTTGACCCAGAGTGCTCATGGTGAAGAGTGAGCTTTGTCTAGACAAAACTAAAATATCTGCTGTTGTTATAATGACACCCCGTCTGGAAGGCAGGGCAAAGCAAACATATCCTCAGGAGGGAACTCATTGCAAAATTAAAATTAAGATCATAGAGTCAGAGACGGCACGGTATCGAATACATGTGGTGCTATATATTTCAGCCTGTTAGCAGTATCTTGGGCTAATGGATTTTGATTGTAATTATACATGTATGCAAATCTGTGCCCATTATATTCTAAGGAAAATGTTCAGACCCATTCCAAATGGGATATGAAATCTGAATGGTGTTAAAGGCATATAAAAAGTATATCTGATATCTGTCAAAGGCCAGATCCTCGCAACTAATAAAATCAAGGTCAAGAAATATATTGATTTACTACAAGAATACAATAAGCAGATTTAAAGGGATAGTACTCACCATCATGTTGTTCCCAAACCCGTAAGATTGTCGTTCATCTTCAGAAGACAGATGACCATCTTTTTGATGAAATCTGAGCTTTCTGTCCCTCCATTGAGAGCTACACAACTGCCACTTGGATGCTTCAAAAAGTTCATAAAGAGATTGTATAAATAATCCACATTAATTGAGCATTTAAATTAAAATCAGTAACACGAGAACCCCATTAGTTCTTGACGCTCAAACGTCATGAGCTTACGTTTACCACAACTGATGTGAGATTAATGTTTTTATTCAACGAACAAAATGACTCGAAAAAAGATTTGTTCATTTTGATGAACGAGTTCGAACAGGAGAGTCACGAACGCGCATGAGAGAACAGAGTAAGGCGAGCATTTGTGCTTTTAAAACTTAAGATTTTTTATTTATTTTTTAAATGACCGATTGTTTTGCTAGAGAAGACCTATTCATTGTCTGGTGTCGTTTAAAGCCGCACTGAAACTGTCATTTGGACCTTGAAACTGTTGGAGTCCATTGAAGTCCATTATATGGAGAAAAAACGTGTAATGTTTTCATCAAAAACCTTAATTTCTTTTCGACTGAAGAAAGAAAAACATGGACATCTTGGATGACATGGGGGTGAGTAAATAATCAGCAAAAGGTTTTTTTTTTTTTTTTTTTTTTTTTTTTAAGTAAACAAATCCTTTAACGAAAGTCTAACGGGTTTGGAACGACGTGAGGGTGAAAAAAATAACGACAGAATTTTCTCTTTTTTTGTGAACTATCCCTTAAGTGTTTAAAACTTAACATGAACAGCTCACTCTCGTCATTTACAAACAACAAAAACAACTAAGTTAAGTTAATGTTGTTCTGAGAATTATTTAACAAACCCTCCTTAATATGCTTTTTACCTTTGAGATGAAGTTTCTTTTATAAAACACGATCGCCAGTCAGTGTTGTTTCACATGAGGAGACCCAATCTGTCCTGAGACGCAGCTTCCAGTCAGTGAAATGGCACCATCTGTTGGTCAGTGTTAGCAACCGTTGTTTTCCTCACAAAACTGTACAAAGTTCACAAAGGATATTTTTTTGAGTGTTTAGCCTTGTATTAGGGCTTTGAATGCTAATTAGTTTTTCTTAATGTATTTTATAGGCTATTCATGCTGAACTGTCCAAACTGGTAAAAAGGCAGGCGGGGGAGAATGAGACCCAGAATTGGCAAGCTAAACCAGCTCAAGTGTTTGGCGAAAACATAGCGCCCTTTCTGACACCCCCGCCCAAAAAGAAGCCGTCTGTAAGTGACTGACTACCACCTAGTGAAGAGCATAAAAGTGGTGGGAAAATCCTTTCAAAGTGTGCCAGTGCTGGCGTCCGAGTGCAGCCATCTTTTGATCTCGTTTCTTACTCTGTTTCAGGGAATTTCTTGGAAGTTTCTGCTTGGAGCTCTGGTGGTGGCCTTGGGTAGTTTAGTCACATCTGTGGTCCTGACCGCAAGGAACTAGCTCTCTCAACCTACTTGGAAATTAACTTACAAGTCTCACAAACAAACACTCCACAAAGCTGCCAAGGGACGGAGGGAAAATGCACTGAACTGTGCAAAGAGCGGCTGCATGGGCGGCTCTACCGGTGGAACACCGACCAATGCAAAGCAATATAAGCACAGAAAAAGGGGCAAGGCAAATGTGTTTTTATTGCAAATTTTAAACGCAAGTATTAATATGTTTTGCGTTTTGCGTCACGCGCAGTGATGGAATTATCTAAAAGATTAGGGGGAACAGCTGTTATCTATTAAAGGTGCATTGCGCAAGTCTCTGAGTTTTTGCAGAACTACGCGACCTCTGGCGACAAGCGAAACTGCAACCAGAGGCGTACACGCTCATTACATAACATACATAACATTACATAAACTTTCATGTTAGATGCAATGAATTGTGATTAATTGATTTTACAGAACTATATTAAACTTGTTCAACTTTCATAATGTGAAATATGATACTGAAGCACTTATTTTTTTACTTCAGTAATTGGTTGGATCATTATAAGTGGGAATTAATATTTTCCTAAAACAACTTCTTCTTTGCTGTTCCACTTTATCCAAGTTGTTTCATTGTATAAACGAATATATTAAAACAATATAGATTGATGAAAATGTTTTTTGCGAGTTTATTGCAATGCAAAAACAATATTTAGTTCTTAACATTTATGGAATAACAAAATGAATGGGCTCTATGCACAACTGCACTACTTCCTGAACTTCAGCCAGCTCCTGGTTTCCTGTCTATCATTATTGGACAATTTGATTAATTCAGGTGTGCTTGACCTCAGTAGTCACGGCAACAATAATCAAACACACCTGAATTAATCAATGTGTCCAATAATGACATACAGGAAACAAGAAGCTGGCAGAAGTTCAGGAAGTAGTGGAGTTGTGCATAGAGCCTAATACCAACACCTACTGTACATGTTTTTGTTATTACATTTTTTTGGGAAAACAAGCAGCTTTGTATAAGAACTGCCAGAGGAAATATATTCCCTTGTATTGAGGGTCATTTGAACATTGTGTTGGACTATATGGGGGGTCTCCAAATAAAAAAAAGTTTGAAAACCAGTGGATCGCAGACAATTCTCTTTCCAATAACACCGCCTCCACCCTCCGGTAAACAGTCTGAGCAGTGACTCATCATACAGAGGATCTAATATTAATATATTGTTGCCCAAACCTGTTACGTGTCAGAGAAAGATCACAGATTCTGTCCCTGACTTCTATCAATGCAGACATTGAATCTGATTTCTCTCAGATGAATGGCAAACTCAACCCATTTGTTTAGAATAGCTTCCTCTGATCACAACTGTATAGTCTTTTTTTAATTGTATTGCATTTTATTGTATCGTCTTGATGTATGGTGACCTCGAGTCAAGATAGGCGCCTAGAAATAAAATGCATAACGCTAATGGTCACAGTTGTAAATTTACAAAACATAACTTGTTGTATAACCACATTAGCTGCCAGATTTTTTCCACAATTTCTAGCTAACGCCCCCTTTAAACCATTTAAAGGCTCTGGTTTAAACCTTCCAAAATAATCTTAATACAATTAAACCCTTAACCTATGACAACCATTCCTAACGTCACATCCAATCAAATTATTGCCTCCTGTACAAAAGATCTCGCGATGCTGCCGATGCTTCAGAGTAAGTTTGATGCCAGACAGTAAAGACATCGGTTTGTTGGGTACTTAGATAGCGGACATTAGGATGAGCTAATCTGACAAAACTGATTAAAAAAAACAGCTGTACCATTGTTTGTGCTTTCCTTTAAAGCCTTTTTTGTACACCAGTTTAGTTTGACTGGGTATTTACTTTACTGTGCACATGCCTCTTTTCTTGAGCAGTTTTTAAACATGTCAAAACCAAGAATACTAGACCCATCTCCGAAAAGCTTGCCTTGTATTTTTAATATACTTCCTTTACTAAAAATAGATGAATAAAGTGTAACTAAATCAGAGTTTGCAGCTTTTTTTAAAAAAAGAAAACATCAGAAAAATGCTTCCAGACCGTTGACTTTAACTAAATCTAAAACTTTTATTTAACAAAATGTACATGAACATCCTTCAATTCAAATATAACAAATAAAAACATTTAAATACACATTGAACCCTGAAGTGAATTGATCATTTGTAGGCAAATGTACAAGTATACATTTGATCAGTGCTTAGAAACACCAAGGACACATACAAAACATTCAAAAGATATCAATTGCTTAAGTGACTAACTTGATTCTTTAAAAAGACTAACATTTTCCAAATAAAAAGTCACTTAATAAGGTGCAATAATTATTTAAAAAGTTAACTTCACTGCAAGGCACTGACATTAAAATAAACGGAAGACATTTAAACCCCCGCAGTTTTAAACTCCACAGCAGTTGCTCAGCGTCTTCCTCCGTTTGTGAAGATTCAGATTCACCTGAGACTCTGACCTCCGCCCAAGTTTTGCATGTTTCTTTACTTCTCTGTGATAATGTATCAGAAAACATTTTAAAACACTGAATCTTCACTCAGTTTTAGAATGATTTAGAACTGATCTTACCTTGCTAAGTGTAAAACGGCCTCAACGACATTCGTCCCCTCTTTAGCACTCGCCTCACAGAACAGGGCATTATAAGCCTGTAAGATGGCAGCCATTAGAAATTGACAACATGATGGTTAATACGGTCTTTCCACACAAATCCAAGACTCACCATAGCAAGCTTTTCCCCATGTAAAGAGCTCACACAGCTTCCCTCTTGCCTCTCGGCCCTCAAATCCACCTTGTTCCCTATTATACACATTGGGATGTCCTTATCGGTTGACTCCTGCGAGGGAAAATTGACCGGATTCAGAATACAAAAGGCGATGTAAAGGTCATTCAAATTTGTCACCGCACCTGAATCTGTTCCACCCATTCACGAACATTCAGAAAGCTGCTCTCAGACGTGACATCGTACAGCAGTAGCACTCCGTGTGCTTTGCGGAAATACGACCTAGCAATGCTGCGGAATCTGAAGAAAAGTAACAACTTTTGGAAAATGAATGTGAAAGCATTAGCAGAAACAGGTTTTTAACAGTCCTGCCAGAGACTGTATAATATTTAGGACAGTCATGTGACATGATTTGAATGTTACGCTAGGGGCAGCAGTGCACCGCTTTACTGGAAAGGATTGGAATGCGGCATCATGTCATTGACAAGCCAAAATCAAAAATCTATTAATAGCAATCCCTATTCATCTTTGAGAGCAAAGGACCCCCTGGTGGTTCAGGGGCCTTACACAACTTTGCGAATAGGGAGGACCGGCACTGTGCACCAGCAGACAAAATGTAGTATCTGTGCATCTTAATTCATAAAATGCAATACAGTTAATCATAACTTTAACCATTCATTCATGTAGTTGGTTCTTAAACCGGACATAGTACTTTACCTTTCCTGTCCAGCAGTGTCCCAGATCTGAAGGTTTGTTTTCTCTCCATCTACGAGCATCTTCTTGATTTGAAAATCAACACCTGCAAGAACCAACTTTGAGCTATTTGGATTCCATCATCATGATGTATTAAAACAGTGACATTAAAGCTCATTCAAATAGTGCTGATTGCAAGTTCTCACCGAGAGTGGTTTGCATATCTCCTCTGAATTCATTAAGACTCAACCGTAGTAAAAAGCTGGATTTTCCTGACCCGGCATCCCCAGCCAAAACCAGACGATACACTGGAGCAAGATCTGTGTCGAGCACTTCTTCTTCAGTTTGCTAAAGAGAACAAAATTTACAGTCACAGTGCTTCAACCTTTACTTTACCAGTTTTACAATGCTGTAATTTAGTAGATAAGATTAACAATTAATTTAACCATTTTATAGTCAATAAAATAGTTTACCACTTGCCATAGGTACCAAATGAATAAGCATAGGATGTAAACAAACACTCAGAGTTAAAAGTATTGTAAATTCATACCAGGTATTGAAATCAAATATCATATCCAAATTTCATTTATCATATCAAAGTTCAAGTTCTTCAAAAAAAGAGAGAGAAAAAAAGTGAATTAATTATTTTTTTTAAATTTATGTGATCTTGAGGCCCTCAGATCCCTGAACATTTTACACAACATTTGATCAAAACAGGATCCAAATGCTACTAAAAACAGTCATTGGACTAGTTACTTGCTAACTGGTCCATAACTTTACAAAACACTTTGGGGCTTTATGGTTTAAGAGTTACAAGTTACACGAGAGTTGAACAAATACTTTTTTTTTAATCTTCAAATGGTCTTCGTTTCCTGTTTACACTTTTGGGCTTCGGGGTCTATATGACCCTAACAATTGATTGAGTAATTGTACAAAAAAAATATATATATATACATTTTTAATCATACAAATAATATATCATTTTTTTTACTTCTCATCTATTGATTAATGCTGTGTTTTTGGAGATATAAAGCACTTTTGTATCCATATTCCACACAATTCCTTAACTACACCATTAGCTTTAGCATTAGCATATGAAATATTTTTTATGATACATTGCATTTATGCTCTAGTACTAGGCCTTAATTTCTGTGTAAAAATGTATTTATGCTGTTTTTTTTTTAAGACGCATGAAGAAAATTTATATTTTTTTTCACATTTTCCATTCATTTCAATGTGGGGTCATTTTTTGTGTAAACATTTTTTTTTTCATACCTTCTGAACAACCGAATCAAGCCCAGTTTTTTTTGTGTGTGTGTGTGTGTATGTATAGATAGATAATGTAAAGTCAATGAGACCAGAAACTGTCTGGTTTCTGATATTCTTCTAAATATCAGAAAATCGGCTGAATGGATTTGAAAACGGTAAAACTCAACTGTTTAACTCTGGGGGAATTGTAAAATGAGCCTATTTCCAAAAAAAAAAAAAAGTGGAGTATCCCTTTAAAGATGTTTATAACTAGGGAGTACGCAAGAACTACCTTGACAGGAAAAGCAGATAAGCGTCGCCGAAGTGTGGATGATATTGAACCAACTCTGCTACGAGGTGCAGATTCCAAAGCATCAGACTTCAGTTCCGACACCTACAAAAACATTAGTTATTAATCTAGAAAGCAAATATACAGATACGCAACCCATATAAATGTGAAAACTAGTGACAGCTGAAGACTTGCCTCCAGTTCAGGTGGAAGAGAAGAGTAACTACGATGCACCGCCTCCACCGAATTATGGCTGTCGTCACTGTCATAGTCGCTGGCTGACATCGGCTCAGGGTCCGTCTGAAGGGAAACGCCACTGTCCAAATATTTATCAGCCCAGCACTTGACCAAAGACATAGTATCCTCTTCATTAGTCAAACTATAAAAAAAAAAAAAAAGTTAAATAGACATCCAATCCTCCATAGGAAAAATAATATAGTATAATAAAGAGGCCTAAACAAAGAATCTTGAATGTTTACTCTGTATTGCAGTTGTACCTTGACAGAAACACATACTGAGCAAACAATGGAGGGCATAATTACCCGCTCTGATTCATTGTACTCTGTCGAAGTGGTTTCATCTTCCTAGGAGGAATTTCATCTTTTGGTGA
The DNA here is from genome assembly GCA_038021265.1 of Cyprinella venusta. Lineage (NCBI taxonomy): Eukaryota > Metazoa > Chordata > Actinopteri > Cypriniformes > Leuciscidae > Cyprinella > Cyprinella venusta. Next base: position 6,073,688 of record CM075871.1, read on the forward strand.
GAGCTACAGAAGAGCGAACATTTTAATGAGGATAGTATTGTGTACATTAAAATGCATCCCAGAAACAATACTGATATGATGGAAATCCAAATATTTGACTATGGTTAAAACGAGTGCAGTGCCAACTCCAAAAACAACTATATAGCTACCCGTCTTTTAGTAGAGGAGTTTTCCTGGCTCAGAGCAGAGCGTAACCCATCATTGCTGTCATACAACGTTTTGTTCACTTCCCTAATGTGAAGGGGGGGAAAGCAAACCTTTCACATCAAAACAAGCAAGAAATCCATTTCTTCATTACAATATTGATTCACTTGACTATTAAAGGGAACAACTGAATTGACTTACTGGAGGATTTCTATATGGCTGGAATAAGACTGATACTCCATCATCATCTTCTTAAGGTCATCACTTTCTCTGAGAAGGAAAAAGAAAATTAAAGTTCACATTTATGCAGGCTGTATGGGAGAACCTTAATGTCTTTACAAACACAAACTCAGTATTCTCACCTCTCGTGTTGGAGTTTCTGGTCAGCGAAGGCATTCTTCAACCCGTCCAACTCAACCTGGAGAACTGAGACATTCATCTTGGCTTTCATAAGCAAACTCCTCAGCTCCTCATTCTCCTGCAGAGAAACAAATGAAAGCTGTAGAGGTCACAAATGTCTCAATTTGGTATTTAGGGTGCAAATATAGAATAAAGGGTAATCTGCCCCACCAAATTCAGACAGATTGGGCAAAAATGGTTCCGAATTTGACATTCGATCACATACTGCATTTTAAAAGGACCCTTGTTTTGTTACATTTTTAATTGACAGGTAAACCATTCCCATATTTATTTATATTACATTATGTGATAATTCACCTCAAGACATCTCAAGTATCTTTTTTAATGAAGAAAAAAGAAAAAGTAATTTTGGATGAACTAAATAAATTTTAAAAAAGGCAGACTTTAGGGTTCAAACAATTATGAAGGGCACTGCATGTGGTAGTAGGGAGAGGAATCCGATTCATACCTGCATCAGAGCTTTAATCTGTGCTCTCAATTTGATGGCCTCTTCTCTGGGGCTGTTCAATTTTGACTCCTCTTGATACTGCTAAAATTAGAGAATGTAAGAAACAATGCAAGTTACACAAACCCACATGCATTCAAACGAGAATCCCAGATTCTCACCTTTGTGAGCCTCTCTATTGTTGTTTGCAGGTCTGCCAGCTCATTCTCATGCTTGATTTGGAGCATAGCAATGGATTCATCCAATTTCTTCTGCTCCTGTATGCATGAAACCCAAGAAGAGTGTTTTCCTTATATGCACAGGCCTAATAAAGAGGCATTTACAAGCTCTCATAGAGAAGCCTTTGTGCACAGAGTCAGGCTGGCCTTCCTGTTAAAAAGCTCACTGGGCTACAAGAATAAAGGTAAACCACTGAACAAGAAGCTGAACCCAAAATCCCTCTTTTCCACTCAGCAAGACAGAATAAACATTTACATGTGTGCATTATACGTATGGTTATAGTAACTAATATCTTTACGAACGAATATCATTAAGAATTTAGAAAAGCATGACCTACTTTTGCTTCAATCTGCATGTAATAATGTGACATTAACTCTTTTCCCCGCCATTGATGGAAATTTCACTATACGTTAACACTATAACAGCGTTTTCACTGTTATACGGTAGGGGGCGCCATTATGCATCTTCTGAATGAGTACTGAAACTCCTGATCAAAACAATGACTAGAAACAAGCAATAGCGCATATAATAATAAATACAATATATATGTGTATATATACACAAACATATACATATATGTAAAAATGTGGCGATCAACATTAACCCACATAAATCAAAACTGCCTAATGTTACTGAATGAAATATCAACCGAGGACGAGCTGTGATGGACTCTATCTACTCCATCTAGGTTTTGATCATCGGTCCGAATCCCAACCACACATTATCTTGACAAATTATTGGCCAAACTTGATTAATTCAGGTGTGTATGATTATTGTTGTCGTGACTACTGAGGTCAGGCACACCTGAATTAATTAATTTGTCCAATAATGGTAGACAGGAAACAAGGAGCTGGCTTAAGTTTAGGAAGTAGTGCAGCTGTGCATAAAGCCAATTCTCAGCCTTTTGCTCTAAGTTGTTTTATGAAGCTTAGTCAAGTGTTGATAAATGCATTAAGCTAGAATAAAACAGTTTTTTTTTTATTCATACAACAAAATATTCTAGGGGTCATGAAATTGTGAAAATGATCAAATGCTGGCAGTGGCTGACAACTTTTTTTGAGCAATGCTGGCAGGGAAAGAGTTAATATTCAAGCTAATGTACATAAATGTGTCAATTCATTAAAAAAATAGTCAAGCTTGTCTGACTTCACCTCTTCTCTGACCCTTTCTTCTGTGCGGGCCAGTTGCTGCTGCACGTCCTCCTCCATCTCTTCTAACTGACAGCTGGTCAGTTCCTCTGTCCTGTTGACATCAAAAAGGCAAAAGGCAAAGCCTGAACTTTTAGAATGGCAACTTTAAAGTCTACAGAAAGCAGTTTGAAACAACCTTTTTTTGACTAAGACCAAGAGCACCGGCATCCAGGTCTCAAAAAGAAACGTTCCCCAGAGGAGCTACTACTGGAGAGATGAATTACTCCTTTAAGCTACACCGTCTTATAATCATCAAATGGGTGCAGTTGAGCAAACGTCTGACGAAAGGAAAGGGAGGAATGAAGGTAGGACTCTTGAGAAAACAAGCTGCATGTGTGTAAGGTGGACCAGAGGTGAAACAAACAGCCTTATGCTAAACACACAGTACAAGGCCTGGACTGTGTTTCACCGAGAATTCTTGAGAAATACAAGGACAAGCTTAGTAACTCTGCACTAATTTTCCATTTCCTCCTTCCTTAAGAATGGAAGAGCTTTTCATCCTTTTAATAATAATAATCTTTGGAACCTGAATCCATTAAATACTGTACTTAAAGAGGAAAAAAACACTTCCTGGACCAAAAAAAAAGATGGTCCACCATATGATGAAGTAGATAGGAAGGAAATAATATTAGGGATTCATTAATCTGATCTGAACAGCATAATCTTCTTGTACTTACTACAATTGTGCACTAAATCCCGTGAGTGTCTTACTCCCACTAGAAAGCTTCAGAAAACTTCCAAGGACATGACAAGTTTCAAAAAACGATCAATTAAAATGCTAAAGAAATTCTTTCAAACATGTTGAGGGACATGAAATATTTGAGGCACAACTACTATCGTCTTTCATTATATCTCATCAGCCTTGGCAATGACTATTTGAAAGGGCCAAACTAGCTGTTGTATAACCTGTTTTTGAATCGGCACAGCATCCCGGCTGTATCCTGGAAATGCTCCTCACCTTCGAAGACTGGCCTCGAGTTGTTCACTCTCCATCCTGTGTTCTTTGCTCTCGGACACAAAGGCTTTGATGACTTCCTCATATTGCTGCAGTAACAGCTCATCTGATGTGGAGTGGATCTGTTCATACAACTCCCTCACTGCGTCGCACTGCCTGGAGACAAGTGGGGACAGCAATAAAACAAGGACTGAATGAGCGCATCTTATGTGGATGGATGAAGCCAGTTTTCAAGACAGGCATTAGAAAAAAAAAATTACAAAACAGGAGTTAAATGATGAAAAACATTAAAAACCTTCTGTGTATATACACAAGTTTACTTATCAAAATGGGCAGATAAAAACCACAGACTATTGTTTTACATACAGCTAGATATAAATGGAGGACTTCCATATTTTATCCACGTAATATCCTCCACAACGCTAGTAGGATTTTCTGCATCTATGGTCCAAAATATAAAATATATGTTGGCCATTTCCACCACTGGCTATAAAAATAAAATTAAAAAAAACTAATAGTATACTTTTTTTTTAAATGAGGGAGTCCAACAAAAAGCTTGTCAGATTTAACTAACTTCTGGGTACACACTTGATCCAAAAACCTGTACGTGAGATTGCACACACAGAGAGTGTTACATCCATCTTTGTGAGGACACTTATTGACATTTGACAAGGTAATCTCCAGTTCCTTATCCTAACCATCACAAATAAGTTGCTAAACTGAACCTTCAACCTAAACCCAATAATAACCTTATCTCCAAACCAAGTCTTGACCCTCCTTTGAAGAGCTCTCAGAAAGTGAGGACCAGCCAAAAATGTCTTTACTCTCTTTGTCCACACAAACACACACTAGAATTTTAAGAACTTGAGTAGCTAACCTTAAACTAGAAAGTAAACTAAAAAGTTTCAAACGTAGCCAAATTAGCCTGTATCGTCTCGTGCAATAGTCATGTCAATGACGCAAGTAAAAGCTTAACAAAATAAGTCAATATTAACTGCACGAAGTCAATAAGCCTACCTTCCCAAATAAAAGGCAATATCTCCGTCTAATGCGTTTTCAAACTCGTCCCAAGCGCTTCTCTGACTTTGTAAACTGTTTCCCAACAAAGCAAGATTGAGGGCTTCGGAAACTTCGTGAAAGCTTGACGAAAAGTCGTTGAAACTAATGTATCCGTCCCCATCCAGGTCGAACTTGTTGAACAAAGTCCTGATCTCGTCCGCAGGGACATTAAGCTCTCGGCAAACATTCGTGAAGTCCTCGTATTCGACTCTTCCTGACTTATTCCCATCACATGCTGCGAAAAGTCTCCGAAGGTCAGTTTGGTTCATCTTCTCACTTGACGAGGACAAGCAAACGCTTATTTGAAATACACCCGTGTACAACGACAACGCTCCAAATAACCTATGTGAAAGTGATAAAACGACGAAAGTGTGAAGAGGAATGAGCGTTCACATGCAGCCTACTGTACATCACCAACAGGTGCGCGTGGACACTGAGCAGGTTATAGATGAAGGCATGTGTGATTGGATGATCGCGCTCATTATCTCGCGTGTAACAAGTTAAACTCGAGTAAATGTGTCATTGGATGCCCGACGGAGGTAGGCGTGCTGTACAACAATCTGAGAACCAGCCCACATTGGTCTCTGGCCACCAGTTAGCCTAAGTGCGTAAAACCAGCAAAAAGACCATGATGGTCCGTTTACTTTTTGGTCATTTAATTTCCTGTTTGGAATGGAATAACGAGAAATGAAAACCAGCTCGTTTATTCATTTTTTAGTTTATTTAAAAAAAATTAAAATTTGATTTTGTCTTGATTTTTTTTTTCGTTTATGGTTGCATATGGGGGCATTTGTAACTAATAACATTTTAAAGGTATGCCGTGCTCTTCAACCGACTTGATTTTAATTAATACCAAAACCTACTATTTTTTTCAGTATTATCTTCTGTCTTTTCTCTCTTATGTTCAGTTCAGCCTAATATTTTTTTATTTCCACTTACCTTTTATCCGAAGAGACGCAACTGTATTTATCAATGAGAACCCTAAACCACATCTGTGATGTTATTTCATGATTTTTATTAACCAAAGAAGAACACACACACACACACACACACACACACACACACACACACACACACACACACACACACACACACATATATATATATATATATATATATATATATATATGTATATATATATATATATATATATATATATAATATGTAAAAAGTTACTGCTTTAAATTTGTAAGTACAATCAACTTGAACATCAAACTGTTTGTCAGCTTAAATTAGGCTACATTAAACTGACTTAAAAAAATCGAGTTGATTCTTGTATATAACTTAAGCATTTTTTTTTACATAGGCTAATTATAAATAAGAAAAAAATGAACAGAAAATAATAGTTAAAAACAGACAAATACTGAACTTATGTAATTCTTGATGGATTTTTTTGTCTTTGCCTGTAATTATGTTCACTGCCGGATTTTACTGCTAATTATTTTTCTAATATAAAATTAGCTTATATTGCTTTTCAATATAGTAAAGAGTCGACAATAATAAAATGATCTAAAATAAATTAGCAAAAGTCATCACCAAAATGAAAATGAACAGAGCATGAACATGAACGTCATTTTGACGTAGTTCCGTCGCTCGCCAGACGCCAGTGCGCGCGGTGTGGTCATGTCCGAGGGCGCTACTCTATTTCCCTTTCAGGTGTGGACTGTTCTTTATCTGCTGAAGGACATTATTTGGACATTCCTTTGTTTGGGAATGACCACGACACATAGTCACACTCGTATTTCATACAATTCAATGACATTTTCTCTGAATTACAAACTGATTAAAGAGTAGTTAAATCAATCAAAAAGTAGCCTAAATAAAAAGGTAGCCTGCTATGTTATAAATTGTATCATTTTTCATTGTATTTCTGGCTGTGTCATTCTGCAAACAGGGCACCGCACCTTAAACTAACTCAAGTGTTTACATGGTTCTCATAGCCTAGTTAACTTTTAGTCTGCGTCAAATAACACGCACACATAAACCCAGAGGAACTTTTATTTACATAACTGGATATGAGTATCGTGTTGTTGTAACTATGTCAGCTATTGTTTGTTTCTTTATTTAACCTGGAAGAAACAGGTAGGCTAGTGATGATGACCACAACGATTACGGCTATATTCAAGGATGAGTCGTTTATATACCGACATGCCACACGATGGCAGCATTATTACGGTCAAATGTTAGAGCGCTCGTGAGCGCTGTAATACTGTTAAAAAACAATTTAAAATAATGGTTTTCTATTTTAATATGGTATAAATATAATATGCTATAAATATTATTATAATTTATATTACATATAAATATTTAATATAAATTATAATAAATAAAATTTATATTAAATATTTATATTTGTTTAAAAATATAAATATAATTTTTATAAATTATATAAATATAATTATAAAAAAAATTGCAAAGCAAAATTTTCATCAGCCATTACTCCAGTCTTCAATGTCAAAAATCATTCTAATATGCTGATTTATTATCAATGTTGGAAAATATTTTTTTTTGATACCAGTTATAGTTTTTTTTTATTCATTGATGAATAACAAGTTAAAAAAGAACAGAATTTATTCAAAATTAAATTCTTTTCTAACAATATAAATCTTTACTATCACTTTTTATATCAATTTAGTACATCCTTGCTGAATAAAATAATTAATTTCTTTAAAAAAATATACTGACCATGAACTTTTGTACTGCAGTGTATATTATTACATAAATAAATATTTATTTTTTTACTTTTTAAGAGGAAAGTATCACAGGTTGTTTAAAAAAAAAAAAAAAAAAAAAAAACATTAAGCACCAAAACTGTTTCCAACATCGATAATAAATCATCATATTAGAATGATTTCTGAAGGATCGTGTGACATGGACTGGAGTATTGATGCTTAAAATTCAGATTTCCATCACAGAAATAAATTATATTTTAAAAGCATGTTAATATAGAAAACCATTATTTAAAATGTTAATAATATTTCACAATATTACTGTTTTTTTCTATATCTTTTGGTCAAACAAATGCAGACTTGATGAGCATAAAATACTTTTTTGAAAACATAAAAAATAGTAATGTTTCCTAACTTTTATTTTCATATAAGTGTATAATGTATAAGCTGACCGTTGTATGAGATATTACAGTAGGCATATATCTTTTCATTAATCATATATACAATTTGATGCCACTTGACCCAAAACTTTAGTTTGCAAGTTTCAAAACTGCAATTGACCCGAAAAATATTGAATCAGAAAAATCAGTGGGTTTATTTCTTTTATTTAAAAAATTAAAATTAAAGTGCTTTTATGTACAATATAATAAAAACAACAAAACAGTAGTGATGTATAATACAAAAAATACATTTCACAACAGTTTTTTTCTTTACATTGGCAGCAAAATGTACAAATACACCTTTACATTAAAGTTTACAAGACATTAACTTACAATAGATCAGAGCATCTTGGTGCGGTGCGCCATTATAAAGAATGTATCTGAGCATTTTAAGAGTGTAACAGACCAACGCAGTCCAGTAACTCTAATGTCCGAGTCAGTTCAGCACTGAAATATGTGACTATACGACTATCTATATACGTAACTAAATCTACCGCTTGTAGGTAGCAGCTGATGTACAGTGAAGTTTTCACATTGTCTACTCCGTAAAACGGCACGCTAGTGATAATAATCGGATGATGTTCTGAAAAACAAGCAAATTTTGCTTCGTTTAAATGATTTTTGCATGATATTTTGAATATGATTTTCAAACAGAGGTCTGAGTATATGTAAAACAGTTATATTATTATTACAAATACGTGTTTTTTTATTCTTTTTCTGTGCTTGAAATATGTTCAGTAAGTGTTTTGTGTTTGTGTGATTGATATATATATATTTATATATTAGGGGAGCTCTGTAGATATTAATAAGCACAGTGGAGACATACCCTTGCAGTGGACTGTTGCACAGAAGACCATTAGATATACAGTGGTTTTCGACTTCAGGTAATTCTACTGTGTAGTCCACCAGAGCAGACATGCATGTGAGGTTTGCTCTTTGTTCACGTGTTTTAGTCACAAAAAATGGCTACAATATTACATTTGCTTTTCCGCAAACCCTTTAAGTCACGAAATCTAGTCATTGCTACAGCAATGTCAGGAGAACATTCATCCCCAGACACTTTCATTCCAACCATTGCCACATTCTGTGCAAATACAATAGAAAAAAAATGAAGAATTGTAATGCATTCTGGTAAAAAAAAAAAAAAAGCAGAATGTAAAAACATTAAATGTCGTTCAAAACCTTCCTTTACGAAAACAATCATACAACTTTGTGATCAAAGTCATTGTCCGTCAATATCATGTACAAGTAAAAGTCCCACTTTCGAACATTCAGAATAAATTTAAATAAGACACAATGTTTCTATTGAAAGAAGAATTTTGGAACACTTTCAATCAATACATAACTACATTCACAATACAAATGTCTGTGTGATCTTTAAAGATCAATGGCAATGAAACATTACACACTTGGGTGGTGCAATATACAATGCTTGTCTTTGGGAATTTTCCTGGAAAATCTGACAATGGAAATAGATGTTTCTTACAAATTCGTATTATTATTTGTGTCTGTGTGTTCTTAACTATACATTTATACATGGATCCTTACTGTATGTGGATGCTATACTAACTTACAGTTGCGCGCAAGTTATTATTATCCCCATCCCCAATGCTTTGCAGTAACCAAGTAATGTAGTGTTTGAAATAGAACCAGTATGTCACTCTTGGCAGCTGACGATTTATAACTTAGTTTTATACCTATATGTCATTGCTCCCACCCAAAAACATCTGTTAGCCTGCTTTGACTTAAGGTGTTATAGTGAACATGGCACTTTTTCATGACAAAAAAAAAAAAATCTGCTGGTCACTTTACACTCTTCAGGAGCATAGGTCTCATAACTTAGAGTAAAATTGGCATGTAAAGTCGTTTTCATTCTGTCCGAATGCAAATTCATCGTTCAAATTTACAACATGGCATTATAAATGAGAGAAGTACACTTTTGAGTCAAGAGAACAGCTCTTGAGGGGTTCTGAGAGATGTGAAATGAGAGAATCTAAAATCTTTTGGCACAAAAAAAAAAAATTGGATCAGTAAACATTCTCAAGAGACGTTTGGTCACTTCTATTGACTATTAATGCACTAATTCAAGAAAAATTTATGTCGAAAATTCTGCTATTTACTCACCCTCATGTTCTTCCAAACCTGTCTGATGCTGACATAGAGATCATTTGAAGAACTGTTTTTGTCTAAACAATGAAAGTCAGTGAGGCCCAAAACAACTTTGGACCCATTGTCTTTCATTGTCATGACAAAAGCTAGGACTTTGGAGAATGGTAGGTGAGTAAATGATGACAGAATTTTCATATTTGGGTGAACTATACCCTTTAAACCAGAGGTTCTCAACCAGGGGGCCAAACGGGCCTCAAGATAACTTAAAATGATTACATATAAGATGAATTAAGCAATTAAATAAGTCAAAATAAACCCCCCAAAAACTTTTTGTAGAACCAGGATTCCAAAAATCTCTATACAAGTATGATTTGTGTGATTTGAAATATTATTATTTATACAATTCTTAAAGGAGTCGTTCACGTTTTAAGAAACTTTTGCTGATAATTTACCTACCCCCATGTCATCCAAGATATCCATGTCTTTCTTTCTTCAGTCGAAAAGAAATTAAGGTTTTTGATGAAAACATTCCTGGATTTTTCTCCATATAATGCACTTCAATGGGAACCAAATGGTTCAAGGTCCAAAAGACAGTTTCAGTGCAAACTGTTCAAAGGGCTTTAAACGATTCCAGACGATGAATAAGGGTCTTATCAAATGAAACGATCGCTCATTTAAAAAAAAAGTTTAAATTTTATAAGCTCAAATGGTCGCCTTGCTCTGTTAGGGGTAGGGTGTGATGCGCGTTCGTGACTCTCCTATTCAAAATCATCAAAATGAATGAATCTTTTCCCGAGCCAACTCGTTCATTTCTTTGGTTGAATGAACCAAATGACACGAAAAAAGAGTCGTTCATTTTGATAAACGAGTTGAGCGATCGTTACGCCTGATAAGACCCTTATTCATCGTCTGAAATCGTTTAAAGCCCTTTGAACAGTTTGCACTGAAACTGTCTTTTGGACTTTGAACTGTTTGGTTCCCATTGAAGTCCATTATATGGAGAAAAATCCTGGAATGTTTTCATCAAAAACCTTCATTTCTGAATTTTTCAAGAACCTCTGCTTTAAATGATTTTTGAATTCCATTGATCAATCAGCGACTGATTGTGATTGGGGTATAAAGAACATAGACATAATCATATTTCTGCATCTTCAGAATGTAATTTGTGCCTTGGGATGTACTCTTAGTATTGCTAACATGCCTTCTTTGGAGTCCTCTACCCATTGAAACCCCACTGTGGGCTCTTTCTATGCCTCAATCTCACTTGCATACTTGATTTAACATGTGTACCTCTGAGAAGCGGTGTAGAATACTGAGGTCGTGGCATCGCTTATTGTACTAGGACAGCCGTGGACTGTTTTGCTAGCTCTCTACACGATGCTTCTCCTTTATGTGATTTGCATAGTATGCCTGCTATGTGCTGAGGTCATGATGATATACTGTGCAAAGGGTTTGCATATATCATCAAAGCTTTGTTTTGATGCACCACTCTTACGTTGTGTCGAAACGTCAGCTAATCATCTCACGTCAGGCACTATGTTCTAGACTAAAGTTTGAATCTTCGCGTTCGCAGGACGACCAACTCTACGCAGCAGACCGCGGGATGAGATGGGAGCATGACAGGTCGGTGAACCCTGAGGGCATCGTATTGCTTCCACACAGATGCCACCAGACATTTTTGGACGGAGGACCGGGGCGGGACGACTGGATCGGCGTCTCTCGCAATGCCCACCTTATTTTTTCGAAGTGCACCCGAGGCCTTGCGTCCCGCTCGTCGTGGCTCTGGGTGCTTCACAGACTTGGCAGTGACTGAGAAATGTGAACAGATCACCAAGACAAAATGAGAGGAGACAAAGTGCAAAATAAAACCCAGTGATGGTACGTTTCCAGTCATTTTCAGTCTGTCCCTCCCTTGGTGCTGTTCAGTTCAGAGGCCACTATTTTTATTTATTTTCTTAACAGTCATCCCAAACCAACTTAAACAATCGAGTCTTTGATTTCCGAGCCCAGGCGTACTCGAGGCCGTGGGCAAGTCGGCGAGATTTCCACGTGGCTCTCTTTTAAGTTCAACGGTCTCTTTTCGGACTCTGAGAAGCTCTTGCTGTTCTCGGGCGAGGAGCATTCGTGGGTTGGGGTGCTGCAGATGTAGTTATCATTGAGCGTCTGGTAGCCCTTGTGGTCAGACACAGAGGGCGGGATATTGTTGCCATTTAATGGAAGGCTTTCCGTGTGCTTCCCTGGAATTCGCGGTTTCTTCTGTTGCATGTTGGGGCACTCGCCCTCCTTCAGCATGGACTTCATCCTATCTCGGTTCCTGTATGCCACAAACAGCGACAGCACCACCAGGGAGAACACCAGTAAGGCACACACAACAATCAGTTCATTCCAGTACGTTTTGGTTTTCTGCGGCGACCACGTTTCCCCGGGCAGGATGATCGCCTCCCCTTGGGGCACGTTCTGCGTTCGGGATCGTCCAGTCAGGGTGGTGCTTTCGTGCTCGGCTTTAACGCAATAATTGGCCAGGAGTTGTTGGTAGCCACCTTCTTCGGACCAACACTCATAGACCTCCTCCCTGTCCACTTGGGCTACAACCACCAGGCCGCCGTCAGGTCTAGGGTAGACGAATCGCTCGGCGGCTTGACTGTACTCCCATCGCCTCTCAGCCAAGTTGGATCGCAGCTTGCAGGGTAGGACCGTAAATGTGTTGACAGGTATTTGTACTACATGACATGATGGAACACCTGTGGGTAAGATGGTCTTATTAGTTACTAATAAATCAAACATAAATTAGCAAACCACCAAGCAACCACTTCAATCACTAACAGTCATTTAGTGCATCTTGCCGGAGGCACTATGTAAATGCGTTCGGTCATGCCACAGTGCTTTGGTAACTGTCACAGCTTGCCTTATCCTCATGCACTCTACAGCACTTTGTGGTTTGTTGGAAATAAACTCTACAAGTTGTGATTCACACTGTTTAGGGCCTTTCACAGTGAGCGTGATAAAGCGATGTATGTCGTGATGACGCTCTAGAATCGAAAAAATGGATTCTAGAAACAATGGACCTATTTACGACGGGAGTTATCGATCGCAGCGATTTCACGGCTAGTGTGTGATTTTTTTTCCTTGTCGCCCCACGATGAAACAAGCCGTCCAATTAGATTTCAGCTTAAGCCATGTTCACACTACAGGATTTTAAGCCCGATTTGCAAATCGTTGAGCTCGCCGGCAGGTCAGGGTGTTATCGCGAGCGAATCGCGGAGGATTAGCGAGAGAATGCTTGCCAATCTGTTAGTGTGAAAGAGCCAACAACGCATCAAAGACGCTCGTAGACGCCTCGCAATCGTGTCGCCGAGCCCAGAACAATATCTATCATGCTAGATATCCAGAGCTGTCGTGCGACTCAACCTCAGTGATGTCATGAGCTCCAGCCAATCAGAGCAAGGCATGGGTTGAGGTCACCGGGTAAATCTTATGTTTTCTTTTTTTGCATTTTTCCCTCAGAGCGAATAATCGCGCGAACAGTTTGAAGCACTAGTTTCTGTCTGACGTCCATATTCGTGTTGTGTTCGCTGGGTATTGACATTAACGTGCTGTTTTGCGTCATTTCCGACTCGTCTTATCGCGTGATTTTTCGTGACAAAACGTGGTTTGTAGGCAAGATAGAATCGTTGGGTGACAGAGTTGTTGTCAACTCGTGTAGTGCGTTACCTCCTGTTGCGGATCAATCACGTTGTGTTGTGTGGTGTGAACAGCTCAATGACTTGAACACTCCTGATTTCACTGAGAGCAAGTCATGTAGTGTGAACCACACAGTTCAGACCAACGTTTTAAAATCATGTAGTGTGAACAAGGCTTTACGCGTGTTATCAGTGGTGTTTAGGAACCGATTTATTCTTACATGTTCTTTATACAGATTATCATTTCCACTGAGTTATGCAATATGAAGAGTTTGAAAAGCGTACAGAGTGTGTCAGATAGCTCACTCGCTCCGGAGCCTCCAATCATATTATGTGATCATAACTCCTGCCCTTCTGAATGGCGACGTTGCGTTCATTTCCTCGTTCTGAGTTCGCACATAAACAACTGAGAAGCCATATGATTACGACGATATGTGTTCTGTGTGTTTTAATGCGGCTCGGGGGCTTTTTTATAACAATAAAGAATGAGAAACGCTAAGCAGGTATTGCTTTGTTTTGATCAAAATCCACTTAGATCGCAGTCGTAGGTTATTACATGCACTCAATGGTTTCTGTGTAGTCCCAAACGTTATTGATCTTTATTGATTTACTGTTGTATGTCGTGCAGCGGACGGACGAGGTTAAAGGATACTCCACTTTTTTGGAAATAGGCTCATTTTACAACTCCCCCAGAGTTACCGCCAGAACCGTAAATCGGCTGAATGGATTGAAAAACGGTAAAACTCAACAGTTTAACTCTGGGGGAGTTGTAAAATGAGCCTATTTCCAAAAAAAGTGGAGTATCCCTTTAAAGTCAAATGGGAAAACCTACGAGATATATACTCATGAGGAGAAATGCATTCTTGGACAGCGCCACCTATTGTACCGGTGTGAATTAGCTGAAGGCAAGCAATCGTTTTGTGTTCAGTGTGAAAGCGCCATTCGTTAGCCATTCGCTTAGCTTTATAGTGTCACGCTGGGCTTTTAAGCATGGCTTTTACTCACGTGGTGAAGTCGGCCTTGCAGAACGAGGGCTTGGCATTTTGCACATGGCAGTGTTGGCATCATCTACATCTTGTTGCCATTGACTAGGAAGAACAGAGCACACACTAAAAAATCAGTTCATACAATAAACTAAAAAAAAAAAAACTTCAAAAGTTTGGGGTCAGTAAGATTTAATTACCACTTTTATCTGACAAGAACACATTAAATTGATCAAAAGCAACAGTAAAGGGATTTCTAATGGCATAAAAGATTTCTATTTCAAATAGATGGTGTTCTTTTGAAATTGTTATTCATCAAAGAATCCTGAACCATATCACGGTTTGCAGAACTGTTTTCAACATTGATAAAAATAATGTGTGTTTTGTGAAAATAATTTAGAAGTATACTAATTGAAGTGCTATAGATGCTAGTACAAGTCATGGAAATATGCTAACCTCTTAGTTGGAGCGTGTTTGATATTTGAACACTGCTTCCCTGTCCAGGCACAGTAAGGATCTCTAGACAGCACACACTCTCCACAGCTCTGGTAGTTGGAGCAGTTGGCAAGAGGGATTTCAACTAGCCCAGAATAGCTGGACACGAACAACAGTCCCTGTTGGAAATGCGAACACATCAGAAATGAGACACTTTCTCAGGACGGACAATATGTCTAGATTACAATCAAGCATCCAGTGTATAAAGGTGCTTGCAAAACATACACTAAATGCTAATAGATGATAATTGCAGTGAGCCTTTTTAAAATAGCTCATATGGTGTAAGATATACATATAAAGTATAGACTGAGTAGTGTGTAGACAGAGCAGACACTGTTTGTTTCCCATCTGTTCACACAGTTCCCCAGAGAAGAAAACAGGACGCAATTATCTCCCTCCCAGGCCTCGCTATCTCTACGGTTGAGGGGTCCTTTTTCCGGCCGCGCTGTCATTTCACTAATGCATAATGTTCTTCAGCATGTACAACAAGTACAAAGAAAGTAAATGAGTTTAAGGCACCTTCTCATCATCCAGTTCGATGTGTTGTACAGATAGAGGCTCGGGGAAAATCACCAGCTCTTCAATAATATACATCTTTTGATTAACGTTGATGGCTTTGTGAATCCTGCCATCATCTGAAACGAAACACAAGCGATGTGAGACGAAGCTTTTATGATTTTTATAAAGTATACTCAAGAATACATTCAATATTGTTAATAGTATTTCAAGATTAACACTTACTGGACTGAAGCAACTTGGGTTTACTTAAAACGTGAGTATCAAATATGATACATCATCCTTTTGATGAACAATTATTTTTACATTTCTCAATGATCATTGCATTTTGCCCCCACAATTAAACCTACAGAGCTTTGATCATACAAACCAACAGGCTTGTGCACAATTCAGAATTGGCCTTCATTCAATTCCTGAATTAGAATTTGAATATAAATGACTCCGCCCCACAGGAAGTTGAATTTGAATTGGAATGACAGGAAGTGGAATTAAATTCATGGCAATTCAAAGTAATTCCACACAGTCACACAACAGACAGAATGTGTCTGACATATACTGTTAAGCTTCATCGTTAAACATTTCACTTGAAAAAATATGTAAATGGATTTCTTTGAATATTTATTGAATCGCAATTCTGCTTCCTTTAATTCAAATTTGAATTGTAATTCTAGATCCTGTTTTTGACATCAATTCAAATTCAAGAATTGAATTGGAATTCAGGAGTCATTCTTAAATATCACCTTACTAAGACATTATGGTGATTATCATAAAAGGCGGATGTATCAAATATCATACCGCTTATTTCATAAATATTTCTTTGTGTTTTACAGAAATTGAGTAAATGATGACATTTTGGGGTGAACTACCCCTTTAAGCACTGAATCGGTAGCATGAATGTGTAAAGCAACAGATAAATTCATGCTGCGTGATATAATGGTTTGATTTCCCAAGTCTAAAATCCTTATAGTAAAACTTAATGGGGATTAAGGCAACAATCAAAAAGTCTTTAATGCAGGAATATTAGTATAAAATCGGATATATTCCCGAGCTTTAGATGCACATACGGTGTTCTAAGACCTCACCTGTGCCGATGAAGAGCACATCGTACGACTTGTGAAGAGCCTGTACTCGGTGCACAGCGAGCTGCGTGTAGCGCACGTTTCGTTTGAGGAGCAGAGGCTGGCTTCGAATCACGCTATCCATGAGGAAGTGGTCCTTCACGAAGTTCAGCACTTTATCAGGCATGTGCAGAGAGGACGAGATCCCCTGGGCGCGGGCCGCGTTGGTGATGCACTGCAGGAAGATGGAAAAAGGTGCTTCAGAAACACAGCACAATGTCGAAATCGCTCTTTTTCTCAGGGATGTTTGGTGAGTGGCAGCTTAATTACGGCAAAATCAATGCAACTTTCAACACACCAATGTCAAGTCAGATTGGAAGTGTGATTGAAAAGGTCGGTAATACTTAAGTTTAGGGTCTAATTCTCACTATTAACTATTGCTTGTTATAAGCATGCATATTACTAAGATATTGGTTGTTTATTTGTACTTAGCACATATTAAAGGGATAGTTCACTTTGAAATTAATTTTTGATATGTTTTAGCTTACTCAAGGGCATCCAAGATGTATGTGTCTTTGTTTCAACAGTATTTTCAATTTTGATATTTTTAGGTCAAACCGTTCTTGTCTGTCAGTCAAATAATGGAGGTCTATGGGGTCCACCTCAAAGAGCATGCACAGAGAAGTCCAAATTAAACATGATTTAATGACTCGTAAATGTAAGTACACATTTACATTACGTTACATTACATAACATTTTCATGACGTGACTGTGATTACAAGAGGTAAAAACGATATACTGTTCGTTTTCTCACAAAAACCGCTAGTTTCGTGTCTTATGCCATCAGTGTGTACTTACATTTACGAGTCATTAAATCATGTTTAATTTGGACTTCTCTGTGCATGCTCTTTAAGGTGGTGACCATAGACCTGCATTATATGACTGACAGACGAACGGTTTGACCTAAAAATATCAAAATTGAAAATACTGTGGAAACAGACACATGCATCTTTGATGCCCTTGAGGTAAGCTAAAACATATCAAAAATTTATTTCAAAGTGAACTATCCCTTTAATGCATTCTATATGACCATATTCTACATCCTTTAATCCTACCTAAAACCTAAACTTAACAACTATCTGACTAACTACAAGTTTATTGAGGCAAAAGTCATAGTTAATTGTAAGTTAATTGTAAGAATTGGACCTTAATCTAAAGTGCGACCCAAGATCTTGGACTCAGACGACCTGAACTCACAGTCAAATAATCTCTGCGTAATGCTGCCTAAAAATGAAATGTGAAAATCTTATTACAACCGTTGACCAGTTCTATATACAAGTCACTATAAAATCAACATGGTCAGTTGTAATTTTTGTATGTAGGATTGCATTCATCCATGCATCATTATTTTTTTTTTTTTAGCCCTCATCATTTTTCATCAAGCATCCTCTCTTTGTCTCAACAACATCTCTTCTCTGATGATGTGTGTAAGAAAGGGACAGTAATCTCTCTCTTCAAGCAACCTGTCACTCAGCATAAAACAACAACGATATATGCCGACTTTAATATAGGCAACAAGATAGTTAAGAAGAGATGGGTCAGTTTGGTCAATTAGACGTCCACCAACAAACTACTTTGTTGAGATCTTTTTTCGGTGTTTCTTCTCTTAAAGGGATAGTTCACCCAAATATGTATACTTCTGTCATTATTTTATAAACCAACCAAACTGCTTTTGTTACCATTGACTTCCATTGTATAAGCAAAACAAACAAAAACGCCTAGACATTTATCAAAATGTTCCACAGTAGACAGACTTGGAATGACATCAGGCTTAGTAAATGATGACAGAAATGACATTTTTAGGTGACCTTTCCCTTTAAGCACTGCGTTTTTCACTCCTCAAGTCTCATTGAGTTGCTTTTGAACATAACACGAAACGTACCGCTCCAGGTCTGGGTTCTGGTACTTGGTGGTTATAGGTGTACCACTGCTGCGTCTCCCGATTAACTTCCCGGTAACGTCCATTAAACGCCTCTTCGACCTGATCCATGGTAAACGCACATACAGCTGAGCTTCCTGAAGCACCTTTGTACCTGTACACACAAGCACAACATTCATTACAATCAGTCTACATAATGCATCTTCATCAAACAGCGATGACCACACAGTAAAAGAGCCGAAAAATCAGAGTGCACAAAAAATGCAAAAGCGTCTTATTTAACCTCAGACATAACAGGTGCGTAGGCGGACACAAGAGGGAGGCTATTCTGAGTCTCGCTGACATCTCCTGCCTGTCCTGTCTCTTGTGCCCCATGTTAATGCACTCAATCAATACCCACAACTCCCACACTAAGTACAGCAAAAGGAGTCTGGTTGAGTGCCAGGCAGGGTTCAATAACAGAAATGAATGCTGAATTTCTTCTTTTCCATGGTATTCACTGTATTATCTGTATTCTAAATGCCATTGCAGGAGATACGTTACCACTGTGAGGTGAAGACTCCATAAAACACCGTACTCTTCCAGGCCTCTTTGCTGGGGGTCAGTACAAACATGTCCTGGATGATGTTGAAGGGGAACCCGTCGTCAGGCAATGAACACAGGAGCTGGGCTTTCAGAAAGGTTGTCCATTTCTTTTGAAGAACCCTCTCTCCACCTTTATCACCCTGTGGAAATACAGATAGAAATCAGAGTTAGTTTAGTTTTATGCTATAGAATTGATCCACATTTGTTAGTATTCATTTTAGTTTAAGTTTAAGTCATTTTGTTATGTGCTTTTGTCATTTTTAACATTTTTTTAGCATATTAATTAATAATAATTTTTTAGCATATAAATCATAATAATTGTTTTTTATTTTTTTTATTTTATTTTTTATTAATAATTGATTTTTATTAAATTTTTTAAATAATTTTAGTACTTAAGCTTCTTTTTTAAAATATTTTTTAGTATTTAATAGCTTATTTCTATCAGTAAGTTGCCAAAGCAACATATCTAATTTAAGTTTTTCATCTTATATATATATATATATATATATATATATATATGTATGATGAAAAATTTATATAAGCCTTTATATATATGTTATCCAGACGCTTTTATCCAAAGCAACTTCAGAGTTTATATATATATATATATATCTTAAGTTGCTTTGGATAAAAGCGTCTGCCATAAATGTGAAAGTAATTTGAGGAGTATATGTGCAAAGACCATTTCTGGCCACGAGAGGGAACTAGAAGCTGCTGTCGATTCCAACAAGCCGGTGCATCAGCCAATGGAAACACTGATTATGATGGCAACTTTCTCTCTTACATAAAGATTTCGAACTGGACAAGGACTGCAGCTTCTATCACATGTTGTGCATTAAGACTGAGTACAGCAGTGTGTTTTTGTGATTGAGGCCCTGAGGGCGTACAGGCCTTAACTTTGGTACTTTAGAGTCCCTTTAAACAAAACAGGCAGAATAATAAAGAGCTTAAACGTCTACCAGAAGAGAAAACACAGCCAGTTATGAGAATTTCCCCATTAATATTATAGATATTGCTGTTCAACATAATAAAAAAGTGACTGTTGTTGTGATATAAGGAAATGATGTAAATCATTCTTGGATTAAAGACAATTTCTTAATCTGATACTGATTTGACTTTTCCCTTTGTTGTTAAGTGTGATGCATTGTTCGCTATGCTGTAGTTCATTATACAAAAATTACCCTAAAAGTAAGACAAATATTGGTTTAAAGACTAAGAGGCAAAGTGATCTAAAGATAAAAAATACAGTTAGGAAAAGAAAAATTCGCAGTGGAAACTTGAGGGAAGGGATGTTGGATAATAAACCCTCTGACACAGGTGAAGAAGAACAAAGCCACACAATGAATCAACTAAATATTTTTGTTTCTTCAGGAAAGCTTTATATTAGTGTCAACCCTCGCTCAAGCAGAACTTCACACTGAACACCTGAACAAACAAATGGCCAGAGAGATGCAATCAAAGATGGGAACAGAAAGAGAGAAGTTTGGGCAAAGAGCAGGGCAGAGAAACAGACAAGAAGCACAAATGGCCTGAACGACAGCCAGAGGTACGTAACGCAGAGGTCCCAAAAGCACAATTTGTATTCATCCATCTCAGCTGCTCTCCAAAGAAAATGAGCTTTCCTTTAATTATAATATTATTGTAATCCAGCACGCAGGACAACGCCTTCCCACACCAGCAGGACCGGCAACAACACATTCCAATAAAATCTTTTCAAGGGAAACTCCCACCCATCATTGAACAGCATGTTCGGCACTGTAAACCTACAGCTGAAGGCTAAGTTACACGGTAATCCATGAACGTGCACACAGTTAATGTTCTTCACAGTATCATATAAAATTGCTAAGCTAATTAATCCATAATTGCGTTATTGTTTTGGTCAAGTTAAAATCCTTTATATTATGCAATAGCATATTAATACATATTTAAATTGTTATTATTTAAGGGTATTATTAATGAGGTTCAGTGTTCAATATTACAATATTGCATTACTCCCTAAAAAAGGAACTACTTTGTTACTTTTTATGGAAAGTAATCCGTTACATTACTTTTGCATTACTTTTTCTTTCTGGAATTGCTGGTTTGTTTTTTAATTAAAAAAAAAAAAAAAAAAAACAGCAGCAAAGACATGGGTTAATAAAGTGAGATTAAATACATAAAGTATATTTGTGTAGTTTAACATATTTCATTATTGCAGGTTTGCAATTCACAGTTTTTATTCATTTTGAGGAATACTGAATCAGTTTTTGTGCAAGTGAGATGAGCAAATGCATGCTCACATTTATGTATTTATGTATAATTGATATCAAATGTATATGCATGTATAAATAGGGCTGTCAAACGATTAATCGCATCCAAAATAAAAGTTTGTGTTTGCATAATATATGTGGGGGTGCTGTGTATAATTATTATACATATATATATACATATATATATATATATATATATATATATATATATATATAAATACACATCCTTGTATATATTTAAAAAACATTTTCATGTATATACTTTATATAGATTTATATATAATTTATATTATATATAAATATTATATATATATATATATATATATATATATATATATTCTTAAATATACATGCATATATATATATATATATATATATATATATATATATATATATATACATACATACAAAATAATTATACACAGTGCACCCACATATATTATGTAAACACAAACTTTTATTTTGGATGCGATTAATTGTTTGACAGCCCTATATAAATATTTACATAGGGTCTTTTTACAATGGCAGGACAGTTGTATCTGCAAAGTGCTCCTTTAAAAACTTAAAGGAGAAGCTTCCACATACTGTATACCATTCATTTCAATTGAAACCAAAGGATCTGCTCATTGTCATTCTGAGTACAAATGATATGGTACACTTTCAAATCCAAACCCCAGGTGCAATTCAGAAAAAATCTTAAAACAATAAGGAACTGTTGCAGCGCGTAAATGGATAGTTTGACATGCATCATAGTTTCCACTGGAATCTGACATGGTCATCTGTGCAAAAGTGCACCAATATCCATACTATAGTGACACAAGTTAGGAGTCAAAAAGAAAAGAAACCAAAATATAGAAACAGCAGTGGAATTGAAATCATTCTCAGACTTCAAAAAGCAAGACGAGAAGGCAAATGAATCTTGCAGATGTTGCACTCCGCTCATGCACCGTTCAGAGCAGACCCAACTGGCAACGTAGAGAGAGACTCTCTTTAGATTCAGATCACTCCTTGAGCGCAAATGCACCGATTTGAGATGAAGAGCATAAGCAAAGGGAAATTAAATAATAAATCAAAAAAATCAAAGATGTGATAGGAAAGGGCTTGTGCATCGGCCCGTGAGCCTTGCTTTGTTGCATGTCACATCACAGAATGCCAGACAATTAAGTCCACTAATGGGCTTTGCAGGAGTCATTACGTTTGTTTACTATATGAGCGGAGATAAGGTACACAACCAAAAAAATGCAGCTTATAAACATAATCATTGCATTCCCTTCCTCATGGCTGGGCTCCAGTGGATCTGGTTGGAGGAATATGGGGCATGCTAAAAAGGGAACCTTGGATAATGTTTAAGGTAGTGGATGCCAATAAAGCAGGACACATTCCCCTGGCATTGCAACCGTTTCACTGTCAGGAGGCATTTCATGCAGCCCGTGTGATAATCCACATTACAAGGCAGGAAGACTGGAGCGCGTGAACCCTCTATCGGCTGCCGCTCGGTAAATTAGCTGCTGTGAAAACGGAAACCATTAGTTGATTCTTCTTAGTGAAGCTGGTTAGAAAAGCCTATTTGAATGAGCTACATGGCCTGAATGTTTCTATTCATCACAGTCATCACTGCGTTTTAAAATATCAACGAGTCACCCACTGTAAAAAATGAAATGATCAATAAGTTGACAACGTGTGCTTTTACATTGCTTTAACTCATCAAAATAAGTGAATACAAGCAATTTTCAAAAAAAAATTATGTTATACAACTCATTTTTTTAAGTTATACAAGATTTAATTATTTTTTAAGTCAGTTTAATGTAATCTACGTTGAAATTACTTAAACATCCAAGTTGATTGTACTCAAAAATTTAAGGCAGCTTTATTTATTTATTTATTTATTTTTTTGCACTGCACTGTTATAGCCTCCTGCTAGTAGATGCCATAACTACACTATCTGAACCCAAAAAGCATTTTTCCCCATTGACTGACATTTAAAATTGTTTGTATATTTTGACTAAAAAGACTTTTGACTTATTTTCACAAGCAATGCTGATATTCAGACCAACAGCTTGGTTTTATGACACTATAAAAACAGAAGCAAAAATTTTGAAACACATTTTAGAGATGTCTTTGCCTATATTTACAGTGCTAAACAAAGTTTCAAACAAATCCAGCCCACGTTTGTATTTAGAACGCTACCTGTGTTTCGTTTCGGTGGAGTGAATGATTCATTGACTCACTCTTACAGACTAGTTTTTATTCCTGAATGAATCAGTAGTTTGAACAATATGGTTGGATCAGTGATTTAATTATTTTTCCATAAATAGAGTCACTAATTAATCAGTGGTTTCAACAAACTGGTTAAGTCAATGATTCAATGAATCGCTCAAAAAGAGAGTCACTTGTGTCGTACCTGAATGATTCAGTGTTGTGAACAAATCGTTTGAGTGATTCAGTGTTGTGAACAAATTGTTTGGGTGAATGATTCAATGACTTGCATTAAAGGGATACTCCACTTTTTTTGGAAATAGGCTCATTTTACCACTCCCCCAGAGTTAAATCGTTGTGTTTTACCGTTTTCAAATCCATTCAGTCGATTTTTGGATATTTAGAAGAATTTCAGTAACAAGGCAGTTTCTGGTCTCATTGACTTCCATAGTAGGAAAAATATATACTATGGAAGTCAATGAGACCAGAAACTGTCTGGTTACTGATTTTCTTCTAAATATAAAAAAATCGGCTGAATACATTCGAAAATGGTAAAACCCAACTGTTTAACTCTGGGGGAGTGGTAAAATGAGCCTATTTCCAAAGAAGTGGAGTATCCCTTTAATATATTAATGATATATTAGCTTATTCTCTAGTAGTGAAGAGATTGGTACTGTTCACACATGATGTCATCGGCCAATAAGTCACACGGCATTTATGATTTTGGTGATAGGCTCAAAAAATAACTGGAAGCACCCATAGGATAGCTTTCTACAAGTATTGGAAAGAACTGTGAAGAATGTGTGTTTTGTGTGTGTGCAATGCGCATTTTCAGCTGCCCCTCAAGTCAACAGATGAATGCTAATATTTGCTGGGCAGAGATAAGAATTGGAGGCGGACCAAGTAAAGGGAAAGCTCTGCATTGAGGAATGTGTCTTTGAAACACAAACCTCCTAATCTCTCTGAAAGGCAGCGGAGCTCTCTCACCTCAGTGTGACACATGAAACGATCACATGGACATGTGAGCACACACACATAATGTCCCACATATGTGCACTAATATTAACATAATGCCATGTATTCCTTTACACTTAATTGAGGGGTGAATAAATGGTGTGTGAGTACATCCAACTCCCTTCAACAATGTGTTTACACCGAAGCGCCCCTCACCTTACACACGCGAGCGATGCGTGACACAATGGTGTTGTCAAAGAAATCAAACTCCTTTCCCGCTTCACTGAAGAAGAAGTAAATCTTATCATCATCGCCGACTGTGTTGCCTTTGGGCAAACTCTCCTGAATGTAGGCTGAGCCCACAAAAGCGGGGTCTGTGGGAGAAATAAAAACAAGTGTCAATCCACGGCATGGACAGTACACCGAGACTTTATTTCACAAATATAGCCACTGGTTCACCTGAAACCCCTTTTGTATGACAATCTTTAGTTGTAGTTACCAATAGAAGATCTTTTGTTGCTCTATCAAAGTGCTCAGGATCGATTTTGCATATGTGCGTCTCTCGTCAACTTTGGCACTTATGGCAAAATATTAAGTATTATTCAGCACTCTTTAGTAAAGTGAGAAGGGTTTGATTGTGTAAACTGAAACTAAATTGATTTGTTTTATTCTTTGTAGTCTTGCTTTATATGAATAACTCTCTGCTGTGCCAATATGGCCTCTTAGTGGTAACTTCAGGGGGACTGATCCCTAAAGAGAACAGAATTGGGAATTGGGCCACTTATAGAACCATTTACTTACATGCCGAGTCACTTCAAAAAAGTTCACCCAAATGTTTAATTTCTATTTTAAATATTAGATGAAAAACTTGTGATTTGTTGTGTTGCCTTCTAACTGAAATAAATAAGTTGAAGTACAAAAATTACTAAAACAAAAATTAGTTAAAAAAATTGTTAAAGGTATACTGAAATACTTAAAAATGTCGACTGAAAATATTAAAATTTATAAAACGTAGGATCGTGTGCGTAGGATCCTTACTAAAAGTGTACGTGCACCCGAAAGCCAAAAATGGCGTACGCCAAAAAATATTCAGATTTATAAAACCGTTCGTACGCCAGAACCTGCGCAGAATTCATGATAGTCACAAATTTTGTCATGCTTATTTGAGTTAAGAGAACTGATGGGGATGTTCTTTTAATTGTTATTCAAGCAATGTATGTATCGTGACCAACTCAACGAGTGTTGCCAACAGGGACGGTGTAGAGTGCCCTCTGGTGGACAAACTATACAACGCCAACACTCATGACATGGTTCAAGCGTGTTTCGTCCGTTTTTATTTTATTTTTGAAATATTCATTTATCGGCCATTATAACTGCCGATACCGTTAGTTTGGAAAATGCCTAATATCGGCCGATAATATCGGCCTGCCGATATATCAGTCTGGCTCTATTCTGTATTTATAAGTAAATACTATAAAAGTACATAAATAATACTAAATTCAATGGACTGTCAATAGAGGGATAGAAATATCTCAGATTTCATTCAAATATCTTTACAAGTCTTGCGGGTTTAAAGGAATGACATAAAGGTCTGTAGTGGACGTGGCTCTTACCTTGAAGCCAGTTCAGTGAGTTTTCAGTCTTTAAGGCTGTGCCCTGGCCAAGGCTTTTGTAAATGATAGGTTCGTTCCCTTGGAAGTTACTGACTGTGCCGGCATACAGTTCTCCATCTGCAAAACCACCATTCAAAGCAACAGACATTAATGAAGCGAATCAGAAAAGGGTGTTGCGAACTCAACTTTTCGTAGCACGTATAGTATCGGCATGATCTATAAGAATGCACTTAGACAAGTGTTATTGTTAAAGGGATACCCCACTATTTTGGAAATAGGCTCATTTTACAACTCCCCTAGAGTTAAACAGTTGAGTTTTACCGTTTTCAAATCCATTCAGACGATTTTTGGATATTTAGAAGAATATCAGTAACCAGACAGTTTCTGGTCTCATTGACTTCCTTAATATATTTTTTTCCTACTATGGAAGTCAATGAGACCAGAAACTGTCTGGTTACTGATGTTCTTCTAAATATCCAAAAATCGGCTGAATGGATTTGAAAACGGTACAACTCAACTGTTTAACTCTGGGGGAGTGGTAAAATGAGCCTATTTCCAAAAAAAAGTGGAGTATCCCTTTAACTAAATCTAGATCTAAAATCTCTATTCATTAAAATAAATTAAAATCATTAAAATAAAGCTGAAATCCAAAAAAAAAATATTAATCCTAGATCAATAAATAGAAATGTTGCCTTGGAAACTAAGAGTGTGTTCACACTTGGCAGATTTGGTTAGATTAAAACCAACTCGATGGTGCGATTGATCTGTTAGTGAATAAGTGTGAGCACTTTGAAAAGCGAATCAGGATTCAATGCATCATTTTCTTTTTTGGTCCGGTCCAAAAGAAGTGTGAACACACCCTGAAATAAACAAGTACAAGTTTTATACGCCAAAATACTAAACGTTACACCACTTTTTTGTAGCACGCACCAGCTAGGATGGCCGTGGACTTGTATTCAGGGTTGAAAGGACACCGGCTTCGACCATCTTCGGTGACGATTTCTCCCATTTCACTGCGCACCAGGGAAAAATCAGTCGTGTTCTGGAGGGAAAAAGACACAGGGACATTCTTGTAAAGACAGCAAGCACTGTCTCTCGTCTCACTTACTGCCTGTGCAGATCTAAACAAGGACCTTATTTTGCAGAACAGAACGTCATGTTATTGCGATAAGTCTGAGGGGATAGTAAGAACAGGGTGAACGCACTCAAAGCGAAGGGATGATGTGTACTATCGACTGTGTGTGGGCCAAGGTTCCTGATAAAAAGGATGTTTAGAAGGAGTTTCGGCAGGACGCATTTTCTCATTTGTGTCTTTATAGGGGCATAAAGGTAAAATGTAAATCTGCAAAGCATTTCAGGGGACAGCTGTCACAGAATCAGCTTGTGTATGCAAAGTACACTATCCTTAAGCTTCAATCTTAGTGGTCCGTGTCGACCCCTCAAGTGCACAGACCAATCCCGGCATCGTCTCCAGAGTGAGGGGTCTAAGTAAAGTGCAGGGCAATAATAATTTCTCATCCGAACGGCATTTACCCTCGGGGAAAGCGGAAGAGTGTGTTTCGGAGGACGTTTTGATTGACTGAGTAAATTACATGGATAATTAATTCCTCCCCTGCAGTCTGTTAAAAGCATGGACGGAGGTGGTGAAATCCTGCAGAAGAATAGAACAAAATGAAACGGTACTTACGATGTAAGCGCAGATAGGGCTGAAAGCATACGTTCCACACACGTACAGGTGAGTGCTGTTCACACGCAGTAAAATCTTGATGTAATTGAAGCAGTCGGTCTGGAATCAGAAGGAGAAAGCAAAAGGAAATGCATAAGAGAGGGAGAGACACACCGTGATTTAAGTCATGAATGTGACGGTTATTAAATTGATGGGCGTTGATGCAGCTATTAGATCACTTGCGCTGCATCCGAAATCGAATACTTCCCGCATCGGAAAACAGTACGCCAATAGAGTATATCCGAATACATGGTATTTGAAAAACAGTAGGCATGAGGCCATGGGTTGATTCGACGCAACTGTCACATCATAATGACAACATGGTGGATATAGTCTGGATTACATTCATACTACACATATTCTATATATTCTATAAATTCTACACTATAACATTTTTTTTTAACGGTTGCAAATGTGAAGTAAATTCTAATTCAAATGTAGTACCAACTCAGTACGTGATTTCGGATGCACCGTTGGACGACTTTCTTTCTTTCAAAAAAATATTTAGCTAAATATTAGTGCTGTCAAACGATTAAAATATTTAAGCGCGATTAATCACATTCATGTCATAGTTAACTCGCGATTAATCACACATGTTTATCTATTCTAAATGTCTCTTGATTTACTTTTATCCCATTATTTTTTAATGGTCTAATTTCTAATTTGAATGGTCTTATCAACATGTGCAAGTGTTTTTTTTTTATTGAAAACAACATTGACATCTACTGTGTTCAAATTCACACTAAAACATTTTCACTTGGAGCAAATAATCTTGGTCACAATGTAACACTCAATAAAAGGGTGAAAGAAATACTGACGAGGTCCTGAAATTGACGAGGGGGCGGAGAATTCGCGTCAGCTGTATCTGTGTGTGTGTGTGTGTGTGTGTGCTTGGCCATCAGGTGGTATTTCAGACTTGACGTGCTGTTGCGATGATGGTTCAGTTCAAAACGTCAAAAACTGCGCTTGTGCTTTGGTCGAAGAAGCAACAAAACGTTCTCGCGCGGCGCAAGCAATTGAAATGAACGGGTTTCATAGCACAGCGCCGCATATGCCACGCCCTGTTGCAAAAGCATGAGAAAAGTTTGCCAGGCCAAAAAGACTGTTAATCTTGCGATAAAAAAAAGGAATCGCGTAAAAATGGGTTTGCGTTAACGCCGTTAATAACGCGTTTAAATGACAGACCAACTAAATATCTTTTGTCCATACAATAGAAGTAAAAAATGTTCCAATGCAGTTTGATTCCTAACATACTTCAAAATACCTCCTGTTGTGTCCCACAAATATTAAACAGGTTTGGAATTGCATGAGGGTGATTGTGATCTATTGTACTTCTATTGTAACGAATTTTCATTTTTGGGTGAACTATCCCTTTAAGAAAAAAACGGTTTTTTTTGTTTTTTGGTTTTTTTTACATATGATAGTATTCCAAAATAATTTTCAAAGATGGAAAAAAATTCACACAAAAAAAGAGGTTTTTTTTGTTTTGTGAACGTTATATAAAGGTGAATATAAGCACCAGGCTGTGTGCCCAAGTGTTGCTTGGCTGTGGCTCAGAATTTGTTTTCACATCACTAGGTTTGATCTAAATCCTCTGTAATAGTCTGGGAGAGGTTTCTGGCAGCTGCGTGTCATCGGTCTCAAGAAACAGCCGTTATTACCGTCTTCATCAGAGTCCCAACATCCATCCAAACCTGGCTCTCAAGACAAATCAATCTGGCAGCAAATTAAGCATGCGGATTATTAATCTAATAACAGCCCTTATGCCGTGTCAAGCTTTCAGGGAAATTACAATGTGGACTTGTCGAGGCAAAAACGGACCCTATGAACTGAAAGTGGTGCGATGGGCAGTTTCTCGGATTCAAATTTTGCCCAACATCTACTTTAGAGACTTCTTACTTGAATTACAGTATATGAATCGACATGAAACGTCATGTTCAAATATACAGACATCTCTTGGTTTGATGAATATCTCATTCACTTACCAGTAAGTCTTTCCCTTTGAAACTGCACTCGTCTCTCTTTCTCTGTGGCGTGCTCCATGTTAACTGAAAAATTGAAAATCGCAAGCTGACTGAGTTGAGCAGTTTCGGCAGCTATAGCGCTGCATTTACAGAAACATCATGCATTAACAAGCAGATTTGCATTGAGTGGGCCAACAGTGTGTCACCTTGGCTGTAACATAGCCTTTCTGTTATATTATGTTCAAAATTAATCAAGCAAAATATTTCCAGTGAACTGTGAAAGTCTATATATGACTTAAAAAAAGTTCATTGGTTGCAAAGTATGATGTCAAAATACAATAAGGAGGAAGTGGGACAACTGGCAAAGTAGGACACTTACACTGAATGAAAAAGGACACAAACACCCAATAAAAGTAGGAGTGATCTTGATGACACGATTGCTTTGTTTGATGATTGAATTGAAATTCAAGCCATTAGTCAATGATAATCAATGTCATTCAATGTAACAAAATTGAACATAATATGGCATTGATGTACCAATATTTAAAAAAAAAAAATACCAATGACAAACGATCAGAAAGTGGCCCACTTTACCTGTGTTCACACTTACGTGTGTGCCAAAAATGAAAATTGTCATCATTTACTCACCCTCAAGTTGTTCCAAACCTTGACCTTGAGTTTCTTTCTTCTGCTGAACACAAAAGAAGATATTTTGAAGAATGTCAGTAACCAGACAGTTGATGGTAGCCATTGACTTCCATAGAAAGGGAAGTCATAGTACCGTAAACTGTCTGGTTACCGACATTCTTCAAAAATATCTTCTTTTGTGTTCAGCAGAAGAAAGTCATATGGGTTTGGAACAATATAAAGGTGAGTAAATGATGACAGAGTTTCCATTTTTGGGTGAACTATCCGTTTAATTGATGCCTAGATTCAACATCAATGATATTCTACTCTCATTTGAACCTTGAATTAATAATTCCCATATTACAGACTGATGCACACGCTTATAAATTCTCCAAAATGCAACACACAGACATACTCACATTACGCTGCAGCTGTGTTCTGCTGATATCGGTGATATTGAGTGCGAAGAGAGTCTCTCGAGCGCCAACGTACAGCATGTTATCCTCTTTACTGAGGAGCAGAGAGGTGTAATTGAAGACTCCATTGGGTGAAAATCTCTTGGCCGACCTCTCGTTTGCATCTATGAGTAGATATGGAAAAAAGAGAGGGGAGAGGGTGGAATGTCAGCAAAACCCAGCCAATAAGATTTACTGCTGGAAATAAGATAAATGTGCAAAAGTCAGAAATGTGATTGTGCTTATCAGCTGGTTTCAACTGATATTGTCTTGTAAAAAGCAACCCAATAATCTATATGTTTTATTTACAACTTTGAAAAATTGATTGTAATTTTATCTAAAAGACTGTAAAAATGCAACAGTAAAAACCTGTTAATTGGTTAAAGTGTTAAGTAACTTTCCATACGGAATAAAAACTGTAATATTATCTATTAATATTATTATCTATTATAATAGAAAGAACAAATGATCTAATAATTCACAGTGAAAAGTTGTAAACTGAAATTCCTAGATCCCCTTTCACATTTGATGTTTTTTTTTAATTTGTATTAATATTTGTTCTTAGTTTATATATATATATATTAGTCATGTATATTAGTGTTTTATGTTGTTGAATGAATGTTATTGCACTATTTTAGTGTCGTGTGTTGCATGAAGGGGTTTTGTATGTGTGTGCACGACACAATTTAACTTCTATATTTTACCTCAGTTTGTGGAAAACCTAAAGGTTATGATTTTTGATTTATTATGGTTTTCTCTTTACCATCAGTGTTAGGATGGTGAATGTCAGTATATGTTATAAGTTAAAAACGGATTTTAGTAGAAATTTGATTCACTGGTTTGATATATATATATATATATGAAGAGTTCAGATGCAAAAGCCTCTAAATGCCATTTGAAATTTTCTTCTAAAATTATCATTTTTATCAAACTTGTATATTTAAGTTCAGTAATTTCACTTAAATGACAATTAATAGGTAATCTTCATTGCCATTTAAGCGAAATTACTGAACTTAAATATACAAGTTTGATAAAAATGATGATTTTAGAAGAAAATTTCAAATGGCACTTAGAGGCTTTTGCATCTGAACTCTTCATATATATATATATATAGTTTAAAACTGTAAAATTTACAGTAGTTCTGTAAATAGGTTTACATTTTTA
The DNA here is from genome assembly GCA_038021265.1 of Cyprinella venusta. NCBI lineage: Eukaryota > Metazoa > Chordata > Actinopteri > Cypriniformes > Leuciscidae > Cyprinella > Cyprinella venusta. The sequence continues at coordinate 6,105,542 of CM075871.1, forward strand.
CTGCATTATTACAGAATTATTCCGGCAATCACAGCTTGTTCTGTAAAATCGATGGATTATTTTTGTATACGGTTCTAATATTATCGTACAACAATGCCATAAAATAAAACACTAAAATAGATAATATAATATTACGATTTAAAAAAAAAATAATTTATATTCCTTGTGAGTTAACTAATATTTTATGTAGTCTAGGTATTTTCTTATACTTTGCATATCTTTTAAATCATGATTAATATTATTTTAATTAGGGTATTTGTTTTGTTCTATAAATATATATATACACACACACACACTGTAAAAAAATATAGTTGTTTAACTTAAAAATTAAGTAACCTGGTTGCCTTAAAATTTTAAGTTGATTGAACTGGAAAAAGTGAGTTTGATTTAATCATCACAAACTCAAAATAATAAGTTATCTGAACTAAATAAATTATTTAAGTTGATTTGACAAAAGAAAAATGCTGTGATAGCAAATCTTGAAAATATATTTATTTTACAGTAAATCTTGAAAATATATTTATTTTACAGTAAATCTTGAAAACATATTTATTTTACAGTGTATATATATACACACACAATTATTTATTTATTTAATTTCCACCCTCCTGAACAAACCTTAGATTCACCTTTTAGTTCATGACGTACCCGTTATGAAACCCTGCTTTAGGGTATTAGACAATAACGTCAAATGTTTATTGGCTGGCAGTGAGAAAACTAAAACCTGTTGCAACAGCGGTGTCTGAATCACAGCGAACATTTGTGTGTGGCCACATATAGCTCAGAGCCAGATGTTCATCTCTTAATCAAAGATATTGCACAGCATCATTATCATGGCAGCTCCTGCAGGCTGTTTCTCTGTTCCCGTGACGACGGCATCAATAAAAAGTAATATATTTCCTACCAGTAGGGGGTGTTTGCAAAGAGGGTTAGTGGCACTGTGATTGGCTCAAACCCCCTTTAGAAAGCCAAATCATACTTTTGCATGGCTTTTCAGTGATTCAGAATGTGTGTGAAATGAAATGTGTGGAAATAGTCTGTCATCTCGTCTCTCCATAGGCTGTCATAACCAAGCACTCTCATGCTGCAATGACATCATTCCAAGATACCAGCTTCTCAGGTCTTAAGATGTGTGTCGAATCAATGTCAACAGGCTGTAAATACAACCTTCACCACTGCATGGCAAACACAGTGTTCTCCTCATCTCATCTGTCATTGGCTTAAAGCTTGAATCAGACTGGTCTTTCAGTCCAAGACACACAGAAAGGAGAGCCAAAAAAATAAGTTATTAAGCTTAAATTTGAACTGTATTTTTCCCCCACTTTAATGAAGATTTCCTAATTACCCTAGCAACCGCCAAGCAACACCATAGCAACCACCCAGAATACCATAGCAACCGCCTAGCAACACCCTAGCAACCACCAGAATATCCTAGCAACCACTCTTAGCAACACACTAGCAACCACCAGAGAACCCTAGCAACCACCCAGAACACCCTGCACCCAGATTACCCAAGCAACCACCCAGAACAACCTAGAAACCACCCAGAACACCCTAGCAACCGCATAGGAACACCATAGCAACCACCCAGAACACCCTAGCAACATCTGAACAACACGAATAAGCCATATCTCAGCATCAGAATATCGTACAGATATGGTTGCTGGCACGTATGCAATCATGCACACCACCCAAGCAACCGGGTGGTGAGTTTTGCCACTGCAAGCACCACTTCACATTTTCTTCTAGAAATGTACATTCTAGTTGCTTATTATTAGCTTATTGGCTGTTTATCAGTATAGTTATTCAGCACATTACAAATGTCTTATTCTCCATTCTTTAATTGCTAACTATTAATACACATTAAATTAGGAGTTTATTGAGGCAAAAGTCATAGTTAATAGTGAATATGTGTTCCCCAAAGTAAAGTGTGCTCGGAAAAACAAATCAAGCGCTCACCAATATCATATAAAATACAAGGTCAATATGTATAAATGCTGTAGCCTTCATGGCATACAACCTGTGCTGTTGATTTACATCATTTAAAGAATCCTAGAAATCCATTCACTCCTGGTAGGTCTTACTTGGAGAGCAAGTAATGATTACACTGAATATGATTGTGTTCCCGTGGGTGACTTTGGGCTGAGGTAAGACTCTAAAAGCGTCCGTGTCTCTGGGAGCTGCTGCAGAAGGTCTGCGCTCACTTCCTTAGTCCCGGGGGAGACAATGCGGTAATAATAGGGCATCAGCCCTCAACCAGAAGGGCTTATTACCACTGAATCCAGTCTGCTAAACCGCAGGAGGGGATCAACACGGCACATTAGTGGCATGCTAGTGGGGTCTCGGCCTCCGTGTGTCTCGTGTTTCCCCTCTCTCTGATTACAGGATGAAACAGGGCACCACTCAGCACTGGCAGCGTTCATTTCAGAGGGTTTGGGGAGAAATTTAATGGCGATTTAGTGAGACAAGGACAAAGGGCAATATCTGCAACCAAACAGGGCTTAAGTGGGATTTGCACAGACAGAAAGCGTTCCCTCGATTATCCTCCAGAGTGGCACAGCTGTAACGCTTCTCCCTGCAGCTCACACAATGAGGCAAATAATTGAGGTCCCATCAGGGAAAAATCACACGTGTGAATGTTTTACTGAACACTTCACTGTAAAATCGACATGATTATAGTGAGTGCTGGTTCAGCTATTAAGTATATTGTAAATTTGCAAAAAAATACAAAATAAATAAATAATAATAATATATATATATATATATATATATATATATATATTGTAAAAAAAATACTAGGATTTATCTCAGTAAAAAATTTATATATACAATACACGCACACACACACACATATATATATATATATATATATATATATATATATATATACAGTATAAGTTTTTTTCTGCCACAGGAAAAAAAAATTAAAAGATAATTGCGACTTTTTATCTCGCAATTCTGATTTTTTATGCAAGTCATCATAATGCGAGTTATAAAGTCAGAATTGCGGGTTAAAGACATGGAGGCGGAAACAAGCCTCCATAATACACACATTTATAGAAAATCACAAATTGAAATCTAAATATTAGTGCTGTCAAATAGATTAATTACATATATATATATATATATATATATATATGTAATTAATCTATATATATATATATATATACACACACACATACAAATATTTACAAACTTTTGTTAGATGCGATTAACCAATTTGACAGCACTACTAAATACTAAAGCTTTAATCTTAAAGAGTAACTAAACCCTAAACCAACTTTTTTTAGTTAATGATCTGTAAGAATGGATCTTTATTAATACCAGACATTAATGACATTTGTGTATAAAGTGTTTTATTTCTACAATACGTGGTGTAAAAAAGTCTTAGTGCTGCCCTCTTCAGGTTGAACGGTGGCTACTTCAGTTGAATTTTCCTATTGGATGTTCCGCACTTCGTGACGTATACAGGTTTCAGCTCACCACACTCTTGGTAAAAGCTACGCCCTTGGCAGTATAAAAACCAGCTTGTTTCGTCAAAACCAATCATTAGTTGCATTGCGAGTATTGAAAACGTTCAGGATAGAGTGTTTTAGCATCTATTTCGTCCCCTCTATCTCTGCTGGGGTCTGCCCACTTTTTCAGCATTTTTCAAATATTTCCAGTGGGTGGAAAAAAGCTCAAGCTCTGACCAGGGGTTTAGTTACCCTTTAAGGTATTTAATATTTATATTATATTAATATTTTTTTTATTATATCCAGCATTCGCATACAATCATATGATCTCCACAGAGCTTCTGTACTACTATATAAATAAATGAATGACTTCCAGTTAGTTCCCTCCGAGATATTGAAAAAGGCGGCTTAAATATGATCAAGTGTAAAAGTAATGCAAGCACCAGTTATTTACAATTAGTATTGTCTTAGTCATTGTGTGTTGTGTTAAAGGAATTACACGGTGCAACACAAGCTATAAAACAGAGCTGCATAAACACCTGCCCACGTCCAGCACTAATTAAACGCAGACCATTTCAAATAAGAAAAATCTTTGGCAATATTGGGCTGTTTTAGTTTTTGTGTTGAGTGCTTGCACGTTAAGTTCAAGATGTCTGCCTGTAACCACTTATGTGGTTTTAAAAGGGTGCAATTGCGAAACGCAAAGGAAAGAACTGCGCCACGAACTGCAACAAACAAAACTGATTAAGAATTACATGGAATGCAGTTCCAGCGAATTAACTATAATAACTTTAAATAAGCTTGGGGTGGCTAACCCCAACATTGCTAATGTCCTGCTCATCGATTTCCATGTCTTGAAACATTACCAATCCCCACATCAGACAATACGGTCTCTCTCTCAATGAGTCTGTGGTATTATTGTTCGAGTTGACTGAGGTCAGTTCCCATAGGGCAGTTCCATGACGATAGCTGAGATTTGCTTCCTCAAAACTGCACCGTTGCATGCTGGGAAAAGTCTTATCCTGTTCCCACTCATGAGGAGAGAGGGCTGAGAGTGTCAACAAGAGAGAGAGGTACTTATGAAGCAAGTAGTTATTGTCTCTTGTGCTGATATCATAACTTGTACGTCCTTGTCTTGTTGACCCTCATCTATCTTCATCTACTCTACTATTCTATAGCCATGTTAGATTCTTGTGTTGCTCTGAGCAATATGAGATCATTACTGCCATTATGCAATTACATGTCATTTTTTTTTTTGGAGAAAGCCACTACTAAATGGATTGCCACATCCGCAGCGATTTGCTTCTAATCCATTTAGTGAGAAATTAATTATGCAAGCTTTTAGGGAACCCTTCCATGTTCGGTTTTCAGAGCGGAATTCCCTACGGCTGCGCTAACAGTACATGCCCGAAGTTAATTAGAGACGAGAGCGTCCCGTGGAAAAGAGCGACTGGTCGTCAGTGTGAAAGATCAAAGCTCGGTTTTGTTTAGGCCTCAGTAGACGGCTCATTTACGTAAATAGTGGATCTGATGAGTCAAGCTTTGAGAAGAAAATGCTCTGAATTTAAATGCCTTTTCGAATCCTACACAAAACTTATTTTAGTCACACTGTATAGCTGGTAATGCTGGACTATTAAAGTCACCATGAAATCAAAATCGACAATTCAGAATTTATGACATCGCTGTCGGGCAGATATGTTCATAACTCATCTTTTCCCCTCTAAATCATTACGATTGGACACCCTTTTTATGCCTGTCTGTGGGTTTTGTAAATATTTAACCATTGAAAAGTATTAAAAAGAGCCTCAAGCTGTCAGTAAAACCTCTTGACTCCAGCCCGCCATATCGTGAATGAAATGGCGCAAGCATTTTGGACCGTCTATGCTTGTTTGCACTGCGAGGGTAAATACAGAACTAGTTCTTTGAATAAGTACAGCGACTTCTATACTTAATACGCAGTGTTTAAGCTCAACTTGCATTTTTTAGTTATCTTTTTGCTTTGACTCAGTAAAGTTTTATTTACTCAATCTTATTCTCAAAGTATTTTCAACTTAAAAAGTTAAGTTGACATAGTTAAAATAGTTGACCTAACAACTTATTTCAAGTAACATAGACTTGAAAAGTGTAGTTGAAAGATGATAACTTACATTTTCAAGTTATCTGTACTAAAATGTAAGTTCGTTAAACTTAATTTGTAAAGTAAAACTTAAACTTAAAAATTAAACTTAAAATGTTTTTAAGTTGAGGTGACATATCCCAGTTAAGTCAACTTATATACACTAGTTGAGATAGTGAAAACTTAACATGGTAAGTTGAATTAACAAATTTAGAAACCACAAGTTGTATCAACTTACAAAATGACATTGAAATAACTAAAATACAGAATCATTTTTTAAATAGTATTCGATAAATAGTAAATAGTATTTATAAACAGTATTTAAACTACTATTTATATATAAATAGTATTCGAATAGTATTTTGAATACTATTTATATATAAATAGAATTTGAAATACTTTTAAATAGTATTTATACTGTAATTATTCGAAAATACAATTAGTACATCCCAAATCTTAGTATGTTGAAATGAATGTAGAGTGCAGATCGAGTGCTAATATTGCCCACAACCAATCGCGCGTTGGACAAGGATTCAGTTAGAACTACAAACACGAGCGAAAAGTGTTTAAAAACTAACCTCACGAAAATTAATCTATTTAATGTTTGCTGCATTATATTGCATCTGCAGCAGCATTGTGAACTTTTATAAAGATACGTTTAGCCATTAACCAATCTGTCACTCACATGAGATCATAGCAATAGCAAACCTCAACGATCCAATCATTTGCCATTGTGCAAGTCTGCCCTTGTCAAGAAGCTGAGAGAAACGGTATACGAAAGGATAGCGAAAATATATGTTACAATAGGGAAGAGAGCTATAGCAACTTGCGTTCCATGACTTTAAACAGCAAAACAGACAAATCTGTAAGTGTAAGTTGTGTCTGAATTGTTCCTCACCTTCTCGAGCGGCAAGTAAACAACGTATGAGGTGAAGGAGAGATGATGTCATCGCCAGGTGTCAGGAGAATGACAAGCCCCCTGTTGCCTTAATGACAAAGTGAGGACTGTTGATGCGGCTTTTGATGTTGAGAAAAACAACTTAAGGACACTTAAACTACATTTTTAAATGAAAGAAATCATTGCATACTCAAATGAGAAGTCATTGCATTAGATAATAAAATAATTAAAGCTTTACTCTCGTCTTTAATACAAGGCTTCTCATATTAAGTACAAAAAATAAATACAAATAAAGAGTTGTGTTGAACTGCTGAGGTTTGCTAAGTGTATCTGAAAAAGAAACATCTCAATTTCATCTAACAGCCTTTAGATCCCCAGTGGGATCGGTCTACAACGCTTTCAAAATCTTTTTATTGGGCTTCGTCAGACCCCAAACTGAACGGATTTAGACCAAAGATGGATCTTACCTTGTTTGAAACTAACATTCGCATTGTTTAAGTAGAGCCTGTAAATTTTTAATAGTGCCTGTATCCTATAAAAGCCTTGAAACGCAGGGGCTGGTCAACTTTCGAACGGTTTGGATTCACATAGTACATTATAAGCAAACTGTATTGGTCCTGAAGGCATCTGAGATCATTTATAATGCACATATATGTTCGAGCTAAAATTCTTGCTAACCACCCTGAATTGAAAATCGTTGCCTGAAGGTCGACATAAAGTCAAAGCGCGTGGAATATAACTGTTTTTGCATTGTTTTTATGATAATGCAAACCACATGAATCTGGCAAGAATATGCATGCTCATCTCAGCTGTGTGGACGTTCTCTTCACTCACACATTCTCCATTAAAGCATTGCTGGATTAGCCGGATAGACAGCTGATGCTACACAGGCTCAGGAGTCATTAACATAAATAAACATCGATTCACTGACTAGTCAATCTGTATGTGGAGTTCTGCAGAACGTAATATAAACTGTACAGTACAATTATGTTATATAAAACTTACTTGTACTGTGGGGTCAGTAAGACTTGTTTTGAAAGAAATTCATACTTTTATTTAGCAAGAAAGCATTAAATTAATCAAAAGTGACAGCCAAGACATTTATAATGGTACAAAAGATTTATATTTCAACTAAATGCCGTTCTTTTGACACTCCCGTTCATCAAAAATGATGAAAAAAATGTATCATGGTTGCCACAAAAATATTAAGCAGCAAAACTGTTTTCAATATTGATTAGAAATATTACTTTAGCAGCAAATCGGCATATTAGAATGATTTCTGAATTCTTAATTATTATTTAATTACAATTATTAGTTATTTTGAATTGCAGTAATTTCACATATTGCTGTTTTTACTGTATTTTTGATCAAATAAATGTAGCCTTAATGAGTACGAGATGTTTTTTCTTTCAAAAACATTTTGAAAATCTTACTGAACCGAAATTTCTGGGCAAGATTTACTAACAGCTTTTGGCGTTAAAAAACTACAGGATTTACTAAAGAAACGCTGGAGACGGTGTGGACGGTTATTTTTTACGGCTGAACTTATTATATATGCATTTGCATACTTTTCAGTGGCAAAATTTATGAGGAGGTTGAATCATGCAGGGTGATTTACTATAGTTTGTGTTCGTTAATTTACTGGTATATTTGCATTATTTAACGCCCCCAAAAAAGCATTGCGTTGCTCTTGTTAGATTGCGTTGGTCATTATGGATATGATAAGTCTGTGTTGTCATTAGATCATGCACAGAACTTTCCTATCTGCGCTTTTATGGGATTTCGCTCTCAAATCTGCCCTGTTTAGTAAATCTGGCCCTACAGTATGTGTTCAAACACATTCATAGCATAATATTTGATGTAATCATACAAAAACTCACATTTCGGTTTAAAGTACATACAGTAAAGTTACATTTGATGTTGTTCTCAAATGCTCCCTTCCTTCCAAAGGAAGTGGTTAGGAAAGTTCTCCAGGGAAACTCTAGGCTCTATTACAGAAAGCTCTTACTGTCGTTCCCCTTAAAGGACAAACCGCTTTCCCCCCCAAAAAAAACTTCTCACACTTCTCTGTTTTGCTCTGCGTTGATGAGAACTGACTGTTGAGATTCTCCAGAGGAGGAGAAAGGAATGACGCAACTCTCGGTTTACACTTCAGAAACATTGTGTTCTCTTCCACCTGCCTGCGTGGATGGGTCTCCCTGCTCCAAAGTTAGACACACAGTATGAAATATTAAAAAAACAGATGATATAATAAGAGAGCAGTTTGAAGTCACGGGAAGGACAAGAAAGGGAGAGACGGAAAAAAATTAGGACATCAAGTAAGATCTGTGGAGACGTTCAGGAGAGAGGTTAGTGTTTGTTTAGTGAGCTGGCACAACGTCTCTCTTGTTAGCATGAGAAGTACAGAAGTGGCAGCTTGCACCGACACCATGGTGACCGCTGGAATTCTGGGTAGGTCAAACATGAGTTTGGCGAGTAGAACCAACCCATATAAACACTCCTGGTTCAAACAGAGGGGGCCTCTGAAACTAAACCAAAGAGGATGAATGTGCATGACGCCAAGTGCTGGAGTTAAAGGTTTGATCAAAAAATGTGTGTTAAATGAAATTCACATAGCAGAAAGGTTTCGAAAGCCGCAAAGAAAGGTGTAATTAGGGTTTTCATGAGCCGTGTGGTAACATTTACTGGGAAATAGAGGCTGATTAATCTTCCCTATGAAACAACAAAACAACTTTTGCATTTACACAAACCTACAGTTTGCAAAGCTCATTAGAAGTATGATATAATTATATATATATATATATATATCAAAATGTACAGGATGGCTTTTGGGACACCATGGCAACGTGAAACAGGTTCCAATAATCAAATGTAGGATGCAGTTACAATGATCAAGGAAACACTTATATTTGTTTGTGTAGGGGTCTGTGTGGTTGCTTTGTCTGACGGGTCTGACAGATTTGATTTATCAGAACTTAACAGCATTTCACGATGTGGCTCTAATATACACCAGTCGTGCCAAGACCAATCCAATCACACTGGAAGCGTAATGAAAATGAGTGCCGTCTATTTTGCAGCTCACACAGCAGTCTGTAAAATTCCTCAATGTTGTACTGAGACTGAAGTTGCTTAAGTCTAGTTTTCATAGCATTGATCAGCATTAAAAACAGGGCTGTCAATCAAAACCAAAATGTGTTATGGTGTGTTCACACCGAAAGCGAATAGAGTGTCAAATACGCGTCTATCGCGTCTAGTTAGACACTTGACGCCTTTCCATCTGTCTCACGTCAGGGGCAGTTTCATAAAATAACGTCAACACCAATAAATATACAGCATATATCGGTTTTGCTCTGATTTAAGTACAATAAATATATGAAAAACATGCCAAAACAAATGAATATTGTTAATTTGTATAGACTGAATTTTAGTAAGCCTATGTCTGATTTTGTCAGTCCTGTCCATAATATTATAAGGGGGAAAAGATGTTTACAATGCTGATTTTCTGAATGGAGTTTGCTCAGTATACCTAGTAAAATAGCAACATCTATTTAAAATAAATTTCTTGTAAAGGCACATAAATGTAGCCTATTTTAAATACATTTCCGGACTAATCGATTAGCTCTTCGTTGATTGGCTGACGCAACAAAGCGTCGTGCAAATCTTCCACTCGAGTTCAAATTTTTTAACTTGCGCGGAAGACGTTCGCAGCAAAACGCGTCGCCCAATTCGCATCATCCGCAACGCCCGCCTCAAATGATGCGTCCATTCGCGTCTTCGCATTGACTTTGTATGTAATCTACTCGCGCAAACGATTTTGAGATTTCGGAAGTTTTACCTTTCACTAATCATATTTAGATATACGGGAAATCGCAAGACGATTTCGATATATCTCAACATGTTTAGTGAAAGGTAAAACTTCCGAAATCTCCGTGTAAACAATGCGTGACGTAGACGTGCAAGAGATCACTTGCGGCGTAACGTTGGACACGGTTCAGTTCGGTTCATTTGAACATCTGATTCAGATCAGTTCGACGGCTGTTAACAAGAGGTAAAAACTATATAAATACTGTTCGTTTTCTCACACAAACCGCTCGTTTCGTGTCTTAGGCCATCAATGTGTACTTACATTCACGAGTCATTAAATCATGTTTAATTTTGACTTCTCTGTGCATGCTCTTTGAGGTGGACCCCCTAAACCTCCATTATATTACTGACAGACAACAACGGTTTGACCGAAAAATGTCAAAATTGAAAATACTGTGGAAACAAAGACACCTACATCTTGGATGCCCTTGAGATAAGCTAAAACATATCAAAAATTAATGTCAAAGTGAACTATCCCTTTAATTTGTTACTTCGGTTGTAGGGTTAATAAAACAGCATCTCAGTAAGTAAACAAGAGACATTCCTTCCTCTCATGTTACAATGTGCCACCGGAGAAGCTACGTGATGCATGTGGCTGGATATGAATGGACACTTGATGCATGTTTTGGAAACCTTCCATGGACAATATAGTGCAGGTCTCTGCGCCTTCAGGCATGTCTGATCACCTCCAGACACAATCCTTTAAAGAATCAAACACTGCACAAAGGCTGATCCCCATACCATGTGCATGCTATACAATACGGTGGATCACACTATTTAGGCTATGGTGATAAATCAAGTATTACAAGTGCATAAACCAAGGTTTGTAACCTTCACTCTTAAACAGACCAGTTAGCATCCCAGAGATTACTTCGGTAAAACCATTTCCTAGCTTTACCAGGAGAAAATGGCTAGATAAGCAGAGTGCTCTAGTGTAAACCGCTTATAGGTGTCTTTTTAAATAGCTTTCTAATGCGCTTTAAGCACTGCAGTATGTTGTGTATCAAAGAGAGGAACAAAAGACAGGCTGAGCAGATGTAGTTTCTTCTCCTACAACCCATGATCCTTCTTGATAGGCACATAATGAGAAGCAGACCACCGTTCACACCGTAACACACACACACATTCATTATTCATGCCAAATTAGCTTCTTTATTCCAATAGTGGGAAGGTTGAAACTAGCAAACCGAGGAGAACGTTAGTGCCATTGGGATGCTGTTCAACAGATTGGTGTGTGTTTTATATCACTGTACAGGTTTCGAGACTTCAAAGACTTTTCACCAGTGAGCTGGAGTCCATTTGACCACAGCAGTTTCCTGAATTTAACTTAACTAGTGTTGCACAATGAACAGTTCATTGGCAGTAATTTGAACCATTTAAACAGTAGAAGCTTTGTTGATTATAAGTGTGAGCCAAATATAGAAGTCTACTACAAAATACTGACTCACTAAGAATAAACCGCACTATCTGATAGCAGTTTTTATTTGGCATTTGTTCAATTCACTTATAATTATGCTAATCAGCTAATACCAACCAAACTCTGCTGAATGAAAATGTACGGCTGGTTAAACTTGACTTGGTGAATAAGACGCAGGCTTGTGTGCTAAATGGTCACAAATGTTTCAGCCCTGGACACTTTACGTTCATTCAGGTTTACCTACGTGACATTTGCCATTAGGGTGACAGTGTATACAGAAACAAAGACACACCGGAACACACTCAAACGGAGAGGATGAGCAGGATTCCTAATGCTATTAGATAGACAGTTGAGAAACACCAGTTAAAAGAACTTCTGCATTCTTTCTTACAATACAGAATGATCCTGACGACAACAAACGGCAATGGACAGAAGGAACAAAGTGAATGGTTAAGATTGTTTTTTAAGACCCCGTCCACACTACTACATTTTCGTTTAAAAACGGAGACCTTTTGCTACATTTGCACCTACCGTCCAGACTAAAACGGGAAACACGAAGACCTAAAACGGAGAAGTTTAGAAACGGCGCAGCTCCGTTTTGCGTTTTGAATCTCCGGAGGGCGTTTTAGTGAAGACGAGACAAAACGGAGGACTTCAGAAACGCTGGCGCAGAGGCTCACGCTCGGCTCTCTGATTGGATGTCATCAGTCATGACGTGTCCCTCCCTGATTCGTCAATCACTGTTTACACCGGCACGCGCATGCCCAGTGATCCGCGTTTTCAGTCGTTTTAATGTGGACGGAGATCATTTCTAATACGAAGATAAAACGCTGGTGTGGATGGAGATTGTATTCGTTTTAATTCTTCGTTTGTAAACGAAAACGCAGTAGTGTGGACGGGGTCTTAGACAGATGCCGCTGTCCCTAGAATTTTTGGATTCTGTGATTGCACCCCCACATCTCTATAATGGTAGCATAGGTGCACGGGAACAATTCTTCATAAAACGCATAAAACTTTAGGTTTACAAAGACGTGAAACTCATCGAGTGGTCTGGGGTGTTCACTGATATGCTCACACAAAAATCGCTGCAAAAGACGCTTTCCAACAGGTGTTTTACCATTCGTTGTAAAACAGTAGACCTTTTTTTCCGAACACCTCACAATCGTACATTTTTCAGTTGAGAGCTTGAATAATAGACACTCCAGCCCAGTTGGTGGCGATAATGCACCTTTGCCAATTGCAAGCAAACCACTTGTATAGTGCAGCCTACGATACCACGACTGCATAAGACTACAGAAAGAATACAAACAACAATACAAACAGGAATACCGTTTCTGGCGGTGGAGTAATACCATACATTGCAGAAAACTACGCTAAAACTACAACAAAAACTACGATAAAACCTGTTGGAAAGCATCTTTTGCAGCGATTTTTGTGACCACTCGGTGAGTTTCACGTCTTTGTAAACTAAAGTTTTATGCGTTTTATGAAGGATTGTTCCTATGCACCTATGCTACCATTGTGAAGGTGTGGGGTGCAACAACAGAAACTGAAAATTCTCGGGACAGCAGCATCTGTCTAAAAAACTTAGCCAAATCTTAACCATTCTATTTAATCAGAAACGATCTTAAAACAGGGGTTTAATTGTAAAATCCTGGCTTGTCCTTTAAATGAAGGAAAGAAATAAATGAGGAAAGGTGACTCAGATAAATGAGTGAAGAAACAGAACAGCAAGCCCATTTCGTCTGTCTCTGCACAAAGAGGATTTGTGGACTTGGAAACAACAATTAGTTTCATTTGCTTTCTTACAATGTAGCGTGCAATTGTATTTATCACATGAAAAACAACCACGTGCCACACGCCACTGCTTAAACAAAACCACTCTTTTGTCTTAAAAGGCGTCAACATTCTCCATCACAAAAGACTGTACCTTAGTGATGAAAGCGATCATCTAAAATGATCAATAGTGCCATAGTAACTTAATAAAGCCATAGTATGCTGTGTTTACAGACTCATTGTGTCCCTTCTCTTCACAATTCCCTCTAGCCTGCAAAAACACGAATGGACGCACCCAAAAGTGCCAGCGATTCACGCGAGAGGAAGTGGCTTGCCTTTAACATGACATATGTTGAAAGAGAGGGGACGTATTATGTTGTTGGAGAATGAGACGGCTCAGAAATTTTAAATAGAAGCTTTGTTATTGTTCGATGACTGACACAGAAATGCATGTGTATGTACGCAGTGGCACGGTGGTTATGTAAACGCGGTAATCCACCTCCATACAAACATGCCAGAGGCCAGCCTGAACCAATCAGCTCTTGATATCTGCTTTCTGTTTATCAACAGTTCAGCAAGTGTTACTGTGCATGGGAGATGACAGGGTTTCCAGGCCATAGCCTCCTCAGAGCTCTTAAGTCGACTCCACACCAGCCTTTATTTATAGTCTCGTACCGGTCGGCTCTTTTACACGCTTTCAGTAAATGGACAGAGTGAGTTGTCGGTGCACTTACTGTAAGAGAAGCTCAGGCGAGGGGTGACGTCGTCTTCTGCTCCTCGACCCCATCCAGCCAGGAGGGCAATGAGGAGGAACAGGAAAGAGACACGTGTCATGTTTAGTGTCCACATTTCGCTTGTGTCTCAGTCTCTGGATTTTCTGGCGCTCATGAAGATCTTTTCCCTTGCTTGTTTGTTTTTCTTCTTCTCCTCAAACTCCTGAAATGAGAGCAGTGTATTGATGTGATGACCGGTGGTCACCTTCGCAGGGCCTCACAACAGTGGATTTCCACTAAGAAACAAGTCCTCAAGGACGACGATACGGCCCAATTCAGTCTCCATGTGCTTGTGTAGACTGTCACACGGGTGTCTCAGCAATCTGTAACAAGCAAGACACAAGAATTGTCACATTAAAATGAGATAAAATTGGATTACTGGTGGGAGCCGTTTCATCAAAAAAGTTGGTGTAGAAACAAATTTCATTCAGACATTGCTTGTATATTTCAAAGGTTGGAATGAACAATTACAAAGAAATGGCACATAACACATCGAATTAAACGTGGAATTTCGACAAAAGTCGAAAATATCTTGTAAAGCCCAATTCATGCTGCACCGAGAGATGCAGACAAACAATTACAATACATCACTTCTCAGATATTCCACACACTGATTCGACAAAACTCGTTGGTCGTCATCTGTCGGTGCAGTGTGAATTTGTCATAAAATACTCCAATAACCTGTTTTTTTCACAACGTTTAAATTAAACAGAAATTAAATATTAGGGCTGGGCAACGATTAATCGTGATTAATCGCATCCAAAATAAAAGTTTGTATTGACATAATATATGTGTGTGTAGTGTTTATAATTATTTTTAATATATAAATACATACACATGCATGCATATATTTAAGAAATATTTGAATGTATATACTGCATATATATTATTACATAATTTATATTAAACATAAATATTAATGTTTTATATATTAATAACACATAACACATATTTTCTTAAATATAGACATGCACGTGTGTGAATTCTTACATACAAAATAATTATACATAGTACACACACATATATTATGTAAGCACAAACTTTTATTTTGGATTAATTGGCCAGCCCAATTAAATATAAATTATATATATATATATATATATATATATATATATATATATATAGTACTTAGTACAACTATAAACTACAATATTCTGTTTATTGCAATCTTGGTAGTCTACGTATGTGGATTAATATACCTGTTTAGTTAGGAATGACCCTGCTGCTGGTCATGGGTGGTTTAAAGGAAAGGTAGGCAATTTTGGACAGGCTAGCAATAGCAAGCTAACTTTAAAAGCATGAGATCCTTCCCTCCCTTCAGAGCGTCTTCTTCAAAACACATGAAAACACACAGAGATGGCGTTAAATGGCCTCATGTCTCAAAGCACATAACATTTCAATAATAACGAACGTAAACAACTTACAGAGCTCTAGTTGTACCACCTGACTGCTGCAGATTCATTTCGGCATTGATAGTGTTGACACATAAAAGCATAAATCCGGATCTGAGGGGTTCCCGTCTCTGAATTACGGTTACAACATGGCATATACGCAGCAAGCATGTTGTTTTGGTTTAGGGGGAACTGTAAAAGGTGGGTTTTAATAGTCAGACCTCTTCTATTATTGATTGCTATCAGGATGTGAAGGGTTTAAACCAGTATGACAGAAAGTGTTCATAAAACAAATTGCCTACCCTACCTTTAAGGTAGCTGAAGCTTGTTTCAGTTGGTTTCCCAGCTGAGGGGCTGAAAAGTGCCCAAAAACCCTTTAAACTGACTTAATTAAGACCATGTGCATAGAGTCCATGTTTATCTACTTCTAAATGAAGCAAACATCCTCTTCATGCTACGCTAAACCCACAATACGATGTGAAATAGTCGCAATGTCACGTTTGAAAGCACCAGGAGACGTGGGAGTTCAAGCCAGCCGTCTCCTACCTTTATGGTAAACTCTCCGTGTGGGGTTGTATCGCTGAAAATCATCAGTAAGATTTGGATTGTGCCAAGAATTGCCGCATGATTGAGAATATGTACCCTTAAGGGACACAGATTTACACAATATTTACTCACTGATCAGCAGGGCTCTATGTCTGTGTTTAATCAGCTCTAATCGCTTAGGTGAGCATGTTTGGGTCAAAGTTTGTAGAAAACTGCCCTGTTTAAAAGACCTCCACTGCTGGTCACTGGAATATGTTGCGTTTTAGTGTTAGCAACTAACCATTCCTTGGTCAACCAATATCACAGGAAAGATCATGCTGGAACCAGTCTTAAAGGGATACTCCACTTTTTTTGGAAATAGGCTCATTTTACAACTCCCCCAGAGTTAAGCAGTTGAGTTTTACCGTTTTCGAATCTATTCAGCCGATTTTCTGATATTTAGAAGAATATCAGTAACTAGACAGTTTCTGGTCTTATTGACTCCCATAGTATATTTTTTTCCTACTATGAAAGTCAATGAGACTAGAAACTGTCTGGTTACCGATATTCTTATAAATATCAGAAAATCGGCTGAATGGATTCGAAAACGGTAAAATCCAACTGTTTAACTCTGGTGGAGTTGTAAAATGAGCCAATTTCCCAAAAAAGTGGAGTATCCCTTTAACCAACATCCTTCTGACATAAGCCGGTCTTCTGGTAAGGCAATAAATAAGTACTTCCTGGAAATGGTGGTGTCGCTTATTAGACTATGGAATATGCCTAATTTTCTGTTTACAAGTTAAGTTGCACAGTTCGGAGAACAGTTGTTTGCCATAATCACCTATCATCATTCATCATTTCCATTTCATAAAGCACTGTTCTAAGAATGGATTTTCAACATAATGCCATACAATGTATAATTTCCAGCCTCCCGCTAAGATGACCTCAATTTGCTCCCATTTAGATAAGAAACATAAAGGCGTGGGGTTTGACTTCCAGGCAAATGAAATGGACTGTAAATAAGTTGAATAGCTTTGCACTTGATATGTGATCTATAGTTACTGCACAGAACCCAACCCTGTCATCAGCCCAATATGTCAGTGGGCGAACATTTACTGTAAGTGGTTTTCATTACTCTGGCTACGTAGACGAGCCTTTTAAGCACAACCACAAAGCTAATCCAATTTCAATTCCCATTTTGGTTTAGGATTTAATATCAACGTCAAATGTGTATACTTTATTGTTATGAACTGCCAACAGTTAAGGGCTAACAAATGGTATGTGGTATAAAATCAGAGCAGTCTGGCTTTCAACAGACAGAATATAACATATGTCTAAAGCATATGTCAAATGTTAAATATTAAAAGGTGTAATTGTTAAGATTTAATTGTGAAAGATATCAACTTAATGGAATACATGACCCAAAAATTAAAATTATATCATCATTTACTTAGTTGTTCCAAACCTGTATTCATTTCGGTCCCCAATGACTTCCATTTTCATGCAGGTTTAGAACAACTTATGGGAGAGACTTTTTTTAATTTGTGGGTTAACCCTTTTAAAAAATTATTAGTACATAATATGTAGATGGTCCATATTTGTGCTTTAAACATCAACTCGATTGTAATTTGGCATCAAGCTCTAAGAGTGATACTCCAGGCCAATTTACAAGCATTGTACAACTGCCTTAAAATCAAGGATGCTTTGCTCTAATATAGACAACATGAGAGCACAGCACAAGCTGACAGTCCCCTAAATAAAAAGAAGACAAAAACAAGGCCACTTTTCCATCTGGAGCATGACAGACCTTGGACTCCCACAGGAAAGTTTCACCTCCCAAACGGGAAAACTGCTGCTTGTTTAAACAGCACCCCAAAAACATATTGGCACAGCACGAGGAGATAAACTGATTACAATTGAATGTGGTTTAGGTTTCCACAAGTGAGTTTCTGAAGAACTGCTGAATCATTGATGATTGTGGGTTTATCAACATCAGACAAGTCCTAAAGGAACAATACACTTTACTACTTGATGTTTATGTCTGAAAAGAAGTATATTTGACATGACATCTATGATACCTATGAACAACGTATGGCGACAAAGTAACCAAAATGATCCAGCAAGTTTAACTTATATCCACATGTAGCAACCAACAACCACCACAAAAAGTTAATTTCCCTTTAGAAAAGTTCACAAACTTCATGTGTTTGCTGTATTTTGCATACAGTGTTTCACAACCTTCCCCTGCATTCTATCTCAGCTCAGACAAGAGATATGTTTACAAGGTCAAACTCCTCCTGCTACTATCCATATGCTGGGGTTGGAATGTGTCCTGCGCTGGTCAAGGCTGTGGCTTCAGCCATATTGGTGTGGGAGGTTCGCTCACCAAACAACATTAGCCTTCCTAGAGCTGGAAATGCTGGAGCGAAGTCCCAGTTGACCAATGGCAATGTGATCTCATTAATTTCAAGTTTTGACAGGAAGAGGATAAATGGTGCCAAGGCACGTGAGAAGCTAAAGTAGGACGCTAACGGTCTCTGTCATCAAGGAGATACATATTTCCCCATTCTTTACTGTTTGGTTAACGCAGGAGCCATTCATCAATCTCAATACTCATCCTCAACAGTGAAACATGACTTATAATCCACAAATCCTAAAATTAATAACCTCAATGAGGAAGCATGATGTTTAAATGTTAATCATTCAGATAAAACAACTACTAATTTGGAGTAAATTTACATATTTGTTTGGTACTTTTTAAGATTTTTAATCAGGAAAATTAGGAAAACCAGTAAAAAGGACTGATATGTCTTTATATGATTTGTAATATAAAAACAAATAAATAATTTGTAGGGTATTTCTTGGAAAGATCTGGGGACAAAGCGTCCTCTAAACTTTATTCAAATAGTAAAAAGCTAAAACAATTCCTGATAAAAAATAGAGGCCTAATGGTTTGCGTCATCGTAAAGTAGGAAACTTTCATCCTCTGACTAAAGAATAATTAAAATAATAGCAAATGCTATAAATAATCATTTAAGCCAACGGTCAGTCAATAATTCTGTGTTCTCCTTATATGTGAGCCATATGTGACGATGGCATCAGATGTCACTTCCTGTATGTCATAAAAATAGAAATGGTTTACTACAGAAACAGCTGTCCAGATTATCAGGTCTGTCAGATGAGATAAAATTATCTTTAAGCAAGGCCAGAGGACTAATGCTTTTCTTCTGTACAGTATGCAACAGTCTTCCTCTTCTGGGAAAATAATAATAATAATAATTTACCTAAAATGCACTGCACCCTTAGACACCAGTGTTGTTAATTAAAACTAAACTTAAAACTAAAACAAATTTTAAAAAAAATGTTAAAGCTGAAATAAAATATAAAATATACATATTAGATAAAACACTTAAGAAATTAGTACTAAAAACTAATTAAAACTAAAATCAAATAAAAAATATGAATAAATATGTGTATTTATTCCTTAATTCACCAAATCAGCAGCGTTTGTGCATGTGGCGGGGTTGTGGACTCGAGTCGCATGACTTGGACTTTAACTCTAGTCCCAAATTTGATGACTTACATTTACATTTTACATTTATTCATTTAGCTGATGCTTTTATCCAAAGCGACTTACAATTGCTAAATATGTCAGAGGTCGCATGCCTCTGGAGCAACTAGGGGTTAAGTGTCTTGCTCAGGGACACATTGGTGTCTCCAACGCATTCTCATCCTTTAGCGTCATATAGAATATATGACAAAAAGGCGCTATTCTACGTACATGGCACCCGTTATCGTTAAAATAACATGCGCTGTGATGGGTAGGTTTAGGTGTGGGGTAGGGTAGTCTCATATTACGCTAAAGGATTTTATAGCGCCGTTTTGTCATATAGCGTTCTATGTGACGCTAAAGGATGAGAATGGGCCTACGCTATCTCACGACCAATTCGTACGAATTCGTATGAGTGATTAAAAAGTGGCTAATTCGTACTAATTCATACGACGTCACTCGTACGAATTCGTACGATTTGTCCAAACCCACGTGATGGGTAGGTTTAGGGGCGGGGTCAGGGGTAGGTCATTCGTACAATATGTACGATTTAGCAAAAATGTACTAATTCGTACGAGTGAAGTCGTACGAATTGTTACGAATTAGCCACCTCGTAAATTATGCACTGTGCCACCCCTGGTGACTCGACTCTACATAATTAAAGAAGACGACTCGACTTGACTCGAGACTTGACTTTATGGCCTGTACCTTGAAAACCATAAAGATCAGAGATGTGATCACTCTCTAGTCCGAATACCATATGATAAACCTGTTAAGATTAGCACTGATTTCGACCTTCGGCTGGCACTGAGCCAGAGAGGGACTCGCTCAGTATAAATTACAGTAAAATTGTCATAAATTACAACTGTTCATCGTTTTCAACCTATAATGTTTATTTTATGTCTCAGACATAAGCATTAACAAAACTTTTATGATAAAAAAAACAAAGGCCAACACACTTATGTCTATGGAAGCGGCAATAATAAACCATTTTAGACAAAATATGAATAGTCTATGTTTTTTTGCATCAAACACATGTATAGATAACTATTAGTTACATTCTTCTCCCTGTTTACCAGACACACTTTCATGTCTCTTGGGAGAAATAGACGAATTTACGTGCTGTAAATCCGACAGGCTCTGACTACATGGTAGCACACACAGTTGATCGCTAATAGGCGCAATTATATTTCAGCAACTGAAATAAAACCATGTTCCCTCTCTTAAAATTGCGTTTAGACTTAGACTTAAAGTTCCGGGATCGATCCCAGGACGTGTCCGCGTCCACACAGAAGGCACTCTAGCAATTCTATGGCAATTTTCTTGGATCAACGCTCTGTGTGAAAGGGGCTAATGACTTTGTCCCGTATGGGTATGTGTCTGTGGATGTGTGAGTGCAGAAGCAGATGTGTGCATGAGGAATGTGTCGTGACTCAAGGGGACTTTAAAGAATAACTAGCACATGTGTGACAAAACTATGACTCATTGCTCACAAAGTGCCTTTTGAAACAGTCCATTTCAGAAGTTCTGCAAACTTTGCGATCATATACATGTGGACAGCTATGAATCAGAGAACACAACCAATGTGACTCAGTAGCACAGGTACAGAAAGTAATGCTGACACCTGTTCTGTGCACTGTGTCATCAGAGTAAAGTTCAAAATTGGTTTGTATTTTACTTCCTGTGATGTATGGAAACTGTGAATCATGAAGTGCTGGATCTGAGATGGTGAAGTTTTCCTCTTGCCTCGTCTCTGAGCTGATCCCCAGACCCAGCTTAGAGTAATTAATGGCCCACTCCTCCCTGGGTGATCGGGCCAGACTTAATTACATCCATATGTTCCTTCACAGATCTTTAATAGCCTAATTAAAATCTTATTAAATAGCCAAAGCAAAATGGAAAAAAAAAAAAAAAAAAAAAAATCGAACTCAATTCAAAGCTACGTCTACATTAATCCAGGTACATCTGACAACACTAGCGTATTCAAGCATTTTCCAAAACTTACTCATCCACACTGAAACGTCGGAAAACGCTAAATTCACCTTAATGCGCATGCGTAAAACCTCAGAAAAGCTCACTGAGATGTTACCGACATCATAAAGTTCTCATGTTATTCTTCTGGCAAGATCATTTTATTTAGCAAAATATCTCACCATTCACTGACCACTCACCATTATATGTTTGGTCTAAAACGCAATTTCGCAAGTTTTGTCGCAGGACAGCAATTGCGAGTTAAATTTTCTGTCAACTTTGCAGGACTGTGATATGAAGAGAGTGTGCAAAGTAACACATCTTTAGCAAAAGTGTGAACGTGAATAGCACATAACAGGCACAATAGAGGTATAAACATACATATATATTGGTTCAATATGCATCACATGACTAAACACACCTTAATTTTCAGTCCACTTTTCAATACAAAAATGCCGTTTTCCACTTGGGAAAGCGTTTAAACTTAAAACGCCACTATAGAAACACTATAGACTGAACATCTAATACGCATGAGCATGAAGTCTTTCGCGTTTTTTTTACACGGTGACCATCAAAAATGTACACTTTGAAACCCGTTTTCAAATGTTTGCTTTTTTAGGCACCCAAAACGGTGTAAACAGCCCCTCAGTGTGGACCAAAGGCCAAAACAAAGCTAAAAAGATGTTTTTCAAAAGAAAACGTATTAGTGTGGACAAGGCCCAAGGTTAAAAATGTTAAAAAAGGAGCTTCTACAAATGATCGGGCTATTTTTTTTTAGGCAAGACTTCTCAGATACATTTTATATCAATTAAATGGGTGACCTAACCATATAAATGTGGATAAAATGTAAAATATGACCATGAAATGGCCCAGGAATATCATTACCGCTCGCTCTAAAAAGTAAAATACTTCTACCAGGGACAGAGTCAGATGTGCAAATATTTCTAGCTGAGATTCATTTTGTCCTCTCGCTCCTGTCTAGAAATTTCCATAACAGATGTGAGGTCTGTGAAATGTAGAACAGCACAGAAGTGGCTGCGAAAAGACCTGCTAATGCCATCATCTCTTTGTCAGGTAAAATGATATTTAAATGAAAAGCTGTTTCTGGTATGCTCTTAATTCTGCTGCATATTTAATCATCTTACTGGTTGAATTAACATGATAATTGCTTCCAGATCAGCATTCTTAAAGGGATAGTTCACCCAAAAATCTCAATTCATATTGAATAGTTTACTTTATTGTTTGAAGCCTCAAAGTGGTAGTTGCATAGCTGTCAATGGAAGGACAGAAAGCTCTCAGATTTCATCAAAAAGATCTTTGTGTTCCGAAGATGAGTCTTAGAAACGACATGAGGGTGAATTAATGACCGATTTGGGTGAACTATCTCTTTAAGGCTCTTTTACACCAGGGATGATAACTATGATATAGGTCTAAAAGTTACTCTAAATCTCCAGCTGATGTACGATAAAAGCTCTGCCAGCCAATCAGAACTCATCTTGCTTTAACGAGCTCAAGCATTTAAAGTGGCGGACAACAAAACAGCAGTTCGCACTTAGAATAAACAGAACAATGCACATACATGTACATTGACCATGGTGTGGATGCTAATATAGCTAATGTTAGAGTTATTATTCTTGAAACAGGCTGTTACAGTTGACTTCTCCACTTAGGTCCTTAGGCTAATACTACTTTTTGCTCCATGCTGGACATAAACAATGTGTGGACTGTTAAGGGATGTAGGCCTACTTGAAATGCCAAAGGGTAATTTGAGCATTTTCAATATAATTAGACTTGAAATGCTACTAGTGTCACAGCATTGACTCATCTCTGATGGCATCCCCACTTCTTTCAGATTTATTTTGAGAGAAACAAAGAAAGAGAACATGCAGCACATGGAAGAACTGCCATGGTTTTCCAAGAGATCAGACTCATTGGAATTTGTTACAAAGAAATGCAATTCTCAGAAAAGGATATATAAAACAGCTCCTCAGATGGAGAAGCCAGAATCTCAATGAACAGAATGCAACAGGTGGAGTTTTGCCATTTCACCACCCAATGTGTTTTACATTTTCCCCCGCAAGTGCTAAATTAAAACAGGATGATCATATAAAGCATCTCACTTATTATTAGATTATGTAAGTGACCTGATTTCTAAGATTATGATAGTGTAGATAGAGTGTGATTTGGCACTGACTCTCTTCTTCTGCCTTTTTTTAAAGTTAAAGTCAGCCTATAACTCATATTAAGTCTTTTTAAGTGTAAATTTAAAAAAAAATGTTTGCATTACATTAGAGAAATGAATAGCATGTTTAAAAAATATATCATGGGCACAGACATGATGGAATCACAAGACCAGCTAAATATTATTTTTAATCACACAACCAACTTGCCTAAGTCAATAAATAAATGAAATAAAAAATAAAAGGGCAGAAACATAGAAGAGAAGGGGAAATTAACAAAACAATTACAAATGCTGTTATATAAAGTGTGACTTGAACAACAGGTGTGGAGATTTGACAGTTGCAATTATAAGCAGTCAGTCAGTTGTGTTGCTAAACGGTAAACGTTGTTTACACACAATGACTGGAAATTATTCACACTTGCTTCTAATGATGTGATCAAACCAACTGTACAAAATATTAGCCAGCTCAGAGCGCACAGGTGGCAGAGGCGCACTGAATGTGTATGCCAACTATGGATGGAAAGGATCTGAGAGGAATAGTACGTGTAAGAGGTGGTGGACGAGATGATGAGGACGAGAAAGAGCAAGGTGTGTGGTATATGGAAGCTTGTTTCCGCCACAGAATGAAAAATAAAAAAGGTAATTGCGACTTTTTATCTCACAATTCTGAATTTTTTTTCTCAGAATTGCGAGATATGAAGTCAGAATTGCGTGATATAAAGTAAGAATTGTGAGATACAAAGTCGCAATTGCGTGTTATAAAGTCAGAACTGCAAGATATAAAGTCAGAATTGCGTGTTATAAAGTCAGAATTGTGAGAAATAAAGTCGCAATTGCGAGATATGAGGTCAGAATTGTGAGAAATAAAGTCGCAATTGCGAGATATGAATTCAGAATTGGTTGATATAAAGTCGCAATTGCGAGATATGAAGTCAGAATTGTGAGAAATAAAGTCGCAATTGCGAGATATGAATTCAGAATTGGTTGATATAAAGTCGCAATTGCGAGATATGAAGTCAGAATTGTGAGAAATAAAGTCGCAATTGCGTGTTATAAAGTCAGAATTGCGAGATATAAAGTCCAGAATTGCGAGATATAAAGTCGCAATTGCGTGTTATAAAGTCAGAATTGCGAGATATTAATTCAGAATTGCGTGTTATTAAGTCAGAATTGCGAGATGTAACGTCATAATTGCGAGATATAAAGTCGCAATTGCTTGTTGAAGCCAGAATTGCGTGTTAAAGTCAGAATTGCGAGATGTAAACTCGCAATTGTGAGAAAAAATGTCAGAATTGTGAGATAAAAAGTCGCAATTCTGTCTTTTTTCTCAGAATTGCGACTTTATAACACGCAAGTCTGAATTTATATCTCGCAATTCTGACTTTATTTCTCACAATTCTGACTTCATATCTTGCAATTGTGAGATAAAAAGTCGCAATTATCATTATTATTATTTTTTATTCAGTGGCGGAAACAAGCTTCCATAGTGTGTTGTCAAGGCTGGGTCTGGCACACCAGAGTGGTTTGTCCTTTGCCTGGATTGTTTAAGGAAGTGGGAAAATGGGTGCAGTTTTCAAGCAATTGTGAAATACTGTAAAATCCACAAGCCCAAAGTCTCTAATAAGTGCTACGTGTCAGTATAAGCCCAGGACGACTGCCATGCCATACCAAAACAAACAAAGAAGTTACTGTGCTCCTTTAAAAATCCTAAAATCTACAAAAGGGGACACTTATTAGTTAACCCCATGTAAGTGGATCGTCCTTAAGGGAAGTAACCGTGATGGTTTTCTGGAAGTGGTCTTAATCCATGAGGAGCTCTCTCTCTCTCTTTCTCAAAGCCCAGTTTGAGCAAAGGGAGTATCTATGCCTCATCTCTAGTTGATCTATTCTGCACTGGGTCCTTTGAGACATGATGCATAGAATGTCAACCTCAAATACAAAAGATTTCCTTTATAAAAGTCAAGACCTGGGTTGTATGTTTCTTTTGATGTAATCTAATCTATTCTACGGAAGCTATCAATACAATTAGAGCCTCTCGGGGTTGCCAGTTGTTCAATAAATAACACCACTTGAAGGTTTCCAGATACAAATTTAACCATATTTAGATGCAAAATGGGCCTCCAATACATTATTTAAGCATTGTGTTGTTCTTAGGTCAAATCTCACTGTCATGTTTATTATTTTATGAACAATGACTGTTCTTTCTGTGCTGGAGCAGCTGGCATAAGTGATGGTGTGTAATTACTCAAGTAAATAATGCATGACGACATTTGCTTTGATATCTACACTGCGCAGGGTTTAATTACATTGATTACAGCTGTGCGACTTCAGCGTGTCTGTACAATGGGATTCTAGGAGATTCCCTGCGAAGATAACCTGCTTCAAATGACCATTTCTAAAATAAGCAATGATCGTATGGGAGTTTTAACACATGCATCTTTGCGTACAGAAAAAGAGACCTGCCTTCTATCAATTAAAGGACCGCTGTGATTTTGGTCCAATAGGATTTTCATGCCAGCTGGACCTTTTTAAACAGTGGCTTTGTATGAAAACCAAAGGCAGCTGCATTGCTACCCAGTCAGGCAATGACTTCACATGCAACGTATAAAGGCATCTCCTGAGGAAGCGTTTAATCCGTGTTTTCA
This sequence comes from Cyprinella venusta, assembly GCA_038021265.1. NCBI lineage: Eukaryota > Metazoa > Chordata > Actinopteri > Cypriniformes > Leuciscidae > Cyprinella > Cyprinella venusta. The sequence goes on from CM075871.1 coordinate 6,132,105, forward strand.
GCCAGTATCGAACTCTCATTGCTCTAAATCACATCATACATCATGCACAAGTCAAACATCTGTGTCTTCTGAGATTCTTACCTCCATACCGTGCAATTACTGTGTAAAAGCATTGCATGAGGGACAGAAGAAAAGTGCTTGGATGTCTCACGTCCAGTAATGCAGTTCATTTTCTTGTAGCCTAACATCAATAAGAGCACTCGGAAATTACAGAGACGTTCACTAATAAAGCTCTGACAGTTTGGGCATGGAGCTGTCAGCACATTTTTTCCCTGCGCTGTTTGCTATATAATACATAGATATGACTTGTGGGTCATGTAATGGCTATCAGGGGACAAGAGAAAGTTTCTGCTTTAGATCCTCCAGGAATCCCAGTATAATTACATACAAACCAGTCTGGAAGAATGCCAGTGCCCTGCAGTCTTGGAATCTACCAGCCGGCCTCCCACTGTGTCTGTGGTGAAGTTAATATAATAAATACTTGTTTATAAATACAGAAAAATCATGAGTTTCTTGCACAGACAAAAGGAAAACCAAGCATAATTAAAAAGTTTTACATTTTAACATTAAAATGAATAAGTAATTGTTTATTATTTATTAGTATTTGTTATTCAATCAAATCAAATTTAAATTAGATTCAAGAAATGGATAGACATTAGAATTTATGTGCACAGTTTTGAGCCAGCTGTTTTAGAAGTTAAGCCCATATTTAAACACACGGAGTGATGTTTGCGTGACACAGGTGACGAGAGCTGTAAAAGTGGTCTGGTTTTCTGCTTTACCACTTTACTTCCATTTCTAAATGTTTCCAATTTACGGTGGTGGTAATATTGGTCTGAGAGTTAATAAGGGCACTGCAAACTACAGAAGTTGTGTGCTACTGCTTCCGGTTATGTCTGAGCTACTATAATAGTTATATTTATAGACCAATAGAGTGCCGAAGTGATGACGTCACTTTGTAGGACAACTCGGAAGCTAGCGGCACATGGGTTCCCTCGATCGAAAAGCTATGCATTTAATAAGATCTGTGTTTAACAAAGAGTTGTGACCCTTACACGTTTTGTCTAACAAGATGATCTTTACAAGTTAATCCAAAATGTATACATTTTGAAGCCTACATAAAGTTTTTTTAAAAACACAGACACAATAAAGTTAAAAAAACACAAGCAGGTTATAACTGTGTGTTCTACGTCATAGATCAAAACGTGAAAATAATTAGTGGCTTTGTTCACCACAGACCTTATTTCAGGCGATTTAGCAAAAACCCATTCAAAAATCCCATAGACTTTAGAGCGAGGGAACCGGTAGTGCTAAAATGCTAACTCATTTCCGCGTTTTGGCCTACAGTGTGACGTCGTAACTTCGGCACTCTATACATTTTCAACGCATTCTCATCCTAAGGCGTCATCCAACTGACAATTTTGACCATGCTTCAACATCCGATGCTTTAGGCACCCTTTAGCGTCAGTTACATGACGCGATCCTAGGGCGTCATCTAACTGACGCTAAAGGGTGCCTAAAGCGTAGGATATTGAAGCATGGTCAAATGCTTAGATGACGCCTTGGGATGAGAATGGGCTGACATTCTATATATTTCTTATATTTCAACCACTTATAGTCAAACAATTAAAGCATACTAAGAACGGCTTAAAGGGATACTCCACTTTTTTTGGAAATAGGCTCATTTTACAACTCCCCCAGAGTTAAACAGTTGGCGTTTACCATTTTCGAATCCATTAAGCCGATTTTTTGATATTTAGAAGAATATCAGTAACTAGACAGTTTCTGGTCTCATTGACTTCCATAGTAGGAAAAAAATATACTATGGAAGTTAATGAGACCAGAAACTGTCTAGTTACTGATATTCTCCTAAAAATAAGAAAATCGGCTAAATGGATTCGAAAACGGTAAAACTCGACTGTTTAACTCTGAGGGTGTTGCAAAATGAGCCTATTTCCAGAAAAAGTGGAGTATCCCTTTAAGAATATAGTTAATCAAAGTTAATCAAAGACAATAAGCCCGATCCAATCCTTCTGGGACATCTTTTCATAAAAAAAATCTTATTTTTCTATTATTGTGTGATAAAGTTTTGGCTAAGGTAGGAAAAAATCTGCTTATGATTTTTAATACAGGCTTGATCATCTTTTTCTTCTTTTTATCCCACACTTAGTTGTGGAAACAGACCTACAACTGATGATTCGAACAAAGCATGCCTGGGGTATTCTTTTATTGTATGTTTTCTGCTCTAGATGGTGTAGTGTGGAGAAAATGCCTGCATTCCTGGGACTTAACATGCATAAGACAGATGTTTAGGGTGCTGGTAAGTATGCTACACCCATCAATCACATCAAAGGGCCAATAGCACGGTGTGTGTGAGGGGTCCTCAGAGCTCTGGGCCCTCCTAATGGCCGTCAACATCTCCACCATCACTCAAACTGTCTTTCCCAGCAAGTCAGATTCCAGCCAGTGCCTCCTGAACCCTTCTAACAGATGGAGCTCTAACTCCATAGCCATCAGCAAAAACTATTTCTAATATCTTTACTCTTATAGTATTAGCGCTAGTCACAGTGGTTAGTCATTCAAGAGTCAGAGGGAGTTGGTATGCAAGGACACGTCTCTCAGGGCTCGTCCACACTACTGCATTTTTGTTTAAAAACTGAGACCTTTTGCTAGGTTTGCAGCTCTCACCTAGACTAAAACGGAAAAAAATGAAGACCTAAAACGGAGTTTAGAAATGGTGCAGCTCTGTTTTGCATTTTGAATCTCTGGAGGGCGTTTTAGTGAAGACGAGACAAAACGGAGGTCTTTAGAAACGATGACGCAGAGGCTCACGCTCGGCTCTCTGGTTGTCATCAGTCATGACGTGTCCTTCCCTGATTCGTCAGCCACCCATCACATGACCCGTTTCCTGTTTAAATCAGCAGTGTTGGTGAATGGTCACGTGGTCCGACGTTTAAATGTGGACGGAGATCAATTCTAATACGCAGATAAAACATTGGTGTGGACGGAGATCGTATTCGTTTTAATTCTTCGTTTTTAAACGAAAACGCAGTATGTGAACGGGGCCTCAGAAAGTGGGTGTTAAAGGGATACTCCACTTTTTTTGGAAATAGGCTCATTTTACAACTCCCCCAGAGTTAAACAGTTGAGTTTTACCGTTTTCGAATCCAGTCAGCCGATTTTCTGATATTTAGAAGAATATCAGTAAACAGACAGTTTCTGGTCTCATTGACTTCCATAGTATTTTTTTTTTCCTACTATGGAAGTCAATGAGACCAGAAACTGTCTGGTTACTGATATTCTTCTAAATATCAGAAAATCGGCTGAATACATTCGAAAACGGTGAAACTCAACTGTTTAACTCTAGGGGAGTTATAAAATGAGCCTATTTCCAAAAAAAGTGGAGTATCCCTTTAAAAGCTCCAGTGACTAAAGACCCATGTTTATACTTGCTCTTCAACAATATTTAGCATGTTTAATATGATTATACATACATATGCGTGTGTGTGTGTGTCTACACTTTTCTACGTTTTCTCACATTCTGCTGAATCTACTGTAAATCTAAAAAGCATTTTATGTGGGCTTTCCACATGAAGCTAGATAACCCTGCTAATCAAAGACTGATGACCGTTAATTACTGCCCTTCATTTGGAAGCAACCCAAAAGCATCCAAACGATTGAATGCATGACATAATCCCCCAACAGAGTTGAGGCGGAAAGACTGCGGCAAGCCGTTTCTATAGCTCTGAGTCCCAACACTGCAGTCAGTCTGTGCTCTGCCTGACAAGAGCTCTTGTCCATGAGATGAAATGCACTCTGCTTTAGACAGCAAACTTCGAATACCCATTACTGAGATTAAATCTCGGAACATTGCCCTCAAAACCATGCATCTATCAGCAGCACTTCGCATTTGGATCAGCATTTTGACTATTAGCTGGAGATCTTGATTCACCGGTAGTGGGAATTTATTCATGCAGTGCTCACGCGGTTACAAAAGAAACCTGAGGGTCATTTGGGGTTTTACTCTGCCCTAACTAAACACTGACTGGTGGGTGATCTCATTGCAGGCGGCTCAATGAAACGCGCTCATTCTAGGGCCAAAGAGCGCAATGTCACCAAGGCAGTGGCATCTCAATCATTCCTGTGATCTAAACAATCCCTCACAACTACAAGATATTTTGAGTAAATTCCACTCCACGCACATTTAAGTCCTAGACGACGGGCTGTGACCCTGGAGGACAGGCTGACCCATAATTAATAGGGCCGACATGGGTCATGTCAATCAAATTGGCAGCTCACTAGCATATTGCTAACCTCTTGAAAAATATATGATTCACGTTTCTCTGTGTGAGGAAGCATTAATTAGAGATATGTATGTTTGCATCCATAAGAATGTTTGCTGACCTTCTGAACAATAACTGTTTTTACTTATACGGAGACTGAATTAAAGTAGCTTTATTAACAGCCAAACAGCTGTCAACTCATTTTCAGGCCCTCAAAACGCTGTTGTGTAAATGAATGGCCAAAACGTCTAAAAAACGTTTAAAGTTTTTAGTTGAAGACGGTGTTGTGTAAACGAACCCTCAGATGGCAATTTACAAAACATTGATGTCTAATTGGTGGGTATGGTGTTCAGAAAGATTTACCACAGCTCAAGTTGAGACGTGATGAAAGTCCAGTTAATCCAGTACGAAACAACAAGTTCCAACACCACCTCTTTAACAAGCCGCTTAAAGGAAACGCTTCTCATGAGCATATTGTTGTTTAGAGGTGTGAGGAACCAAAATACTAAATGAAGTGCTTTTTGTGAAAGGTACCGCAGTGCATGTTCTAGTTTCACCTTTGAGGTGTGACTGAGTTTGTAATTCAATAGTGATTGCACCACCCAGCTCAGGTTATGCAGGTCAGAGCTGATGGGATGGAAGATGAAAATGAAATTACGCGTTACAGGCATACGAATCTGGTGTTTATTTGCCAATCGACAACTCATCCTGATTCACATGGCTGATCATTTTTGTTTAAGATCCATAGGAGCTGATCCAACACCTCAGATTGCCAGGAATCCGAAGATGTGTGTTGAGATTGTACTGAGGAGGACCGGTCGTGGCCTGCTGTTATCACTTTGATTTCTAGGTTAATCTAAAAATCAGACAAATTTGGATCATTTTCAGAAGATATAGAGCTTTTCGTTGCTTTGTCCCAAAATTAAGCTGGGTACAGTACAACCGATCCTTTTCAGCAGAACATGCAACATCAAAAGGGAAATTAAAATCTTAGCAGAATGTTTTTCAACAGACATGAGAGACGTTTTCAGCTGCCAGACACATAAGTACGTATGCTTTGATCTCACTGATATTACAGTCCTGATAGCAGCATAAAGGCCCATCTCTCTACAGCTCTTTGAAGCAGCACTGAGCTCTTAGCCGTGGATGATGCAGAAAATGTTCAAAACACACCGAAAAAAAGGTATTTCAGACTAAAGGAATTTGGAAAACACCATCAACCAACAGTTTGATTATTCAGAAAATATGCCTATAATAAGGCCCATAGAATGGATGAAAATCGTGTTTTTAAAACGCAAACAAAAACGTGTTTTTAAACCCTCCAAAAAACTTGCTTTTAAAACACAATACTTAAAAAAAAGCATGCAAACGATATGCTTTCGTGACTGCGTAGCACGGCAACGTCACGTGAGCCACGTAACTGCGATAGAGACTGTTGTCTGGTTGTGTTTCCCTGGGTTGTCACTAGAGGTCCTCGTTCTCACGGTGTCTTTCACGTTTAATTAGTTTCCCAGCATTCTGTCTGTCACTCATCGGTTCATTGCACTCAGCTGTTCTCCATTACCTTGTTAGCTCTGTGTGTATATATTCCCTGTCTATGTTAGTGTTCATTACGCAGTCCTTGTTATATGTCACCACTTCTGAGGTCTGTTTTCCTGCTTGTTCCTGTTTTTGTTCTTATGTTTTGATTGATGATTTTGGCCCTTATTATTAAGGTGCGTTCACACCGGACGCGAATAGCGCGTCAGGCGCGAGTGATTTCAATGTTAAGTCAATGCAAAGACATGTTACGCGTGTAAAAAATTCCTGCAGTGCGGTAGACGCAAATACACCTCATTCGCGCTTCAAGTTGGTGCGAATTACGCGAACTGAGTGTCTGGCGCGTTAAGCGTGAATGATTTAGTTAGTGCTATTTGTGCATTCACTCGTTTGAAACGAATTCGCGCCTGCCACCCGAGTTGAAAAAATCTGAACTTTGGCGTCAATTCACGCTACGTTAACCAATCAGGAGCCTAGCTGCTTGCTCATGTGGTGAAGTAGGATGATTCAGTAAATTATTTTGTAATATGACTAAACGCCTGGTGTGGTTCTAATGCACAACAAAGCAAATATTTTATCACTTAAAACTTTATTTCAATATACGAGACATGTCCATTTTGTATTAAATGTTATTTATTCCATATCTAGATTATATGAAATACGTTATCCAGGCGCAGCTCCTGGAGCGAGCAAATGGTGAAACTCGCCAAACGGTTCGCCTCCGATGAAGGGTCCGGTGGACACAAATATGGCGACGATGATCCCCACGCCACTGTTCTGCTCGCCAGAGCAAATACAGAGCGGTAACTCTCTTGATGAATGCTCGATCAACAAAAAAAAGATGGCCGCCAACGGGTTTTGATTCCGACGCACGTAAATTTTGCTTCAAACTTTTGTTTTAACACACGTCAATTTCGCTCGAGGCACGAATGGACTCAAAGTGTTCAAGCGTATAACTAGACACGGTAGGCACGAATTTGACGTGCTATTGAACGCACAGTTAAACATACTGCAATTGGATCTTCTGCTTTCCGTGTGTGGTTTCGTGGCAAGACGATAGTCAAAATCTCTACCTATTTACAATTTCTACCGGTTAATCGTGTCTACCGGTATACCGCCAATAAAGTCTGAATTTATAAAATATTATAATAATAAAAAAAACCCTATTCAATTAAACTTTAAAATTCAAACTTAAATCACAGCAAACTCCGACAGATATTTAAATGATTCATTATTAAATGATTATTGATATATTCAATTAATCTAAAGGTGGAGTCGCATTAGTGAAATTATAAGGATACTATTATAAACAATATAATATAAACATGCGAAACCATGCCTGTTCAAGATGATGAGCAGCAGAGGCCAAAATGCTGTCATCGCTGCAACAGAATGAATGAAGCTGTTCGTGGACATCTAAAGCACAAGTACAGGACCTCGGCCTCTATAAACATGCCACATCTTTGATCCACTTTAATAAATCATTCAAACAGCAAGCATATCCTACCTCTTACACTACCTCTCTCACCTCTTTCTATACAAGCACAAGTTAGGGATGCCTGGACTGCAGTGCACTTTTCATGCAGGAAGCTTTCAGGCTGTTGTTGGTTTAAAGCACATTGTTCCAGTTGGCTTCCCTTCACATACTGTACAGTTACACACACACACAAGCTCAAGCTTCTGCATAGGTAGAAAAATGGTGAATGGCTGCCTTAAAAAAATGTGACTGCTGGACTCTTTTGTGGCCATATGGGTTTTGAAAAGCACAACTTTTTCCGCTATGTCTCAACCAGGGGCCCAGGGTCCACTAGGGGGCCTCAATTAACATCCAAGAGGGCCACAGAATGACTTGTTAATTTAAGTGTTTACATTCATAAATGATTATTGATATATGAAAATTGTCAGTCACATTTGCTAAACCTTCAGCAAAATGTTGCACTTTCAAACCAAACAGCTTTCTGTTGGTCAACGTGGAAATACAAAATTTGTTTGGGGAAATCTCACAACCTTTATTTTGCTCACAGACAAATTTGATGAACAATGGTAGGCTAAATGAAATTACACCTTGAAGAATGAATATTGTATATTCAAATGTTGTACTGGACAACAAGTGTAAAAAGGATGAGAAACATTAAATATCTCAGAGATCAATGTATTTGCAGTGTTATATAATAGAATGCAAACTTTAGCATGTAGGCGTCCTAACTTGCACTGACTAAGCAAATATTAAACTTACAGGTCCGATCATCCCTTTACACAGTCACATGATCAGCATACATACTAGCAAGGTTACAGTTGCAGATCAGTTCAGATCAGGTATCAGAGGGGGGGAAAAAAAACGTAACATAGAACAGTTGTGGTGTGAATCTCTGCATGCTCAGGGTAAGGTATGAGAAGCCATTAGTGGAGTAAAGGCCACAATCTGGAATGATCTGAGAAGATATCAGTTCACAGGCCGTCTGTGTATGCGTCAGTGTCCTGAGTAGGGTTACGACTAGGCTAAAGTCCATAAATCATCTGGACTAACTAACGAATGCCATTTTAAATACACATGCAAACTAATACGCATGATTCGCACACACATTTCACATTCTCATTGGTGTAAGAGTCACGGACACGCTTCTGTTTAAAATAGACCTGCATAATACATGAAACGCAGACACGCAATAGGAACAGGTGTGAGACAGAAGGTGTCAAAGTGTGTGTGACAGCAGCAGCAGCAGCGGACTAAGAAAACAGACATTCTTGCCCCCTTCAAATGTGCCTGTGAACGAACATCAAAAGTTTTAAGTACTTAAAAAAATCCAATATTGTGTCACAGCAAAAAGCTCCCTCTGCTGATGGGATTTATTTCTGTTTTTTTTTTTCTTTCCAGCTCGCTCTCTCTTATCAGGGTCAGAAGCCACTGAAAGACAAGCAGGCAAATGCTAACTTTTGGTCGGTTTCCAGCTCCAGAGCAAGTTCCCACGTAAAAGCCCCTGGGAGGGAGAGAGAGTATGACCGGGAAAACCAGAGGGAAGGCTTGTGACGTCCCTTAAAGACGCATGTTTAAAGACTTCCCAGCAGTGAGTAAAAACACAGTGGCTGATCTCCCCCCCAGGCCTCAAGCACTGCTTGCTTTACAAGACTCAAACACATGAACCCTATCAGAGCTTCTGACGCTCGTTCCCACTATCTGTCACCCACACATCATGCGTTTATTAGTTTTTTTTTCAGTTGGTTATGCATGTCATCTCTGCTGAAGAAAACAATTAAGCCACTCTGGTTTTAAATGGTCTTTTAGCTGTTTTTTGGAGCGGACTCACAACCAGACTAGCTAGAAAATGTTCTCAAAACCAGAAGACCAGAAAAGCAGCTAAGGCTGGAAGATGTTTTTTTTTCTGCAGGGATAGCACAATCATACACCTCTCAATGCTTCAAATGTAAAAAACAGTCTAAGATGGTTAGCACAATCATTCTTCTCTCTGGTCTTAGCTGGTTTAAGGTGGTCTCCCAGTATTGCTAAGCAGCAAACTGGTCTTACAGTCTGAAAAGTGCACAAAACCTCTCTAAAACCAGCATGGGAGACCATCCAAACAAATTTAGGTTCTGGGAACGTTAGTTTTTGGTTCCCAGAACATTCCTAGAACTTTCCCTTAAGGCTAAGGGAACGTTCCCGGAACATTCTCCTATAAAAATGGAACGTTCCTATAACGTTCTTGTTTGGTTCCCAAAAAAATAACCTCATGGGACCATTCGGGAACTTTAGGGGAACGTTCTGTGTTTGCTGGGATACAAGATCAACAAAACCAAAAAGGTGTTTTTGCAAGCTCGCAATGCTTAAACAAACTGATAAACCAGGCTAAGCTGGTTTGCGGGTTTAAGACGGCCAAACTGGTGTTTAGCTAAACTGGTCTTACAGACTGACCAGCTAAAGAGTGCCCAAACACCTCTAAAACCAGCCAAAAGACCAACATGGAAAGGAAATGGTCATGAAACAAACAAACAAACAAACTGCTTCACACTACTGTTAACAAGTTTAAGCTGGTCTTAATTGGTTAAATCTGGAGCTAGTAGCCATCAAACCACTCTAAAACCAGCCAACCAGGCGAGCCCGACCAGGCTGAGAGACCAGCAAACCACCTTAAACGGCAAAATCCAACTGTCCCTGCCGAATAAAATAAAAATAATAAACCAGCTGAAGGTGATTTGCTGGTATTAGCTGGTTTCATTTGAGTGGCTAGCTATTTTTCCCAGCCTGATTAGTTGCCCAAAGCCTCTTAAAAACCAGCCAACAGATGACCATGACCAGGCTGGGAGACCATCTAAGACCAACTAGTATGGCACAATCATGCAGGATCCATTTCAAGTCCAATGTTAATGAAACGAACCATCAAGCATTACAGAAACTCACAGTACACAAGATGTTTATTTGGGCGGAGATTGCTAGGAAATGTGACACAGACTTATAACTGTCAGACATTGTGTTTGTGTGTTATTGTGTCTGTCTCTCTAAAAGTGTGTCGCAACTCTCAGTTTGAGCTCCCGCCAGAAGAATCTAAAAGCAAATAAGACTAGTGCTTATTTACATTCCTTGAATCTACAACCAGAGCCGATAACTGACCCAGTTCTTTAATCCATCTTACGCTCACACATACACATGCAGAGGCAGGTATATACTGTAGTAGCCAGCCAGGCAGGAGGAATCAAAGCTAAAGCTGGAAAAATAGCCTTGGGATCTGATGACAGGGATGAGAAACAGGTGGTGCGTAGAGGCCAGAGAATGGAGAGCTTTATATTCCGTAAAGATACTATGAAGAGATACAGCCTGCCTTGACATAATATGGAACAGACTAATGCTACAAAGTCAGCAGGTTCTTGTTTCTGTGCCTCGTCTTATTCGTGTTTGCTCCAAGCTGGTTTTAGCCTGCCCAGACTAGGAGATCAAGTAAGACCAGCAAACCAGCTTAACATGGTTAAAGCAGTTATTTAAACGTCTATGTGTTTCAGGAGGGCCAGGTAACTTGTCCAAATACTCAATCAAACGCACTCCCTGACTTAAGACTTTTGCACTCCATGACTTGTAGTAACTTTGTCTGTTGTCTGGTAGTTTATGGTGTTGTATTGTGTGTGACAGAAGTTCCAGTCAAGCTGTGCACTATTGATATAACAGGCACCGTTTTTTACCAACTAGCCAAACACGTTCTGACAGCTTCACACAGGCCGACCATTGTCAAGGCTCCTGTAGCCAGAATGCTATTGCCAGCTACTGTCTTTATGGATCAGAGCAAAGAAAAACACAGGGGAAAGGCTAACCAGTGCAGTCAGCTGCTCTTCTTTCATCTCATCTTTTCCACCTCTACTGTCAGACCCCAAACTTTACAAAAACTTTTCCAAAAATTACCATTCCCTCCAAGTCTTCAGAGAGAAGTAGGTCTAGATTGTGAAGGCATGAACTTTCAGCTTTGAAGATGGCTAAAATAGCTGCGTTTGTTATGTACCGTTGCCTTCAGTTCTCGGACTGGAGTGGTTATCTTCCATGCGCAGCTGTCCAACAAGCTGCCGGCTAAAAAGAAAAGAAACCTCTCGTTGGGCGTGAGTGTAATGTGCAGATTTGCACTGATTGCACACGCTCACATGAATACAAATATGGTCATCCATAACGACCTACGGTAACTACCAATGCTGGGGTCTTTGTGTTAAAGCGCGAACCAAAACTGTTCGAAACCTCATGACCTTCCTCCTCCTGTGGAACACAAAAGAAGATATTTTGCCCATACAAAGAAAGTCAATGGGGTCCAAAATAACAAGGTTGGACCCCATTGAAATTTCCAATTTTTTATTTTATTTATTTTTTTATTCTTCTTGTGTTCTAAAGAATAAAGAAACTCACACAGGCTAGGAATGATTAGGGTGAATAATGATGATCGTAAAAAAAAAAAATACTTTCATGATTTGTAATCACAACATTTTTTCTTTTGTCAAATCAACTTAAATAATTTTTGTAGTTCATATAACATAACATTTTGAGTTTCTGGTGATTAAATCAACCTCCTTCATTGTTTTAACTCAATTTTTCCATTTCAATGAACTTAAAAATTTAAGTTCAACCAGGTTACTTCATTTTTTAAGTTAAACCAACAATAATTGAATGAGCACTTGCAGTGTCTTAAAAGTATGTTTTAAACAAAACCGTATTTAAAGATAATATAATATCGATGAAATAAAAGGCCACTTAATTGTACTTAAAGAGAGTAAACTATCATGTTTCTTAACAAAATTTTAAAAAGCTTTATACTTTGTTACAATGTAAAATTTTAAGTTAAGTTACTTTAAAATACATTTTAATAATCTTTTGTTAAGTGCACTTATTTTGATGTGTTGTGTCCAGAAAGCACTCCTAAGTTCAGCTTGGCTGCATTTAATTTAAATTTGAACTATAACATATTTTAATTACAATTTTAAAGTAGATTATTTCCGTCATAAGTAAAGGCATGCTAGTTTTTTCACGAGGGTATTGGTTCAATTTCAGTTTCAGTATTTCAAATTAATATTCCACCCTAAGTACTTTTTTACTGAGTAAACCAACCCCCATATTCCATTGAAATGGTTTCATATTTACTTCTGTGGGAGGCTTTTTAATAATACATTGACTAAAGAGGCTAGAAGTTTGCATTTCCTGACAAACACCTGTAGTGTTCACTCCATTGCATGCCCTTGACCAAATCACAGATCTCTAAAGATGCCAAAACCACACAAGCTTTTAAAGGAGATCCTCACACTTCTCACTTTCCAATTTTCCCTTCACTTGCAAAGCCCGTTCTGAGTTCATGGAAAGTTCCTCTACGCCGACACCACCGCCTGCCACATATATACGCTCCCGTCCGCTGGCAGAGAGTGTGTGCAAAGATACAAACTCCACAGATCAAGAGACAGAGCTTTAAGCTTCACCAAGTCAAACTCCCAAAGAGTTCGTACGCACCGGCCAAACCAAACTGCAACACACCCTGCAAAACTGATCGCTTGAAACCAAACCCAAACAAACTGAGGCACTTGAGGCACGCATGCAAACAGAAGCAGACTGAGCTCGCTGTCCTGTGATCCGCTACAGCCGGCTATCACCTTGCAGATAAGGTCTTACAGTGGAGGGATTGTCATGTGTCAGCACACACCCTCCCCCTCAATCCCTCCCGTCCCGTCCCGTCCCAGCAGCCCCTTGCAATAACAAACCCCCGTGCAGCAACGCCACTCGCCTAGAGTGTCTAACAGGAGAGCGGCGCTATAAAACCCTTTCATTTGCACACTAACCAAACACTTCCCGCAGACACGAATCAATCATTAACAGCAGCCGGTAAAAGGCATTGAAGCAAGTAGCGCTGACTACTTACTCTCTTTCAGACACAGTTTTCCAGCACGTTCCTCACAAGAAAAAAAGACAGAAATCCCAATGGAAATCAGAGTGCTTAAGGATTGTCAATAGATCCAGCTTCGGGACTGCCAGTATCAGCTGTTTATATGTCTGGATGTGGGATTGTTAAGACAGCGCTCGCACACCCGCTCTGTCTGAGACTGAGTGTGTATCTGTCACACTGGTGTAGTAAAGTCTCCCTCTGCCTTAATCACTGCTCCTCCCCTCACGCTCGCATAGTACGAGAAGCAGAGAGAGAGAGAGAGAGAGAGAGAGAGAGAGAGAGAGAGAGAGAGAGAGAGAGAGAGAGAGAGAGAGAGAGAGAAAGAGAGAGAGAGAGAGAGAGAGAGAGAGAGGGGTGGTAGACAGCACTGCCCTTGATAATCATTACAAAAGACTAAAGGGAAACCACAGAATACTTGCTAACCGTGGGCCCTGTTTACACCTGGTATTATCGTTTGGATCACAACTGGACAAAACTAAATACAAGTGTACGAGGGTCTAAAACGTTGTCCACTTTCGACCACTTCCAGAGTTGAAAACGCATTCAACCGGATTTCTTTCGTAGTGTTAACACTCATGTGGTCGAATACGTTCGAAACTGGCACAAAAGACGCCTACTCTACGCCTACTGACCTAATGCATAAACATTATGGGAATTGTTCTAGCAACAGGTTTAAACTTTGGCGGCTAGAGATCCAGATTTGGTTTGATTTATGAAAAACCAAGTAAAATGTTCTCTCACCATTCCTAATTTCTAACTGACTGGCTGTCAGAGCAGAAACGAAAGCTGCCGATCTCTGTGTGTTTTTCCAATGTCTTCGGGCAAGATCGTAATGTAAATTGCATAAGCTTATTTTGTCCATTAGATCGAAAGATCTAAAAATAGATTAAAAAAACCCAATCATAGACCCTCCTCTCAAATAAATCTGGACAGAAGTGATTGAAAGTGGACAAAGAGACCTCGTCTACTTGTGATCCGATCGACCAAAACGCGTCTTAATTCCAGGTGTAAACAGGGCCATTGTTTCAATACTGGTGGTTACTTAAACATGAATTAATTAAACTGGAATTTTCAACAATGCTAATCTTTCTAAGCTTAAATGATTAAGACAGCAGAAGTAGATGAAAGCCACTGTTAAAAGTGATCAGTTGACTTAAATAAGTGAGGAAACCGTTGCCTTAAAATAAACTTCATGTGTAATGGGAAAAATTATGTTATGTGAACTTGACAATTCCACGTAACTTAATTTTCTCTATTACGCATGGAGTTAGTTTAATGAATAATTTTAAGGCAATGGGTTTCCTCACTTGTTTAAGTTACTAATCACTTTTTACACCTTGTGAATGGAAGAAACAAAAACAGCTAGACATTAAAAGCATTTTCAAAATGGAGCTAAAAGCTGAATATTGTTCACACTGTTTAGAGGCAGAGCCTCTAATAAACTAAAAAGAGTTTAGTTTATGATACAAAAGACTTACAAACAACAAAATAATTAAATATTCGATGTTAGTGGGAGTAAATGTAAAAGTTTAAGAACTGGAAAACAATGATCAACCGTCCACTACCCCAAATATTTGAATGAGGGATATTTATGAATAAAGGAAATGATAAAGAATTATTAATTTAATTAAGAATTATAAACAATTAATTGAAAAATAATAGGAAAATAAATAAATAAAACTTTTTTTTCTTTATATTATTATTACTACAGGCAAACTAAATGTAAAATAAAATAAATTTTTTATTTTGAACGACCACTAACCTAACAAATTTAATTAAATTAAATTTTAAATTAAATTTTATCGCCCTCAATGTCCATTAAATTATCCAAATTATTATTACATTATTATAATAAACTATTTAAATAATTATAATTATTATAAATAATTAAAAATGTAATTATTATATAATAATTATAGTAAATGATAGTAAATAATCATTATATGACATTTAATATATTATTATTAATATTATTATTTATAGTAATTTAAGAAATGTTTTTCTATTTTTTATCATGTAAGGTAAATTACTCTATGAACACAATTGCTCAATATTTTTAAAGTTTTTTATCTTTAAGGTGAATTACAACACAATTGCTCAATAAATAAACTTGCTTTGCTTGTGTTGTTACAGTCCCACAAGAAAAGTGAACACTGAAATAATAAAACATTTTATAAAACATCATATGAGTTGCAAGACACCAATAAAGGTCATTAATTGAAACTAAATATCGGCTCTCGGCACACGTTCATAACACCTTCAGTGAATAGTGTTATTCCTGGTTGTGTGACAATCACCTCCTAACACAAGCGACAATATTTACTTATAGACCTTCTGCATTACAAAGCCTTCTCCCTAAACAGTATTTCTAATCACTGCTCAGAGAGAGACACTTCTTTTAATGTCGGTTGTTAAAGAAGACTCACAAAGGTGTTAAAACCGGTCCTTAAAATGTCACTTATATGCTTAAAACGGAGGGTGCTAGAACAACTGAAAGATATCAGTGACAGATCGTCTAATCATGCCCTACTTAACAAAGGGAAGAGAACTACAGAGCACAATAGAAGAACAGTCACAGTTGGGAATCCCTGTGACTGAAATAGTGCCACTAATTATGTATTGAGGGGAAATGCTAAGCAGGCAGATGGAATAGTAGGTTTGGGGTGTCAGGCTTCGGGATGCCGTCATTAGGAGTCGGGGGGCGAGCCAAATGCAGACACAAGCATGTCGAGAGAACCGGGAGGCAGAGCTGAGACACTTTTCAGCCTCTTACTTACAGACGCCAGATGCGGACTGGGACTCCGCCCCTTTACACCAATCAGCCCTGGTCTACAATTACGTATGTCATTTTGAAAACAAAGACATTTTGATGGTCCTCTTTAGATATTCTACTAACTATAAGTAACTTTGCAACAACATGTCTGCTATGTTTAATTTGTCTGTTTAATAGGCCATCAATGTGTACTTACATTTACGAGTCATTAAATCATGTTTAATTTTGACTCTTGTGCATGCTCTTTGAGGTGAACCCCATACACCTCCATTATATGACTAACAGACAAGAACGGTTTGACCTAAAAATATCAAACTTGAAAATACTGTGGAAACAAAGACACCTACATCTTGGATGCCCTTGAGGTAAGCTAAACATTTCAAAAATTAATTTCAAAGTGAACTATCCCTTTAAATATCTTGTCATTTGCAAGCTTTTGAATAATCACTTTTTGTAATGAAACATGGACAGAACTCATGTGTATTGCCAAACAAGACAAATCTTGAATAAAATCATGACTTTTAGACTTGCATGTAAAGATTCACCCATAAAGATTTTGTCATTTGACTTACGAGCAGCTCAAATCATGCAAACTTCACCAGCACCCTACAGATCACCGAGTGTATTTCCCCCCTCTGAACCTCTTGGTTGACTGATGTGGCGTGAACATCTTCCAGGCAGCTTTGCCGTGGTCCCCTCGGCCTCATTTGTCATCTGAAGTTAAACTCCCAGGGCTTCATGTGCACCCAGCAAGGGGAAGCATTGGCACAAAAGTTTTCGGCTCTGTTAATCTCTCTATAGGGGGTGTGTAATCCCCTAAATTGGAACACAGATTACAGTTGTTTAGATTATTCAGAACTGACATCTTTAAAGGTATAGTGCACCCACAATTAAAAATTGTGAAAATATACTCCTCGTCATGTCCTTCCAAACCTGAATGACTTTATTTATTCTTCTGCAAAACACAAAAGATATTTAAAAAACAATAAATCAATGGGGTCCAATAGTATGTTGGACCCCATTGAATTGCATTGTATTTGCACACAAACCCTAAAAAATACCTTGTTTTGTGTTCCACAGAAGAAGAAAGTCACACAGGAGTAAATCATTAAAATTTTTGTTTTAAATAAACTAACTTCATTGTAAGCCTGCCTTGTTTAACCAGGGAAGCGGTGCTTATTTTCTTAATATTTTATTTAAAAAAAAAACAACAACGCATTTTCTTAAATTAACATTTGACTAAGTATATTATTTTCTTAAATAAGTCATCAAAAATTGGCACACTGAAATAACCTGGGCATCAATATTCTTATCAGGGACAAATACTTATTCTGACCTCTATAGATTTGAATGGGTATTGCAATCATCCTCAGTGTGCTCTGACATGTGAAATCATGAATGTAACTCTTTTTGCTTTCGCAAGCGCATTCTCACCCCGAGAACAGCAAAAATTTGTGCATAGGTTTTACATTGAGTTTGTTCTGATGTGAAGTGCCATTCTCCTCTCGAAATCTGAATCAACAATAGTGTCTCTACAGACTGACAGATAGCCAACACCACAGGAGGTGACGGCAAATCTCCTTCTGAACGGGATTATGAGAATGAGACAAATAAAGACGCTTGGCTTATGTTGTTTAAAGCACAACAAGCTTGAAACGTGCTGAATCGGCATGTTTAAATACAGCCTTTTGTTTAAATTAAGAATAGTCAAATCAATTTAGATTCAGTTGCATAGATTGATAAACCATAACCTCAGTAGTATTCTCTACAGACCAGTTTGCTCACTAAACAATAATTACAGGTTGCATTGATTACAGAGTCAAAACACTGGTTACAGGTCAATCAGAAAGTGAAACTGGTACATCGCATTGCTTTAAAAGGCTCATGTTTACTGTGTGACAAGCGGTGTGTAAATCATGAAAATTCCTTTCATATATAGTGGCATTAATCTATTTTTCCAGCATATTTGAGGGAGGATGCCTCCTGGGGTCCAGATTAAATTTTGACTTGTGAAAGATCAAAAAAAGACTTCTCACATTTACTTTCATCTGGATGACTAATGTCCGACGCTCATGAAACCTTACAAGTTCTGGCATCAGCCTGTGCAGACGCCAGCACTCATCGAGAGCCCTCCAGCCTTTCGTTTCGGTCTCTTATCTTCTTGTGAACCACGTGGTTAGTTGAACGTTTGTGCAAAAACTGCATTTCTGCAAGTCAGCTGATGGCAAAATTAAATGGTTGTATTTCTGACAGTATTTGGTGCTGAAACAAGTAATTATTATTAAAATATTTGAACAAAAACAACTTAATTACTGAATCTGTGATTCTTTTCTAGTTAATTTTTTTTATGTAAATTAGCAGATGGATTAAAGGAGAAGTTTGACTGTAAAATCCACACACAAAAAAAACTAAAAAAATATATAGATGTAAATAATTATTCAAATTTATCAGTTAGACTAAAACGACATTATTATAATAAAAAATAATTTAAGATTATATATATATACATTTTATAATGAAATATTATTATAAGATAATATTATATACTATTTGATTCTGACACATATAATAATAAAAATTTAAATGTATATATATTAGGGCTGTGCAATGATTAATCGTGATTAATCGCATCCAAAAGTTTGTGTTTACATAATATATATGTGTGCGTAGTGTGTATAATTATTTTGTTTATATAAATACACACACATGCATGTATATATTTAAGAAATATTTGCATGAATATACTTTATATATATTTATACATAATTTATATTAAATATAAATGTTAATATTTTATATATTAATAACACATTTTTCTTAAATATATACATGCACATGTGTACATTTTTATATACAAAATAATTATAGACACCACACACACATATATTATGTAAACACAAACTTTTATTTTGGATGTGATTAATCGCGATCAATCGTTGCCCAGCCCTAATATATATATATATATATATATGTGTGTGTGTGTGTGTGTGTGTGTGTGTGTGTAACAACTGCTCTACTTTTAATATTTTTAAGGTTTTAAAGGATTATAAATCACTTGTTTACTAATTGATACATCATAATTTCTATTTCAGCACCAAACTGGATATTTTATGAAGCCCTAACAGAAATATGACAATATTAAATCTATTAGAAGATATTGCCAAACACTTGTTGCAAAACACTCTCTGAAAAGTGTGCTGTACACAATGTATCTTTTCTAAATATGAAATATTGAGTTGAGAAATGTCTGCTGTTCACAGAGAAATGGAGAAAGAGTCAGCTAAAGCCAATCGGAAAGCAGACACACTTCTCCTCAGGTGACTCTAAATGTCCATATCAAAGGAACTATGATTTGCTTTCATGTGTCTGCCAGGACAATTCCCCTAACAGTGTGTAATAGATCATTTGTCCCCCCCTACCCCTCCTGTCAGTAAAAATAATGATCAGACAATAGCTGTGTCAGTTAAGTGCTTCCCTGTTCATCAGTGAACGCATACGGGCGGATTTTCAGTGTATGGCAATATCTGTATTGAGCAAAACCTGTTTGAATTTCAGAACAAACTGACCTTGAGGTGCGAGACAACAACTTTAAGCAAGTTTTGTTTAAAAAAAATGGTTGTACTTGACCTCCATCTCCCTGTACAGTTTGGTGAGGACACAGCTCAGAGAAATGACTTACCATTCAAGTCATTCAGAAGGGGCCAAGAGCAAACAGAAGTCTTGTATTTGAGCCAGACCTCATATAAAACACTAAATATCTCTATCATATGAAAATAAAAAGAATTGAAGATCTTTGACACACTGTTTCTTGGTATGAATTAAGCAAAAGTGGACAGATCCCCCAAAAAATAGGTTTCAATAAACAGGACGTGTCTAAAAAAGTGTAGCCAGGCATTTTTCTTCTGGTGCTGAGCCTGTAAAAAGAGCATCTGTTTTATTTCAGCACAGCTGAGAGTAATGAACCTGGGCAAGCAATGAACTGTGACTAAAAAAATCTTGGGCATGTCAATATTAGTTCTTAATATTCATATTACCGCCAAGGACACACACACACAAAGAGAAGGCACAGTGCTGCAGATAAAATGCATGATCGTATTGGAGTTTTTAGAGACTCTCTCTTTGCGATGATTAGTTATATATTATTGATACGTGGTTTTCTTCTAAATAATATTTTTACATTATTCTTTAAACACAAAACGGATCATTTAAAACCCACATATTGTCTGTCTCTACATTCCCCTTTGTGATACATTATTTCAAAGTCATTAAATCAAAATTGCAGTATTTATATAAAATTATTTATCAGTGCACATTAATAAAGTTTCCCTCGGAAACGTTAATCAAAGTAACTTCCCCTTCATCTTGCTGCTAATATATTTTCTCTGACGGTGCGTTTACTGACGTGAGGGCGGGACAAACTGTCACTCACATGAGATCCACCTATAGCAATAACCATCCAATCAAATCTAGAAAGTCCCACCCTATATTTTTTCTTGTTCAAAAGCTGTTTCACTTGGACATATGTCACATAGGGAAGAAAAGATGATCACAACTTCTGTTTCATCCGATACTCTGTACAGTGTACATTTGTGCAAGCCATTCAGAGTACACTTTTGGGTTACACTTTATTTTAAGGTGTCTGTGTTATGGTGGAATTACACATTTAAGCACTGAGTAATAATAATAATTAACTACATGTTCTTTACTATAGGGTTAGGATTAGGTTTAGTTCCATGTAATTAAGCACAATTTATAGTAATTACTATAACTAAATGTAATATGTAACAAAGACACTGTAAAATAAAGTGTTACCGACCTTTGTTTTTCTACAGCTGTTGTCCGTGAACAAGTCCGGGCTGCATGCGACCCGATTCAGCAAGGGATTGAAATCATTTGACACTCCAACACTATCTCACGACCAATTTGTATATATTTCACGAGGTGGCTAACTCGTACGAATTCGTATGACTTCACTCGTAAGAAATCGAATGACTTCACTCGTACGAATTCCTATGGCCTCTCTCGTACGAATTTGTATGACTTCACTTGTACAAATTCGTATGACTTCACTCGTAAGAATTCGTATGACTTCACTTGTAAGAATTCGTATGACGTCACTCGTACGGATTCGTATGACTTCACCTCGTAAGAATTCGTATGACCTCACTCGTAAGAATTCATGACCTCACTCGTACGAATTTGTATGACCTCACTCATACGAATTCGTATGACCTCACTCGTACGAATTCGTATGACCTCACTCGTAAGAATTCGCATGACCTCACTTGTAAGAATTCGTATGACCTCAGTTGAACAAATTCATATGACTTCACTCATAAGAATTCGTTTGACCTCACTCGCACGAATTCGTATGACCTCTCTCGTAAGAATTCATATGACTTCACGCGTATGATTCGTATGACCTCACTTGTACGAATTCGTATGACTTCACTAGTAAGAATTCGTATGACCTCACTCGTACGAATTCGTATGACCTCACTCATATAAATTCTTACAATTAGTCTAAACCCCAGTGACGGGTAGGTTTAGAGGCAGGGTCAAGGATAGGCCATTTGTACGAATTCCATCGAATTAGCTACCTCGAAAAATACATATGAATTGCTGTGAGAACGGGTTGGACTCTCTCATGCATTTTATGTGCAGAGTGTCATTTGTATGAGGCACAGAATCTCTGCCAGTGTAGTGCTTCAAATGGGTCGCTTAACTTCCTCCCTTAAAAAGAACATCGTAACCCTTCTTAAACTGGTTCGTTGGTCTTAGTTGGTCACCCAGCCTGGTCTGTTGACTGGTTTTAGAGGGGTTTGGGGCACTTTAAGGCTCTTAAACCAGCAACCCAGTTGAAGCTAAATTAAGCAGTTTCTTTTTAAGAGTTGAGGTTTATAATTAACAGAACTGATTTATTGCTCAACGCAATGCTCACACACGAATTCGGAATTTACTACGCACAACTATGTCTGTCCTTTCAGAGGCCTTTGTCCTGGTTTATAGTTTGTGAATGTGTGAGAGAAACAATACAGCAACGAGACAAAGACTGTCATGCCCACTCAGCTAACATTTCTACACGAAGGGCCATATGAGCCATAGCTTCAGCCAGACCAAACAGCACTCCTCCAGAGTTTACCTGACCTTGCTCAGTGTTAGGGGACACACAATTCTACTCTGGAAGTGAACTCACTGGAGGGTTCCCCCTTCCATCGGCTCTATTTTAAGATCTCCAGCAACTTCTTTGCAGTTGAAATCACCTGCTAGGGAGCTAAATCCTGGCATTCACATCTTCGCAAAGGAACACTAAGCGACTTAGAGTCAAAATGTCTGTCGAAATCCTTCAAGTGCAACATTTCGACTGTGTGAAATTTAGACATTTCCTGGGGGAAGGCTGCTTTTTTATTTTTTTATTCAGACTCACTGTCTGGTAGGAGGGAAATCAATAAAAACACTCACTGAGAAAACTGTTTTTTGAGGCACCGCATGATACATCGGCTAATCATGTAGGGAACATTCCGGCCACAGCCATTTCATGTCTTGCTCATTGGACAGAGTGACCAAATCTAAGCTTTATCTTTTTTTAAAAAGAGAGAGGTTTCAGGTTAGTGTGCTTCCTTTGGATCAATGTATTGATGCGTTGGAATAAGCAATGCTCACACATCCCGCTCACAGATAAAGCATGCAAGCTGCACGAGCCAACCACATCCTGAGTAAACATAACCTTCTCCCCGCTGGGAAATCATAAATTGACCCCCGACAAGCCCACATGGTCCCATTCCACCAATCACAGTGGGCCATTTTTCTCAGGTCTGCAGATTTCACAGATCCCCATCACAAAAGAAAATCTTTACACTATTTGATTCTGACACTGAGACGAGCCTACTGTTTCTTTAATAACCCCCCGAAGGACTTTTAAAACGCATGTACCCTTAATCTATTTAAAATCTAACAATTACTCAGGTTGAAAGAGCGCATATTAAGACTATGAAAGACTAGATTAGACACTACGACTATAATGCATGGATTTATATTCACACAGTGCAGTAATTACTCGAACTTAGCAAATCAATTATTTATGCAAAATTGACATGGAGGCTGCTGGTATTTTCCGTCTCTTGATATTACAGGGGGGAAAAAATCCTCTGGATAAATTAGTCATGACCACATATGCACGTGGAACAGCCCAGACATATTAAATATTAACAAAATTGCAAAAGACAAAGTATGCGAATTTACAGTGAGCCCTGAAACAATTTCAACTTTTACGATAGATAGACAGATAGACAGATAGATAGATATGATCAATTGTGTTTAAGTAGATTTTGTCCACATCATAAGTAGGGAACACACAAGAGCTGCAAGAGGGGCTAACCCTGTCCATACTATGAAGCATTGTCCACGCACACACCCAGTCCCTCATGCATAAATATGCAGGAAAATCAATCTACATGTCGCATTCATGCTGGACAGGAACATACTTCCCACACAAGCTCAACATAATTTATAAATCTTGGTAGACAAGGTAATAAAGAGCACGAGAATCAACCTCAGCCCCAAGTTCACCTGTTCATTAAAACCCACAGATTAAAACAGAAATCCTTACTTTCAAGCCACAATGAAGATCCATTCAGAGTCTGCAGTCTTCCAGGTGATATGCTGACCCAGCTATGAGCCAGCACAGGAATCCATCCTTCGCTAACCATGGTAACCAACACCTTACTAGAAGCAGTGCGTGCGCGTGTGAGAGAGAGAGAGAGAGTGAGAAAGCCGCGCGAGAGAGAACAACTGACAGCGGCAGCCTCGGGAAACCAAATTCAATCTATTGCCATGGCACCCGGTGCTGCGGTGACAGCAGGCGTTCGGGACGCAGACCTTTTCTTTCAGCTGTGCACCAGACCCTAAGCCCAAACCGCTGTCCTGCCTCGCTCTCCTTCGTTTAAAACCTGAACACATGCCATTTGTCAGGCTGGAGAGAAATTACCTCGGTCGACGAGAGAGGGTCTTTTCCGCGAGCGGGCGAGCCCCAGCCGTCACAGGGAGAAGAGGAACAGTAGCTCTGCAGGGATCCCCAGAGATGCCCAGGGCTGCAGCTCACACAAACGCCAGCCACCAACACCAACACCAGCAGCAGCGGCGGCAGAGAGAGAGAACGAGAGAGAGAGAGAGAAAGGGGGAATGAAACGCGGCAGAGGGGGGCAGCCAGGCACATTACATCATTGCTTTCCACTCCTGTGGAGGCAGAGCTGTGGAGAGGAGAGGAGGCACTCCCCTTTACACCTTCTGTCTGATAACGTAACAACCTGCAGAGGAAAAATACACCGCAACCATCTCGAACTGGAATTGTCAGAAGGATTATCGTCGGGTTGAGATGGCTGTGCACAATGGTTTTACATATGTGCACACACCCTTTTTGGCATCAATAATGGATGTCCGGGTGAAAATACAATAATGCAGTCAATCTAACCCTCATTGAGAAGGAACTTTTATTACTGGGTAAATCACAACAGTCATTTACATTTTTAGAGATTCTTGCTGGTGTGATATGTAAAAATAGGAAGATATACGCACAAACCTAAAGGGATATTTCACTCAAAAATGAAAATTCTGTCATCGATTTCTCACCCTCATGTCGTTCCAAACCCGTAAGAATTTCATTCATCTTCGGAACACAAATAAAAGATCTTTTTGATGAAATCTGCTAACTTTTTTGTCCATCCATTGATGCAGCTACCACTTTGACACTTCAAAATGCGCATAAAGAGATTGAGAGGTTTAGTCCACATTTTCTGAGGAGACTTGATCGCTTTATGTGATGAAAAGATTCATTTTAAGATTTTTATTCATATACTGTATTAACATTGATCAGCGAACATAAACAGAGGCTTAACTGAACTTGCTTGACACTCAAGAACAAACCTCATTCGTTCTTGCTGAAGCTCAAACATGCTGCGTAACACGAGAATGAACCTCATTGGTTGTCGCACGTCAAGCGAACATGCTCGAGCTTCCGTTTTCCTTTAAAAGCCAAAATTCAATCTGTTCACAATATAATGTAAAGCGATCATGTCTCTTCAGAAAATTTGGACTAAATCGATTAGTATTACGATCTCTTTATTAAAGGGATACTCCACTTTTTTTTTTTTTTTTTTCATTTTACCACTCCCCCAGAGTTAAACAGTTGGGTTTTACTGTTTTCGAATGTATTCAGTTTGATATAAGAATATCAGTAACCAAACAGTTTCTGGTCTCATTGACCTCCATAGTATTTTTTTTTTCCTACTATGGAAGTCAATGAGACCAGAAACTGTCTGGTTACTGATATTCTTCTAAATATCAGAAAATCGGCTGAATGGCTTTGAAAACGGTAAAACTCAACTGTTTAACTCTGGGGGAGTGGTAAAATGAGCCTATTTCCAAAAAACGTGGAGTATCCCTTTAACTTTTTATAGCATTCAAGTGGTACTGTAGCTGTCAATGGAGAGCAAGAAAACTCTCAGATTTCATCAAAAAGATGTTTAATGTGTTCCAAAGATGAACAAAAGTCTTACAGGTTTGAAATGATATGAGGTTAGTAATTAATTGTAATTAGTAATTAATGACAGAATGTTCATTTTTGGGTGAACTATCCCTTTAATATACTTTATTAATTATAAATAGGGTTGCAAAGGCAACTGTCTATCTGTCTTTTGCAACCATAATTATAGATTCTAGCCAAATGACCACGCGAGCACACGTTATTTCTAACTTGCCTGTCCATTGTTAAACAAGTTTCTTCATTTTGTTACAATCTAAACAATGCTGGGCTGTTTTAACCCAAATTTGGGTAAAATATGGTCAAACTAATTCAAGTTTGACAACCTAATTCAAAACATCCTACCATTGGTATTGCAACATACTAAAACTCAGTCAGAACACCAGAACAACCACCTAGCAACGCTCTGGCAACCACCCACTACACCCTAGCATTTTGTTAGCGAGTTTTGGGGCGGGCAAGCACTACTCGAAAATCCGCTTTGCTTTTAAATGGAATCAGGAGTGGCCTGTTTCACAGTCTTCTTGCCAAAGAGGCTCCCAGGATCTAGAGTAGCTTCAGACCAGCGAGGGGCCGATGTGGGAGCATGTGGTCACAGTGGTTGGCTGATGGTCCTGAGAGACAGTCCACACTCACTGCCTTTCCATCCCCACCCACTGCCACACAAGAACATGAGAGTTTACCGGGACATGAACTCTGTTCAGCTCTCGTTCAAAGCGAACGTGAAAGGGAAAACTATAGTTGTCCAATACATATGACGGCGCATACAAGACTTAGGCTGTTCCTATTATATTTTATATATTTTATATCTTAAAAATAAATATATATTTTAAAACAGGATTTATTCCTGTGATGCAAAGCAGATTTTTTTAGCATCATTACTCCAGTCTTCAGTGTCACACTATCCATTTATATTTAGTCATTCAGCAAACGCTTTTTTTCCCAGGATTATTTGGTGTATCACAGTTTTCACCGAAAATATTAGCAGCACAAGAATCATTGACAATAATTAAGAAATGTTTCTTGAGCAAAATATTAGAATGACCATCACAGTAATAAAATATATCTTAAAATATTGCTGTTTTTACTGCATTTTTTTTTCCATCAAATAAATAAAAATGAACCGAAACACAGCCTTAGTGAGCATAAAATCTTCATTATTCCTGGCTGGTAAATGAATTACATGACATTCAAATAATCAACAAATAAAAAATACATTTTGTTTTAATAGTTTGAATAATTAATTTGCCCAAATTGCCTACACACACCAGTATATTCTCCGGCACCAACTATATACACAACCTCACATACTGTGAGACGGGTTTTGAGAAGAGCCTGACATACAACCTTTTGTCAAAAAAAAAAAAAAAAAAAAAAAAATCCCAAAAACACCATTTTCTCTCCCAGCTGGAGGAGCCTGGCTGCGATTGGCACTGCGAAGAGCCCAGCAGACCCCGGCTATTATCTGCAGATTGCAGCCAAGTACTGACAAACAGATTTCAGAGTTGTCTTTGCTAGAGCAAAACCACTTTACATCAAAGTGATACACATTTGAAAAAAAGAAACAAGAGCTGAAAAACAGTGAGCTCTGCTATTATTCCATTTAAAGGTCCATCTCAACGCAGACCTCCGAACAAGTCTTCCTAATGTTTTGTGTTCCCCTCAATCTGCTCGGCTTTGCGATTAAATGGAGGCTCCTGCTTTTCAGGACAGTCTGAACCAGTGAAAACACAGTACTTTTTGTTCTGCAGCAGACCTAACTAGAGATCATGATTTATTTGCGGTAATTCCACACTCTTCAAAAAAGAAAAAATCTCACTGACAAATAGAGCAGGCCTGCTTCTGATGAATGGCCTCCGCTGTTTTCACTGGCACTTGATTTCATAGAAACGATTTTTCTCAATAGTGGCAGCTGTTGGTCAATCGATGGAGGGTTTGAAGAAGAAATCATGGCCTTTTGCTGCAGTGCACTCTTGACTGGGTAAACGGCAGATGTTATTGCTCAAGCTCTCTGAGATAGAGGACGATATTGATGGGGTTTAGTGTCCTCTGTGGAATGTAGCGTGTTGTGCATTCTTGGCTCTGTTCTATCGGTTCACAGCATGATGCAAAACAACCACTTTTATGCTACCTGTCCTTGCATTATTGATGTCAATGAAAAGGCCCGATTTGCATCTATTATTGTAAGACAAAGCCAGGTTATAATTATAATCGTTGTCATGAATTAGGGGTGGTGAAGTATGGTTTCACTTTTAAATAACACTTTAAAATACTTTTAAAATACACTTTAAAATAATATGAAAAATGGATAGGCAATTCAGGTTGAGATTTGCTAAAGATTTATTAAATCATTAGTGTTCTTTAAAGATTAACTTGTAATTAGTCATTTCAGAATTTTTTTTTAAAAAATATAAGTACAATTTAAAATAAGTGCATTGCATCAAATTATTAATTTAAAGATTAGCACATAATAAGTTTGAGACATTTAATACAACGTGGGACCTAAAAAAAAGGTTTATATTTGACGGTAATCTTTTTTATATGAAGTTACTTTTTCTGCCCACGACTATTATGACTGCCTGGTTTGCCCTTCACCACATCAAAACTGTATAAAACATCATTGTTCATGTTCGCCCAAACAGACCAGAATAATAATGGAACATTGTCTGCTTCATATCGGACTTAATATGTATGACGAGGATGGTACAAAACACAGTCCAATGTTTTTTGTGAGTCCCTTAGTGTCTTTGAGAGCCCATGAATGACATTCCAAATATGTCGTGTTGTAGGTTGACTGGAATGCAGAAAGCGGATCAGACTGTACTGTTTTCCATCATGTACAAAAACTCTCTTACAGGGCGATGCCTTAGGCAAAGCGAGAAGCTCCAGGAATACAAACACCATGGCAAAAAGAAGTTGACCTCTAGCTGTGAAGATTTGTCCTGCCTAAAATCCTTGAGATAATACAATGGAACAGAGGGCTACAGTGTTTTCTGCTATTATGGACACTCTGTTCGGTGCCAGTTCTTCAGCTTCAGATTACAGATCGTTCTAAAGTAGTGTCGATGTCTGACCATGGCAGGGAAAAGCCCCTTAGTCTATGAAAGAAACCTTGGGAAGAACCCACGCTCAAAAGGGAAACCCAGCTCTTCGAGTTGACCTGAATGAGTAAGATATTATATGTTGTATGTGGTTACATTGGTTGCACTTAAATTCTGGCATGATATTGCATGAATAGGAAGACAAAACAGAACAGGAAAAAATGTGCACAGGAAAAAACACAAAAATGATCCAAACTAAAACCATAGATTTTTACACTATACTGTTCAATGAAATTACTCTAAATTTTACTCAGCAAGCACACATTCAATTTGATTAAACATTTTTCAAATAAGTTCTGTTTTTTTAAACTTTCTATTCAAAGAATCCTGAATAAAATGCATCAGATTTCTACAAAGTATTAAGTAGTGACTGTTTTCAACATTGATAATAATAATAAACGTTTCTTGAGCAGCAGATCAGCATATTAGAATGATTTGTGAAGGATCATGTGATACTGAGGACTGGAGTAATGATGCTGAAAATTCAGCTTTGCACAGGAATAAATTACACTTTAAAATAAATGGCATAATTTCTGGAATTATTATACAGGTTTTAAAAAAAAAATTCAAAATAAAAGTATTTAAAAAAATCGTTTTAATATAATTTTATTTAGATTTTTTTTTAAACCTGTATAATTATTCCAGAAATTTTGTCATTTAATTTAAAGTGTTATTTATTCATGTGCAAAGCTGAATTTTCAGCATCACTACTGTTTTCAACATTGATAATAATAATAAACGTTTCTTGAGCAGCAGATTAGCATTTTAGAATGATTTCTGAAGGATCATGTGACACTGAAGACTGGAGTAATGATGCTGAAAATTCAGCTTTGCACAGGAATAAATTACACTTTAAATTAAATGGCATAATTTCTGGAATTATAATACAGGTTTAAAAAAAATTCAAAATAAAAGTATTAAAAAAAATCGTTTTAATATAATTTTATTTATCCATTACCGTTCAAAAGTTTTGTATGTTTTTAATGCTCACCAAGGCTGCATTTATTATTATTATTATTATTATTATTATTACCATTTTAAATGACATTATTTTATTTTAATATATTTTAAAGTGTAATTTATTCCTGTGATGCCAAAGCGGAATTTCCACGTTGATGTGTCACATGATCAGAAATTCAGAAATCATTCTAACATGCTGATTTGCTGCTCAAGTAACATTTCTCATTATTCATATTGAAAACAATTGCTGCCTAAATTCTGATATTTTGTTAAAAAAAAAAATCTTACCCCAAACTTTTGAAGGGTATATATAGTGTATGTAATATGATTTAAATTATACCAGCACACTCAAAATCTTCTTTATAAATGACATTTATATCCAAATTGAAATCAATAAATCGATTTGAAACTAGCATGCACTGTGACTACAAATTCCTAATAGCCAAATTCCTAATAGCAAGCCATTGGATGAAAGAACACAAAAGAACTCTTATCACATCATTCAAACTTAAATATGCATTAATGATTCCTATACACACCATTTTAACAGCCTTAGAGTGCCGTAAATGTTGGTTAATTGTGAAGTAATTACAAAAATGCACTCACACAAAGGGAGTCCAGTCTTCTCAGGCATGAAGTATGGTGCTGATTGATTATATTTAGCAGTGGCAGTGTGACTGCCCTCTCCCAAAAGCATTTCGCTAATTACACGGTCAGAGGTCAAAGAGCTGGCCCCTTTTGTGTCCATTCAACACTGCCAAGACAAATCAGATCGGCTGACAATCTTACTTTGCGTGTGATGCACTCTTTAATCTAGAAAAGAGGATGTGGGCTGAAAATGATCATATCAAATCTCTGGATATTCGTCATGCAAGAATGGCATCCACCCTTGCATGCATGAGTTACTGCTTCGTCTGATTCATGCACTGATTTACCAACTTAAAATGGCACCAAAGGTCAAAAGGGTCAAAGATCTTCTGTTGTCGTGCATGAGACAAGAATGACAAAAATGTGACGTGAAAGCCATGCGAATATGTGATCGATTAAAAATGTTTTATTTACGAAACGAAACGAAACTCTCCTTTGGTATTTTGAATGATGGATATGGGATAGATTTGCAATAATAAGCAATTTAATGATTCCGGTTCCTTAAAGGGGTCATGACATGGATTTATTTTATTATTTTAAGAAGTTCCTTGAGGTTTACTTATAATGTTAATAATGTTTTTAAAGGCGACTCCTTTATGGCTGGTCAGTAAACGGCTGCTGTTATGATTGGCTAACGACAAAGCATTATGAAACCATTTGCTTATGGTTCGTAATGCAGCTGCTGTCAGATTTAATACAGTCGGCTGCTTTATCTTTCAACAAAAGTTTTTTTTTGTGTGAACTCCATTACACCGTGCCTCATTTACGAAACAATCTGTGGTCAAATTCTCTGAAAAAACATAATTATCCAACGCGATCCAGGACACTATTAAAAATAAACCATCCACTTGCTTCTGATGCTGGGAAGACACAAACAAGCTGTCTAAAACTGGACACATCAAAACGAACGTTCCTATACGCTTCCATTTGTCCTGTTGTCCCGGCAGACTGAAGTGTAAGACATGCATATTTAGTGTAGACAGCGTCAGTGATTATAATGAGTTCTATTTGCTTTTGACGCGACACTCACTTCCAGTGTAGCAAGTGTCAGTTGTTAAGTGACTGAACGCCAATGGATGGAGCCAATGGTGAGATGATGTATAATTATTCGTCAATGTCTTGCTCTGGAAGCAATCCGATCTAATGTTTTCGACTACCTCTGAAAGCGGTCGAAAGCGTTTTAGACCCCGTTTACACATGTATTTAGCATCATCCTTTTGTGATCCACATCTTAATACAAGGTGTAACAGGGCCTTAGTTGAAAGTACAGAATGTATTTGATTCACAAAAAGAACCGATTCATAAAAGCGATTCGTTCTAACAATCACACTGCACTGAATGTCTTTGATTAACTAAGCCGAATTGGATCATAAGAGTAATTAGTTTGGGAATCAGACTACACTGGCTTGGTTACCCTGGTTGTGTTTCACGCTGTAGATTCAGTAGGGGTTATGCAGCAGCGTCGCACAAGAAAGTATTTTAGCGCGGAATTCTGTCCACATCAGTCTAAAATTAAACATGCGACAACATTTATACGGAATTTATTTGGATTCGGTATTTTTATTTGATTCTGGTGCATATCGACATCACCATGATTTTGCCAAGTCCTGGATCAACATATTTAGTTCAACATTCCTGTCCCAAAATGTAGTCATTACCCAATCCCTACCCCTAAAGGACCGTACACAGCGGGACGAACATCAGCGCGTGTTATTCGTCAGCGTTTTTCAACACGTATTTTTTGTTCACACCCAAGCGATTTTCATTAGACATTAGATGGCGCCAATTTGCTCTGCATTACTACTCCATAACAGTTCTCTTTTCTCATGATGTTTGTAGTCCCTGTCACGTTTGTCATATAGTTCTTTATGTTCTAGCACCAACGAGAACAGCAGCTCTACATTCATCTTGCCTTGCATCTTCCTCGTCTTATTTCTTCCTGGCTGTGTAGTGTAGATGGAGACGCGTATATCTTCTTCGCCGTTGCATATGTGTGCTCGGCAAGTCCGTTTTGTGTTTGAGCGCCCCCAATTTGTGTTTTAATGTAACTTCAGAAGCTTCAAACACATGAGCAGAAGTGCCAATCTCATTGGTCGGATAGTTTTTGACGCGGCGCGTCAAACAAAAAAAAAAACGAACCAGAGGCGTACGCGTTGGTGTGAACACTCACATTGGTGCCCATTGTTTAGTCACAAGGCATTAAACATCGGCGAATAACGCACGTAAAAATTCGTCCCGGTGTGAACAGGCCTTAAATCTAACCCTACCCATAACTTTCACCTAAAATCAGAGGGTAATGATAGGTAAATAACACTGATGCTGCGTTACTTCACCCTGGTTCTAAGCCTAAACTTGATATAAACTGTAAACTTGTCCCTCAAATCTGATTTGATTGGAAAGTTGATCCAGGATCAACAAAGATGTTGATTCAGAAACATGTGGTACTTGCTGAAATCATGTTCACCCATGTTAAACACTCCCTGCCAAATACAAACAAACAAGCAAACAAAAAAAAAACATCAAAATCCAATCATAACTATTTAGCTCATATACATTTTTTTTGGAAAGGTTCAATGTACCAAATGTAAACACCACAGATTAATAACCAGGACAAAGCACACCCTTCCCAATGCCAAGAACCTGTATGATCCATCACCTCAAAGCATCAGCAGCCTGTTTTCTTTGGCTTCTTCAAACTCTTGCTACTTTTAAACACTCTATTCACGTCTCTAGCCACCATTGTGACAAAACTCCAGAACTAAAAAAGAAGTAATGCAAACAAATTAGACTGTGGTTAAGAGAAAATGAGTCTTCACTTCTTTCTATTTCCCTGCAGGGCTGCTGGTGATGCCCCACAGAGAAAGCAACGATTCAATTGCAATGTGTGTTACACAAATGAAAATAATATCATTGCATTTGGGAAATATCAACAGGCACCATGGGAAACAAAGCTATAGTTTTCCAGCATGGCTGAAGTATTAATCTTTACTAATTTAAAGAACAGCTTGGCTTTGTAAACAAGAATATAATACAGTACTTATCCCCGATATCACACAGCTGCTGCACACACCGCTGAAAATCAAAACACAATCTTTAACTGTTTATCTTGTGTTCTCCAGTCAGGCTAGGCAAACTTGACCCCAAATTATCCAATCATTTCAACACGTTCCTTTAATAGAGATAAATGCCGGCTGAATTCTCCTATCAAAACCACTGAAAGACATCATTTAATAGCAATCTGAGCCCTCTGAAACTCTTTGTGATAATTGATTCCCCTGGCAGAGCACTCCAAATGGACAGTTTGAATGTTATTGTACACTTAGCATGTCCCAAATGCTAGAAATTTTTCAGCCTGTGATCACACAGAGAAACCGCTATGACGCTAACAGCAGGTAGCACCATCAACATTGAGGCTACGGAGCAATCGCACAGCGGGGTTTGATGGTGGAACGAATCTAAATGATGGACATCATGTAAACACAGAAGTTATATTCTACTGTATGTGACTCTCTCTTGCTGTCATGAAATTAAAGCTGCAGTCTGTAACTTTTTTGTGTGTTCAAAATTGACTATAATAAGCGAGTACATCATGAATCCATTTTCCAAACCGTGCTTTTATCTCATCCTGAATCACTACGGTACACCTATAATAAGTTGCTTATATGGGACTATTTTAGACATGTATTTTAGACATGTATTTTAGACTATTTTAGATAAAACATCAGTACCTAGTCAACCGTTCGCTGAGATTTGTTTTCATGATAATCGAATGTATAGAGTTTTATCTCTAAAAACTGTTTAGCGTATAACGCTAGGAATGGGGGCATATAATAAGTAAAAAGAAATCGCTAGTTTATACCACTAACAAGGCTCAAAATAGACCCACACTAACACAGTAACATAATGAGGGTCCATACATGCAAAACAACGCATTGAGAACTTTGTAAGTATACAGACCGTTTAATAAGAAGATATTTTATAAAATCAGTTCACTTTGTGTATACAGACAGGAGCCATCTTTGGAAAACAGTCTCGATAAGTCGAACCACGAACGTCATGCTGAGTGAGCTGAACTGTATGAAGTTCAGCAAACTTCTGAACTGTATGAATGGCATTCGGGGATCGACTTATCGAGTCTGTTTTCTAAGATGGCTCCTGTCTGTATACACGAAGTGGACTGTCTGTTTAAAGTATCTTCTTATTAAACGGTCTGTACACAAAGTTCTCAATGCTTCGTTTTGCATGTATGGACCCTAATTATGTTACTGTGTTAGTGTGGGGCTGTTTTGAGCCTTGTTAGTGGTATAAACTAGCGATTTCTTTTTACTTAGTAAATGCCCCCATTACTAGCATTATACGCTAAACAGTCTTTAGAGATAGAACTCTTTACATTCGATTATCGTGAAAACAAATCTCAGAGAATGACTGACTAGGTACCGATGTTATTTTAGACCAAAGGTTCATTTTGCGCCGGAGTTCTCCTTTAAGTTAAGTTACTATATTAGCATGTAGTAAAAAAAATAACAAACAAAAAAAGCAGGGTGGAGGGGAAGCAATTGTAAAATATATATTGTTACAATGTTCAGTTTGTAATTTAAGTCAACACACATGCAGAATAACATGAGATGATTCACTTCTGCAAGCCGATGACAGTAATCCATTTTCATCAAAACATCCACACAAAAAAAACTGAGATAAAAGCTCAAATAAATAGGACACAGCTTTACAAGTCAACCAGCGAACAGTGTGTACTATCCAAGAAAAGCTCACACGAAGGAGGAACTCACAACATACTTCAAGGACAAGATCACCGCAAGCTCGGCCAAGCTCTTATTCAGTAGTGACAAGAGCAGGACACATTTTGACAAACTGTGTTGTGCTGCGCTCTTCACCTTGTGTCCTTGAAGCAGGACTTCCCTCAAATTGTTGGAGAGCGATCATTATACAACAGCCTATGCAGCGGGTGACCACCGTTCTCTTATTTCACTCCTACCTGTCCCAACATCCCCCTTCCCCCTCATCCCTTGCTCCCTTTCTCTCACCGTGGTGTTCTGTTCCACGTTACCTTGGCAACGCACTGGTTATGTTCTGCTCTCCATTCAGCCGGCATTCTCTTGCCCCGGAGGGCAGACGCACTCCGCTTGTCCTCCTGTCATCCACACCAAAACAGTCCATGTGGACGGCTCCATCAAACCCCCGTTTAACCTTCACGCTGCCTGAGACAACTGCAGAAAAGACAAGCATGACAACACGGGATATATGAATTTAGCAGGATATATGAATCTCAAATTGCACTGCAAAGACGGCAAAGCCATACTCTAGTGGGGGTTGAGGAGATTTCTCTAATTGAGGAGGCTGGTTGCCATGGCAACATATTGAACCGTTGCATAGGGTAACGGGAGAACACCTTACTGCTGCTTGGTTTCACCTCGCTGAAGTGACATCTCGCCCTCTCTAGTGTAAATCCAGCTCAAATCTCTCGAAAACACTGACTGCTTTCATCTTAAGAACACTTCAGCTGCTTTAATCCGTTTATTTCAACGTTACATGGAAGAAGCACTGACGAGTGATAATTTGTGCTTTTAGACAAAGCGACAAGGCAACAAAAAGACTCAACACGTCCTTAAAACCACACGTTACTTTGTTGATCTTCTCTCAGGTCGAGTGTTTTTCATTTGAACGCTGACAGAACCGGTATGCTGGTATGATTAACTAACGTAAGCACAGTGTTTATTCTGCACACACGCCTTGTCTGTCTCACAGAGGTCAAACACAGTTACATACAAGCAGCGTTTTTAATACAGAAACCATGTAGACAATACAAAAAAAGAAGTGTTTCTGAAACAGCCTGGATTATGTGGTGATGTCTATGAAATAAAAAATTAGGGGTGTACTTATTTTTTGTACCTCGATCAATACACTGTACTAAATTATTTTCATGGTTTGTTATTACAACTTTTTTTTCCTTTTGTCAAACCAACTTGGATAATTCATGCGATTCAGATAACAACATTTTAAATTTATTAGACCAATCTCAATCAATCTCCAAAAAATATCCAATTTTTTTTTTATTTTTTTTATTTCAATTTTCCGAAGAACCTGTCAATATTCCCTTCCCAAACAGGAAATTACACATGAAACACTGGACAAAAACTGCTGTTGTCGAGATACTTCATGGGGTTTTCAAAGTACTGAAGAACAAGACTTTCAAATGGCACATCTTAAAAATGTATCCGCAAAAGTCAATCAAATAATGTGGGGTATAATAGGGGTGGTTCCTCAATTTGAGGCTTGTTGTTGGCCCACTTCAAAGACAGAGACTGATGGTGTTTGTATATGAGCCTGAATACTCCAGAATTGGCCCATAAGGAGGCTGTGATCCATATCATTGCATCCTTTGGCTGCAGATCAGAGCCGGGCGTGGGGGAATAGAGACAGGGCTCCATTAGTAGGTCCTGCTTGGAGCCAATGTACTGAATAAGCCATTTTCACGGATTCTGCATTAAACTAAAAGGCAGTCACTGTTTCAAAAGAACAGATGCCCTTGGGATAATTTCCTCATATGTACATGCATACTTTGTGTTTTGTTCATATAAATACTCCTCCTGGCTGATTACAATAAAATGGGCACTGAAAGCACTAGACTTTCACTGACGTATATACACAAGCTTAAGTATCAGATGTTTAGACGTGGAACTGCACTCCAAGACATGAACAGTGCTTTCAAAATGCTAATAAATATAGACAAGAGCCAACAGCACGGAAACCATCTCTTTCTTAATTATTCATATGTTCTGCAGAGGGGAATCCTCAACTGTGGGTGTGATTTTTTTTCTTTTTTTAACAGGATATTCACTCAGCTGTGAAACACTGAAGAAGAGAGAACACCACACACCACTTTCACACTTTCCTCACACAGCTGCTGCCCCTTCGAACTCGAAAGCTGTATTTCAGTAAACTGTGATTACATGAAATCAGATTCCAAAAATTAAGTACTTGTTTTAAAATTTACTTTCTAAAAATAAAAACCCTGCAGCTTATAAACATTCAGAAGGTCTTCCATGTATGTGGAATTTAGAGCCAGACCGATATTATCGGCCGATATTCGGCATTTTCCAAAATATCGGTATCGGCAGTTATAATGGTCGATAAACGAATATTTCAAAAATAAAATAAAAATGGACGAAACACGCTTGAACCATGTCATGAGTGTTCGAGTTGTATAGTTTATCCACCAGAGGGCACTCTACACCGTCCCTGTTGGCAACACTCGTTGAGTTGGTCACGATACATACATTGCTTGAATAACAATTAAAAGAACATCCCCATCAGTTCTCTTAACTCAAATAAGCATGACAAAATTTGTGACTATCATGTCCAGTTTAAAATAAATAAATAATCGGCCGATATATCGGATTTTAAAACCCAAAAATATTTTTATCGGTATCGGCCTTCAAAATCCTTTATCGGTCGGGCTCTAGTGGAATTGCACACACAAAGACCAGCCCGAATGAATGACTCTAGTGAGCCAGTTCTTTTTAGCGAATCAAAATACATTACAACCCAGAGTAAACAAAGTTATCCAATACTCTCACAGAGTTATATCCGATCCGAAAAAAATCTGGCAGTATAATTGTTGTTTTGTTTTTCATTCCAAATAAAAGTACTAAAAAAAAATCAATAATGGAACCATCAAGGAACCATAATCATTATTGACAGCTCCATCTCTCCATTTGCAGGCACTAATCAGATTAGAAAAAAAAAAGTAGACAATTAGAATCATTGTCTAGTTACAAACCAAATGACTCAAATGAGTCAGTTCTTTACAGGGAGTCCAAAACACACAGATCAAACAGTGTGATCCGATACACAAACAAATGAACAAGTATCTGGACGAAATCTCATCATTTGGCAGCGCAATTGTTTGTTTAATTTTTTTTCCAAATAAAATTACTGAAAGAATCATAACCATCAAGGAATCATTACTGACAGCTCCATTACTCCATTAATAAGCCATTGAAAAAATCAGATAAAAAAAGATCAATTAAAATTAGTGTTGAATTTTTTCGGACAATTAAGCAAAAAAAAATGCATGCACTTGTTTTTCTGCATTCATTAACTGGGCAAGGCTCCATTAGAGAGTCATTTGTAAAGATCTGCAACTCTCTTTCAAAGGCTTGCTTGGCAACCAGACGCAAAAAAAACCCCATGGCACTCGTCTTTGGTTTGGTGACAGAGCTTGTGCCAGGACCTAATAATACACTGACTGGAGATCTAGTCGATACAGGCCTCCCTGCGTCGTTCTCTCTGAACCTCTAAACATAGCCCAGTATGAAAATCGACGGATATTAGACTGGTGTCTTGCCTGCTCCCTGCCACATGGACCCCCTTGTAAGACAAAAGGATTTGGGACAACTGCTCACATTCCAGGCATCCCAGTGTAGACAGCATGGCACTGCGACAACAGTTGTAATCCTTCAGTGTCTGCCGGCGTGAGCTTGCTCCAAAGATTCCTTGTGTCAGAAAGTGATCAGTAGCAAAGCTATGTGTGCACTCGGAAAAATGTAACGCGATATGATCCTGCAAATGGATTATCATACAGTTTTACGGCGGTTGTAGAACTTTTCCAAAACTAATGCTGTACTTTTAAAATGTTCAATGGCAAACATCAGTAAGTTTCATGGAATAGTCACATGAGCTGGGTTACCACACATTTAGTGTGTCCATTTTATTTGAAACACTCACTATTCTGATGTACACTAAAGCGAACTCTCGGGTTCAGACAGTTCGCCGGTTCATTCAGAGGGTAAATAATACGCCGGTTTCTCTTATAAAGCCACTGTGA
Source organism: Cyprinella venusta (assembly GCA_038021265.1). Lineage (NCBI taxonomy): Eukaryota > Metazoa > Chordata > Actinopteri > Cypriniformes > Leuciscidae > Cyprinella > Cyprinella venusta. The sequence goes on from CM075871.1 coordinate 6,171,183, forward strand.
CAGGCATTGTCCTGCATCTTACCTTGTCTCTCACTTTTTGAAAAACAATCCCATAAAAAAATGCAATGACCTCTTTCTGCGGTTACAAAATACGGTCTACTTCGTTCGGGACTGTAACAAATCAGTCGAATGAAAAGGCTGGAAGGAGGTTTGTAGGTTAGCAAGGGGAAGACAAAGCTCATTAGACAAGCCACCCTAGAACAATAACATTGTGCAGGCAGACAACGGCAGATATTGTTTTACAGGGGGAACATCTGTGAAATGAGTCCGGAAAACACCCATCAAACAGTTCATTCAAAGGAGAACAACAAAAGGAGGTAAACATATAACGATGTAATATTAAACATATTACGATCTATTGCATTAAAGTGGTTTCAATAGTCCTGGATATTATTTGGGGCTTTTTTAAAAAGCTTGTTCTTTGTCTTTTTGTATGTGTGCACTGCAGAAATTTTAAAGGGGTCATGAACTGGCTTTTTAAATTTTATTATATTGTTGTCTGAGGTCGTCTGAAAAACGTTGTCTGAAAAACATCAAAATGAATAAGTAATAAGCTATTTTCTACCCTAGTTTTGAGCCTAGCTGAAAAACACTCGGTTTTTATGGGCGTCTTGCACTGAAGCCTTGGAAGTAAACACCCACTGCTGTGAGTGGATAACGGTTTTGCATATTATAATGAGTTTCGACTCACCCGTCGATGCACTTGGGGGAAATTGTTTTGAAAACGTCCAATGTTGTAAAATGGCAACCGGAATGATTCGCCCATACATGTTCGACCCAGAGTCCGTGTGTTGCACAATTCCTGTCGGATCCAATATAGACGGCACCGTTCTTTACTCATAATCTGTCTGCAAATCCAGTCTTGTTTACAAAACAATCCTCAGAGAAATGAAGCGAACAGACGGACGATGATTTACCCTCATCAGCTGGAACGTCATTAAAATGAAAGTTTTTTTATTTTGTTTGACTCGGTAGCTCAATTCGGTTTGTCATCATGAGGCAGGCCTATGTTATTTAGCTATGCGTGTAGTGCGCGAATCGGTGGGCGGAGCTAAACCGGCCGTGTTGAGGTAGGCGTCGATCTTCTTCTGCGGGGGCAGTGTTTTATAATCTTTGACGTCAAAGTTCCCCACTTTGAAAAACGAGTCGTTTGCTCAGCCTGGTGTCAATAAAAGCTTTAACTGGACTAACAAGGACGTTTTCAGTTCTGAAACTTACAGGATATTCTTATAATAAGATGACCTCTTAGATGTCAAAAGCTCAAGGAAACTTTGATTTCTCAATTCATCACCCCTTTAAAGTAACAATTGCAGGTTAACAATTTTTAAGTAGGTACATAAACTGTGACTAAGAGGTGAAAGTGTAAAGGTGGAAGTATAACGGAGGTGTACAATATATATAGTCAAGGGAAAGTAATATTTCAGGACACAAGCAGCAAAGCAAACAAAACCCATATTTTATAAGCACTCAGGTAAAATGTAGGCAAGCTGCGGTCTTTTCATTTCAAACGAAACGTAGACCTCGAAGCCCTTTACGTCAAATAAAGTCACGTCTCTGCTTCTGACATCAAATGTGATGACAGCAAGACACATCAGAGGTGTGAAACAACAGCTCAGGGTGACTGGATGAACAGCCTATGACAGAAACATCCAGAGATGTGTCACAACTGAGCTGTTATATGATCATGAACTTGCAGTCAAAATCAAAAATACTATAAATGTAAAAACATGCTTTTCAAAGTAAATGGCTTTTCTTTTCCCACTAACATCATTTCAGCAAGCTGAGTAGGCTAAAGGATAAATGCTAGTTAATCTCGCATTCATAATTGTCATTGAATATCCCATTTCACTTGGAGATGTCATATTATAAAAGCAAAATATATCATGAACATTCCAGCTATCACATTATTAGGTCTTCCTCCAAGCCATAATTCAGTGTTTAATGGGATCACTCGTCAAGAAGATATCTGCACAGATTTGTTTTCAAAGGACAAGACTTAACTTGCTTGGATAAGGGATAAAGACTTTCACTGGATGTTTTGCACTGTTGATTTTGGGAGAAAATCCTTTTTTTTATTTGCTTTGTTTTAGGCAGAGCACCACCATCTTCACGCTATGCTCACCCTATGGGTCCAGCACTGCCATCACGCAGGATCCACATCCATGCACGGCTGCTTTCAACGAACAAAGCCAAATACGCCTTGTGCTCTAAATCCAGCAGCAAATCTGCTTTTCTTCTTTAGCAATCACCATCTTGAAGCTGAAGAATGCTGTTTCTGCACCAATAGCGTCACTAAAACAGAACAGTAAAAATAATGACTGTTTTTCAAGTAGATTTCCCAAACACTTCCCCCCGTCTGCAAAAATAAATGCCAAACTCCATCTGAACAAAACATCTGTAGTTGAATCAGTGTTGCTGTGTTGGGCTGGCCGGGGTTCCTCAAACAAGCAGAGCACTTATAACCACAGTATGAATATTTATGATGAAAATCATGAATGGCTAACAGTTCGCCAGGCATAAGATGGATAGATGGAAGTTCACTTTCACCGGAGGAAAAAAAAAATTGAAAAAAGTATTTACCTTTTCTTTTCTTAATGTGACAATTCATTTCACACAGCGAATTTTTTATGCCCTTTTATGATTTTGATTTTGGGGTCTGCTACAATATGCGTTTATGCTTGATAGTTGCTCCAATTTAGAAGACTTTAAACGCCAATTTATACTAAAAGTACAATTGCACTATATTTATTTTAACCCTTTACCTGTCACCCCCTCCCCCCCTTTTTTGATAATTGACATTAAAATGCACTATACAAACTTAAATGGTTGTAATTCATGAATGCTTTGGAATACAGACCTAAGTTTGGTCTTGTTTTACAGAAAACAATCAGCAGATTATTACTGAAGTGAAAGCACTTCAAAAAATTAAAGTATGAAATATAAAATAAGTATTTTACAAAATATTTTTTACTGTAAAATTACTATAAAATTAAAGCTATATCTAACCAAGATGTGTTCCAAATTTAAAATTGATATCACAAAAATTAAGGTTCCCATGAGATTTTGTTTAGGCGTTATACCAAAAATAGCCACTGGGTGCCATTGAATTTAATTGTATGCATTCTGCCATAACAAATTAATAAATTTCTATCCAAATATTACTTGTCAGTAAATATGGAACCTTGAGACTTTGACCTTTCTGACAATATGTGTTTTGTCAGGATTAGAAAAGGTTTTGAAAAATAAATTATGAAAGATGATGCCCAAAAGGGGAGGGGCTAAAAAAAATACTTTTTCTATGGTAACGCAACGCGCAATTTCAAAACTGTTTTCACAGGATGAATTCTGAGTTTGTAAGCTTTCAAATGATACCTAATTTATGATAACCAATAAAGTACGTGATATAATAATAATAAAAAAACATATTTATAGGCTATATATAATATATATTATACTTTTTATAATTTTTATACTTTTTATATTATACTTCTTACCTTACTTTTTAAAATATAATTTAATAATCTTTTTTATTGACAAATACTAATTATGTTTTATTCTGAACTTTTAGCACTAAAAACCAAAGTTTCAATTATTAAAAGTGTGTGCGTTGACTTTTTGTGACAAAGGTCAGAAACTCAGAAACTTTTTAGGCGCACTCTTGTCATAAATTCATATATTACCGTTCATTCACAATTTGTAAGAAAAAAAACGCGCTAAAATATCCATTTAGGAGTCTTAGAACTTTCCAACGATATATAGTTTGTCATGATTAGATTAGGATTTAATAGTAATATAGTGAAGTAAATTTAGGTTGCCCGTATACGGACAAGTGACAGTTAAGGGATACAGATGTTTTTATTATTACTATAGCATAAAATAAATGCATTTCAAATACATAGGGACTAGGGAAGTTAACTAAACAAAAAAAAATAAGACAAAATCTTAACCTTTCATTGAAAAAGAACAAAATAAATAGATTTGCACATTTGCACTTGCAGCCATCTATACATTCAGTGAAAGGTTTTAATTGGGAGAGCATGTGATATATCACAAGTGCCTTGGAACTGAATTTTTAAGGAGTGCGTGCTATAATGAGTCTGGGGCCATACAGATGTGCAAAAGAGTTCCTCCAGGGGACAGAGGAAGAGGAGCACGTCCCATAGCGCAGGGTGTGTAGAGCTACTGCTATTGTACAACAACAACATGAGCACAGAGGAACCAGCCAAACCCATCTGGAAGTAAGAGTCTCTCCCTGGTCCCCACCCTATATGAGTCAACGGCAATCGATTAAAGAGGCAGTCCGTTTAAAAACACGAGCAAAAACCAAACTATTCCATAGGCTCTATGCAACAGGATGACTCCATTAAGGCAGGAGGTGTGAGAATAAGGGGGAAAAGGGAGAATAAGCCAAAAACTGAAGATAATACTACAAAGGAAGATAGAAAGGTGAATCAGCAGATTTAAGTCACTGCAGCAACTCTAATCTCATCCAGCGGCTCACAAGGGAACAGAGACAAGGACTGATATGAACCCAATACTGATTTGATAATGAACTGAAGACAATGGGGCGATGACTCAGTGAAAGACAAGGGGAAAGGGACACTCAGATCAAGGAGATGAGGTAGAACGAGTAATGGGAAGAACAAGTATAAAAACAAGTCAGATGTAATATTGCAAATTTATATATACATTACAGGTCAAATGTTTGGATTTTTGGTTTTTAAATTAAAGGGGTGGTACAATGCCATTGTCACAAGATATATAAAATAAATATCTGAAGTCAAATAAAACTTCATCACAAGAATAAATGACATTTTAAAACATTAAAATTAGGGCTGTCAAACGATTAATCGCATCCAAAATAAAAGTTTGTTTTTTACATAATATGTGTGGGTGCACTGTGCATAATTATTTTATATATATATATACACACACACGTGCTTGTATATATTTAAGAAATATTTTCATGTATATACTGTATATATATTTATATTTAATTTATACATATTTTATATATAATATTTTTTCTTAAATATACATGCATGTGTGTGTATTTACAAAATAATTATACACAGTGCACCCACATACATTATGTAAACACAAACTTTTATTTTGGATACGATTAATCGCGATTAATCGTTTGACAGCCCTTATTAAAATGGAAAAAGTTATTTATATGTAATATTTGACAAGTATTACAAGTATTTGGTGAGCATAAGAGACACTAGCATTACCAAAGATATATAAATGCTTAACACAGTATCAACAAAATATATTGTAATAAGCATTACCAATGTCCAAATTAGAATAGTACATAAAACAGATCAATTTCAGTGAAAGTTTAGATGTCATACCTGCATATCGATATCAATCAGGTGTCACTATTAACTTGAGAAAGAAAAAACAAGATGATTAACCTATCATGCGTTGATGACACCAAGTATTACGTTGAGAATTTACACTGACATGCTCATACAATGATTAACTCTGCCTTCAAGGCCTGACACAAATCTCATCTTAGTATTCAGGTGTGTGTGTGTGACCCTGCCGAATCACAGTTAGATTTACAGTGCTTCTCAAAATACTGACCAAGCTGTTTTTAAACTAAAATACTGGATCCTATTTGATGTTCTCATACCTTACTGCCTTTCTTCAGAAGCATGCAACAGGTGTGAAGACTTGAATTTGACATTCAAAGCTTTCCTGCCACGTTTCACCTGGTTTACCAGAAAAGGTATCAGGTCAAGTCAGATTACAATCAAAGTGCATGAATGACGAGGGCAAACTTGCGACAATGGCCCACAGACCAAGACGTGAAACCCAATAGCACAAGTTCAAGCTCAGATTAGATTTCACAGAGCTTCTTTCCCCCCGGATTCATCAAAAGGGTCTGAGGGAACTTCCTTTCATCATCAAAGACATTTTCAAGAGAATAACACTTAGTCATGAACAAGTGGGCTAATGTCAGTATTGGGTTACTTCAATGCTTTTGTGTTAACTGAGTTATCCTCATCAGTGGACTGGAAAACAACCTTCACACTTGGATGTTTATTAGACTGATTTTAGTTTTGGTAGAACATTTTCTTGTAGCATGAAGTAGTATTAATATTATAAAGATAATACAAATTTAAAATGTATAAATGGTTCATTTATCTATTAACTGCAAGCTATTTTTTCCACTTTTCTTTTTTCTTTTCTACTTTTTTTCTGCTCCATGTGAATTTGTTGCAACTTGCGGAGCACTGAAGAGGAGACATCTTAAAGTAACGAAAAAAGGTGATGATGTAAAGCAAAGAATCCCGAGCTGGACCTGCAATTAGACTAAAGGCTATGGAGCAAAACAGATGGCAAAGTATTGAATAATATCCTACATGAACCTCTCTCAATCTCTGTCCTTGCATGTATCCCATATATAGGCTTGCATGCTTGCATGCTTTTCGCCAACTGGCTCGATCGAGGGCATTTTCAGAGGTGAAATTTACCGCGCGCATATCCTCCGCCAGACGATCGAGCCACCGATTCTTCGGACGGAATTATATTTAAAACAGTTCAGCCCAACGTTTTAAAATCGTGTAGTGTGAACTAGGCTTAAACGGATGCATAATTGCAAGATGCAGATGCAAGACAAACAAGAGCCAGCATTTGACGTCATTGACATCAAACTTAATTTAGTCTGTTTCACAGACAAGGCTTAAGACTAAAATGCATGTTTAAGCTGTTTTAACTAAAAGCAACTTGCACTGGCATATCTTAAAATATACGTCAGTGCCGTTGTTTTGTCTCAAGATGCACCACTGATATTTTTTTTTATCTATTTAAATTTCATAATTGAACTAAGGTTTAATCTTGTTTTAATCTTAAACCCTGTTTGTGAAACCAGGCCTAAAAGTCTGGCCTTGAGTAAACTAGTATAATCCTCCGCGACGACTTGAATACGGCACCACCGTGATGTTTGAAATGCGGCATTTCCTCATGACCTGTCCACAGATCCACATGGTCATGCCTTCATGTTCTCAAAATACCCCAGTAACTAACATTTAACTGGGTCATTGGTTTCCGCTGGTGAGTCCCCAAGCAATCCTCTTGAAATGACAGTGCTGGAAAAAGAAAGGTTTTCTCACCCTCTCAGCCTCTGGACAAAGATCAATGGCGCCCACAATAAAGCAAAGGCCAAAGTAAGTGACTTTTGGGCCATTGGGTCATTCAACTAATCAAAGACGGCTTTTTCCGCACATCATGGTGAGTCAGTCTGGTTAACTAACAGGATATGATGCAGAGGACAGTGTTTCTTTGTCCCTATGTGTGGACAGAGACACTGAGGCCATACATAGGGTGGTGTTTATGTAAACTCACAAACCCGAAAAAAAGAAGAGATTCAACCAGCCTACGCAAGGCTTGAGTCTAAACATTTCTGCACACTTTTCCAGAAAGCCCCACCCTAGCGAAAACATTCATAATATAAAGCATATGAATTCAATCACAACAGTGGCTTAACGACTTCTTTAGGCCTCTGACTCACTGAAAATAACGGGGCTTGTTTATGTCGAACAAAGGTTTCAGTTTTACACGGTCCTACAGGTTTTTTCTTAGCAATCTATTGCCTCATTGTCACGCAAACCCCTAGAACAGGATTAAAGGCAGGTCTCTACCTGAATGCTTATTCAATCCTATGAAGTTGAGCAATCTTGCCTTCTTCATTGGAAGTGTGTGAGCATTTCCGCGTCACTGATGCACAGCACCTGTCTTTCTGTATATTATTAGCAATTGCCCATGTATGCATTCACTCTAAAAATGAAAACAATGTTACGCACCTCAGGATTCATCTAGACTTTTTAGATATTGAAATTGGCTGAATGTTATTTATTATGTTGAGTTGCTGACTTAAAGGGATACTCCACTTTTTTTGGAAATAGGCTAATTTTACAAATTTACCGTTTTTGAATGCATTCAGCCGATTTTCTGATATTTAGAAGAATATCAGTAACCAGACCGTTTCTGGTCTCATTGACTTCCATAGTAGGAAAAAATATATATACTATGGAAGTCAATGAGACCAGAAACAGTCTGGTTACTGATATTCTTCTAAATATCAGAAAATCGGCGGAATGGATTCGAAAACGGTAAAACTCGACTGTTGAACTCTGGTGAGTGGTAAAATGAGCCTATTTCCAAAAAAGTTGAGTATCCTTTTAAAGTATAAAATTATAAGGCTGGAGTAGTCTGATGAAAATTAAGCTTTGCAGAGTGTGAGGTCAATAAGGTTTCATATCTTCACCAGTGATTGAGTCATGTAAAATTGCATTGAGATATCCGACTCAAGCAAAAACACAGTTCAAACCTGTTATTTAGACAATCAATTCCATAGATTTCTATAAAGACCCTTAAAAACACCACTCAGAAAATGAAGTGAATCTTTTCAAAGCATGTTTTCATGTGTGTATGAGGACCACTTTGAGTTTTAGACCATCGGAATGAGGACAAAGAGAGTAAGGTGAAGACATTTTGGCTGGACCTCACTTTCTTAGAGCTCTTTAAAGGCTTGTTTGAGGGTCAAGAAGCAAAAGATTGCATTGTGTTAATGCATGTCCTCACAAAGATAGATATATCTTATCTATCACACATACACGGTCTCTAAAAGTTAAGTAATCAGATTATTACATTAACACATTTGACAAATAGCCTAGCTTATAACAACCTCTAGGACATTTCAGCGCAATTGTAAAGGCTCTGTTGAAAGTTGTATTGAATCATTGTGAAACACTGATCCACAATAGCTGAAGAAACCTAAAGCCTATTATTTGGGTTAAGCAATATTTGTACACAGATTAGGAAGAACGTCTTGCATCTAATCTTCACTCTAAACAATAAAACTGGTTCTGTGTGTACATCGCTAGGCCCGTCCATGAGCAAGGCTATTAACTACAGAAACATGCGGTTTTGTTTATGGGTGGGAATGTTAGCTTCTATTTCACTAATCACACCACAACTACAACAAGATATACACAAATTTAAGCTGTTTTCTAAGCTTTCTAACAGCCTAAGTAGCAAATGCTCCGCAGAAAAATAACAAATCCCTAAAATAATCACTTTCCATAATCCACCATAATGCGAAATACAATTATATCGGCTAAAGTCACTGAAAATGTAGCCTAAATTTGAATCCAAAGCCAATGTGCAACACATCACCTGAAAATGTAACTCTATGAATGACAGCATATTTAAATCGTTGAGCGGAGAAGCAGGCGTACTGCCCTCCTACTCTCTTCACGAACAGACACCGCGTGAACAACATTCATCTCCACTTCATGGCGGATCAGCTGCGGGGAGTGTAAAAATAGACACTTGGCGGTGCAGGTGGTCAACTCTCCCAGATACTGTGCATAAACACACATATGTGCAGAGAAGACTTTGAAAGCTTTTCCTCAGCACTTTGCTGGATTCTGCACTCTGATTGGATGTGACAGCTGAGACAGGGTTATTATTTCCCATATTATCCCAGCGGTCACATCGCTGAGTGAGGACTTTCACACCTCACAACGAATGCGTGCTCACACTCACACTACTTCAGCAAACCTGACTGATATGTTGTCACGATGAATCGCAGAACTTATGCAATGGCAATAAATCAATTAGCTGAACCCTTTCAGCAAGGTTAAACCACAAAGTAATCTTGTAGATATGGGTGGAAAATGAATGTTAACCAAACTAAGTAACTAATTAAATAAATAAAATATGCTAACAAAAAGCAGTAGTCTATGATATGTGTTATATTTTGATATTATTTTAAAGATTCATATTTGGATTTTTTTTAAAGGAAATTGTGCAGCAAAGTCATTAAACTAATACATAATAATATTTTTTCCTCAGCAGCTTTGCAGTGTAGCTAAAATATTGGCACAAGGGTTGCACGATAAACAATATAGAGATTACGATGCAATTTACATTGATAACGATGATATCTTGGGACGTTTTTACTCAATATGGAATAATTGAACAACCTATCACACAACAGAAATAAATCCGACAACGGTCAGTAAGTGTGTCGATAATAAGCGATTTTTGTGTCTCTGTGTGAATGAATGGCGTGGTTTCATCTGATACACAAACTCACACACACACTCACGGTGTTTTCAGCGTTGCCGTCTCAATATATGAGACATGAACTCCAGAGATGCTTTGAGAGTCACTTCATAAGCTTTTCATCGTTTTATTTGAGAAAAAACTACCGTCAAATACACACTGAAACGATCTTCGAGACAAACTTTCAAAATAAAAGTTCGGTTTTTGCTTCAAGAAATTATGAGAGAAATATATCACTACTACTAAAATACTTTTAAATGCCAAGATATTTCTTCATCCATGTTTTATAGTTTTGTTGTGCAGCATCTTATTTGACAAAAAGTAAAAATGCAATGTTGTAAACGAATTGTTAAATTTTCAATTGATTAAATTTTTAAAGCTTGATTAAAGTTTATATAAATTTGTACTAAAGTGCCCCTATTATGCCATTTTAAAGTTGTTTTGGAGACTCCTACAACATGTTTACATGCATCAAAGGTAAAAAAAAAAAACTGTTTAATTTTCTCATATTATACATTTGCACATCATCACATTTTCAATGATTCTCGAACAACTCGTCATATAAATGCGACTGCGATGATGAAACATTAAAAGAACTGGTTCTTCAACCCAAACCTCCATCGCAAGGACGACTCGAGCAGGACGCTTCTCAGTGATACACAACTAAGTTTGAGGTATGTTACAACTGTAACTCCTCACCATCAGCATGAACAAGTGCATGTCCATCAACAAACCAATTATTTTACTTGTACTTATTTATTTACTGAGTATTTCTCTAATTTAATGCGGCGAACACGTGGAAACTGTATCAATAACAGTGCATACGTTAGCCGAGCTCTAGCATGAATGACTGTAAATAAATTAAATGGTAAACACAGAATTTAGATTCCATGGGGCCCTATAAATTCAATTGTGAACAAACATGTTTACGTTTACATTCATTCTCAAAGTCTTACAAATATGTGGAAATACGATATGGACATGATATTATTTTTGGCTGTACAACCCAGTTCTAATTGGCACACAAACAGTCCTTCTAACTGTCTGTCAAAGACTGCCTCAGGAAGAAAGGCAAGAAAAACAACAGACGAATCAACTTCCAAAAACCAACTTGTCACTTCAAGGTTATTATAAAAAAAAATGAACAAATGAATTATTATTATTAAATATAATAATATGATGTTTCTTCCAACATGGTTGTTTAAGAAATGAAAAGCTACACACTTCACCAATTAGGGTTAAAAGAACTATTGCCAAACATACAGAATACAATGCTAGAAACGTAATAATCACTGCAATAATGATCCAATCATAGACAACCAATGCCTATTTAAATTCAAACAGCAACTTTTTGGGGGGCCAGGCAGTGTATAATATGATCATTTCATATGATATTATGGTTAGAATAAAGTTTAACATTAGTTAACATGGACGAACAATTAAAAATACTTTTATAACATACTGTATATTAATCTTTATTAATGTTAATCTCATTGTTTTTCAGATCAAAAGTTGTTTCTGTTAAAATTAGTTAATGCACTGTGGGAAAATATTGGAAACGCTTTCCAGCGCTGGAGAAAACTAAGCAAGAAGGCCTGAAAACAGACATCGAGATTGCTTTGTTTCCCGATTCGTGAGTAACATTGAAGAACCAAGATATGCTGTTGTTAAATTAAAGATGATTCGGGCATCCTTGCCCAAGCTATGAAGGGAGGTGTGTGTTTAATTGGATGCTGATTTCAAATATCATCAGTGCTTCTCAGAAATCACTTACTGTACCTTTAAGTAACAAAGGTTAATACACGCAGTAAAAATATATTGCTCATTGTAAAGTTAATGCATTAACTCATTAACTCAACAAATGAGACCTTACTATAAAGTGTAACCAATATTGTCAGTACTCTTAGACTGTCAAACAAGACTAACTGTTGCACAAACAAACTGAACAGACCTGAGTGACCTCCAAAGTCTCACGGATAGAGACAAAACGCTGCAATAGGACTAAATCGCTCAGCCTCACCGTGAACTTCAAATGCAAACCAGGACGAGTATGAATCAAAGCTCTTCCTTTATTAGCTGGCTGTCAGTCTTGGTCAGAAGAAGGTGCCTCACACAACACTAACTACAGAGGATTCTTTCTGTCCGTAACGATTAGAGCCATGGTCACCGGAAAATAGAGGAGAGGTAAGTGTGGCCTGTAATTGACATTTCATGGGGCCACTTTCTTTGTGTGTCCATTAAGGCAGGTCTTAATGGAACCGAATTATCGTATGAACTTCTAGAACTCTGGCTGTGATAATGTTACTCTGCCCCACAACCCTTGGTTGAACCCAGATTTTCTTGGTGATGCATCAATATATGACTGAAACAATTAGAGGATCATTATTTTCATGTTTAACTGATAAATTGCAATTTTGTCAAAATAAATTAAGAATAATACAATAACAGCTAAAATCAATGGTCAGTATAAAAAAAATTCTATCAATATCAATCAATATTAAAATTATGACCAAACCAATTAGAGGATATTTATTTTAAGTTTTGGCCGATAACCCATAATTTGCAGTTTTTTTAATTCTTTATTTTGTCATAATTGAAATTATTTAAAATAATACAAACAAGATTTATTGTATTATAAATAATAGGTGATGCACCAATATTAAAACTATGATCTAAACAAAAAGAATTGTTTTCATTTATTTTGTCACATTAGTTAAAAACTAAAATTTGTCATCTGACTATATTGCATCTAATCAAATTATAATAATAGGGGATATGTACAATCAAAAATGGGCGACACTGATATAAAAGATCAGTAATATCAGCCGATAACTAATGTTTTACGCATCCCCAAAAATTATGTATATCAAATCACATGATTTCATTATGTTCTAGGCTGTCTTATTTTACTTGTTCTCTCCGTGGCATTTAATCAATATAATAGTGCATGACGGAGCTACATCAGTGTTTGCAGAGGGCTTTGAGACGTTCTTGGATGTCTCTGTAGCGAGCGGCCACGCCTGTCATCAAAGCAACAGCTGTCAATGAGCACAACTCACTTGAGGCTCAAGAAGGAGCAAAGACGCACATCTATCCGGCCGCCACACGTTCTCCCAGCACCGAGGACACGCTGTACCGCACATTCCAGACCCCTGCTGGGAGGCTCTGCTCAGGCTTAATTATGGAGCACCGGTGCCATTGCTTTTCACACACCAGACTGACTGTATTTCACTTTGCACGTCACCAACTGGACCTAAAAAAAAAAAAAACAGGCCTGAATATATCCCTGCTATATAATCCCAATTTCTTTTAGCAGAGGAGGCTTGAGGATCTTATTAGCTATGTTGGTGAACCAAATACATTCTCTGGGATGTGATTCTTCATCTTGGGTATAGCTCATATTTAATGGCTTTGCATCTGCTTTGCATTGCATATTAAATATAAACCTTTTTTATTTTATTTTTTATCCATTGCAAGCAATTTTGATAATTTTGACAAAACCTTCAAGGCCCCCAGAATGTTTTATTGTATGAATATCTGAACACAATATATCAAAAGAACAGAAACTCTGCTTTTTTGCTAAATAAATACATGCATAAATAATTATCATTTATTCTAGCTTCAGGCACTCTTTTTTTATATAAACAAAACTTTTGAACAAAAAGCTGAGGAAACTATGTTTTTGGTTATGTTATATATAATACAAGTTATATACAAGTTATGTTCTGTGATATATTGCAAGTAAATGATTTCTGTAAGTTAACTAATTTCACTATTATTTATATATACACATAAAACGTATTTTCCCCATGGAAAAATGGTCAGTAATAGGGCTGGATTTGATGACATGATGAATGAATGTTTGTTCTGCACGCTGCTCTCTCTCTCTCTCGGTCAGGTGATTTTTTTAGAGATGGAATGGCCATTAGATTACCATGGAAACCTCCGCAGAGACTTGATGGCAAACATGTAAATGAACAGTTATCGGATTCAGGGCTTCTCTTAAGATGCCTTTACACTTCATAAACACTTATGTTTTTCACATTTAATGTTCTTTTTGGCATTTTTAATCTTAAGAAAATGGGCAAAAGATGTCCCACAATTTTCCGTTCCATTAGCTTTTGAAATAGTCTCATTTCAACAGATGCACATTTAATTTAATTTTCCTTTATTTTATCAAAATGGTTGCATTATCACCCATTAGCCCTAAACAAACATGTCGTCAGACCATAAATCAATACTTCACAGAGATTAAAGTACACTAATAAAAAAGAAAGAATGATTTTTTTTGGTAAGCAAACAATCAGTTCTTTGACAAGGGCCAAATTGTAATTGCAAGCCAACTGAGTCAGAGTATCTCAGAGTATTTCCCTCCTTTTTATCAACAATGTCGGAAATTTATGAAAAAGCTGATAAAATAAGGAAATATCATTCTTCATCCTTAAATACTCTCTCCATATTGGGTTCCTACTGAAAGGGGCATTTACACTGCGCTTTTTGTCCACTGTCTCCCATTCACATTCATGCAAATGCAAAAGACCAGAAACAATTCGCAGCATTGCAAAGTTTGGTGAACTCTGACCTATGAATGAATACGCATCACATGAAAACGTGTGGCTAATAGAAGGTCAATAAATCACAGCGTGAGCAAACTTTGCAGCATTGCAGGAAAGTAAAACAGACTGTATAGTTTTACATTTTGCAATTATTAATTTTATTGTTGCGTTGGACATTTTTTAAAAGGCATCACAAAGTGTGTCAGATCTCATTTACTGCAGTTTCCAAACTAATTTAACATGCTTAAACTGTCTAGTGTGACCGTCCCTTGAGTCTTTGAAGAAACAAGAAGTGCTGCTTTGTTTCCTGTGCAAAGTTGTCGCACAGACTCAGGTGCAATGTGATAATTTCACAGCAATCATGAACTTTGAGACAAATATTTGCCCTGTAGTTGACAGGGCTTCATCTAGCGTTCCTCACACATTGTAATCACCTTCTTTATCTTTATACAGCCAAGCCACAGCAAGCCCATAAATGACTTCCAACACAATGATCTAATACCCCTCAGAACACAAGATAAGACTTGTAACTCATAAAATCAGGCCATTTAAGAACACAAGAGCAAAAGGATACTAGAATGTACTAACAGATGAGAAATGGAACACAGAAGCTATGTTGGAAAGGCAACACTGTTTTTTGTCTTGACATTGAACAGCCCAAAACACTACATTAAAATCAGCTCAATCAAGCCTGCAAAATAATCCATTTTCAAACAAAAGAAATTGAAAACGGCAGTGTCCCTGTGAAAATACCCTTTTGGAACATTTTTTTTTTTTTTTTGGAGTTTATGACAAACGATTACTCTAAATTGCAAACAAATCATTTAAAGTATTGGAACCCTTCTCAGAATACAACATAAAAAGTGTGAACAGCCCAACAACATCGGTTTAACCAATGGTTTGAGTTTGGGGGAAGGACTATCAATTTGGGCGTTCTTACACCTGATATTAAAATCCGTTTCGGTCGATCGGATCACAAGTAGACGAGGGACACGCAAACACGTTTACACCTGGTCTTTTAATCCATCTCTTTTGTCCACTTCCAGCCACTTTAGTCCTGATTTCTTTGAGGAGAGGGTCTATGGGAGGGTAAATATGGGATTTTTCAGATCTTTCGAACTAATGGACGAAATAAGCTCACGCATTTTACATACGAACCCGCCCTTGCTTCTATAAAACAAACTCGTCTCTTCAAGTCAAGTCAAGTCAAGTCAAGTCAAGTCAAGTCACATTTATTTATATAGCGCTTTTCACAATACAGATTGTATCAAAGCAGCTTCACAGTGATAACATGAAAGTAGTACAACACAGGTCGATAATATTGTTAAATATTAAATATTAAATAATCCGGACTAAGCAAGCCAAAAGCAAGCCAAAAGCAAGGCGACAGTGGCAAGGAACCAAAACTCTACCAGATTGAATGGAGAAAAAAACCTTGGCAGAACCCAGGCTCAGTCGGGGCCAGTTCTCCTCTGGCTTACATTCATATTTTTATATATAAGTATTAAATATAAATATTGTTTATGTATAAAACGGCACCATAACATATCGCAGGCGGTGAGTCGTCTCTTCACAGGCGTTGGTCTTCTTCAGCCGACAAAGTTTACGCCTGGCTTCCCATAATGTTTACGCATTAGGTGGCAGAAAATAAGCTTTGTGGCTGTTCGAACAACACATGAGCGTTTACACTACGAAAGCAGTCCGGTCAAATTCGTTTTCGACTACCAACGGAAGTGGTTGAAAGTGGACAAGCTCAAAACGTTTTAGACCCTGTTAACACCTGCATTTAGCTTCGTCCACTTGTGGTCCGATCGACCAAAATGCGTCTTACTATCAGGAATTTCGTCTGACAAATAGAAGACAAGTGTTTAAGAATTTATTTGGACTAAAAGTAGCATTAATACTTCTGTTTGTGATGCAACAAGGACTATATGCAATTTTCAGGCACCTGCAATGATATCCCAAAGTGTGTTTGTTTAGTAGAGATGGAGAGAAAGAGGAAGAAAGGTAGATAGAGACAAATAGGCAGTGAAACACAGAGCTGTTTAGCTCAGCAGAGGAAGCAGCAGCCATCTGTGTGTAATGACACGCCTCCACTCGAACACAGAGGTGCAGGTAGTGCTTCGGCCTCTGAGGCCCCACTGTCTCCAACACTCACTACAAAGACTGTTTTCACCGGCCAGCTGGCCCACTGCAGAGTGACCTTTAATACACAGACAGGACATGCTCACAGCTGCAGGGAGAAGTCAAAGATGCCAAGCTTTAATTGGCAGAGCTTTGATTTACTTGCCAGAACCCCATGATACTAAACTCTTTAACGAAACAAAACAGTTGCTTCGTGGATCTTACTGAATATTACCATGGTAAAAACTTTCAGAAGAGATGGAAATGTTTTGATTCACGACTAGCCAATTAAGAGGATATTTAGTGGGTATATTGGCTGTGTCCAAAAATGAAGCCAGCTGCCTCGCTGCCCAGTCTGTCAATGACTAAACAGGCAGTGTTTGTGTCTGAAAGTTCCTCCCGCGAAACCGCTTCCAAACAAACACCATTACAAGATTTTTAAAGTAGAGATGCAGGGATATTACAATTCTGGTAGGATAAGCTGATAATTATTTTTATAAAGAAATAAATAATGTTGGTTTAACTTAAAAAAATTAAGTAACCTGGTTGCCTTAAAATTTTAAGTTGATTGAACTGGAAAAAGTGAGTTAATACAATGAAGGAGATTGATTTAATCATCAGAAACTCAAAATAATAAGTTATCTGACCTAAATAAATTATTTAAGTTGATTTGACAAAAGAAAAAAATGTGATAACAAATCTTGAATTGTTTTTTAAAAAAATGTTAAAATTAATGAGGCCATATGCTGTTTTACAAAGTCTTGATTTTGCCAGTAACACTTACATTTAGTTCTTGTCTATAAAGTCCCTCCTTCCGAAAAGCGCAATGTGCTCTGATTGGTCGGCTGGACCAGTGTGTTGTGATTGGTCAACCACTTTGAAGCACAAAGAACATGTTTTCCCATTCCACTGCACTACTTTTCCATAGTTTTTCAATGTAGCTAGATGGACGTTTTCAACACGCTAGATGGACGTCTTTAACCGTTGTGCTCGTTGATAAAAGAAAATTACTCAATCATTATGTTGAGAAAAGAAACATGGCAGAGGAGGCTCGCCTGCCTTGTTATATCAACCAATTATTGAAGAGACGTAAAAAGAAAAAACACTAGCACTGATGTACCAACTACATTTGGAGAGATTTAAGTATTATAAAAGATACTGATTTTTTTGATTGCTCACAATAATGATGGTTAAGGATTTGTTTAGATTCATCAAGATGAACAATAATGATGGTTAAGGATTTAGATTGATAAAGAAGAACAATAATGATGGTTAAGGATTTGTATAGAATCTAATCTAACATAATACACAGTCGACAACTCCATATCACAGCTAAGCTTACTACTCCTAGCTGCTACAAGCTAGCAGAAACTGAGGAAAATTGGCGTCCATTCATACCATCAATGTTATGGATAAAACCTTCGATCCAGTTACTGTATCCCTTAATTAACACAGCCCGGGGGATGTTGCAGTCAGTACTGGCTCACTGCTTCACATTTTGCATCGTTAATTCGGGCAGACAGGAAAGATTGGTCCACACTGGAGTTTGGAGTTTCCATTGCTGTTGCTGCTTCGGAGTCAAACTTCCGGGTTTGTGTACCCCTCAACGGCGTTTTCAAAATGGCCGCCATGTGAATAAGGCGAAGTGATAAGTTAGGTGAGTGTAATTATATTTATATTGTCTTGCTGTATGTTTCTTCTTCTTTCAATTTTATTATGTTAGGCAAATATATACAGTATATATATATATATCTCCTCGGGTGTGGCCTCTTCTATTTTAAACCCATTTTGTAAAATAAATATATCTATTTTGTAAAATATAATATATATATATATATATATATATATACAGTATATATATATATATATATATATATAATTTTTTTTAATTTTATTTTTTTTTTTTTTTTTTTTTTGCCTAACAGCTTAAAATGTGCTTTCAGGCACATTATATTATTCTATTATATTATATTATATATTAATTTATTTATTTATTTATTTGCAAAAGATTACATTTAGCAGTTATTACATCATTAGTGTTTTTAAAAATTAAATTTTATTGCATGTTAAATGAAGAAAATAATAATCTTAAATGAAAAATTGGGGGAATTTCCATGCACAATTTAATATCCGTTATCGACCAGGAATCCATTATGTGGAACAAGAATATCATGCGTTATGTCTTTTTACACTGCCTTGAGAAAGCAACTACATGAAGATATCTTAGTAGACAGGATGTAACGCTTTCCTTTCTACCTCCATATGTGAAAGCAGCATTTCTCAGCTTTCGGGCGCAGTCAATGAAACGCCCCTTGAATTTTGATAAAGACACAGGTGTGAGTCCAAATGTCTAGGCAGAGACACTGAGAAGATGTGGGCTAGAGAACTGATTTAAATGCTTCAGCGTTACACTTTGAGTTAACTTACCCTACAGCAAAATTGTCATACAGGAGAAAGAAGTACTTGTTAAACAGAGCACTCACTGTTTATATTGACATCAGCTCCGTCTTCTCTGTGTCTGACAGCACCTCCTCACGATGGCGTCCTCGTCTTGTCCTTAATTTATGATGCATGAAATCCTCTGTCAGAATGAAAACAGCACAATCAGCCTCAGGACATAATAAATACACCGTCTGTATGTGCAAACAGGATCATTGGCAAAGTTGCTCTAATCTTAAAGATATTTAGGGGAAAGTGCACTTATGGGGCATTACAATACATGAAATCACTAATTCTCTGAGCTAAAATGCCTCAAAGTGCTTGTTTTCAACTTTTATACACAAAAAATCCATTTGTAATTGGATTCAGCTTCATGCTCTAAAAGGGTTATTTCAGGTAGATGTTCTCCATTTCTTTTATACATGATTTTTTGTATTTTATTTTTTTATTTCCCTGCCAGCGAAAGGTCTGTCAGCAAATAAATTGACCAATTACAGACAATGAGCCCTATGAGAATTCTCTCATAAATAAACAAGTTTAAGAAGCCGAATTATACATTCAGTCTCAGCTTTCAAACGTAGCACAGGTTAGGAGTGTGGGTGTATGCTTGTGGTAAATCAAATTGCAGCAAATATGTATTCTCACAAGCCTTAAAGTGAACATACAAGCCAGTGTTTACAAAATCAGCATTAATATAGCTGTGTGGATAACCCATTTCCTTAAGCACTAAGCAAAGGCTGAATGGAGGACTAGAGTGCCACTTATGTATAATTAACAATTTTAGGAATTCAAAAATTATTTTATTACATTTAACGTCGGCAGTGTTGCGACAGTCTGTTCTTATCTACACTATAAAAAATATTGTTGGTTTAACTTAAATTAAGTAACCTGGTTGCCTTAAAATTTTAAGTTCATTGAACTGGAAAAATTGAGTTAATACAATGAAGGAGATTGATTTAAACATCAGAAACTCAAAATATTATGTTATCTGAACTACATAAATTATTTAAGTTGATTTGACAAAAGAAAAAATGTTGTGATTGTTGTGGGTGTAGTCATTTTGAATATACTAAAGAATTAAAAAAAATAATGATATGGACGGATAAATCATTTATAATAGGCTAAATCTGAAATATCTCTAACATAACAACCAACGAATTGTACATTTTGATTCCGTGGTGATTTTTAGTAACTAAATTAACAATTAAAAACAGTTAAAAATTAAAATGTGACAAAATAAAACGTGTCTGTATGACGATTGGGAAAGAAGACAATTCTTATTTTAAATGAATAAAGTGATCATTTACTCCTTTATAATTACATTGTGCCACTTACAAATAAAATAAAAGCTTTGTATTTCATATTTGCATTTGATATATCCCGCCCTGTCTTCCTGTTTCAGTGGAAATTCAGTCAACACATTTCAGTGGGACTTTAAACAAGAGGAAAGTACATTGCCTGGGAAAACAAACTAGTCAAATGTTGAGGATGTCTATAATCAGTTAAGGGCACCATATCAAATTAGCTTTTCCTTTTGGAAATGTCATTAAAACAATATTTTTGTTTTGTTTTCATGAAACTACCACTGGAGATTTTAAATCTTGAAACGAATACTGTTTGACCAGGAAAAAAACAACTTAACCACAGGAGAAAATCCAAAGGACAACCTAATAAAATACAGACATCACTGAGTGCAGCGCAGTCCTTGACTAAAGGAAGATTGGCAAAGCTAGAAAGAACAAGATGGAGGGCTTTACCTGACACCACAGGAAACATTGCTGTTGGTTTGGACACCTCGGCAGTCCCCTAGTGATTCTCACATCCTTGATCTTCATTATTTTTTTCTCTCTTCTGTAGCTGTTCCTCTGAAACTGTTGGCTCAAATCCTAAAGTATCCAATAAAGTATATTTAATGAAGTTAGTGCTTCCAACAGCACACAACATAAAATACTTAAGGCTGATTAATAAGCACACTACAAATAACATCATATTATGTTCTGTGAGAGGATTTCCTTCTGAACCATTGAAATAGTCAAAATGCAAAAAGGAAGTTATGACATATGAACAGAATAACCTTTTTTATAACTGGACTTCATTGTAAATTGTAGATCTAATTATAAAGACTGTTAAATCACTAGTCACCTCTTTGTGGTACATGTGTCCTGACCTTCTAAGGTGTTTGATTCTGGCAAGGTACATGCCAAACCAAGGCCAGACGCTGGTGTCATATTCACTAGTAAAGAGAACAAAATATAAAGGGCAGAGCATCAAAATACAGACTGAGAAAAGCCACACAGACATCCAAATAAACACAATACACAAAGACACACACTGTTTTCAGGCCCTAAAGAGAAAGAGCTGGGACCCTTTTCAATACTGCAAGAAAATAATATCACGATACCATAGTTTCAAGTACCATATTGTTGAATTTACTTATTTTGGTATGACAAACACTTATGCCAAAGCCAACAAAGTAACCACCCTATTGATATACAAAGTCGTATATTATATCATGTGATTTTTTTATAACTAATATCATATCAGTTGATCAAAAGTGAAAATAAAGATTCATATTTCAATGTATTTTACCTGCTGTGCTTATGAGTCAAAGAATCTTCAAAGAAAAAAATGTCTCAAAATTATTTTTGTAATTTTTCAATCAAAAACATTGATAATGTTTCTTGAGCACAAACATATCAGAACTAGAAGGATCATGTGACACTGAAGACTGGAGTATGCTGAAAAATCAGCTTTGATCAAAGAATGCATTTAGTTTTAAAATATATTAAAGAAGACAAGCTATTGTAAAATGTAATAATATTTCACAATTTTCCCTTTACTGTATTTTTGATCAAGTAAATCTTCCCGGACCTAAACTTTATATATATATATATATATATATATATATATATATAATACAATTAATTATTATATATATTATTTTATTTTTATTTTTTTATTAATTTGATTATATTACATTTAAAAAAGTGTTTTTTCCAAATACATTGTGAAAGTTAAACTACTTTACTAACACACAAACACAGTATACATAAGTCCATAATTAGTTTCAAAAAAATAATAGATCCCCTACAGCAAAATGATAAGTGCCTTCTAAAAAAACTTGGAAACAATTCTTCCTCAAAAATGTACTTAAATGTTATGATTGAAAAACACTTGATATGGTGCTTATGAGTTGAAGAATGCTTCTAAAGAATCGTGGATTCAATCCAAGGCAGCCCAATAAAGGTGTAGAGATGCAAGTTCAGGCCAAAGCTTCTCCTCAAAACATACAGCGAGTAAGAAAGGGCACAGAATCAGCATGAACAGCTCTGTGGGTTCCTTGAATTGCTGCAATTTTTGGCCGACACACTGAGAAATCAAAGCTTGGCACGGTTTTGTCGGACTGCACTGAACAAGTAGAAGCCGCTCTCATTCCTATACAGGTTTGAGAATCCCTCAATGAACACTGTCTGTGTTTATGCCAATAAAGCCTTCTTTGAATCATAAATCCTGAGCATGGTGGTGAAAGAAGTGAACATAACACAAATCTATCTTTTGTAGCCTATAAATTTGTAACACAACTTTGTTATTCAGGTCAAGGTAGGTCTATGAATTATGCCACAGATATGTGCATGCCTTATTCCTATAACACGGGGATTCTTATTCGATGGTGGATGCTTCAATTACACTGATAATCAGCACCATGAGACTTCCCATTAAAGAGTACACCCCTGTTAGCCTAACAAGGGGGATGTTAAACAAGGGGGATGTTGAAAGATTAAATATATAAACTATGAGTTTTAATTATGCAACCCTGGAAAATCCAATCAAAACCACAAGATTGTGACACAAGCATTTGGACAGTCTGATGACGTAGGGCTCCATCTGGAAGCTGTTTTATTTCCTATTCCACACATGTAAGACATCAGTTCAACTTTATTAGTCACCCTCAGAACCTCCGCTAGCACCCCATTTGTATGTTCGGTGAGGAGCGGCTCGGTTACATAAGCAGCATGAGTACAGAATTCCAGAAATTCCTGCTGGAGGAACAACTGTTATGATCCCATAAGGGGGACAGAGAAAGAGGGGAGTTATAGCAAATGACGACAGAACTAACACACGCACACAGCTGATCCACCTGCAGTGCTGGACACTGAACCTCCAGGCTGTCATTTCCTTAAAACAGAGGAGTATCAGGGGGCTGGACTGTCTCACTGTGCTCAAGGGAAACCTGATTTCCATCGGGATAGGAAATGATCTCAACCACCATCAGCAAGACAAAAAGCATCAGGCTAATTGTCTGATCATCTCAGAGCGTCTCTCAGGACATTATATCATCAACTCATTGAGAGTGAGAAACTTAATGCATTTGATCTGGAACTGCATGATTATTCGTTAGAATTATCAGGATGTTTCTTCTCATAGAAAGGAAGCAAGCAAGCTTTAAGGAGCTTGACAAACTGTGATGCAGAAGCTAACTAAAAGACAGATGGAATGCTCTACTGCCATCTAGTGGCAAGACGCGTTTATAAACAAACTGAACATAAAAACTGAACTAAAAATACTTTGCACGTATATAAATTAAAATGCAATAAACATGTTCATACACATTATTAGATATTCAACTCAAAATATCTAGCAGCTTTAGCATTGAATATGGGTGCTTCTTTAATTAAGAGCACTTTTGTCTTTGACAAACAGCCTGATATATAAATATTGAGTAAATCTCTCTCTCTCTCTCTCTCACACACACACACACACAAGTGCTGCATTTTAGAGCTATGTAAATTATTGCACCAGACGAAAATACGTTTTACTTCGTCTTTTAACTGTTGTCAGTCATAAGAGTTTTCAATGAAACAATGGTTATATTAATCACGTATATCACATTCATTATTTTAAAATATAATAAAAATAGTGTAAAACATTTATCTGAGTCTGTCCTATAGAGGGCAGTGATGGCCAATCGTTCGACTGAGTTTGTTTAACTCATCTCAATTCAACGTTGAATAGAGTAAACTTACTTAAACGCTAACGTTACCTTGACGTGATTACAACATGTATATCATATCTCTCGATTGAGGTTAATGAAGTGACACCCGATGAAAACTGACTTCCTGAGCCGTGGTCACTTTTGCTGCCTTCTCGTGCCCGAATAAAACAACTAACTGGCGTGTGGCGTCATGTTTACTAATGGCGGCAACTTGTGGCCTGTGGTCATAGCCTGTGGTACGGAGAAGGCATAGACACACTAGACCTCACCTTGGCTACGGCAGTTCATTGGAACGAATGCGTCAATAGAGCCGCCATCTTGAAACAGGGGAGCCCATCCACTTAAATGCATCAGCATCAATGTAGTAGACAGGTCTAACGGAGATAAAATCACCATAAATAATCACGAATGCGATTTTTCTTGGGGTTTTTTTGATCATGAGATCAGAACACTCTTGTCCCATACACCGCACGACCCAGAGTGTTATCAAAAGGTAGACTGGTTTAAGAAATCAACGGAACGTAATCTGAAGTAAAACGGTATACAGGCAAGCCGTGAAGCCCCTATTGCTTTACACATCTCTCTCCATGACGGTGAGAGACATATTTTTACAGCAGTAAATGAACTAAGAACATCAGACCTAACGTGAACATTAACACACATATCTTTACCATCACAAAAACTTTAAGTTCTTACTGCAATAACACATAAATCAACGCTCAATAAAAAATTACCCACAATGCACCTAGCTGCTATCGCTGACTGCCAGGTCATAACCTGCAGCAGTCTTGTGTCCTCTCATTAACAACAGTATTTTTGTCTTTGACTACTTATATTCTATACTTGAGTTTACATTTTTAATGAATTTGACTAATAAAAAGTTTGCATTGGTGCTTTATTCCTGTCTTTTTTTAAATAGTTAAATGAATGATCGCGAGGTACGATCGTAGATCAGAACCATAGACATATACACTAGACCTCACCTTGGTTACGGCAGTTCATTGGAACGAATGCGTCAATAGAGCCGCCATCTTGAAACAGGGGAGCCCCTCCACTTTAATGCATCAACGTCAATGTAGTAGACACTGGTCTGTAGTGAAGTCAAAGTCCACATGAAATGAAAGTTGCAATCGTCTTCTCTTCCCTATTGTGGCATATTTGATCATTGTGGTTTCCCAGATAGCACAAGTCTATTTGATTTGATGTTTACATCTGAAAGACGTATTTTTATATTCATCGAAATAAATCTTCCTTGTTAGTTGTTTTGCACATGCAAAACTCGTTTCCAAAAGGCTAAGGTGTTGTATGTGGTGGACAGGGCATTGTTATGTGACAGCTATGTTCATAGTGGTTTTACACGTTGCTACACAGTTGCATTGGGAGTTTCTGTGTTGCTGGATTGTTCTGGGTGGTTCCTTAGAGCCCTCCTTCACATATCAGAATCACCTGCACCGCAGCGCACACATAACACAATGAGATCTTGTGTAGTCCATAATTTATTAGGTTATGTTATGTGAGATTGTATGGGAGATAACAGCCATCCCTTGCTTGTATTAAACAGGTAGTGCTCTGCACAGTACACACACTGTACAATTCTCCTTCTTTGTCTATCTCCCAACATCTATCATTATTGGTAGTCGCATGCAGTATAGCCCGAGTGTATATGGAAGGTCATTGTTTTCAATTTGAGATTGCATTTTCGATACCCAGTATCAATTTGTTTATCGTGATATGTGTCTGCTGCATGGCAGGAGGAGAAGAATATGGCTGACAATTTTTCACAGCTAGCTTGGATAAATGTTACCTTACTATTCAATGGCTTGGTAATGGAACTGCATATATATATATATATATATATATATATATATATATATATATAATTCTGGATTATTGTATTTTCATTTGTAGAAATGTTATGTTATCCCACCTAAAGGGAAATCTGCCAAAATTTGCTGACCCTTATGTCGTCTCAAACCTGAATGACTTCCTTCTGTGGAACATTAAAGAAGATAATATGAGAAATGTGTTTTTTTTTTGTCAATAGTAACCAAAACTGGGAACTGTAAAAATGTGTGGTCTGCATGAAACAAGAAAGTCATACAGGTTTGGAACGTCATGAGAGTAATAGGCCTGTTGGAACGAATTCTGAAATTCGAATTTAATTCTAATATTAAAAAAATCAATACTATTCAAAGTTACTGCTCGAATATTGCTTTTTTATGTTTTCAAATTTTGTTTTATATGGTATCTTGCCTTTTCGCCGCCTTGGCTTACACGCATGTGAAAATGAAATGCCATCGTTTCATCTGATGAACAATAAAGTTTTTGAATTGTAACACAAGTGTGCACGTTATCCACGGTGTATCATCATAACAACTGTCAAAAATGGTCACCATGTTAAATGTTTATTGTTTTCAATTGACCACTTAAGGAAAATAAATTGTTATACTTGCGTACCGGAACATTTTACAATACCAAACAGATGAAACCTGGTCACAGTAACTGCCACCATTTTTAAATATCCATTTCCCGCCAACAGAACACAGAGTTAGTAGTTCTCATGTTTGAGGGGGAGATTGGTCGTCTGTTGGATTGGTCGTTACACATTGTTAAACCTTAATAATTAATTGAGTTTGTTTTGTTTCAAATGTTTATACTGTTTGTCTATTTTAGTGTGAATATATTTATTTTTTGTCTCTTAAATTACTTTATTTCCTTTAATTACTGAATGGTTTAGTCCAAGTGGGAGGGGCTTATAATTTTTAAGAGCGCCTCTCAGTGTCTTAAGGAAGTTCGTAGAGTGAGTTGGGAGGTTGCTCTACTTTGGGTTAATTTATTGACATAGCCGAAAGTTTGTGAACGGATAACTTTGAACAGTTTATTTTTGTTTTATTTTATTTTGGTTTTGGAGGGATTTCCACCATAAATATGCACTCTATTGGAATAAACACTGAACTGATCTTCACGTTACTTAATTTTTTACGCCTCCATCGGCCAGGACATTCAGAGCAATGGTGCTGCTACTGCTTGAAACATCTTTGGGGCCCCTTGATGACAGTTGACACACCCCTGTCTCTGTTACATGAGGGATTTGAGTATATTAGAGTCGTGGAGTAATTAGCAAATGTTTAATTTACATAATAACACATTTGCTGATGCATCATCATCCATCTTAATATAATCATGTTAAAATTTAAAAAGTAAATGCAGATATGTCCCCCATCTTACCCTAAATGAATCATACATGCAGAGGATGTGGTGTGAAGTGAAGACTTTGGTCTTAGAATTAGAACCCTTCTCTTTGCAACTTACCACAGATTTATCTGTCAAGAGTATGATGAAATCTTGTGATAGATGTGTAGTCGAGATGGACTCTACAGCTCAATGCATTTAAACCAGATAAATGGTTCATTTCTGCCTTCGTCAGTATGTAGGCTGGTTAAGATTTTCTGGCGCTATTAATTTTATGCCATTAAATCCATATTTATATAAAAAAAGGAAAAAGACAGTTTCTCTCTCTCTCCCTCTCTCTCTCTCTCTCTCTCTCTCGCTCTCTCTCGCTCTCACTCAGCGCTATAGCCTTTGCTCTGCTTCTTTTTTCTCTGTCTCCCCCTCCCTCTCGCTGTCCCTCTTTCTTCTCTTTCTTTCTCTGGCTGCTTTTTATTCCTGTTTCTCTTTTCATTGTTTTTTTTTCTCTCTCGCTTTTCTTTAGCTCTTTGGGACCTCTATTTCTTCTCTTCCTCTATTCAGGTTTTCTTTATTCTCTTTTCTGAATAGTTGTGGTACTTAAAGGGAAAGGGGAAAGGGAAGGAGCAGGGGAGGGAGGTTAGTTTCAGTCAGATCTCAAGCATAACACTTCCTCCTACTGCAGTCAGTCTCAACCAGACTATGCCAGGGACTTTTCTTAGAGCGTTTTGTGTAGTGATTTACATAAAGCGTTCGGTTTAGCCCTAATGAAACACCCTCAGGTGCATTTCTGTGCATGCAAACTTGTCATTTTAAATAATCTTATGTAAAGTACAGGGGTGAATTGTGTCTCACTGGTTTTCTTTGTTGTCGGGGTTGTGATATATTGCTGCAGTTTTGTATGAGGACCGTTATCTCCTCATAGGAGGTGTCTAGGCCTCAAAGGGACATCTTCATCACAGCACTGAGCTGACAGGCCACAGTATATGTCCTGCCACAATTCACTAGGAACATATAGGCAAAGGATATGAAGGAACACAAGAGAGGGAAAAGCATAAGAAATGTAACTCTTTGTTATTAAAGTCAATATCAAAGAAAAATTAGGGCTGGTTATATGTGATTTGAGACTAAAAAAAGTGTATTTTGCTTTTATATGAAATAAATTCATTGTAAGTTAATGCTGAAAATTCTACAAGTAACCTAACAAGATGAACCAAACTATGCAGTTCAATTGCTGTTTATTTAACAAATATAATAAGCAACACAACCAAAAATTCGGTGCATGGATACCAATTTAAGGATACCAAACTTCAAATGGTATATAATTTTTAAAACAATTATTATTACATAATTATATAAATATCTAGCTCATAAGAGTAATATGTCTGTGAATCTGATGCTGACTGTGGACTGTGCTGTATGTTTTTTTTTTTTTTTTTTAGTAAAAATATCTGAGTTATTTTATTCATTTGTTTTAATTATTCATTACAAAGGCCGGTCCATAAGAGTCATTTGTAGATATGTAGACACTGGCATAGAGAAGATCAAGATCGTTCAAAATATCAGAGTTTATATATTTATTTTTCTCATCTATGTGCATAAATTCAATTTAAAATCTAATCCCGAATCAGAAGACAAACATACATCTCAAATACCAAGGATATGCGACTGCTTGGTAATAAATCATCTTTATTTATATATTTTTTCCTTATGTATTTGTGAGTTAGTTATTACATTATATTAGGCTAGTGTTTAAATGAAGACGCTGCAGAAACTCGTTACACAATACATTTGCCAACTGTGAAACATATATGAGCATTATAGGTTTTAGAAGTCTTGGTTGTGGCAAATGAATTTTAAATACTTGGCGTTACAATAGCTATGCTTGACAAAAGATAACTTAAGTTGTATCTTGTTCCATCGTTTGTTGCACTGTTGTCCTTATATTCATTGTTAATCTTTTTTAGTAAAGTGAGAGGACATATCAAATGATCTACAATAGACCTCTTTGAAAAGCCTGTGTCGAGCCGACTTGTTTAAAACCAAATCCACAGTAAAATGACGCAAACAAATGAACAGTGTCGCGATCTTGAACTTAGTTCAAAATAAAGTTTACCCTCACTTTCCTAATGTCCGGATCACAAGAATGGCAATGGAAACTTGGGAATGATGCAGAAGTGGGCGTTGATCTTCCTCTGCAGAGGCTGTGTATGATGTCATACTGAGAAGAACTATGAAACAAGTCATTTTGGCATGTTTTGAGTTCTGAAACTTTTACACAACCTTTTAGGTCAAAAGGAAATTTTGCTTTCTCAATTCCTGACACCCCCACCTTCATAATCTGACGGTTCTGTTCTTCTGAAATGACATTTTCACTATATGGCCCTGTTTACACTTTGTATTAAGATGTGTTTTGGTGAATCGGATCACAAGTAGACGAGGGAGACACACATCCGTTTTTCCAAACTTTGAATCTAATGGACGAAATAAACTCACACAATTTACATATGAATGCGATCGGAGATGACAGTCTTTTCTGCTCTGATAGCTACAAAACTGCGACGAACGCTGTGAGTGTGTTCGAAATCAGGAATGATGAGAGAATATTGTACTTGGGACATTTATTCGTCTTCAATCCAAACCTATGTCTTCAGTAAGAACATTGTTCTTGCTAAGATTTTTTTTGTTAACTTTTCTTAATGTCCAATAATTTGTTGAACTTACTTAAAATTTCTTAGTAATCTGTACTGTTCGCATGCTATGCTTTCGTTACTTAGAAAAACCTTGCAAACATTACTTGACTGGTTCGAGTACCATTTTGCCCAAAACAAAAAAGGGGCGGGGCAAATGGTTTATGAGGTGGGGCAATTCTTAATAGACTTTTCACTAATTTCTTCCACTTCTGCAGTCATCATATGCAAACATAAAAAATCATTTAATTAATTAGACATTACAATTTTATTTGCTTTCTCTTGTCAGTAGAACCCCAACAACGATAGCAAATAAAATTGTAATGGTAAAATAAAGTCAAAAATACTAAAAAACAAAGCAATTTATTTATTCATGCCGCAATGCACTCTGGGAGTACACTTCCTCGGATCACAGATAGAATTAAGTTGACAAAACTTAAATGGATTAAGTAAGAACAACTTGATGCAATTAAGTTAAATTAAGGCAATGAGTTGGCATAATAAAATTAAGTAAATTGAACTAATTGTTTTTTACAGTGTGCGCTGTTCGAACGCATTCGACCACATGACCTTTTACACTACGAAAGCAATCCGGTCAAATGACTACATCTGGAAGTGGACAAGCTGTTTACACCTGCATTTAGCATCGTCCACTTGTGATCCGATCAACCAAAATGCATTATAACATCAGGTGTCGGCTGAAAACATAAGTTTGGATTAAAGACGAAAAAACATCCAAATAGCTACTTAGGTGTAATTCTTGTATGCAATCCAATCCAATCATTTCCCAATGTCCCATCCTTTATCTTTCTCATTAATGATCCCATTTCACTCAGAAATACATCACATTATGAAAGCGAAATGGGTTGCAAACAGTTCACTTTGACTTTAATTATAAACACATCACATCGACGTCTACGCCATGCTGAAGTAACCGTAGCGAGATGAGGACACGCGATAACCAATTTGATTCATCCTGTAATTTTTTCCACGCCAGACCTTCCTAAAGCTCGAAGAACAGAGAAGCAGCCCAGGGACGAGCATTAAAGGACTGACCACTCTGACCAGCACGCATGTAAATGAGAGATTGTGCCAGTGGAAAGGAAACCGGGGATTGGGCGAACGGAAAGTGATTAAAAATGTAGAATTGATAGGGCAACTGATGAAACTTTCTCTCTTTCTCTCTCACTCTTCATAAGTAAGAAACCGAAAAAAAAGAAAAAAAAACAGCATGATGGAATGGCAGGCTTGAAGGGGAGAGAAAGGTGAAAGACAGATGAAAGTGAAAAGAGATAAAAGCCGGAGTGAGGAGGGTGTGGGATAAAGCAGGAGGAAGGGAGGCAGAGATGAAAGCAAAATGAGAAAGATAAGAACAGAGTGAGAGAGACAGAGGGAAACGGAGGGAGAGATAGATAGTGTACAGCGCAGAGAGAGGGGTAACCATGGAAACAAGAAGAAGGTACAAAAGAAGAGAGAGACAAAGGGGTTTTGATTTAAAAGAATGAAACTTGGGAGAAAGAAAAAGTAATTCAGGTGGAAATTTGTTACCGCGAGGTGAGGGAGAAATACAAAAGAGCGCGAGCGAGTGGAAGGACGGACACTTTCCCCATGCTATTTGTGAGACTTGGTCTACGGTCAGCCGTCGGACCCGTTCGTGTGTTTACAGGCCTCTTCGTTTGAGCGCGGGCCGAATGAGATTGGATGTGAAACTAGGCGGCCGGACTCGTGCCGTCAGTCCATTTAACTGCCATTAGCGGGATTATGAGATGAAACGGCACGGGAGGCGGGAGGCAACTGTTCCCAGTCGAGGCTGTGACCTCCTAACCTCAGACCGCGGGGAAACACACACATGCAGAGGAGTGGCTCCTGAATGCTTCTAGGCCCGACACAATGAACTTGTGCCTTCACAGCCGAGGTTTGCAGGGTGTGGACTCCCGCCGCATTCACATGCATACAATATCCTCATATATATGTTCATTCAAATTTGTCTATCTTCATGGAGCCCAAGCCAGACATTGCTGCTGCTTTTTTTATTATTATTATTCTGTGTTTTTTTTAGTCTCTTGTGTGTCTCTTTTCCTTTCTGTCTCCCTTCCCCCTTCTCTCCTGTCTTTCTCTCACTGTCTCTCTCCCTTTCCTCTTTTTGTTTCTCTCACTCTCCCTCCCCCTTCTCTCTCTCTCTCCTCTTTCTCCTTCTCTCGCTCTTCTCCCCCCCCCCCCCCCACTCCTCTTTCTTTTCTCTCTCTGTTCCTTTTATATCCTGTTCTGAATGCTCTCCTCCCTCGACTGTCTTTCTCTTTTCTATTCACTCTATTTCCTCTCGGCAGAAACATTTTCTTGCCCGATATTCTGTCCAACATTTTATCTGTAACCCCCGTGCTGAATGAGGGGGGTAATCTTTTATTCAGGATTTGGAGAGCCTCTCTTCTTTGCATCTTCTGTGTTTGTGTGTGCGTATCTGAGTGCGATTTTTCTCGGACGAGCCACAATGGAAAAACACAAACGTTGAAATCAAGAGCGCAGGATCATCAGGGCCGAGACGCAACTTTCCCGTCAATGAGATTAAGACTCAAAGTGTGTTTGGATAAACTACCTCATAACACGTTCACACAAGCGGACACATGATTTAGAAGTTAATTTACAAAGGAACTAACTGCTGGCGGTTATGTCTGGTTTGGGGTCAAAGGTTATGTCCATTGAGTTCCTGTGGTTAATGAGTGTGTTCTGGGCTCAGATGGGGGAAGCTGAAGGCTGGCTTGCGTGTGCTTTAACACCCCACAAGATCTCACTAAACCCAATCTCGCGGCAGCATAGAGTAATGATCCCGTAGCTTGGATGACAGGTGATGATTTGGCTTCGTGCTAATTCATGTTTGTTCGGTTCTGCCCGTATTAGAAGCGTTTGAACAGATCATTTATCATGCAGACATGTTTCGATTAACATGACTGCATTGTAGGGGAGTGGGGTAAGATGGGCCACCTCGTTAAATCTGAGCAACTGCATGATTTTTGTCATCAGCTATTATGAAAGCAAAAATGTAGAAAGTAAAACTGTTTAGGGCTGTGAAATGATTAATCGCGATTAATCGCATCCAAAATAAAAGTCAGGTTTACGTAATATATGTGGATGCACTGTGTATAATTATTTTATAAATATAAATACACACACACACATGCTTGTATATATTTGAGAAATTTTGCGTGTAAATACTATATATATTTTTATATAATTTATATTGTATATAAATATTTTATATATAAGTATTTTTTTCCTTAAATATTCATGCATGTGTGTGTATTGATATATGCATAAAAAAATTATACACAGTGCACCCACATATATTATATAAACACAAACTTTTATTTTGGATGCGATTAATTGCGATTAGTCGTTTCACAGCTCAACTGTTTTATATGCGTTTATATAGAAGTGAATTAAAGGTAAAATTAAAATGATGTAAAGGCAGATCTAAACATTTTTAAAATCTCAAAATATTGTTTCTTTTTGTGCATTTATTTGATAAAAAATGCATTAAAACAAAATATTATTTGAATTTAAAGTACTGTTCATATTTATTGGATATGATATAAAAAATGTATAATTTCTGTGATGCAAAGCTGAATTTTCAGGATTTATTGTAATATGCTAATTTTGGTGCTCAATAAACATTTCTGTTGAAAACAGCTGTGCTTTTTTGTGAAATCATCATATTTATATAACAAAATACATATATTTGATGTTGAAATAATTTGCAACATTATAAATGTCTTTACTGTCACTTCTGTTCAATTTAATGCATCCTTGCTAGAAAAATAATCATTTCTTTACAGAAAAAAACCTTTTGAATTGTAGTGAATTGACACATACAGTATACATGTGCCTTTTTTTCTTTTTAAATCGTAAATGTAAATGATTTTGCAAGGGTTTCACCTTATGATTTATTTATGTATTTTACATTTTTAAACACTTTTTTTTTTTTACCTTCGCTAGTTCTTTTTAAAAGCTCCTGTGGTGTGATAACCGAATTGAATAGATTTCATAATCTCTCATTTAAAAATGATGGATTAAAAGCTGTATGAAAATTAGCAACATGCACTTTAAAAGCTCGTCACACCACATGACACATCACTTTTCTAAAAGCATTTCATGTCAACTACACATTATGTTGGGGAATTTCTATTATATAACCATATAATCATTTAGTCATGAAATATTACTGTAAATGCAGTGTTTTCCCAAAATGGTTCCTGTGGGATAAAACGTGACAGTTTAGGGTATTCTGTCTCCAAATGCTGGAATAACTATTATATATATATATATATATATATATATATATATATATATATATATATATATATATATATATATATATTTATAATGACTCTTTCAAATAGGCTACTTTTATACGAAATATTGAAAATTAAAAAAAAATACTACATTCAAATATTCAGAATATTTAACTTTTAAGCCTTTCTTAAAAATAAAAATGCATCAAAATAAGACTTTTTTTCTTGTTTATGTAAATTGTTCACATGTCCCTGGTTTGGTCCCTGATGGTTCAACTTACCCCTTGAAATGATACAGT
Organism: Cyprinella venusta; assembly: GCA_038021265.1. NCBI lineage: Eukaryota > Metazoa > Chordata > Actinopteri > Cypriniformes > Leuciscidae > Cyprinella > Cyprinella venusta. The sequence goes on from CM075871.1 coordinate 6,205,836, forward strand.
AAAATATCAAATATTTCTCATTTCAATTGAGAACACATCCTGAAAAAATGTATTTAATGCATTTGTTTTTAATGTATTGGAGGACAACTTCCATAAAAATGGCACAGTTTACCCCACGCTCTACTTTTGAATTCATCTCTCCCAAAAAAAAAAAAAAAAAAAATGAAGAATTGAATAACTTATGTTTGTGATACACCTCTTCTTCATTGCGTCATAATGAAAATGTTATGAGTTTCCCCGTTGCATCTCTGCTCAGGTCAGGGTTTTGGGAATCAAAAACAACCACATGCATATACATCCCAGTCGGATCTCAGCCACTAACCCAACCGGTTCATACTTCCCTTCATATCATGCATTCACACTGCCACAGAAAACAATGCACACAAAAGTTCCCTATTGCTTCTCTTCAGGCAGAAGAAAAACACACAAACCACAAGTAAGTGTCATGCGATATGCTCTCACACACACACACTTGTCTGTAAAACCTGTAGATGGATTCCCAAACCACACACCCCTCTGAAACACAGCTACACAAACCTGTGGAGAAGGAGACACACACTCACACACGCAGAAGAAACTAGTAGGCGTTTGTTATCAATCATGTATTCTTCCATGCGTGTGTGTTAGGACTGGTTCACACAAGTTTGATATGGCAAATGAGGTTAGGACAGGTTTCAAGCAATTTCTTTCTTCTTTTTCTTTTAAGGGAGGAGGAAAACCTATTGGGCTGGATGAGTATCCCGGCCTGCGTATTCTCTCATTCCCCCCCTAACTTTTGTTGTCTTCCCCCTTTTTTTTCGTTTTCCCCACAGGCGGGCAGCTCTGTGTTGTTTAACGTCCCTGGCCGTTTCTTCTTCCATGTGGATTCTTTGTCTTTAGCGTCTTATCTCTTTGTTTCTTCCCTTGCACTCTTTCTATTTTCTCTCCTCACTCGCTCTCTCAACTTCCTGCTATCTCTCCCCCTCACTCACACCCTCCCTCAATCTCTCTTTATCTCTGTCTGTTTCCCTTCGCTCCCTATCTCTCTCTCTCTCCCTCTGCCTGTCCTTTCTCTTTTCCCTCCCTCCCTCCTTTCCTCTCACGATCTCTCACACGCACACACACATCTTTCTCTCACTCAGACGCACATATAGTGACTCTCCTACAATGCTTGATTTTCTCTCTCCTTCATGGATTGCCCTTTCCTGCTCACTGATGAAAAATGTCCTCCACTCTTCTCACACACTGACGGTATACAGCACAGTCCTTCACTCAGGTGTGTTCCATCCCATAATAGAGGCTCTTTTGTGGGACGGCCAGCCTATACCCTGACGTTAATAAGCTCACGGGAAGTGTTAGAGCAATCCCATACCTTTTCCGTAATGAGGATGAGCGGGAACACCTCAGCAATGGAGCGGGCAGGTAGCCTGACAGAGGAAACCAGAACTTTAATAGTTAATATCTTTCCTTGCTGTTTTTTTCCCTTTTCCTCTCTTTTCCCCCGCTCCCCAATCCACTCCCCCTCTTTTTCTCTTGCTGATGAACTCCTCTTTTTTATTTTCACACTCCACCATCCCCCTTTCCTCCCCCCCCCACACACACCACTATCTCTTTCACAGGCTGCTGAAACTCTCTCTTTCACTGCATTCTCTTTTTCTATCTCTCTTTCAGTCCCCCCTCCTCCTCTCGAGCGCTCTCCCTCCCTCTTCTCTCTTTCTTTCTGTCTTTCTCTCTATTCTTTGACCTCATCTTTTCTTATGCTTTGCTCTCCCTCCCCCAGTTCCTCTCTTCCTTCTTTTTTGCTGCATTCTCTTCTTCTTTCACCCTCCCCCACCTCTTTTCTCTCTCTCTGTCGCTCTCTCTCTCTTTTTCTATTTCTCTCCCATTCACCCTCCTTCCCTTTTCTCTCTATACCTCTCTGTCTCAGTCCCCCTCCCTCTTATTCTCTCTCTCCCCCATGTCTGTCTCACTCCCTCCCTCTCTTTCCAAACTGCTTTTCTTTCTCCTTTTCTTTCTTTTGTCACTCATTTTTTTTTTTTGAGCACTGGCTCTCAGACATTGCACAGTCGTCTTGCGGCTTAATTATTTGAGATGCGCAAATAAACAGACCTGTAGAACTCCTCCCGGAAAACATTTCAGCATATCTCACTCACTGTCTGTCTGACACCAACAGACACACCTCCAGTGCGCGCGCGCGCGCGTGTGCACATGCCGGCTTGAAACATGTTTGTGATCATCTCTAAAGTGAAGAGAGGACGTAAATGTGCAGAGAAGTGAGCTTTTGTTAGTAAGAGAGAAATATGTTTGTTGAAGGGAGTGTGTGCGTGAGAAAGAAAGATAGTGAATGCGCGCGCGCGAGAGAGAGAGAGTGAAAGAGAAAGAAAGAAAGGAGAAAGAGATGGGGGAGTGTGAGGAAGGGAGGGCAGAGAGACGGAAATAAAGAAAGAGAATGGAAGAAATAGGTTTGTGTGTGTATGCGTGCGAGAGGCAGGCACAGTCAGTTCTGATAACAGCAACAGTAGGAGGAGGATGAGTTTGGCTCCGCCCCTCTCTCGCAGTTATAAATAGGAGCTGGTGTTTTTTGCTCCTCTCACTTCTCTTGAAGGATGAGGTCCCTGAAACATCTGAAACATCACACCAGGAGTAATGTGGTGAGTGCTCAACCCAAACATACATGCTACCCGAAGCGACTTGTGTTGATGTAATGACTTCAGCTGTTGGTTAATTGCTGTTAAAGTTTGTTTAAAATTTAAGTAACTTTTTTCTCTCTCACAGAATACTGCAAGAGTGTCATTCATACATTAACCTTTCTCTCTTTTACAGTCTAGCCTGTCATATTGTCTCTCTACCTTCAATGCAGTATGTTTCTTTTGTTTTCTATCTCTCAAACTCACAAACACACACAGGTTCATTCTATGCTAGTCTCTATACTAGCTCTTGATTTTTATTTATTTCATTTTTTTTATCTATTTTTATATTCACTTCAGCTCTCCTCATACAGTAACGGCTGCTATCTTGCCCGACTGGCTCTTTCATTTGTCTTTCTGTCTTAACACTCCTTCTTTTTCCTTTTCCCTCCCTCCTTCTTTCTCATTTCTCACCCTCTTCTTTTCTCTCTCTTTCTGTCTCCTTCTTAGTTTCAGTCTTTCACTCCCCACACCCCTCCCTCACTCTTTATCTCTCTGTTGTACTCTCTCACTCACTCAGCTTCTCTTAGTCTCTCATCCCCCGCTGCCCCTCCCTCTCCCTCTTCTTTTTCTCTCCCTCTTTCTTTATCTCTCTTTATCTTTCTTTCCTCACTCCCCTCCCTCACTCAATCACTCAGTCTATCTCTCATCCCCCAGTTCCCCTCCTTCCTCTCTCTTCCTTCTTTCACTTGCTTCCTCAATCACCCCTTTTCACTCACTCACTCACTCTTTTTTTCTGTCTGTTTCTCCCTCCCTCTGTCTGACTGCTTTAAAAGCAGTAATTATAAATGACATGGTTATCAGGGCATCCAGGTTTCCCTTCTCATTTCTCTCTCTCTCTCTCTCTCTCTCTCTCTCTCTCTCTCTCGCTCTCTCTCTCTCTCTCTCTCTCTGCCCCCCCACTCCTTGTTTTCTTTCCTCTGTTTTACAGCTGTCAGTCTCTCCCTCCCTCTTTCCCTTGTGTTTGCTTAAGCTGAAATCCGTATTTCATGGCTTTCAATTCAGCACAAATCAAGGTACCAGCTCGTTAGAGGTGATAATGTACGTTAATGACTTTCTGAGCACACACACAATTACCTGTGTGAACATGACCGTGATTTGAGCATTCTGGTAATCTAGAACAGAGGTGTGGTAAATTGACCTGAGCTAAGAGTTCAACCAAGTTGTCCTTTAATTAATCCATAATCAGCAGCCTCAAAGGAGCGAACTGAATAATTTTTGGCTTCAGCCAATCTCTGAAGTCCGTGAATAGACTGTACTCATGTTGCTGGTACTGCTGAAACTTCACTGTCCAGCCTTTTCATAGTCAGCAGAGGCAGCGCTTGACCTCGCAGGAAATGCTGTGGATAGTCCACGGATGTAGACTTCCCGCTCGGACCCAGTCACTCTTTGTGCTTCGTGTCCTTTTAAAGACTGTGAAGGAAGGAAGCATGGCGCTTGAACAGATCTGTCTTATCTCTTCTATCTAAAGCAATCTCTTGTGGACACGGAAGCAAGGCGTTGTCAGAATATGTCTCTTGCTTACTGCTGTGAATATTATATGTATTTTATTTATAGTATAATTATCTTTCTCTATGAGAATGTTCACTATTTGACAAAAAAAAAGATCAGTTAGAGGAAAAAATTCCTGCCATGTTGCGAAAAATTGCCTGATCTGACTGAGCTGTCATTTAGCTTTAAAGCAAATCCCATCCAAACAGCTTTTATTTGTTGCCCCGCATCAGTCAAATTCGTTGTCCTGACACTCATGTTGATGTGACACTGTTGCACTGACTTTGTTGCTATTGTAGTGACACTGTTGCCATGACAGCATTAGCCAGACTTTGTTGCTACGAGTGTATTGTAATGACGCCTGCAATGACAGATTTATACACTGATTTTGATTTCATGAAGTATTGCTAAGACCTGTTGTTCTTTCCATTTGACAGGAAGAACAGGAGGTTCCTCTGGTCCGCTGCTATTCTAAAGTGATGGAGCATGCGGTGGATGTCAGCACTCAGACTGACCCGGTGGTGGTCCTGTCCCTGGCCCAGGCTGCTGTGCTGGGCCTCATATCTCAGAACGAAATCTTCGGAGCCACAATTGCCCCAAACGGTTTCTACACGGGCGAGGGACGTGAAGGCCCTGCTCCCCCTGCAGAATCAATGGAGTATGAATACGCAGATCAGCTAATTGGAGCCAATGGAGACTATCTGTCCGAGCCTCACGGGGAGAGCAGGAGGCCAGAAGGGCTCTACGGGGCAGAGCGCAGGCGACCGGGGCCCCGCGGGAGGACCAAGAGGCCCTTGAGTGAAGGAGAACTGGAGCAGTCCACGGAGAGATCTCTGGACACATCGAATCAGGTGAAGGGAGAGAGGCCTGAGTTCTCTAGCCCCTGTTATCTCTCGAATCCCCAGCAAACTAACAACGAGCCTGAAGTGTTGGACCTAGCACCTCAAAGAGTGCCAATGAAAGAAGAGCAGTGTAACAAAGGCTACCCTGAGTCCTCGCGGGAGCCAGCCATCCCACAGGTAGACACTGAGACTCAGTCTCAAGGCACTGTGGGGCATGGAAAGGCATTGGTGGAATCCCACAAGGAAGGGCAGGGAAAGGAGGACGAACAACAAGAAGAAGAAGAAGAAGAGGAGGAGGAGGAGGAAGAAGTCGAGGAGAAGGCACTGAACCTGAAAACTACAGAGGAGGATGTGAGCCCGGCGATGAGGCGCTACTATGAGTCCAGCGTGACTGCGTACGAGGCTGCTGAGATGGGCCTGCCGGGGGATTACGGGGAGGGCGGCCAAGCCATTGCGTGGGCAGAGGGTGATAACTCCTTGGGTAGACGGATGCAAATCGACCGTCTAGATATCAACGTGCAAATCGACGAATCATACTGTGTGGATGTGGGCGAAGGCCTGAAACGCTGGAAGTGTCGCATGTGTGAAAAGTCCTACACTTCGAAGTACAACTTGGTTACACACATCCTCGGTCACAATGGCATCAAGCCGCATGAATGTATTCACTGTGGAAAGCTCTTCAAGCAGCCCAGCCACCTTCAGACACATCTGTTGACGCACCAGGGCACGCGGCCGCACAAGTGCACCGTCTGCAAGAAGGCCTTTACTCAGACCAGTCACCTTAAACGGCACATGTTGCAGCATAGCGACATCAAGCCATACAGCTGCCGCTTCTGCGGCCGAGGCTTTGCCTACCCCAGTGAGCTGCGTACCCATGAGACTAAACACGAGAGCGGCCACTGTCACGTCTGCACGCAGTGCGGCATGGAGTTCCCCACTCACGCACACCTCAAGCGCCACCAGGTCAGCCACCAGGGCCCGACCACTTTTCAGTGCACCGAATGCCATAAGTCCTTCGCCTACCGGAGCCAGCTCCAGAACCATCTGATGAAGCACCAGAACGTGCGGCCTTACGTCTGCTCGGAGTGCGGCATGGAGTTCGTGCAGATCCACCACCTGAAGCAGCACATGCTTACACACAAGGTACTGACACAGCCGGCCCTCAAACACAAGGTACTTAAACCTCATTCGTTTCTGTAATCTTCCCGCAACCGTCCTATTAGAAATGACTCCCCAGTGACTTTCAGATCCCACCTACATATTCCCATAAACTCATAGTGTCATCTTCAGCCGTGTCTCGGGTATTGCCACAACAAGTTTCTGTGTAAATGGAGCCGTCTCTGTCAGTCCCTTCCAGCCATGCAACCCTGCCATTAACTCGTCCCGTTTCTCTGTCCCTTTGCACTAGTATGGGGCTGTTTTGTTTTGAGTGTGCTTTGTGCAGTGAAGTGTGTCTCACATGCTGATACTTCCTCCTTTCATTTCTCACTCTCCATGAGTATGATTCATCTCGTCATGACTGCAGTGTCAGTAAACAGAATGTCACAGGTCAGCAGGGTTATAAACAAAATCACACCGAGAGTTAGTCCTTTTTTTCAGCTAATACTAGTTTGGAATCCATTTTTAGACATATTGCCATTAGAGATAATGACTGAATCAAAACACTGTGATTTCAGTAAGTTGGGTACACTACATGGCCAAAAGAAAATGGACACCTGAATACTGCACCTGTATGTACTTTATAGTTGCTTGGGGAGTTTCCACTAGATGTTGGAACACGAATAAAGGAATTTGATACTATTTACACATGAGCATATTGAGATCAGGTGCTGATGTTGGGTGATGTGGCCCGGTCAAAGTTGACGTTCCAGTTCATGCCAACAGAGTTCTTCAGCATCACAAGAAACCACAATTTGTGCTCAAGGACATTGGGACCCTCCCTAAACTTTTACCACACAGTTCTCTAGAATAGGCTCTATGCACAGCTCCACTACTTCCTGAACTTCAGCCAGCTTCTTGTTTCCTGTCTGGCATTATTGGACACATTGATTAATTCAGGTGTGTTTGATTATTGTTGCCGTGACTACTGAGGTCAAGCACACCTGAATTAATCAAATTGTCCAATAATGATAGACAGGAAACAAGGAGCTGGCTGAAGTTCAGGAAGTAGTGCAGTTGTGCATAGAGCCTATTGTCTTAACTGAAATTAAAGGGATACTCCACTTTTTTTTGGAAATAGGCTCATTTTACCACTCCCCTAGAGTTAAACAGTTGGGTTTTACCGTTTTCAAATGTATTCAGCTGATTATTTGATATTTCGAAAAATATCAGTAACCAGACAGTTTCTGGTCTCATTGACTTCCATAGTATATATTTTTTTCCTACTATGGAAGTCAATGAGACCAGAAACTGTCTGGTTACTGATATTCTTCTAAATATCAGAAAATCATCTGAATGGATTTGAAAATGGTAAAACTCAACTGTTTAACTCTAGGGGAGTGGTAAAATGAGCCTATTTTCAAAAAAGTGGAGTATCCCTTTAAGGGGCCAAACACACTGATTATAAGGGGTATATGGCCTAGGTGCAGTCTAGTTCTTCATAGCACATTCTGAAATGGAAAGGATGTTTGCATATATGTTAGGACAGCAGTATTGCCTGGATACGCTGGAGGTGTTCAACAAATAGTCAAATTGTTAGGGCGAGAGAATGTTTAACCCTCTTCATTTGTTAATGTTCTAGCGTGGTGGAGCATCAGAGCTCACACTGCAGTGTATACAAGTCTATTTACCCTGCAGCATTGCGATAACAACAGTGAACAAAGTATGTGTGTGTGAGTTTCTTGCTCTGTATTATGAATTCTAGTGAGCAAGCAAGACAGGCACCCTGCTGATGAATTCAGCTGTGCTTATGACAACTAACCACTTTTTCACATTCAGCTGATGTCAGTGATGAAAAAAAAATCTCTCCCGCTCTCAAAAACGAATAAAAAATATATATATATACCGCATATTACAAAAGTTTCTTTTAAAGTGATGGTCACAATGGATTCATCTCTAAATATATTGCCGTTGTCTTTCTCCCTCAGGGTATGAAGGAATACAAATGTGACGTGTGCTCTCGTGAGTTCACACTTTCCGCCAACCTGAAGCGACACATGCTGATTCACACCAGTGTGCGCCCTTTCCAGTGCCACATCTGCTTCAAGACCTTTGTTCAGAAGCAGACGCTTAAAACGCACATGATTGTCCACTTGCCTGTGAAACCTTTTAAGTGCAAGGTGGGTATGAAGAACTCTTCCCTGCACAGTATAACCCAGCTAGAGTCTATATTTTTCTACTTGATATGGCTGTGAATCAAACATAGAACTCTAATATTTGCTTTTTTTTTTGTAGGTGTGCGGGAAGTCCTTCAACAGAATGTATAACCTGCTGGGTCACATGCACCTCCATGCAGGTAGCAAACCCTTCAAGTGTCCTTACTGCACCAGCAAGTTCAATTTGAAGGGCAACTTAAGTCGACACATGAAGGTGAAACATGGAATCCTGGACACCTCGAATGAAGGGCAAGGTAACATGCAAATTATACCTCAGATTATACTTATGACTGCCGTTCTCTAGAAACGACAGGACAGAAATAGCCTTGAGGTTTATAGATCTGCTTCGCCTTTCTGTGGGTTTATAGAGTGGAAGGTGAAATAAGTAAACGCGAATGCTAGTAAAAGTTTGCTACCTAGGGTAAATAAAAGTACCACGGCTTGTGATGTATATAGAGTGCCGAAGTTACGACGTCACTCTGTAGGCAAAAACGCGGAAGTGAGTTAGCATTTTAGCACTCCCGGTTCCCTCGCTCTAAAGTCTATGGGATTTTTGAATGCAGGGCTCTCAAGCGTCACGCATTGAGCGTGACAGTCACTCATTTCGGTCTTTTGTCACGCACTCCCGCCACACATTGTATTTCTCACGCAGAAAATTAATTATAATATATTTAATATGCCGCAGCGCGCAAATTCTCGCGGCCGCGCGCGTCTCCCCTGCTCTCGTCTCGAGCCTGTCACTTATCAGCCAATCAAAAAAAGGAAGGGGTACACAAAGACTAGCCAATCAGAAAATAGCACTATTGTATCTGGGTAAGATTTAACGCAACAACCAATAAAAAAGCTCTCTCTTGAAGAGATTCTCTTCCAAAAGTTTCGTTCACCCGCAGAGGAAAAGACTGGTGCTCAGAGGATCACTTTGAGCAGGGTAAGTCATGATCTCCTGTTTTAATGTTACAACAAATTTATAAATTGTTTGAAACAAACAATGACAACTTGACTGCTGTTAGAGAATCATATTTTATAATTATCCTGGCCATGGATGCATAATCATTGCATCTGTCTTTCAAAGATGTTAGGTAAAAAGCAAACAAGCATCCTCTCAGTCGCCCTGAGAGGAAAGCCCCATAAAATGGCTGCTTGAAGCGAATTGTTTTAAATTGGAGCCAACACCACAAATGATAAAGGAGTTTTCTCCCTCTCTCTCTCTCTCTCTCTCTCTCTCTCTCTCTGAAATTGAATAAATACTACATATTTGGTTGAATTGTCAGTGCCACGTGTCAAACACTTTCTGCAATTAATAACAACAAAAACACAAATAATAATATTATTAATGATGAAAAAAAAAAACATTCCAACCCCCCCCCCCCCCCCCCCAACCCCCGCCCCCCCCCCCGGCAGCGAATGTCACTCTTGCCTGTCATCAAAACTTGAGAGCCCTGTGAATGGGTTTTTGCTAAATCGCCTGAAATAAGGTCTGTGGTGAACAAAGCCTCTAAATATTTTCACGTTTTGATCTATGACATAGAACACACGGTTATAACCTGCTTGTGTGTTTTTTTTTTTTTTTAAATTGATAAATTTTGGATTATCTTGATAGACAAATAGTGTAAGGGTCACAACTCTTTGTTAAACACATATCTTATTTTTTGTGATTTTCCAAAATTCTATAGGGAAAATACATAGCTTTTCGATCAAGGGAACCCATGCGCCGCTAGCTTCCGAGTTGTCCTACAAAGTGACGTCATCACTTCGGGACTCTTTTAGACTGATTCAGAGATTTTTGTCTGCGATTTAATTTCATGAAATTATAAAGTATTGGTGAACTCGCATATGTCGTGACAAAAAGAAGTGTTGAAGCTTATATTTGTGCATTTTCTTCCTCAGATGCCCTGCCTGACGCCGAGGGTCAGGAAGATTACGAGGAGGAGAGCTTTGATTACAGCGAGAGGGAAAATCTAACCAGCAACAACGCACAAGATTTGGCAAAACTTGCCAAAATTAGCTACTACAACTACACCAAGGTTGCTGCTCGCTACAACGCGACTTAAGCAGCAGACTGAGACACTAAAATGTGGTTTAAGGAGGGGAAAAAGACAGCAATGGTCATTTCACTAGTACTCTTGGCTCTGATGGGAGCCAGTGAGGAAATAGCCATTGTGAAGTGGATGTGCACTGGAGCCCATTTTGGGTCTGCGAAACTAAAGCGATAGCCGATTGAAGCTTCCCTGATTGAAGCCCATTTTAACAATTAGGGACCATCCTGAAGAATAAAGGACTGTGTGAGTGTAGGTGCTGTTCTTTTTGAAACAAATGTTCCACTTTTTCCCATTACAGAATGCAGTTCTTAAGAAGTATATCATTTCTGAGCTACGTTCAACTGGGCAGTGAAACGATATGTTCAGATATAAGAAAGCACTTAATCTATACAGACAATCCACAGCTCCTTTAAACCGATAAACCAAGACTGCTGTTTTAGACCATTGATCTTGTTGGTGGTTTTACTGTCCAGCAAGTTAGATACCACTTAATAGGACTTAACCAAAGCTGACAAAGTGCAAATAGGTCTCATTTCATGTTAACTTCCCCAGGATTTATTTGAGGATACTGTGACTTTTTTTTGTTAAGATTCTTCTCCAGCATTTTTTTTTTTCAATGGGCACACGTTTGTAGCTCATAGTGGATTGATAGTTACTGGAAAGGTTTTTCAGTGCCTATTTTTTTTTCTTCTTTTTTTGGCATTTAATCACTGTATGGCCTTCTGGTTATTTTTCTGTTTTAACATTATTGCAAATAGTATTTATTGTTCAATGTTTCTTGGCATTCACAAGTGTAAATACATTGCCAATGTTGCAGATGGGCAGATTTTATTTCAAATTTAAAATATAGAAGCTAAGTCATGGCTTTAGTTAAATTGGAGGATAATTGCATTATTTACCCAAGTGCATTGTTTGGTCCATCATCCCTCAGTTACAAGAATCTTCTAAATTATATATATATATATTTTTTTCCATCTTTAGTTTGATGAATGTAATACTAAGATTTGTCCCTTTAAAGCATTCAACATTTCACAGAGCAATGAGTCAAAGAAAAACTTAAATTTAATATGAAATTTCAGTTTTGCAATCTGTGTCCTTGTACTACATACCAGCTAACTATGTGGGCTAAATTTGTTTTTATTTTTAAAATGTGATAATCTCCTAGCATCATTTTTTATTTGGTGTGGATAATACTGCCTTATTACAAACCTCATCCAATTTTGCTTCCATTTAATCTCTTTTGACATAAAACCTTGTAACATACTGCATCCTTTCGCAAAGTCACCAATACTGGTTGAATTTTGAAGAGGATGCCCTAAAAACACTGGACAAAAATATGAACTGCCCTCGTGTGTACAAGAGGGTGTCTCATCCATCATTCCGGCGCAGAGCTCCGGAGTGATAAACGACAGTCTGCCGACATGTGACAGGGCTCAAGACCCAGCAGAGAATGATTGGGGAAATTCACCATGTATTCTCCATCTAGCTAAGAAACTCAAAATGTTAATGTGAAAGATTTGGTGCATTTTTGTTGCTTTAAATCGTTGTGTCCTTGCATTTTGGCTGGTAAAGGGACAATTCACTTTGAAATTCATTTTTGATATGTTTTAGCTTACCTCAAGGGCATCCAAAATGCATGTGTCTTTGTTTCCACAGTATTTTCAATTTTAACATTTTTTGGTCAAACCGTTGATGTCTGTCAGTCATATAATGGAGGTCTATGGAGATCTCCTAAAAGAGCATGCACAGAGAAGTCAAAATGAAACATGATACACTGATGGCCTAATACACAAAACAAGCGGTTTGTGTGAGAAAACGAACAGTATTTATTGTTTTTTACCTCTTGTTAATAGTCGTCGAACTGATCTGAACCAGATGTTCAACTGAACCGAACTGTCTCCAAAGTTACGCCGGAAGTGATCTCGCGCGCGCATTGATCTACGTCACGCATTGTTTACACAGAGATTTCGACAGTTTTACCTTTCACCAAACATATTTATATATATCGAAGTCGTTTTCGCTTGTGATTTCCCGTATATCTAAATATGTTTAGTGAAAGGTAAAATGTATGTTTAGTGAAATCTCCGTGTAAACAATCCGTGACGTGGACGCGCGCGAGATCACTGGCGTAAAGTTGGAGACGGTTCAGTTCGACTTCGATCTGATCAGATCATTTCGACGGCTGTTAACGAGAGGTAAAACTATATGAATACTGTTCGTTTTCTCACACAAACCGGCTATCAGTGTACTTACATTTACGAGTCATTAAATCATGTTTAATTTTGACCTCTCTGTGTATGCTCTTTTAGGAGATCCCCATAGACCTGTATTATATGACTGACAGACAACACTGGTTCGACCAAAAAATGTCAAAATTGAAAATGCTGTGGAAACAAAGACACCTACATCTTGGATGCCCTTGAGGTAAGCTAAAAGATAAATGAATTGCAAAGTGAACTATCCCTAACTCCAAGCTAGGAAGGAGTTTGAGTTTTGTATAAGCTTTCAATTCTTTTGTTGCACACTGATGTGAATATGATGTTGATACATATCTGTTAAACGTTGTGCTCTGGACATTACTGTAAATTAATACATTTATTTACCTTTAAACGTGTGGAGTGTGATAAACGACACAAGAACGGGAATCCAGGTGATGGATTTATTAGAGGGTTTTTCATGTGGCTCTTGATCTTTCTCCTTTTCTTTTCTCCTGTGTTATTATACAGTATCTGACATACAGTACTTCATCTTAAAAAAATAGACCCCTGGGGGTGTAGGAAGAGATGGGATCACCCATCAGCAGGATTCACTAACAGAACAGCTAGGAACATCACTATGTTTTTATTACTCCTCCCTTCATACATTATGTGGTATTTATGACCTTTAAGTTAAAAATGAGGTACAAAAAGACACTCTCCACCGTGTCCGGGCCCCGTTGTCCTTCATTTGCCCAGTGCCTTGTCTAGGTTTGTCTTGATGGCATCCAAAAAGTCTGTGGTGTTGACGTAATGCTCGTTCAGCTTACAGCTGTGGCCGCACAGAGAGACAAATATTAGTAGACATTAGCTAGAGCACACATTATAATTGATGTCAGCAATTTTATCATTAGGGCTAGTCACTCACACTTTGATCATTTTTTATATGCTCTGACTTACTTGGCAAGACCGTGAATACAGCCAGCCAGATCCTTGGTCATCACGCCGCTCTCCACAGTCTCCACGCACACCCGTTCTAGAGTCTGAGAGAACCTGCACAGAAATAGAAAAATGATGAACACTTCCCCTTTCGATTAAACACTAGCAATAAGATTGGAAGATAAAACTCCCCTTACAACTACACTATCCTAATTGTACAGTACAGACGGCTGACAGTAACAAATGAGCTTACTTGATCAGGTCTGGGTTTCCATCGAGTTTGCCACGGTGCTCCAGTCCTCTGGTCCAAGCAAAGATGCTGGCAATGGGGTTAGTGCTAGTTGGCCTACCCTATGTAAAATAAAAAACCTCAATATTATGATATATTCTTGTAATTCTTGGCAGTAAAATCAATGTTCTACATTGGAAGCTATTCAAATGCAATTGCATGAAAATTGGTAGTTGTGAATATAATGAATATATGGGTGCAACCCAACTGCGGCATACATAGAGGCATACAAAAAGTATTTTATGTGTGCCTCCTAGATCATAAAACACCTACAATTAAAATAAACTACATTATAGTATTGTTGCATATATTTGATTAAATAGAAACGGTTGTAATTTTTCACAAGAATACGGTTTTCTATTTGAATGTGTAATTCATTCTTGTGATGCAAAGCTGAATTCACAGCATTATAAGTTTTTTGGACAATGTCACTTTCAAGATGTCGTTTTTTCCTCTCACCACAAGATGGCAGAATGCATCTAAATTCAGTTGTGTGGAATATCCAGGTTACTTTTAGTTGTTTATTTTCTATTACCCTTATTGGTTACACTTTATTTTGATTGTCCACTTTAGAAATTCTACTAACTAGAAGTAACTGTGCAACTACATGTCAACCAACTCTCATTAAAGTACAAGTAGACTGTTAGAAGACGTGTGTCTAGGGTTTGGTTTAGTAGAATAAGTTGATGTATTTGCAAAATTATTTATAGTTAGTAGATTGTCAGTTGGTGGAGCATCGAAATAAAGTATTATCAGATATTAAGCAGAGAGCCTACTAATACTCGAATAACTGGTAGTTGACATGAAGTTGCATTAAAATGTCTAAAGTGGACCATTGATATAAAGTGCATTTTATTCAACACAACACTGAATTTCCGGTATCAAACCTATATATAAATCGCCGAAATACACAAACCTTCTGGTGCTCACGGTAATGCCTGGTTACTGTGCCGTGGGCAGCCTCGGCCTCAATGGTCTTTCCATCAGGACACACCAGCACTGAGGTCATCAGCCCCAGAGAGCCGAAGCCTGTAGAAAAGATTTAACACTCTTTAATCAGGTCAAAATTATCTTTTCCAATATCCTCCATGAGCACTATGTGCCTTTAAAGGAGTAGTTCACTTTTAAAAAAACTTCAGCTGAAAGTTTACTCACCCCCATGTCATCCAAGATATCTATGTCTTTATTTTCTTCAGTCGAAAAGAAATTAAGGTTTTTGATGAAAACATTCCAGGATTTTCTCCATATAATGCACTTCAGTGGGAACCAAACGGTTCAAGGTCCAAAAGACACTTTCAGTACAAACTGTAAACTGTTCAAAGGGCTTTAAAAATCTTTTCCTGAGTCAACTCGCTCATTTCGTTCGTTGAATGAATCAAATGACTCGAAAAAAGATTTGTTCATTTTGATGAACGAGTTCGAACAGGAGAGTCACGAATGCGCATCACAGAATAGAGCAAGACGAGCATTTGAGCTTATAAACCTCAAACTTTGTTATTTTATTTTTAAATGAGCGATCATGATAAGACCCTTATTCATTGTCTGGAATCATTTAAAGCCCTTTGAACAGTGTGCAGTTTGCACTGAAACTGTCTTTTGGACATTGAACCGTTTGGTTCCCATTGAAGTCCATTATATGGAGAAAAATCCTGGAATGTTTTCATCAAAAACCTTAATTTCTTTTCGACTGAAGAAAGTATGACATGGACATCTTGGATGACATGGGGGTGAGTAAATTATCAGCAAAAGTTTTTCGAAAAGTGAACAACTCCTTTAAAAATTGGTTGCATAATTTTCCTCTTTTCTGCCATTATATAGACTGAACAAAAACGATCATGTAATTTCTAGAGTCGAGTCTAGAGAAAGACTAAGAGTAATTTCTGAAAGTCTCCAATTCCTTTAAAAAAGGATAATTGGATAATTAACACAATAGAAAAGACTGAAATGATTGAATTTTTTCTAGGTTTTTTACCCTGAGCAAGGATGTCAGACTGTACATCTCCATCATAGTTCTTGCAGGCCCACACAAAGGCTCCCGATGACTTCAGCACCTGAGCCACCATGTCATCGATGAGCCTGTGCTCATACCAGATCTTCAGCTTGTCAAACTCTGGCTTGTAGTTTCTGCACATAGAAAACAAAAAAAGACGCTCAAGATTTTCCATAGAAATTACTTTAGAAGAAAAGTATAGTTTCACATGTCACCACTGTGACAGCATCTCAAAGCGCTAATCTCATAATTACACAGCAACACGCAGTGGAAGAGTGTAAATAAAAAGCGTGGCAAAGACACTGATAAATCCTTCTCACTTCACAAAAATGTCCTCGAAAATGTCCTTGAATCTGCCGTCGTAAGCCTTCAGGATTGTGTTCTTAGTGCTCATGTAGAGAGGCCATTTCTTCTGGATGGCGTACTGGAAGCAGCTGTGAGCGAAGCCAGTGATAGACTGTTAGAAAGGGACGAAAGACAGAATGTCACAAGTGTTCCACTTTCACAATGGAGATTCAGCTAGGATTCAGAAACGCTCCAATTGGTGAAAAGTCAAAAAAAAAAATTCTATCACTTTAAAAGTGAAGTGGAAATGGTGTAAAAAAAATCAAGTTCAGCACCATCAATTGGTGGCCTAGAATGAACAGACACTTCATTCAATCTTTTTTGAGGGGAAAAAGAGCCCACCACCTGCAGGCAGACACCTCTTCTGTTGTAAACCCAAACAGACCATTCGCCCGACTATAAACTAAGACTTCAGGACACCAGGGTTCACTGCAGGAACATGGGCTTAAGGAGGTCATCTATAATCTACAGTAGACCTCATTCATTCCTCAGGAGGTGTAAGTGCAGAACATAACAGGATCTGAGTCAAAAGGCCATAATTATACAAACTCAGAATACCCGAGACAGCCTAAAAATGTCTCTAATTCAAGGTGTTATTTTTACACCTTCCAGATAGATGTTCAGAGTACAAGCTCATTAACAAAGATATTTTTCAAATCCATACATCCGTTTGCCAATGTTTTATTTCAGTGGAAATTATGAAGGTCCCTGCAGATATGCTGCTTTGAGCTCACATTTGGATTATTTGATAAAGTTTTACAATGTAATTTATTCATGTGATGATGTCATTATCAGCTACATTACTCCAGTCTTCAGTGTCACACGATCCTTCAGAAATCATTTTAATAGTCTGATTTGCTGCAGACATTTCTTATTATCAATGTTTACAACAGTTACACGTTTTAATATATTGTGGAATATATTAAATAAATCAGGAACCTTATGAATATAAAGCTCAAAAACAGTAGCATTTATTTGAAATAGAAATATTTGTATCATTATAAATGTCTTGACTGTCACTTGAGAGCAATTTAATGTGTCCTCACTTAATAGAAGTATTAATTTCCTAAAAAAAAAATAACAATCTTACTGACACCAAACTTTTCAATGGAAGTGTAGATACGTTTAAGTTATTTTATACCATTTAAAATTTCTAGGTTTACCATATCTATTACATTTGGGGGGGGGGGGTCGTTAGTGATACCTTGATGATATCTCACTCAGTGTTTAAAAATGCATATGCATATGCTCACTGACCTCATCAGTGTTGTACATGCCCATTCCACAGCCACCACCAGGGAAATCGAACACCTCCCACTCCTTGGATTTGCTTCCATCGGCTGGAGAGAAGACCATTTTGAATTTTCCGGGTTGGCTCACAACAAAGTCTGTTGCTTTGTACTGTAAAAGTAAACAGAGAACTGCAGGTCAGCAGGAATAAGAAAACATTGAAAAAATAAAAAAAAAAACATCCAGAATATCCAAAAAGCAGACCTGGTCACCGAAAGCGTGTCTGCCAATGGTGATGGGCTGTGTCCAGCCAGGAACAAGTCTGGGAATGTTCTTGCAGATGATTGGCTCACGGAAGACAGTGCCGCCCAGAATGTTTCTGATGGTTCCGTTGGGACTCTTCCACATTTTCTTCAGTTTGAACTCTGTCAAGTGTTAATGACAACAAACATTTACAATATGCACTTTTTGTGGAAATATTAAAATGGCATGCCTATTTTAGCAAAAGCAGTTGTAGAAATTCGATGACCATTTTGTATTTTTATTATGGTTATCTAGAAAGCAAGATAAAATCTGATGACACAAAAGTAATAAGATTCATAGATTTTCAAATTGATGCAAACTACAACTGTTAATTCAACATTGTTGAAATTATCAGCAAATTGAACAGCATGGATGATATATCGCCAAGTCATTATAACAAATAGTATAATCAAAAAGAGAAAGCATTTTTGAGATGTGCCGTACCTTCGACCCTAGCTTCGTCGGGTGTAATGGTGGCGCATTTCACAGCAACATGGTATTTCTGGGTAGCTAAAGCAGAGTCGATTGTGACTTGGTCATCAGTCTGGTCACGGTATGGAAGACCCAGGTCATAGTACTTCAGCTCCACATCCACATTGCTCAGAATGAGCTGGACACAATGGTTTCATGTTAAAGGTGTAAACAGTGTCATTCTCATAAAAACACAGATTCAATCATTTCAGTAAACCAAGTAATTTGGCAATGGGCTCTATGCACGGCAGTATTTCCGGTGAAGGTTTAAGGATGCTCGATAACTTCCGCCAATCGTAGAGTCCAATGCAATACCGAGAATATATATTGAATTTTATACTCCATGGTTATACTAAAGAAACGTTAGTGACAAAAACAGATAAAACAGACACCCCTCATTGTGTTCATGCTTATTTTTAAAATTATATTAAATAAACATAACAATATATAAAATTATATCTAAACGTATGTATGAAAGTTTCGTTTCAAAGACGGGAGGACAGTAAACTTTGAAGACTCCCCTATAATCCCGTTTTCCTTGGTTTTCCTCTGCTTTAATCTCCCCAACTGTAGAGCATCCATGCGTCAAATGCGGAACTTATGCGTGCATAAAGCCCATTACTACACATTTCTTTTTAGTATCAATTGGTAATGTAGTTTACTTTATCCGATCTTAATATTCAGTTTGACGTTGCAAACATTTCACACTTCACTTTTTAATTGTCACATGTGAACGTTAACATTCTAATTGAACCTAAACAGAGAAGTTACAATAATCTTTGGATTCATTGATTTGCTGGCTATAAATAATGAGCCCATTCTGATTCTCCACAAAATTAGCCGAATATTTTCCGCGTGTGAAACGTCAGCACCACCATCTGCCGTTTCTCTCATTGAGGCAGAAGGCCAGTCAGTCAGAATGACCTCGACGCTGGCCCTGCCCCCAGAGTGATGCGGCTGTAATCTCCCAGTCACTCTCCCAGTAAGCCTATCACACTGTCTGATCTGCATAACACACCAATCACTCCTCCACTCTCTCCTCCACTCTCTCCTAGTCTATTTAATTCCCCCAAGAGACGCCGTCACATTCCCCTTCCAATTTCCGTCTCCTTTTGTCTTTCTACTCTTGTCTAACCCAATTTTCATTCTGTCTGTGTCTGTCTAGGCTTCTCACTCTCCCGTTTCTCTCTTTCCTTTGCCCTCTACATCTTTCCCTCCTGCATTTTGTTTCTCTCTCGATGTGTGTGTCACAGATTTAAAAATAGACCAGACAGACACCGCTTCCCTCCTCCTCATGCTCTCAATCACACGCTTGCCGTTTAAGCACCTTTTCTTTGATGAACTCCCAGATGATCCTGGTCATCTCATCTCCATCCATCTCCACCACCGGCTGTGCCACCTTGATACGTTTATCGGCATCTGTCAAATAAAACAAAAACAATCTTTATGAGTCTTGTTCTTTCAGGACTGCATAAGGGATTGTTTCTTCTCATGAGACACCCGGAAATTAGAGTTTCCCCAAGGAGGAGGATAATAAAGACTTATTATATAGACTTATTAAAGACACATAAAGCTTCATTCACTTTGCCACCACATGTCTCCAGTCACTGTACTGGTTAGACGCTAGTAGGCTTTACAAGTTCTGGTTGCCCGAGAAACAGTTATGAACGTCATACTACTAAAAATGTCTTTTCGTTTTGACAGTGGACCAGCTTTTATACTGCCAAATAGGAGTATTCTGGAGGGAAAAGGCTTGTATATAAATAACACCCATGCATAATTCATCACCACAAATAAACAAAAACCAACACCTGCTCTATGGCACTGCAGCCATCCATCTACACAGAGCATGCAAATGCTGGGCTATCTGGGTCTAATACACACACTTAAATTCTCTTATATGTAAAAACAAGGATATGCATTGCACGCATCATAATTTTAACATTGTTCTTGTACAAGATCAAAGGCATAATATAAAACAGTGATATTACACTGCAATAAGACCACAATACACGGCTGCTCCCTAATCTAAACCAATTTTGCAATTTGAGGGTATTCTTCAGATAGAGACACCAATGTTCAAAAGTTATGTCAGTAAGATTATTTTAATCTGCAAGGTTTCATTAAATTGACAAAAAGTGACAGTAAAAGGGTGGTTGATTATGATTTCACTTTTCTAACGTTAGTTACTGTGTAATGTTGCTGTGTGAGCATAAACAACATCTGAAAAGTTACAACACTCAAAGTTTAAACTGAGCAAAGAGATATTTGCAGGGATTTAAGTGAAAAAAAAATTCTTATGACTGAATTTTTTTTTTGGCCAAGTCATATTCCTTTAACTTCATTTAAATAGTTGAGACCAATAGCATATTAAGTGGAGATGTTTTAAACCGCTTTAATATTGCCAATTTTAAAAGCTATTCTAATAGGGCTGTAACGATACGCGATATAAAACCAAAATCGCGACACTCATATCCACAAACCTGTGCCCACATACAGGTTTGGAAACAACCAAGGCAAAGTGGAGTGGGGTTTAGATAATATCAGCAATCAGCATAGACTCACATTATTTCATAACAAACCCATTGAAGTGTTTCATAATTATCATTGAAGAACAACAATAATGGCAATATAATAAGATGACAGGAGTGCCCCTTTGGCAATGGCAAGCTGTAATGCCAGATTACTCGATTAAACTGGCCAAGCTTTCTTGTTTAAAGATTACTGGGTCAATGTGCCAACTGGCTAATTGCCAATTAAGGTTAATAAACAGATAACAGACAAATTAGAATACTATTTAGACATGCTTTAAATAGTTTTACTTCTAAATTATTTTATTTGATTTTATTTATTTAATAAAAATGTTTTATTATAGTCTGTGTTGTCCACAGTCATTCCAAATTGATAAGGATTTTTGCTGTTATTGTACAACCCCACTTTGCCAAGGGTGTAACTTTGAGGCGAGGAAGTTATAAACCAAACATTTACTGTAAAATTACCAAAGCCCCTTTCACACATCCTTGCACGTTGATCCTGGGAAATTGCCAGAACGCCTTCTGTGTGAACGCAAACACAACCACGATTGATGGCGGGATGGGGATCACTGGCAATGTGAATGAACCAAAATCAAACGAACCCAGGTCAAATCCCAGGTCACTTAATCCGTGTATTTTCCGGAATCTCTGTGTGAAAGGGGCTCAAGTGTTGTCCTATAAAACCATTCACTTCCACATGCTGACAATTTTGCAGTAACTTCATGAACATAATATTGAACTCATGAAATTGTGTTCCAAACACCTTTTCAAGGCCACTGCTTCCTACTAAAGCGAGCATGTAGAGGTATTTCTCTCTCTCTCTATCTCCCTGAGGAAGGAGGGGGAGCCATGGAGGGAATCAAGTGACTTTGTTCCACCTGCCAAGTTCCTGCTCCTGCTACAGAACCACTCCATTTAGAGTCGGCAAAGCAGTCAAAATCAGTAAAGGACTTCATAAAAGATAAAATGCCATCAATAAAGCTTGGCATGATGACTTTTATAAGCACTGTGGTTAACATATTTACTACACTCCACTGATGTAACACTATAAACTACATCTTCAATATATTCCAGCAGCCATCAAATCAAGGTTCAGAGTCAGTGAATATTTCAATTGCAGAATTACATAAAGTCACACTTTTTAAAATATTTTAATCCAACAACTCCAGTCTAATGTAAAGGATGAATAGGGATCATTTCTTCGGTCAGAGTCAGACAATTTCATGTCTGCAAATTCAAGATATCTCACGTCAAAACGACATCACCAAGCTAAAGAAGGGAAAGAAAAAAATCTTTCAGAGAATAACGGCCGCACAGCACAGCTGTGTCAACCAAAACTGCATTATGGGTAAGGCCTTTAGCTTGCAACCTGCCTGTGTTTGTGATCAGAAATTACATAAACTGGGAATCCTAGGGAAAAGAATCCTCTCACTAGCCACGAGCGCATGCTAAAGCGGGAGGAGGAGTATATGGGCAGGATTATATAAGCATGCTTCAATACTCTGTTCCTAACAACAGTGCAGCCATCTGCGCAAAGCATGAATCCTCCCGTTAATGATACATTTATGCTGAGCCGAGGTTTGAGCTAATGTTCCATGATGGATTGCAGACAAACTCATCTTTCCATCCTTAAAGAAACAGACTGTCAAGCAAGGACTTGTGGTCTACAAACAAATGCCCTTTCAAAAGAATTTGGCTTTTAAGAATGAAGCTACTTTAAGAATTAGGTTTTTTTTCTCTTTTTTATATTGTACATGATCAAACAATATACAGTAAGCATGATTTGGCACACTGCCACTTTCCCCCTACACTATTGCACAATACTCGGCCATTTCCAGGTGGTGTCCAATTTTAAACAATTTTAAATAGGTTCCACACAACTATTTCCTTCTAAACTCTAATTTGAGTGCAACAATGCACTAAAGTACACTATGCAACTTGTTTTGTCCAAAATTAATACAACTCAATACATGAAGTCTTCCAAAAATCATTTTGTCTTACCCTGATTCACTATGGTAAACCTATTATAAGTGTGTTTTTTAACTGATGAAATGTTTTTTTTTTAGGGATATTGCGTACATGTGTCACTCGGCCATGCGGGTCTCGTCATAGTCGTAAATAAATAAAAGCATGTCTGGTGTGGAAGTGCAATAGGTTATCACAACGAGCGAGGTGCCGTAATCCTCAGTAACATTTGGCATGACTTTTTGAATCTTATTTATCCTTTGCATTGCTATATTTAAATATATCAGCTATTTTTTTTACCTTAAAATTTGCAAGGTATATCACATTTCCATGTAAACTATCAAATGTCATAGCAACATTAAATATATAGTTTACCCCAAAATTTTCAATGAACAAACTCGAGTCATTCCAAATTCAGTGACAATAAAATGAAAAAAAAAATTGTGTAAACTATTCCTTTAAAACTTCTATGAAAGGAAAAGGCCATGTCAACCCACATGCATCTAAGCTTCCACACAAAGCATGTGGTCAGAATATCAAATAGCAAGCAATCATTCTCACATGGCCGTTTGATTTTTAGGCATCAAATGACTTTTGCAAACAGTGTACACTTGTGCACCACACTTCAAGGTCAATATACTCTACTGACAATATTCAAAAGCAGCTCAAAAGTGACCCAGAAAGAAACATTCTGCACCAGGAGACACTAAAAATAAATTAGTGAAAAAACGAACCAATTGGGTTGGCAACAGCAGCTCAGATATATTATACAAATTATATATATACTCTGGAAATTATGAACTACATTTATATTTAAGTTTAGAAAGATATTTTTAAATGAATATTGTGGCCTTGTCATCTCTAATTACAACCCATAAAACCTCTTGGCGTATGTCATATCCAACCTTGTGACTTTAATGAGAGAGAACATACAGTTTGCTTGGCATTGTGCCTGAACTTATGTCATTGAAGTCAGTCTGAAATGCAAGACGACTTCTTGATACAAGAACGCTATGCATTGGATAAACTGTGGCCGACACTTCACCTACCGGTTATGTTAAAAGCTCACAGAAAGACCCATAATAATCCAAATCTGTTTTGGGGAACGAGACACAACCAATCAGTGCAAAAGCATCTTCTAATAAACTTGGCAATGCAAACGTTTTAATGTGGCACACCTCAAGTGCAAAGGGATGGTTTTATCATTTAATGATAAAACCATCCTTGGTTTTATCATTTAATGGCACACATTTAATCATTGGGATGTGACATACGAGTACTACTGCTAATTCGGACTAACCCATTCAGAGTAAAGTGTAAAGGTGACCTGGAGGACATGTGTACAACAAGTAAACCTCCAACATTTGAACAATCCTCCATGACAGCTGATTACCAAACACAGAGGTGTCAGTGGCAGGACATTACACCAAATCGGGGTTCTGCCCTTCAGTTGTCCCATGTTTTTAACTTATAAGAAACAACCAGAGATGCATGTTTCACAAGATAACTCGCGATCTATCCTTATGTCCAAACGTCAGTTCAGTTGCTGTGAACAGGACATTTAACAGTTAAGTTAAATCAATGCAGCCTCCATTTCAAATAGGGTGTGTAAAACTAAGGAGAACATAATCGTGTAATAGTTAAATATACCGTTTATTTCCTAAGATAAATGTACATGTCGGTCATTAACAACTTCACTTTGTGGTCAGCAGTCAATAACAACATACGACGTAACGTTACTGACCACCAGGCCGACTGACCTTGAAATGATTCATACTGCATCACATGTAAAACTCTATAAACACTCGTATAACTGCTAACCGGATGAAGTTATTCGATTAAATGCTTAGATTATTTACATCAGTATTTTAGGCGCGAATGGTTTCATAAGTCATCCCGCTGCCTGTGTGCAGTGCAAACCTTATGGACGATTTTTTTTCTTACAACGGTGTAATTAAAACTGGATTAGAATGTCAGAAACGGCGTCTTAACCTCAATGGATTAATAGAAACTAAACTACGTATTATGTTCATTTTCTTTAAAAGGCATCCAACAAGCTAACAAAGGAGCGCGAGCACGGCGCGCGACTCCGCTGGACGTACAACGTCACCGCCGAAATAACGTTCCGCTTGAAGCCGCGATGAGAATCTGCAAACCGGCAGATTGAAAGAAATACGACTTTCCGAAACCGGCGTCTTCCGATACAAACATGAGGTGTGTGGCAGGGGTGTAAGGATATTTAAATTTAAAAGCCCATCGTGTCAGATAAGCATTAACCGGTGTTAAAGCGCCGGTTAAATGCGGCTTTACTGGCAGAGTTAACGTTACATACAATTTTGAAAGTGGAAAACTCACAGTTCCTCTGTTGCAAACTCTGGCAAGAAGCTGGAGCAAGAACGGCGGGGTTTTTTGATAGAGTGGCGGCGGACCTAGTGAGAGAGCTGAGGACCTTCAGGTAACCTGCCATGTTTTTTTGTTCCTAGCCGAAAACACTAGAGGTTGCTGCCCGACTTAACTCCGGTCGAAGGAAGGGTCGAATGAATTGGAACAAACAGGAATAAATGCAGCTCTTCTCCGCCTCCGTGTCAGGGCTTACGTCACAATTACACGAAAAATCATCGAAGGGGTGAATGGCCAATCATATTTGAATACGCAACGCATCGATGTTCCACCTGGTGACTTTTGATAACGCACAGTTTGCACGTTGCCTTTCGTTTTCAGTTAACCCTTCACAGGCGTCTGGCGTTATTTCCGATAGTGCACTCTTGTGGAATGTGCTCATTTGCATTGATCTTTATTTATAAATATAAATATACTTTCGGTTTTATAAGGATTTTCAGAGAATCTCCAAACACATTTGCGTTGTTTTTTATCATGTTGGCATAAGTAACAGACTGTCTTACGACACAGAACTGGCAGATAACCTTTTCACATTCCGTTGTCTGGTTGCTGAGCAGCTCCGCTAATTTTAGCTGGGTTGTGTTACTTACCCATACTGGGTGAAAGAATGGGAGGTGCGCAGTCTGATTGTGCGCATGCGTAGTAGAGCTCCTGCAGGTCATTTCAAGGTGCTAAAAAGTTAGTGTCTGAGTAGTTGACGGCTGAGGTAAATGGATATTTAATGTTCTGCCTCATAAAATTGGCTACTTTAGGTTTTGTTAATTTTTTGTTTATAGTTTTGCAGTTAATTTGGCATATTATATTATACATTTTTTTAGGTTTCCTCACCTATGAGTTCAAATGTACCAGCTTTGACAATCTAGTCCAGTTCAAATTAAATAAATTAAATTAAATTAAATTCCTCAAATGCTTCACGTGATTTTGATAAGGAAAGTGATTGAGTAATGTCACTAGCCTTTCCTGTTTATGTCTGTATTGTAAACTAAAAAAAAGAGAAAAAAGTTGCCTTCCATTTTTCTTCTTCTTCATTTTTCAGGTGTGTTGAGACAAGGAATTACTTAAAAACAAGCAAAAAGTTTGCTGGCAAGCACACTGAATCCAGTACAGACTGAGGAAGTGCATGTGAAGTAAAAACAGGTATCTTCACAGCTGTATGTCTGTATTGTTGTCATGTAAGTCTAGGCTGTCTGAAATTCAACATACAAATATTGTCCCTCTGAACTACATGTCAATATGACCTCTGTTATCATTCAGAGGTCTGAAACATGTAGTTCACAGTCAACATGTTTACCCTACAGTGTTTGTCCGCTTACAGTAGTCAAATCTGCATAGGTCAAAGACAAACAATCATTCACAGCTGGATCTGGTTCACAACAACTGAATTACTGCTGTGTACTTAATGTACAACAGAGCAGTGTCAGTGTGGTAATGATGAGGACATTCTGTCATGTTGTTACAATGACCGTGAGTTTAGGGTAGAAATAACGGAATGTACTAATATAAACTTTAACAATAAAAAAATGATAGTAATAATAATACACTTCATTTGTATTGATTGTTTTGTATGTACATCCATTTTTATTTATCCTTTTGCACTTAAATTTACAATGAAATCAAGCCTAGTCTTATCCATTTATTGCCTTTAAGAAAATAAAAAAATAATAATTATTATTATAATTATTAATACAATGATAATTATTATTAGGGTTGGGTATATTTTAAATTTTAACGATTTAATGTTTGAATTATTTATTTTTATATGAATATTGAATTATTTATTTTTTATGAATTATTGCATTTTTATAGTGCCACCTGGTGGAGGCAAAGACTATAATTTTAGTAAATAATTAGTACAATATAATATTTAAATGAGTTTTTCATCTAGTTCAGAGAGGATTAAAAATTTAGTAGTTAGTTAGTAAGAACTAATGCAAAATGTGTGTCACATTTAGATCATAATAATATCATATTCCATTTTATTCATTCTATTTGTATTCCACTCATCTAGAGATGCTATACTCTATGTCCACCAGAGGTCAGTAATAAATTATTATTGCACTTTAGTGAAGGCTGAGACAGTTTTCCGGTTGAGTTTCTAAAATTATTATTACCTACACCTACAGTGATTATTTTTAGTTCACTTGAAGTAAGTATGTTGTTACACAAAATGTTTATACTTTCAACATTGCAAGCTATCTGTAACCAATTGTTTGTATTGAGTGAAGTCATTTATCGTCACAGTTTGGATTTATAATTAAATAACAGTTTTTAAGTTATTTTACAATGACCTAAGGCAAGGAGGCAGCTTAGTCAACAAGTATCATTAGTTATACGGTAAATATGGTAAACCTAATAGGATATCCAGGGACTTTCACACACAACAGTCAAAGTAAACCTAGTTCACAGAGAATTTTACGCGAGTTACAGTTCAGTCGGTCAACACGCCTTAACCATGCTGGTTCAAGCTGACAGACAACAGATATCTATTAGGCTATTTTTCAATATAACACCTATTCTGTCTTTTACTATTACATCCTGGTATTATCTGTTCACAATTGAATAAATACGTCTAGCCTAAACTAAACCTTAGGAAGAGGATCCTCTATAATCCCTTAATGTACTTTATTAAGAGTCCTGACGAGTTTACAATCTACAGTGGATTAGATCTGGAAAAAGAAACCGGTCTATAGGTCAGGGCCTCACCTGAGATGTCTGTGTTGTTACTCCTTTGAGATTTACAATCAATTTAACCCACATATTTCTACTTTTTGTTGACCGCAGTGACTACTAATCTCAACACCGTCAGAAAACTATGGGAATCTGAATGCTGCAATGATGGGTCTGTCCGTATCATAACAGGTGCTCTTACAGTCATTTGAGGTTTCAGACTGAGATTAGAATAACTAGAACGTTTGTACAGATTGATACAGACATTTATTCAAAATATACAAGATACTACATACAAAAATACTATGCATCAAACAATGTAAACATGAGCGCAACCAATATGCCTCACAGTTTTAATATAAGACAGTTGTGATAAAACCTTTTCACATGTTCTCATTTGGGATATATTTGTAATTCAAATTTTACTCTTATTTGTTCAGTTTTTTACAACTGAATTGCTTGAGGGCCAGCAGTTATGAATTGTAAATTATAATTATTATTGACCCATGTGTATTTTTGATGTCGTACACATTTCATAATCGCAGACCGAAAGCCTGAATGCATCTGTTAATGATTGCTTGTGTTTTATGTCTTAAACCAGGGGCAATTAGTGAGGAGTTAGCCAGCTAACTCTAGTACTACCGAACATATATTATTTGCCAGCCTTATGCAGGCTAATAAGTGGCTATTAAACGTTATAGCAGCAATGAATCTGAAGCACTTTGCATTTGCACAAAAAGTAACATGGGCACATTAGTTCACTTCTACCACGTAACATTGGCTGACAAATGGATAAACCTACGTTTACATTTGTCTGTACAATAGTCATTGGTTTATCACAAGGTATGTTCTGCTACAGACCTAACCTAAATCTATTATGAAACGCTGTGATCAATGTATTACCTAGAGATTTCTGTCAATTGTTGTCATGTGATT
This sequence comes from Cyprinella venusta, assembly GCA_038021265.1. NCBI lineage: Eukaryota > Metazoa > Chordata > Actinopteri > Cypriniformes > Leuciscidae > Cyprinella > Cyprinella venusta. The sequence continues at coordinate 6,234,452 of CM075871.1, forward strand.
TCTTACTGTGGTTCTAATATTGTAATTAAAATTCTGCTCAATATTAAAAGAAATCTGTGATGCAGAACACATTTTACTCTCGTTCAAAGGCACTATACACTAATTAGCTACTAACATTCAATCTTTTGAACTCATCATGGAGTGACCTGACACTATATATAAAGACTGCCAACCTAATATGGTTAACTAAAGGCTCTATGACTATATAAATCATCTTTGCGTTAAGAAGTCATAATTACATTTGCAATGTTGCCTGTATTATTGCAATCGATATAAGATGTGATCAATTACAAGAGATGGATTTCTTTATAATTATCTCATTATTTCTTGTATTTCTTACAGAATCTAGATCAGGTATGTATGTAATGATACATCTGCACACAGGCATTATTAACTTCCAACATTGTAAAGTTAATATTTTATATGTCTAGTGATCAGAGAATATTTATCTTGCATCTCCTCTCTCTTGCTACAATTCTCAACTGGCTTTGCTTTTCTTGCAGGACTTCCAGGCTTTTAATAAGGAGCCAATGGAATGCTCTCTTTTAATGGGTATGATCTGGTGACCTCTCTGCTCCATTTTGACTGTCTGGTTTTGCATTCACTCTCCTGTCTGCTTTAATGAATCTCATGGAGAGATGTCTAGACTTTGAAGATATACAGATATTTCTGTCTCTGTTTTTGTTTGCAGCTGAGGATCTGCGCTTAGAACTAGCTGTAGTCAAGCTGTCAAATTCAATCTTCCTTCGCAAGAGAATAATAACACGCTCTCTCACCTCTTTAAGAGGGCAAACACAACCTTTGTTGCAGAATGGAAAATTGCACACTGCTTTGTTGTATTTTTGTATTAAATCCCATTTCCATCAACATATATTTTGAAAAATAGTTTTCTGGGTGGTAAAAAGTGACAGTACAAGTTTACGCTATAGTGTTACATCATATATTAAATCTAAACTAACCTTTGACAGCTAGGTTGTATCTTTAAATATTTTCACCTTTTATAGACAATAAGCTATGAAAGGAGAACTCCGGCGCAAAATGAACCTTTGGTGTAATAAAACATCAGTACCTAGTCAACCGTTCTCTGAGTTTTATCTCTAAAAACAGTTTAGCGTATACTGCTAGTACTGGGGGCATTTACTAAGTAAAAAGAAACCACTAGTTTATACCACTAACAATGCTCAAAATAGACCCACACTAACAGTTACATAATGAGGGTCACTACACGCAAAATGAAGCATTGAGAACTTTGTAAGTGTACAGACCGTTTAATAAGAAGATCTTTATAAAGACAGTTCACTTTGTGTATAGAGACAGGAGCCATCTTAGAAAATAGTCTTGATAAGTCGATCCCAGAATGCCATTCATACAGTTCAGAAGTTCGCTGAACATACAGTTCAGCTCATTCAGCACGACGTACGTGGTTTTACTTGTCGAGGCGCCGTCTTTATACACGAAGTGCACTGTCTTTATAAAGTATCTTCTTATTAAACGGTCTATACACTTACAAAGTTCTCAATGCTTCGTTTTGCATGTAGGGACCCTCATTATGTTACTGTGTTAGTGTGGGTCTATTTTGAGCCTTGTTAGTGGTATAAACTAGCGATTTCTTTTTACTTAGTAAATGCCCCCAGTACTAGCGTTATACGCTAAACAGTTTTTAGAGATTAAAACTCTTCATATTCGATTATCATGAAAACAAATCTCAGAGATTGACTAGGTACTGATGTTTTATTAGACCAAACGTTCATTTTTCAGTTCTCCTTTACCTGCGATATCTGATTTTTTTCCTCTGGTAGGCATTAGATAAATATATTAGTTTTCAGTTGCTTTTTCAAAAATGTTTGTTTTGCTAATTGAAACTAACAAGTAGGTTAACCTCTTGATACAACATCCCTTTGCCCTAGTTGGCTACATTCAGTGCTAACTACTTTTAAATTCTATTACAGGTACCACCTGTTTTCCACCTGCCAACCAAAAACCTCAGACGTATATGAATGATGTTAAAGTTGCTACATCTACATAGACTGAGTTTCAAGATTGATGGTTGAGCTCTTCAAAGTTTGAAAGCTGCTTCATCTGTTCCACTTGCATAGAGTGCCTTCTCACAAGCTTCTTTTTCGTCCTGAGGTTTCCTCTCTTTGGTGAGTTGGGTGCTACGGGAGCTATTGGTCTGAAACCTGCTGCGAGTGGGGATGAGGGCTTGCTGCTTGCTCCAATATCTGGAATCGGAGGGTTGGGATTGATGTTTAGTGGGGGCAGGTGACCTGGGCGTGTGTGGGATATATAGTCCAGCAATAGCGTTCCAGAGCCACGCCGCTCCAGTAGGCCAGGTGCTCTGCATCTAGTTGTGCTAGGGGAAGAGGTACTGTGATTGCTGTCCAAGGACTCTCGCGAGCCTGTAAGCATAGCAAGAGGGGATGTATTGAGCTTCCTTCTCTCCAGGGGTGCCTTGGGAGAGTCTAGCATGCTGGAATCTGAGTACAGCTGGGAGTCTGAGTCGTAGTGTTCATTACCTAGTCGCCTCCGGTGCAGTGTGTCTCTGAGGCTAGCTGGCCCCAAGTTTGCTCCAGAGCCCTCCTGCTCTGTGGGGACAGTGCTACGCCGTGCCAGGGGTTGGTGCTGTGCCAGCGATCTCTCGTAGGAGGCCTTGGAAGATGTCGAAAAGGATGAAGTTGGGGAGATTTTTGTGTTCTGATCCCCTACCATCGGAAACAAGATATCCTTTCCGTCCACGCTGTTGTGCCGGGACAAAGTGCCTCTTTTAGACAGGCTCAGACCGTTGACACCTGTAACAACATCTTCATCTGAGTTGGCTCTCTTGCTCGCTTCATTTGCTGCCGCCAACACGGAGGGGGCGATCAGACCCCAGGGCTCTGACTGTAGTCGCTTCAGCTGGGGTAGACGAGCCCGCTTGGGGTTCACCTGCTTCTTATTTGGGGAAGTAAGTCCATTGGGAAGTTTAGCTGCTGTGTTTGAGGTTGACTTAAACTTTGTTTGGAAATTGAATACAGTGTCTTTCTCCTCCTCTTTACTGGGAGATGGCAATGTGTGAAGATCTATCTCTGACGGTGAGGCACATGGTGCAGGAGACGTCCTCTCGTCCAACTCAGGAGATGGAGGAACATTCAGGTACTGCTTGGTAGTTTTGGTTCCCGACGGCGATTTGTCGGTGGTGATGATGATGACCTCCTTGCCTTTGGCTCTGCAGGCGTCGAGGAGAACTTTTAAGGTTTCTTTATCATCTGCGTTCACAGAATAGACTAAAGCAGAGGATCCATGACGGTCCTCCAGGCTCGGATCAGCCCCGTTAGTCAGCAGAAGTGAGACCACCTCTTGTCCCGCCCTGTGGCTGCATGCATGCATGAGGGCTGTCCTTCCAGCTTTGTCTTGAATATTCGGGTCAGCTTTGTTGTCCAGAAGGTACTTGACAAGCTTAGCCTTGCTGACACTCTGCTGGTCAGAGTGTTTGGACATGCAGGCCACCATGAGTGGTGTCTCTCCCCGATCGTTGCTTTCATTGATGTAGGCTCCACCTTCCAGGAGAAGCCTTGTAAGGCGTAAACGGCGAAGCCATACTGCTTTCAGCAGAGAGTTCCCATCCGTCCTGATCTCCATCACGTCAGCCATCTCTCAGACTGGACCCAAATCAGCCTCAGTCCTGCAAGGCAAGAGCAGACTGCTGATACAGTCAACAAGCAGATCCCACAGACATTTCCATGTAACAAACCCTTTACATTTAAGAAATAAGCAAAGGTTTTGTTGATGTGTTTAACCCTGCACGAAACCACTTGCCTGTTTGTTTTGAAGAGCCACCAGGTGGCAGCCTGAATGCGCAGGGATGAGTGATTGGAAGAGACGCTGAACTGACATGTGGATCAGGTGCGAATGTAACTTTGAATTTGCGTGAATATTCTGAAATGTGTGTGTTTGTGTTGTGTATCAAAATGTATTTCCTCATATCAATCCCTAAATCATATCGATGGTGATTGTTCTCTCAATGTATATCTGAATGCACTAATGGATTAAAAAAATACGGATAAAAAATAATGGATAGAAAATCGATTCAGTGACGTTATGAAATAAATGAATTGCGCGTTTTTTTCTAATTTTCCTCTATATTTGGTGTGTATGTTTTAGATTTATTTGAAAGAGCGTTTTTAGCAGTTGCTTTGACATGAATAGTCGTCCTGAATTGTTTTGTTCCAGTTGCACACAATATTAGATCAGTTAGCTTACTTGAAATAATTTGATAACCGTTTAAAATAAAATAGAGTTATTGGTGTTAAATGGAGTTAAATGGAGCTTAATTAGGGTTAGCTGATTGCTTGTGAGTTTTAAACGCGTAATGACGGAATGAAAGGGCTGATCATGCGTTTTTGGTTAAGTGTGAATTAATGAAACATATTTCGTGTGTTATAGAATTTTATTCAGATATTTGCGTTTTCATGTGGGCTAATCACTGCGATAGCTTGCCACTGTCCATGGTCCTGAGAGCATGTGAAAAATATTAAACATTGATGCGCGCTTGGAAGATAAAACCGGGTCTCGTAATTGTATAAGAAGTTATAATTCTAGATCCAGTTGCATCTACATCTGTATAAATCGCAACTTTGGTCTGTCTACTTGCATTGTCTATGATCTCAAATGTGTTTGTGTGCATGCATGTGATTAAGAGTTCCCTGAAATTTAATTTCGTTGATCATAGTAGCATTCATAAATGATCATAATCATTAAATATAGTCAAAATAGTCAACACGTTTAACGCGTTTGTCAGGTAGTTAGACACCCAATTAGATTAAGTTATTAAATTTCCTTACCTGGTTGACGCACAGGTTTGCCATTGTAGAATAAGTCCAGGTTAATGGTCTCCAATATTCTAGAAGCTATGGAGAGGCATAGTTTCTCACCACAGCTCGTGTAGTTATTTAGTTCAGACTCCACAGAACTGTCCTATTTTAGGTTCAGTTCTATCGTGCAGGCACAACGACGCTCCAGCCCCACCGCTTTTGTTACTGAGACGCAAGAGACCAGTCCAATCGCTACATTCCTGTTTGCGCACCCAAGGACCACACTAAGACGTTGAGGTTATAAATAACTTCCCCCCTTTCACTTCTTGAATTAAACGTGAATCTGATTGACGTCAGAATCTACCAAAATAAATCGGTTCTGGTGTGAACCTGTGTTGTCATCATGATGAACACAAACAAATAAAAACATGGGGGAAAAAATCTTTGATTTTGGTACGTCGAGATTATGATAGAATGGGGCAGAGTTATATTTAAAATGTAATTATATTTTGTGCATAAATTGCACCAGATTACATACTGGATTTGGTGTTTTGATATATTATAATATTACTATAGGCTACTCAAATTTAGATTTTTATTATAGGCTGTTGTTTATAATAATTAGCACAAAAAACATTTAAATAATTTAACTTTAAATTAAATAACAGACTGCCTTGTGTCATGAACAAGAGAAAATAATTATTTGATGTTATATACTCAGCCTTTCAATATAGCACTGATATACGCTGATAATAATGCACTTGTTGATTGGAATAGTTCGAATGCCCATTCTATCTATCTATCTATCTATCTATCTATCTATCTATCTATCTATCTATCTATCTATCTATCTATCTATCTATCTATCTATCTATCTATCTATCTATCTATCTATCTATCTATCTATCTATCTATCACTGTAAAAAATATTTTCATGATTTGTAATCACAATATTTTTTCTTTTGTCAAATCAACTTAAATAATTTATGTAGTTCAGATAACATAATATTTTGAATTTCTGATGATTAAATCAATCTCCTTCATTGCAGTACCTCAATTTTTCCTTTTCAATGAACTTAAAATTTTAAGGCAACCAGGTTACTTCAATTTTTTAGTTAATCCAAGAATCTATCTATCTATCTATCTATCTATCTATCTATCTATCTATCTATCTATCTATCTATCTATCTATCTATCTATCTATCTATCTATCTATCTATCTATCTATCTATCTATCATTTTCATTGCTTATTGTTTTCATTGCAATTAAACACCTATAACTCGCAGCCATTTCAGTCATATATAGAATAATAGGGACAGTTCTATTTTTAGGTTGCTATGAGACAGCACAGAATCATATTCTGACTGAGACCGATAGAATTTGTGGTACTGGTGTGAGCATGAACTCAAAATATTAATAAATATTTAAAAAATAACATTAATATGAAACTATTATCCCTAGTAATGTTGTGACGCTAAATTGCTTTTATGATAAAAAAATTCTCATAAAAACAAATGGAGGACCTTTGTCTTCGAATGACCCTTGTCTTCCCTTTCCTCGTGGTTTTAATATCACACAAGGCCTGTGGCTATTTACTCTCTGATAAACTGCTCGCATGAAGCCCTTTTTCCACTGGAGCAAAACAATGATTCTTGAATGACTTTTCCCACACACACTGTCCCCACTTTTATCTGCTGATGATGACACTTCTGATCACTTAGGAGAATATTGTTATTTACCCAGCCATGTTATGAAACTGCAGGGCGCTGCCAATCTCCATGTTTGTGTTCATCTTGCTGGCTAATGGTGTCGTCTGGAGCTTCTCCAACCATGTGACCACGCTTCATTTATCTTTACAAAAGTTTCCAGACCACAGAGAGGTGAACTGTAACCGGGGGTTCGATATCTGCTGTCAGGGTCAGATCTTCTTGATTTTTTTGTTAGGGAAGGAAGTAATAGGAAAATATATGCATTTCATATAAAGCAGCGCTCATGTGATGAGTGTTGTTAAGCAACAGAACTAAGGGCGGGTGGTGGTGGTGATGGTGTGGAAAACAGATGCATGCCCACGGTTGTCTGTTGCAAATGTTGTCTTATACATTGCAAATATGAAATTGTCTCCTTTGACATGACATTTGTAATGACAATAAATCTGCATTTTGGTGTGAGGGATATTTTTGTACATGAACTACTTACAAAGAGATGTGCCATGCTGTGAATTGGCATTGTTTTATGTGAGCATAGTGTGCTAGTTTGCCTATCACAGTGTGTGTTTTCGAGGCATGACTTCCTCAGGCATGCGCTTTCTGACTGGGGAGCAGAAAGGTTTCTGAGCTCTGTTGATTAGACACGTTCATTAACATGGGAACTACAGGGACGTCAGCGCTCCCTCCGCGAGGTTTTTTCTTTTCTTTTTTTTCTTCTTCAGTGCAACGCCTTAGATACAAAATAAATAATGAAAGTGCCCGAGATTCAGCTCTCTCACCCCTGGGAGCTGTTTCCATTTTCAGAAATCTTACATTGCACCTGATGCGTTGCTTCTGTCTAAATATAACCCCCATCACGCGCTCTCTCTCTTTCTCTCTCTCTCTCTCTCTCTCTCTCTCTCTCTCTCTCCAACTTTCTCTCACTCTTTTTTTTTTTACCCAAGAAGCAAAATCCCACTGTGTAAAAGCATTGCAGTTCTGAAGTAGAAGCCATGGAATAAAATAATAAAAAAGGTGATTTCAAGTTTGTCTCACAATTATCTTTTTTTTAAGGATGCACGATATTTCGGCCAGATTATCGGTATCGACAGATATATGATCATTTTTAATGTTATCGTTATCGGCCCAACAAGAACATTTAGCTGATATCTAAAAGCCGATAAATAATGTATTATTTCCTTTAGCTGAGGCACTTTAGATGCGCACTTTTCAACATAATGCTTTTAAATTGCTTGAAATACGATTGAAATCACTTTAAAAAGAAATATCCAGTTAAAGTGCAAAATATGGCATATCGGCTACACAACATTAAAATAAGAGCATCATAATTGTGTTGTTATCTTGGCTTTTAATGAGGAGACTTTTTTATAATCAGGCTCTCAAAAATTGTCTAAAAATTTGGATTTAGATTTATCGGCCAATATATCGGTTATCGGTATCGGCCAAAATTGTCATATCGTGCATCCATACGTTTTTTCCACTCACAATTCCAAATTTTATACCTCAATATTCTGATTATTTTCCTCAGACTTGTGATATAAACTTGTGAGAGAAAAAAACTCAGAAATGTGAGATAAAATTTTATTTTTTACATGTTACCTATGTAAAATGTTGTAGGTTTTAACTGTAGGCTAATACATAATGTCCCATATGAACTGAATATATGAACATTACTATTGTTTGCATCAATTTATCTCTGGTTTCATCAGTCCAGTCTTTCTGTTTAATGGCTTGTGTTTAGCCTCAAAGGCCGTATTTGAATTTTTTTTCTATAAAAACGAAGACACGTTTTTGCTTTCCAATTCTGACATCCAGAGGCACACAAATAATTGTATTTACCGCCAGGTAGGCTTCGCCCACAAAAACATCATTGCTGTTTGCGTTATCTCAAACACACAAATTAGCCATGACCTCAAATCTTTTGAAAATATGTTTACCATGTTTATAAGAAAGATGAATTACATCATTTATATGGCCACTCTTGTATTATTAATGTCGTTAGATTTTAACACGCAAATGTAAGTGATTTTCAGGTTCACACTCTTCAAATGTCCATATCAGTTGTATTAGCTCTTCTGCGTTCCTCTCCAACATTTCTCTCTCCTTCTGCCAGTATTCAAATCTTTTGTCACTGCAAGTAATTAATCATTTCAGGATCGGGGTTCCAGCTAGAGTGTCTGTTCACCGAATGACCTTTCTGAGGCTAAGCCCAATTAGAGTGTGCCAATTTTCAAAACCCTTGCTGCATTTACATATTCTTGAGTGACAAAACCCTATCATTTAGATAACAAATCTCAGTCAAAATGTGCATTTATAACTGATAGCAAGCTTAGACTCTTGTATGGTGAAATAGACAAACATTGATTGGGGAAAACTCGATAGCAGAGAGCAAATAGCGGAGTGAGGAAAAGCATGTCTAGTGCCTGAAATAGATCTTGTGAAATGTTTTTTTTATTCACCTTGGCAATAAACTCAAACCATTTATTGAACTCCATTTGCTTTGGTAAATCATGAAAACACATTTGGTGATTTCACGTAGATCCTGATAAACCTGAAAAGCAGTCTCCTTGTGAATTAATTACCAAACAAAAAGCCTCTGAAGTATAACACGATGTTGGTTTTTGCTTTCCCTAACACCAAATATTGGTTCTTTTTTTCTGCTAGAATAGTGTAAGTAGCAGATGTTGGCCTATTCTGTTGCATTTGATTTCACCACAGTGATGGGAACAATAGCAATGGGTGGAACATGATCAAAGGGACCCACAGATATAATTATGGAAATCAAAGATCATTTTTGTCTCCGCTGGCAACATGTAATCCTAGTGTGAATAGAAAAAAAGACAAATATTGCAAATGAGGTATTCAGTGATCCGTTACCCAGAGATTGTTTGATCTATGAATCAGCCACTATACTGTACAATTAATTTCAGTCTAATCAGTCCACTGAAACAGTTAATACAATGCCCCTTTGTAAAAAGCGAAACGATTCTTTAATTACTTTTGCAGAAGATGCATTTGCTTTGCATCACTTTTAAATCCAGTGAAGACATGGAGAACTGGTTTGGGATTTCTGAGTTAAAATGATATTCCAAATCTGCTTGCATTTTACCAGATACGTATTATGCACTCGTAGTCTATCACTAAGGAAAATGTTGGCTTTTGCTCTTGCACAGATTGTATCCTGGCAAGTAAAGGCTGTGCATATGTTCTATCACACAATTTTTAATCATGTTTACCCCCAACTCACTGCTGTGACTAATCTCTACTCGTCTCCGGACCAAAATAATCAAATGAATACGCTTGTGCTCGAAGCATGCGGTCTTTCCCCTTCTTGTTGTGGTGTTGAATATTGGATGTTGCTTTTGATTGCGTGCTCCTGAGCTTAGCGTCTCTTTAAAAAGCGAGCCTGACATTCTCATGGCATTTGGTGTCTCAACGATTGTATCAGCCGAATGTGTGGGCTGTGACAGCAATGAACTGGCACAAACCTCACTGCAGCACTATGTTGCCTTCTCTTGCCCTCCTCTTGTGTCTCCTCTCCCACATGAAGACCATACCCTGTATCAATGCTCGCATATAATACAGAGAGATCTTCACGCGCTCTCGAAGTACAGTACGCGCCCTCAGTCTGTTTTATTTCGAGGAATGCTGATTGTCTTTGCTGGAGCTTGGAGTTGGCTTCGGATGTTCTTATGCTCTCGTCACTGTTACATGCATTTACAATACGGGCAACGATCTTGCTCGGTGATTATTGTGTGGCGGGCCGTATCCTAGGAGATTTGAGAATATCTAATGAGGAGTTTGCTGCTCATTTTGCAGTGTGCTTTGATGTCTTTCTGTTGCATTTTCAGATTCGCGTCAATTTCCTTCCTAATGAAGCTGGAAGCCTGAAGGGTGTAGATTACGAGACATTTCCGGGCTATTGGAAAACATAGTGCGTCCTTTGATTGGAAAATTACAGTGGGACCCCTCATATTGAGAAGATTGTTCCATCTTCTTTGCCCCGTTTTTCTTTACTGTCCACTTTAATTGCTTGTAAATATAAATCTAATATGATTCTAATTGCTTTTTACTTTTTGATTGCTTCTCAAAGACTTAATATATTCATTGAGTTGCTCAAAGGCTACAGAGGCTACCGAAAAAATGTATACATTGAATGTGATTTAATAAATGTATTTCATTATCATGATTAATTAACATCACAAGTGACCTCGGTAATGTCTTCCTCATTAAAAATGTTTTATACATATAGGCCTAGAAATTAACAGTTAGCTTATTTCAACTTACAAAAAATGTTATTAAATTGCCACGTTTGAGGTGATGAACTAGATTAAAAGTTCCACCAGTCATTTACTGTATTGCATTCACATTTAGCTGATGCTTTTATCCAAAGCGACTTACAATTGCTATATATGTCAGAGGTCGCACTCCTCTGGAGCAACTATAGACCATTTCAAAAGATGTAAACAACACTGGCCCAGAAGCACTTCCTGTTTCAGTTTTTTAACACTACATAAAAGCTGGGATAATACAACCAATAGAACATTTAAAACTGAATCAAAAAGTTAAACAAACATCTTTAAGAAGTTTTGTTTACATGTGAAATAAAGAAAACAGTTACAAACTGAAACAGGAAGTGCTTCTGGGCCAGTGTTGTTTACATCTTTTGAAATGGTCTATATCACTGCCCTATTGCATTGCATTCAGTCAAAGATTGTAATGTGATTCATTTTGAAGTTGACTGGTTTTGTTCAAGGCTCTTTATTGAAGGTTTTTTAATGACTAAAACGTGCACGATTAGGCCGGATTCACATATAGCACCTAAAAACACAAAGAAAATGCTGGGAATCTCTGGTTGGTTCTTGTCATGTGACCTACTGTGCGCTCATGGTGCGATTGAGGCATTCTGAAAAGTTGAGATGTTTTTATCTCGATGCTATGGCATATCGCTCCACTAAATTTGAAATAACGAACTTGAACGTGCAAAAGATGCGATATGTGTATAGGCCCTTATACTGTAAAAAATAATCGTGATTTTAACGGTAAAAGACTGAAAAAGAAATGCTACAGTGCAAACTGTTAATTGGTTAACAGAAAGTTTCCATACTATATACGGTAAATAACTGTGATATAATTGTACTGTAAAATACTGTTAAATTTAAAGTTTTTGAAAGTGAAAAGAACAACTCGTTTAATATACAGTGAAAAAACGTAAATTGACATTCCCACAATTCCCTGTGCGACACTTAACATTATATGTATTTTTGTTGAAATAACTATGGTTCCTCATAGTTTTTTTTTCTAATTGGGTTCTATGTTACATTTAATGTTGTTAAATTAATGTTTATTGCATTTTTTTTTATTTCATTACCATGATGGTGTTAGTTTGATTGTGTGAATGACACTGTGCAGCCTCTTTAAATAGATATTTGTCTTCTAATGGAAGACTACTTGTGATGAGCTATGATTGATCATGTGACTCTCTTCACTGCTGTGATGATTGTTGGTTTTCAGTGTTTTACAATGGTACAAAACAGATATAATTTTTTCAAAAGGTTAGTAAATCAACATTTCATCAGAAAATGAAATATGGTTTATTAATGTAAATTTTAAGTTAAGTCTGTAAAAGCATTAACGTTCCTACCGTATTTCTAATAGTAAAGTTCTGGCAATCACAGCTGCCTTTTTTTTACCGTAAAAATTACGTTTTTTTTTTTTTTTTTTTGTTTACAGTGTACTTCTGTGTTTGTAAACCTTTTTTATTCAAAAACAGGAATTTGTCATCCTTGCTGAATGTGAGATTTTATATATATATATATATATATATATATATATATATATATATATATATATATATATAAGCAGCCGGTCTTACTGTAAATATTACTGTCAGTTACATTTTCTTGCAATATATCAACTCGCCGTTTTTTAAATGGTGCAAAATGTACTATCCGTATCATGTCTTTTTTTCGCAAGAGAAGTTGAGGCTGTTTAATCTGTTAGTGCATGTGTGTTTGTGTGTGTTGCACATGTGTGTATGTGACAGCTTGTTAGAGAGCATCACACTGCCTTTGGTTTACACCCTTAGCAGTTGCTATGACGTCTTGGTGCTCTCTGACTAAAACACACTTCCTCTGCTGATAAGAGTGGGAATGTGAGTCTTCTGGTTTTCACTTTTGATGAGGGCAACAGACCGTTAGTATGTGGCTTTGATGATGTCAGAGCTCATTTGCATCTTCCGTTTAAGCCCTCATAATCCATTAAAGCATATATGAACAACATCTCAAGAAGCTGCTTTCACAAGTGTTTCCTCAAATGGCATTTTATCTTTTTATAAATCCATAAGAGCTATGTTGCTGAACTGATAGTGTAGGCTAACGTTGTGCCACACATTAAGCAGAAAAAGGCATGTTAGACAGAAGCGTCTGCAACTGTGTTTAAATAACTCATCTTTGGAGGAGTAGATAAAGATGACAGCCTTGTTCATGTCAAATGAAAAGTCAGTAATTGTTGCCCTGAGCTGTAAGGTGCTGCGGAGGCCACACAATAAGAGCCATTAGACTGAGCCTAAACTTCATAAAGAAGCCCCTTTCCTTCTCCGAGTGCCCACGCTCCTTTTAGACTACGGTTCTTCCCGTGTCGCAGGGTGCATTTGCTTGGCGCATGTAACAGTGAATGCATCTGAATCTAAAAGACCCCCTGAAACACGTCGATGCTGACGCATGTTTGTCATTAAAAGCTTTTTACCTGCCCATAAATGTATCCAACCCAGATACCCAAGGACTGGTTTATAAAAGCACGGTTTGGTCTTTGATCATTCACATGCTCAGGACCGGCGTTCGGTTTGGCTGGATTCTCACCTGCCGACATGCCCAGCAGGAATAAGCAGGTCTGCCATCAGAGATAGCAGCATGAGAGCTGAAAGGGTAGGCTATTGAAGCATTCAGCGCTATTCCTCTCCGGTTCTCATCCGGTCAGGTCAAGTAACTCAACAGCATCTTATTTAACACCCCCTTGTTTGTTATGCAGTCGATTGCTGTCTGTTTTAGATTAAATGTTGTTGTACCAATCTGATTGGCTGGATGGTGTGGAATAAAATTGTTTAATGCACAGGTAGTTCCAGTCAGTTTAATCACCGTGCTGTTTTCATTGAAGCGCACACATACAGTACATCACTCGCACACATCAGAGATCGTGCTGTGCACACACAGAAACATTTATGAGCAGATTAAGCACACTTTATCAATTTATTAATAAATTAGCTTCAAAAACATCGCTGGTTTTGAAGTAATTAAACTTACAGCGTCGTTGTTAAAATATGAGTTTGCTCCATGGAGAGAGATGTTGCAAATCTATAATTCATTCAAATAAATGTTATCTTATGCCATAGTTTATGTCTGTGTCCGATTTAAAGCGTGCTGAATGCTATCTAATGAGCCGTAATTCGAATTAAAATGAATCAAAAGTGACCATAAAAAAATGTATAATGTTACATAAGGTTTTTTTTTTTTAAATGGTGTTCTTTTTAATGTTATATTCATCAAAGATCCTGGAAAAACATGTATCACTGCTTCCAAAAAAACTTTTGTTTCACTGGCAGCATTGATAATAATAAGAAATGTTTCTTGAGCAAATCAATGATTTCTAATTAAATTACATTTTAAAATGTAATTTTACTAATATTTCAAAATATGACTGTTTTTGCTTACTGACCCTAAACTTTTGAACTGTAGCTTACTTCAAAACATTGTTAAAAATCGCTTTTTGCAGATATTTACATTCTTTCAGGAAACAGACCCCCCAAAAATGCTGACTCATCATGCACTACAAATTTTGTCTAAACAACAATCTCTAAAATAATAAAATCAGTTCTAACTAGAAAAATAAACATCCTTATCTGAGAAAACAAGCCCAAGATACCCCTTGGATTTATATTTTTACTTTCTAAATTCACTTGGACATGGCAACATTGCAACAAATTGTGGTCGATTGCTGTTCTGTAAGTAAAGCTTATTGGATGTTTTAAAAAGATATAAAACTTTGCATGCGTTTTGGCCGTTCATTTACACAACATTTTATGGGCCTGAAAACAAAGTTTTGAAAACCTGTAAAGTGCACGTTTTTGAAAAGAGACCATTATCGTCTCCATGTACTCTACAAAAATGCTAATTTGTGAGAACGGTGATGTCATTCGCATGCATATAACATGTTCAGTCTATAGGCACGTAGTGTTTCTTTACTTTAAAAAAATGCTGGGTTGTTTTAACCCAGTTTTGGGTCAAATATGGGCAAACCCAGCCATTGGGTTACATCTATAAATTGCATTTTTTTAATCCAACCATTGAGTTTGTCCATATTTAATGCAAAATTGGGTTAAAACAACTCAGCATTTTTTGAGTGTACAAAGTGACATCACCAACTACTGCCCTGGCAGCAGAATAGAGCGTTTTTAGTCATTTTTGCTGATCGTTTTCACAATGTTGTGTTCTGGAAGCGAACATTGTCATTCTCGGAAGGAAAGTCGGGTGTCACTTTATTTGCTTATTGATATTTTGTTTCCTAAACAGATGCAGGAGCGAGCCAGCCTCTTCAAATCTAATCTTGTTTTACATCCTAAAGCAGCAAAACCATAGATGAAAGGGAGGCCGGATATCCATTAACAGGTCAAGCTTGAAATCTTCTCTAAGGATGCTGTCTGTCGACAGAGAACTATGCAGCACCATCATGGTATCACACATTCTGCTTCCGATGTAGCAATAGAGAAAGAAGCATATTGTTTGGAAAAGGAGCATGTGTGCATGTCGCAAACACAGCTATGAAACACTCTGCATATGCAATCTCAATATCACAAAAGGATGAGTCATCTGTATTATAATATCCCCTGTGATGTCTCCTCAAAACAAGCTTGATCCACACACAAACACAGCGAAATATAATGACATGGTTTCTTTTATCTGTGTTCTTATGAACTTTCTCATCTGTTTTCGTATGATTTGGTGACAGACCTGCATGATTTAGCCTATCCATAGTGTGCAAGAACGTTGACACATTTAATGTCAATAGAAGAAACATATTTTTCTGCTTCTTGCTATTTTCTGCCTGGCATCTGATGTAGAAACATTTTTACATACAGTAGCATTGATTTGTGTTGCAGGGTGCGCACAACAGATGGATGTGGATGCGGTCCAAGAGCATGATTTCAGTGCTACTAATGCAGATGGTACATTGTTAATTTGAAAGGAGCATGTAAACACAATAAGCAGGGCTGTCATATATGTTGCATGTGCTACGAATTATATTGTGATACGCTCTAAAAATTGCTGGGTTGTTTTAATCCCACTTTGGGTCAAATATGGACAATTGGGTTGCATTTTTTATTACATTTTTAACCCAACGTTTGGGTTTGTCCATATTTGACCCAAAGTTGGGTTAAAACAACTCAGCATGTTTAGAGTGTACAATGGTGTGGGCTGTGCTAGAAAACTTTCAACATCTGTATCACCAGTGCTATGTGCAAAAACATGTTAACATAAGGCCCAGATAAGAGTGCTGAAATTCGATTTCCAGATTTAGATTTGCACCCTTTTTTACTTGCATGTATGCAGATTAGGGACACTAAAATGGTTGTAGGAAAAAACAGTCATTTCCACTCAACCTCATTCGTATCGGTTAATGCATATTTCTGAGGGAGACCTAATGGCTTCAAGTGCATGCTTAATGACTCAACCTGAGGTGGTATGTTTCATATAAGGGCCCTTGAATTGCAGCTTTGTTTGTATTGAAGCCTTTTAAATTTAGAGGATATACAAGATAGAAGGAACGGGTGGTTTAATTAGATTAGAGTACTAGCTTTCTCAGGATATTCACAGGTAGGTGCCAGTTTCAATGTGAAAGCCTACTCTTATGATAAAGCCTACAACTTATGCCTTTTATCCTGCAATTTTCATTTGAGATATACAGAGAGGTGTTTCAAATGCCTGCAATGTGGATTCAGCCAACTTACATGTGATTCCAAATCATATGAATATGTTCAGTCCACTGGAAATGATACTGAGAACAAGTGCGTGCATTGACATAGGATAATATCAACAAGTGTATCAGTAGACCACTTCACAGGCAGTGAAGAGGAAAATTAACTAACACTTTTTTTTACAATGTCTTTGTAATCACACTGTAACACGGATATCTTAAAATAAAGTCTCACCGAACACAATAAATATTTGTATGGATTTCTTCATATTTATATTATTATAAAGATTAACAACAAGCAGAATGTAAATCAGTGTTTCCCAAACTTTTTTTCTGGGGACCCACATTTTAAAGTCGTTAAATCTTTGTGACCCAATAAACATTAGGCCCATTTAGTTCATATATCACGAATATATATGCTTTGTATATACTCGACAGATAGACCTACCGCAGCTCATATGTAAACAAATCACTCGCGGGTGTGTTGATGGCTGATTTAGTCACTGTGATAGATGTGACCAGTAAAGGATAAAAGAACACGGAAGCAGCAGGCTACTGCAAATGTTTAGGGGTTTATTTCCACAGGATGGGACTTTTACAAAAGTAAAGCCAATGCTAACCTTATGGTGGTAAACCAAACATACCAAAAAAAAAAAACATACAATAACGATGGGTCACTGCATTTGACTCTCAAACATTTACAGAGGTCAGGGCTTACAGAACCTGTTCTCTCACAGAACACTAACTCACCTTGGTGGCCAGCACCAATTAACAGATAAAGGGGGGTACACAGGCATATAATGGCCATTACACACAATAAACGAATATGAAAACACCCAATATACATAAACAAACACCTCAAATAATACTATCAAATGAATTCACTTAATATAATTCTTATAAACAAACAAAAGAAAAGCAAGCAAAATAGTCCTTGGAGTTCCCCCGGAAAAGAAACCGGAATGGTTGTGGCCCGCCGGAACCATATAAATAGGGCCAATGTTTCCACTTGAGCCCCTTTTGATGGTGCACCAGTTCACGGGACTCGGACGTGTCAAACCATGTGTCAAACAAACAAACAAACAAAAAGAACGGTAAGAATAAACTTAAACTAAAAGTTAAAGAGTGTGCGCACTTAACTCCAAATGAAAGTTTAAATAAAGTTTATTAAACCAAAATAATCTTTACTGAACAAATTCCATTAAATAAAAACTCAAACTGACCTGAGCCAGGCTCACCAACACCCGCCACAGTCACGTAGACAGGTCTTAACAGCTTTTAGTTACAGCGTTCAGTAACCGTTAACTATGAACTAAATTAATACTTTTATTACTGGTAGAGTTACCAGGTACCGGACATTTTCTCACTACAATAATGAATGTTATTTCTCGTGCCATGATACGCAGTTTACGGCGTGTACGGACCACTCCCGACCATAGATATGTATATAAAGGCTAGATGTGTCGTCAGCGCTGCTGGGCAATGGAGGTCTTTGTCTGCACCTGGCGGCCATCTTGTCACAGGCAGCTCGCTCACTCGTAACATTGTGGTAATGGTACATGTATTATTTAAATAACCATAACTTGCTCAATTTTCTACCGATTTTCAAACGGTTTGGTTTGTTATAAACGTCAGAGATGTAGCTATGACACTGCAAACTTATGAATATAAGTGTATAAATAAATAATCATCCAGATAATTATAGCCACATTAATAACGTTTGTAAGAAACCAAACCGTTTGTAAATCCATCAAGATTTCAACGAGATAAGAGTATTTGTGTTCATGCTGACCACCACTCATCTTACATCAGCTTGTCTGTGACAAGATGGCCGCCGGTGATGACGATAGAAACTCCGCCGTAACACATCTAGCCTTTATATACATATCTATGCTCCCGACACCCTAGGTTTTTTTTAGTGCGTAGCATATGTACGCAAAAATAATTTTGCCATATAAAAATCACAAAAGAAATGACATTCGTGGAATAAATACCCACTTTCATGAGATTATTGTATTGTTTTGCCACCAGTTGATTAGTGTTCCCCTACAGGAGTGATTGCTGTCTGTCACCAGCAAAAAAAAAAAAAAAAAAAAAAAAAAAAAAAAAAAAAATCACGTTTTAGAGATGGAAAAAAAATATCATCCCCTGACATACCTGACTGACGTTACTATTTTCTACTCAAGGACCTTGACAGATATGTTGTGAGGTAAAAAGTACGATTTTTGTTAAAGTTGAAGTAAAAAGTTTCCATAAAAAATAATACTCTTGTAAAGTACAGATACTCAAAAAGTACGGTAGGCCTACTCAAATAAATGACTTAAAAATGACTTTCTCGTAATAAGGACTTATTTTCTCGCACTTCTACGCATGCGCAAAGCAGTGAAGCAGATGCATCACAACAAACATGGCGCTCTGCAGTGTATAACATTAATGATAAATTATCAGTATATGAGACGGGCTTCCATATTATTCCACGCACTGAATGTGAGTATTTTAAAAATGTAACACTAATTGCATGTAGGCTACTTAATTTTTCTAAAGCATTTACGTAATCAAGATTACATGATTTCATGTTTTCTATAAAAAATGTAATGCACTTGAGTGTATGTATGTAACATAATATATATTATAGTAGTGATATATACTTATTTACACAAGAATACGGTGTGAGATTGATGTTAACGTCTACAGATATTGTAAGGAGCAGTGAACACTATGTAGGGACCCTGTGAATTAGAACACCGCTTGAGTCCTTTATTTGATGTTACAGGTGTTGCTTGTGAAGAGGAAGTGGAAGGGAGAGAAAGCCGGAGATTCAGGATAAAACTGAACAGAGGATGGTAGGTATGGACAATAAATGTCTTTCCCCACCTCTTTTGTCATAAGTGAAGGGTGCTATTTCTGGCATGTCGTCAGGCTTTCCTTGGAGTTATGCCTCCTAGTCTACCTGAGATCTAATTACATAGAATGACTAAACCTGACAGCCAGGGATGACATACTCGCACACACTCGTAGACACACGGCAATGACCTCATCAGCTCCCTCTCAACTCTTAACTAAAGGATGAACTCTATGAATATTAATGCTGCTCACATTAATTCATGATTATTCAGATGCTAGGTGTACAGCAGAAACAGACAGGATGAACGTGGTCACAATTCAAATAAAGGTGTCCTTTTTAATTGTATTATCTAGATAGATATATAGATTTTTCCACTAATGTTTGAAGCGGGAAGGATGAAGACCGTTTTCGTGCATGATTTGAAGTTGAGTGGCAGCTTTAATACGTTTGAAGCCAAATCTGTGATATCCGAATGAGAACCACCTGAAGCATTACGTAAATCCAGTCAGCAAATGCCACGTCTTTGAGGTTGACCACAAGCAAAAGAGGGATTCTCAGACTGAAGAGGGATTTAGATTTTCCCTGTAATGGCAATTAGTTTAATAGAAGATAATGAGAGTGGAGAAAACTGTGCAAACAAGTTTGATTATACGTGGTTGGAAACCCTTCTGGGAAAACCAGGTTAATGCTGGAGGAGGTCATGATAGGTTGCTGTATTCTGTGTGGATCTGAATGCCTCAATGTGCGATGAGGACATAATGTTTTGAAAAAGTCTTTCAATTCCAGTTCTAGTTGTGTGAAAGCTGTTTTGAGAGTATAAAGCGTCAGACTTGTTCATGAGTGATCATAATCTGAACAATAATGGCACCGTGTGACAAAATGCATCTGGAAATGCTGCTTCTGTTTAAATGACATTTCTTGTTATATGGCCCTGAAAAATCTTCAATGTTTGAACACTAAAGAAATATGGCAGATCAACAAAAGTTTAAGAACATGTATAACGCTAAAAACAAAAGTTTGGACTATTTAAAAAAAAAAAAAAAAGACATTAATATTTTTATACAGCAAGGACACATTAATCAACAGTAAAGACTTTTACATAATTACAAAACATTCTGTTTGTAGTAAATTAATAAACGTTTTTATGAATTTTTATTCATCAAAGATTTCGGAAGTCTTTAATGCTCATCAAACCTGCAGAAAACCATTATTTTAAGTTAAGTTATTCACAATAATACTATTTTTTTCTGTATTTTTGATCAAATAAATGCAGGCTCGGTGAGCATTAGAGACTTCGTTTCCAAACTTTTGACTGATATATCTAATGGTTTCCACAAAAATATTAAGCAGCACAACTGTTTACAACATTGATAATAATAAAAATGTTTTTGGAGCAACAAATCAGCATTTCTGATGGATCGTGTGACACTAAAGCCTGGCGTTTTTGCTTGTAATTTTGCATACTGTATAGTAAGTACACGTAAGATGTGGAAAAGGGACACTATAAAATAAAGCGTTTCACATTATTACTTTTTGTACTGTATTTTGATCAGCTCTTTCTGGCAAGAAATTTTGGTCTGTTCCTGCTATAAACCTTAGAATGGCTTCAGATTATCTTGCATAAGCCGTGGATCACTTTTATGATTCTTCAAATTGCTTTTTTGGTATTTCTTTTAACTGTCGTTATATATGTCAAGAGCTGTGTAATGATTATGAAAGGTATACTTTTGCGCTCTTGAGGGGAAAAACAGCATATCAAATGACATGAGTGTGAGTATTTATTATTAAACTGTCCCTTTAATGTCTTGTGGATTGTTGTGGACAAATGGTCTGCTTTGAAGAGTGATATTTAAGATCTAATACCTACAAATAATAATGAATGATATCTACATGAAAATGTCTACTTCGTGGCATGTCACAAACGGAAAATGTCACAGATTTTTATTGCCCCCCATTTATTATAGTAATGTTTTGGTACATAACCTGTCATCACCCAGATAATAGCACTTGAAGACGTATCTTTCTCATATCTTCATTATTCTAGTCTTTTGCTGACAGTGTGCTTGCATCCACTGGTTCAACTGGTGCTGTGGATGCAGATGTGCTGTTTCTGTAACACCTTTAGCACGAGCCCCAGATGGAGGGAGAGTGGCCTAAATAAATAAAGTCTCCATGCTGAGTTCCCGAGTGGCTCCTGCTGCTTTCCCTGATGCTGTGGGTTTGGCGGCTCTCGTCGTCCAAGTAGCAAACTGGCCCGCTTATTTAAGAAAAAAGACAGAAAAGTGAAGTAATGGTGGATGATAGGCACGTGAGTCATAGTTAGGGATCTGTATGTTAAGGATGTTTTTGATAGAAGTCTCATATGCTTACCAAGGCTGAATTTAATTAATCAAATAATATTACAACTATATATATATATATATATATCAACTATATATATATATATATATATATATATATATATATATATATCAACTATATATATATCAACTATATATATATATCAACTATATAAATATATATATATATATATATATAACTGGCTCGGTAGTGGCAGGGGTTAGTTGTCACAATGAGTGAGAAAGGTTGCCAAAAATCACCAACCTCTTGGGAATCACCCGTTTAAAACAAACACCAACAGAGGAGAGACTGCTGGCAAAAAGAGAACGACAGAACTTGTAATAAAACCAGAATCAACATTGGCTGATTGTGATCTATTTTGTCCAGATTACACATAACACTTGTAACTGTAATTCTCACTCCTGTCCACTTGGTGGCGAGAGCGCTCTTGCTGACTATCAAGGTAATGGTCAAAGAATGACTTCTTTGAGTTACTTGACATTGTTTACAAGCTGTGTTATTAATGTCATTCCGCTTTTGAAACACTTATTATGCGATTAAGTACATGAGAGAAATAATACGGATTTCGGTAAGTTGGACTCTATCTTTCAACATATTTTTGATGTTTATTCATTCATTTATGTTCTGTAACAATGGAGTTCTCTCAGGTTCATATCCGCTTCGCTAACTCGTGCCACATCAAAGAGCGCCAAACAGTATATTGTTTGAATTAAACAATTTGAAAGCTGAAATTTATTTTTTTTTTTCATATCAAAAGTTATAAAGCGCAAAGCTTATTGAGATTTATTGGTCAAAGAGTCATGATGAAACCTGTAAAGTGACGCACGCAAGTCTTTTCAACTTTCGTTTCATAAATGAATAAATGCATAATCTAGCCTATATGCTTGTCCTGTACGGTCGTGAATAAAAATGGAAATGTGAACAAAACAGAGCGTATGAAATGGTTATTATCATTAAAATGTGAAAATTAAAGTGACAGGTAGTTATGACTCCCGCGTTGTCTTCAAAATGATGGACAATGCGGGAGTCTAACGCGACCTCTGACATTATGTACGTTATTTTTGTGATATTTAGCGTTAGTTAGGCTACCATCCAATCTTAAAGGAGTAGTTCACTTTTAAAAAACATTTGCTGATAATTTACTCATCCCCATCTCACCCAAGATGTCCATGTCTTTCTTTCTTCAGGTGAAAAGAAATTAAGATTTTTTATGAAAACATTCCAGGATTTTCTCCATATAATGGACTTCTATGGGAACCAAACCATCCAAATGAGAGTTTCAGTGCAGCTTCAAAGGGCTTTAAACGACGGCAGACGATGAATAAGGGTCTTATCTAGGACCCTTCGAGTCATGACTCGAAAAAAGATTTGTTCATTTTGATGAACGAGTTCGAACATCAGAGTCACGAACGCGCATCACAGAACAGAGCAAGGTGAGCATTTGTGCTTATAAAACTTAAACTTTTTTATTTATTTTTGAAATAACCAATCTTTTCGCTAGGTAAGACCCTTATTCATCGTCTGGTGTCGTTTAAAGCCCTTTGAAGCTGCACTGAAACTCTCATTTGGACCTTGAACAGTTTGGTTCCCAATGAAGTCCATTTCATCAAAAACAGAAGACAGAAAGACATGGACATCTTGGATGACATGGGGGTGAGTAAATTATCAGTAAAAAAGTTGTTATAAAAGTGAACTACTCCTTTAACCCAGAGAACACTCAAGAGCTGTATGTTTACCTTTGACAAACTCGTTATTTAAATTTAGTTTTTACATGAAAACAGTCGAATTTTACATAGCCTTGTCAACTTCTATTAAAAAAAGAAAAGGCCCTCATTATTTTTAGACCCGTTTCCACACAGTTGAGATATTAATTAAATAATTAAAGTTTTGAATAATTCACACCCTGCTAACATCGTGTCTTTGCACTGCATGTTTTCAGAAATGAAAAATGACTCGTTCACACAAGAATTAATAACTCACAGCACATTTCTGATTATTTGTCTGATGTCATGAATTGAGACTGCACATGAATCACACACATGACCAAGTAAGTGTGTTCTCTCATCATTTATTCTCTCATTAACACCGAATTGTTTAAGGAATCACATCCACCGCAGTTCGAGTTTCCTGTCATCATGCAACGTCTTCCAGATGAGGCATCAAATCAATTAATAAATAATTAAACTGTGTCAGATCAGTTAAATGATTCATTCTTACTCAAGATGCATGATACTGATCCTAGTCCGTTTTAAAGGGTTTAGCCTCATATGGCGCATTATTTGGCTTATCTTGTTCCGACATCAGTAATAGCTCCATCTAAACATGGATGGTAATACTTTGGCAAGGCAAAACGGCTATAAAACATTAATGATGTAAACATTTATGTGGTTGTTTTTGTATAACACTTCAACACTGACAGCACTGGAATATTGTTCTTGCAACAATAGAAATCCTACACAAGTTTACAATTAAAATTTGTCCTAAAGCACATTAATCATAGTGGTCCAAATGCCCAAAGGGACCGTGTGAGGTAAAGGAAGGTGCTAGTTTATAAATAGGGATGAACATAGAGCAGCCAGCCTGGTTTATAACTTCATTGCCATGGTGATAATGACTGTATATTCTCTCAATCGCTACTAATAGAGCATGTCTTTTATGAAGCATCTCAGAAATGCCGGTTGTTGTTGTTTTTTAACTAAGAAGTGAATGCCAAACATGCTCAGGCCTTTTACACTTTAACCACGAGACAAAATCATTTCTCTACTATTTCAAGGTTGCATAGTACATTTTTATTGTGCTTTATCACTATTAATGAAACATTGTTAAAATAATAAAAGCACGATGAATCTTGTCTTGCTCACGAACGCACTCTCTCTCGTCGTCTATTAGGCATGCTAAGTAAAAGAATGTGACGATTGTGTACGACGACCGTTTGATTTACACGGGCGTCATCTTAGGACCAGTCTGATAACACACATCAGATTGCTTTGAGCAGGGAGCGTCTGTTCAATAACGCAACATGAAAGGCTGACACTACCCGACTATTCACTGCCAGCTAATGTGATTGAGCAGGGATGGAGGAAACAGAAGTCATGGCACTGCTTCGGTTATGTGTTTAAGGCGCTGTTACAGCAGACTAACACGAATCTTCTACTCTTTCTTACGATATAAAAAGTGGCTCACGTCAAGCTAAAAGAACTTTAATTATTGTCCTGCCTTTGTGCCCTGCCTAGGCTGTAATAATAGCAAATTCTTTAGCTTTTCATGTCTCATTTGATCACCGCATGACGCACAGGTAAATGTCACTCAGTTCCTCAATTAACTTTGAGTGGATGCCTCTTGAACCGCCATAGTTCGTCTCGATGATATTTTAATGCATCGGGGATAGGTGTTTCATTTCGTTCCTATGAATCCAATCTGAAGAGCTTAGAAAATGAAAGTCAGACTCTCGTGTCGAACCGAGAAAGGATTCTGTATTTCAGAGGTGATGCCGTCTTTTCTCACTGGCAACATGTTCAAATACTCACTGTTAAAGACTCATTATTCCATATTTATCTCATTATGTAGCATTCAGAGCCAGGCATTTATGATAATGTTAGCTCAAGGGTTGAGGGTCTCTGCACAGACAAACTTATTGTCTCCAAAAGTCATCATTTATCTTTTCTCTTCAGAGACACAGTTGCAACATCGCCTGTTGTAGAGAAAAGAAGGGTTTTCATTTAACACATACTGTACACACGAGAGCCTATAATTAGCTGTAATGTATGATTTAAATATGTCTGGCATTAAGCATAATGTGTAAATAAATCCCATGCTGAACTGAACAAATGGGATATTCATTTATTTGTTTCTCTCTTCACTTCGAGATGTTTGTGAAGGGCTAACAAATAAACCAATTAAGTCCTGATTTACTGATAAGAGAAGTGGGACACAGTGTTCTTAACTCAAGAGCTCTGCACACCCTTTACTAGTCAATTATTTAACCAGACTTTCCTTGTGAAGCACATGACAAATAAAAGAGACCATCTAAGCTTATAATAGCTATAATCTGCAAAATTGCAGTTTCATTTCAGTATCGATCTCTTGGATGTTTAAATGCACTTTTATAAAGTCTTTGTTGTTTCTATCAACTGGTACTAGTGACTCAATCCTTATCAGATGCAAAAATCTGGATTTGCGTTTAGTTTATGGAAATTCCCTGCTTAAAAAAAAAGCCACATGACATGACTGTAGCAAGCAGGACGAGGCCGAGAGTCGTGGGAATGGTGCGAAGCCAGTGGCACGAGTGTTAAGGCCAATTTATACTTCTGCGTAGGGTGCCAACTAGCCGCCAACTAGCGTTTCGGAGCAGTACTGCAGAGCAACAAAGACCTGAACGCAGAGAAATACATGCTCACAACGCTACACTATGCCGTACCCTATGCCGTACCCTCGACACAAAAGTATAAATTGGCCTTTAATTAGCAAGTTCTCACGGGAACGTAAAGAAGGTTGAGAGAAGACCAGGCCTTGGACATTTATGTTCTGTTTTATTATGTTTTTATGTAGAGGTCGCCCCTGAAGGACTGGCGCTTTACTTTCGTTTTCTGTTTGTTTATTTATGAAAGTGCGTTTCCCGGTTCCCACCTCCTTCTTCCCTGAACACTTACCTTGTTAAAATGACCTTATGCCTGGTTCAGATTACACAATGTTTTTTGTCTGTTACGATAGTCACTGTGTCAGATTATGCGATTTTGAGTCCTAAAATCTTGTAGTGTCGTGGACAAGACACATGTCAGACTACACGTTGCTTCCTGGCCAGTCATCGTATGCTGTCTTTAACGGCGCGCGTGATGTCATCGAGAAGGTGAAACTTGTAGCGAGTGACTTCTGGAAACAATGAATGAAGCAGTGAGTGTTGTATTTGCTGTCCTGTGTTCAGAAAAAAGTACAAAAAGAGCGTGTGAACTGGTTGAATTGCGTGTGTCTCACGGCCATTGCGTGAGACTTGAGAACCCTGCTCGAAGAGGACAGTCAATCCTCCAAAGAGAACTTGAGGTAAAATATTGTTTTCTTATACATTTTTACTTTTAGTTTTAACGTTAGCACCATCGTCTCTCTTTCGTTTCGCCATTTTTGAAAGTTGTGTACGGAAAAGCTTGTGCTCCCATTGGTCAACCTCATACATGTGACGGAACCGTCGTGGACGACCGTTAAAGAATTAAACAGGCTAGTCTTTTTGTCGTGATGTCGTGAAACATTGCAGACGCGACGTAGGTTTCGCCCTGTATGACACACTATACGAGATGATGCGATCGAATCTTGCGTCCCGACGCCCAACGGCCAAACGGATCGTGCCACAATCGGGCTAAAATCGTGTAATCTGAACCAGGCATTACACATCGTCAGGTTATTAAGCATAATTGTATAAAGCCATCAATGTAAACGCTCTCACGGTTTTATTGGTTATTTTGGAGGGATGCGATGTGTGCATTGAGGTTTTTTTACAGATGCTGTTGGCTTTTGATGTCCATGGTTTCCTATACAGTGAGGGTCTTCTTTGCTCCTTTTGACACCATGCATTCCCTTCCCTTTGAACATGATACTTTGTCATCTGAATGCAACTTTGAATGGTCTTTCTCTTCGCCTCATTAGCAGGAAGCTTTATCCCATTCATTATATTCTGACTTTCAAAATTACAAATCTTTTTTCACTTTCAGGACCTGTGCTCTAGTAAGGAGACGGCCAGAGAGAGTGAAGACCGGTGGTGTCCCAAATGTAGCTGAAAAAGACGCCGCAGGGGCTTCTTGACCAATGATGTGTCACGGTCGGTTGCAGTGAAGAGGTAAGAGGCGGGATCGAATCGCAGGCAGTAACAATTGATTAAACTTTAACATATGAAACAACAGACGAATCTCATGAAATGGCGTATGTATGACACGGCAATTCGTATTTCCATTTTTGCCGTGCTATCAACACGCATAGTCACTTTTCAGTGTGTTTATGAACGCCATTGACTTAACGTTATATTACTGTATATATAAATATATGACCTATCCCAACCACATCCCTAAACCTACCCGTCACTCGGGTTAATAGCATTTATGTGTCTTCCCCTACCATCCTAGGGAAAAAAGATATCGCTCCCCAGATGTAGATCTACATTTTGCTTCGTTTCGCTCGGACATTTAACGGCGTGTACGTACATACATACACGCATAGACGTTGATAGCTCAAAATGCGTATAGAGAACACCCCACTTGACTTGAAAGTGGCGTGTATGTTTACACAAAGTCATGATGTCATGTTGGAAACAAAAACACTCTGGGCAGAAATCAGGAGTATTAAGCGACACGAACGGAAACAAAACACAGGGAAATTAATCAACAAAATAAAGTCAAACAATCAATGAAAAACTGTGGAAACTAACTGAAAACAAGGAAACCGATCTAAAATGCATGACAAATCCACCTAAAACAGAAACAAACACAGATAACCCATTACTTGATGTTCAAGTTTGGAAGGGATCACGAGAAATTTACTGTGCCACAGATTCCAGTCACACTGAACTGTCTTCTAACAAGTCAGCCCACCCTAGCATCTTCCCAGCTACTCGAGTGACATTTTTTCCACATCTAGCCCACTATTCCTGGTGTTGTAATCAAAAATCATCCCCCTCCAAGAAAAAGTGTGCTTCTCCAGACAGAAAAGTATCCTGGAAGAAGAACATTTGAAACAGACATGAAAAGAATCAATTGGTCACTCATCAAAGTCCATTTTCAGCCCATCCCTTTAATGCATTTATTCTGCAAAGCCACACCACCTGACCAGTAGAAGATGTCATCCTGAGCCATCACAACAATCTTCTGTGCTTTTTGAGGTGGAGTCAGGTAGACTGGTACACATGACATCATCTACATTCTAGTTACGCAAGAATTCTGTAAAATATGCTCCAATGTGCTGAGCAAATATAAAGGAATTTTCCAAGTAGGTGTTTTTTGAATTACACAATGTTGAGTTGTAGGGTTAAAGGACATTTTCTGGCAGAAAATTATGGAATTACCAACTAATTTTTTTCAAAATGCACATAATTTGAGTCATAATATGAACACTCTTTTTAAGTGTTCAGTCAGGTCTCTTGTGTTGTCTATGTTCAACATGACATGTAACAAAACATGGGCCAGTAAAACTAGACAGCAAAAAAATCTTTCCGATATACACGTTTTGGGACTGTATGAATTGTTGTTTTTGAAAGACGTATTTTATGTTTACCAAAGCTGTATTTATTTGATCAAAAATACAACAAAACAGTAATACTGTGAAATATATTTGCAGTTTAAAATATTTTTCTATTCTCCAAATGTAATTTATTCCAGTGATGTCAAAGCTGAATTCAGCATCATTACTCCAGTCTTTAGTGTCACATGATCTTTTAGAATTCATTCTAATATGCTGATATATTGCTCAGGAAACATTTCTTATTATTATCAATTTTGAAAACAGTTGTTTTGCTTAATTGTTATTTTTACGTAAATAAATGACCCCTCGCAGTAGATAATGCTTTGCAATGAACTCAGAGAGCTACATATGGCAATTTGTTACTTTTCTCGAAGGATATGACGAGACGCGCACAGGCGAGTGACGTTTGTACTGCAATTTCCCGCGAAAACCACCTGGTCTAAAATATATACCGTTAAAACATGCTTACCATAATCAGTGTGCCTTTAGCTATAGCATTAAATATGCTATAGATGCGTTATAGAGAATAGAGCCCGACCGATAAAGGATTTTGAAGGCTGATACCCAAATTATTCGTTGGTTTTTAAATCCGATATTCCGATATATTGGCCGATATTTTTATATCTTCATATATTTTTTTTTCAGAAACGTGCAACAAAACATTAACAGATTTCCCTAACATTAGTTATTTGTAGTTATTTATGAGTTTTTACTAAAATAATATGAAAATGCATTTTAAAAAGAAACGTCTCTTTTTTTGTCACAACAGAACAGAGGTGCGTTATACACGAGTGTTGCCAACAGGGACGGTGTAGAGTGCCCTCTGGTGGACAAACTATACAACTCCAACACTCATGACATGGTTGAAGCGCGTTTTGTTGATTTTTATTTTATTTTTGAAATATTCGTTTATCGACCATTATAACTGCTGATACCGATAGTTTGGAAAATGCCTAATATCGGTCGATAATATTGGCCTGCCAATAAATCGGTCTGGCTCTGAGAACTTTATTTGGGATTTGCTATGGGGTAAAATCACTGTTTCATAATCCTGTCGCCACAAAGAATACTATAGTCAGAAGAATAACACATCAAGAGCTATTCTGATCACACTCAGCCTAAGAAGAAATGACATGTCTAATAGCTTTGACATTGATTTTTTTTTTCATGTCTGGACACTATAAAATGACGCGTCCTCTAAATACTCATATTGATCTTTGCTGTGTGGCTCACTGATCGTGAACAGGGATGGAATAGACCCTGACATTCACATGATATGCTTTAGTCTGTTACAGTATTGTGGTCTCTCCTATTTCTGATTATCACAGTATATTTACAGCATATCTAGACACAATTGTAAGCGTGTAATCGCTGAAGCGAAGACATATTGACGATTGAAACTGATAACTGCTCTATTCTTTCTGTCTCAGTAGGAATTTTAGCGCTTTGCATTTATCTTATGTATGTCTGACGCTGCTAAAGGTCAATTGATTGGTGCTTGGGGCTTGTAAAAGGTCAGAAACGTCTGTGTGTTTGTGTCTGCCGGAGAGAGGAAATACTCTTGTGTCGCTCTGTCTGTGGTCTCTCTCAGGGGGGATGCGGTAGCGTCACGGTCAGGAGTCGGACGGGGAGTGATTGATTGAAGATTGAACCGAGGCTCAAGGACTTTCCACTCCCAATCAACTTCACTCCAAATTTGCTGTGAAGTTGTCGTTCCTGTCACAAACACTCGGCAGTGGGCCGAGCAGCCACTCGTACTCTGTGCCAATCAATCCGCTAAACAAGCTAATAACGGTCATTAGAGAAGCACAGCACTCCCCATTTTTTAACATTCAATGAGCAAATGGGAAGGGGGCAGAGGCTGTGTCACATCCTGTGCTTCAAACCTCCTCTCCTCCTCCGTTTAGCCGATCAGATTCGGGACAGAAGGAGCTAGGAAGTTTAGCAAGAAAACTCAGCTTGGCAGAGCATGACTCATTAGCATGGGCATGACACCAGGCCTGTTGAGCCGAGTTTGTGCAAAAATGTAAGCAACTCTCGCTGCTGCTTTTTAAGGCTCATTCAAAGCTTGGTTTAGTTGATTGGTTTTAATGTGCGCCACTGGTTTGACACTGTAGGAACTATTTCAAATTGTGGAATGAGCAGACCTGTGAGATTTTAGAGGCCCTTGTAAAGTAAAATGTAAGTGTACATGAAAATTAAGCAATAAGCCATATGAGACCATGTATTACAGAGTGTTCTTGGGGCTCTTGACGCCTCTTTGGGCCAGTGCTGCATTGCCAGTGAACATCTTAAAGGAGTAGTTCACTTTTGAAAAAAAACTTTTGCTGATAATTTACTCACCCCCATGTCATCCAAGATGTCCATGTCTTTCTTTCTTCAGTCGAAAAGAAATTTAGGTTTTTGATGAAAACATTCTAGGATTTTCTAAATGTAATGGACTTCAATAGGAACCGATAGGGGCGATACTTTATTCTCCTATTCTTCTGCAATCCACAAAGGCAGCACAGCTGAAAGTTTTGTTTGAATTGCGCCCTCTACTGTACAGGTATGACTTAGCATTTCCTTCAGCCTGACGGTTATTCATTTCATTGTTGGTGTGAAAGGGCCTTTACATTTGCCACAAAAAGTACATTTGTATTATTATTCAAACAGAAAAAAGCCAGGCCAGCCCAGGTGAGAAAGATTCATTCATTACTTCTCATAAAAAGTTACTATTGTGATGAGTAATATAATAATGTAAGACGTTACTTTTAAAAGGAGCTTTCCATTAAATTACTAAAAAGACGCATTCCATTGATTAAAAATGACTGTAAAGGCATTTCCATGGTTTCAACAAATGTCTATTTCAAATGAATGCTGTTCTTTTGAATTTTTTATTCACCAAATAAATCCTGAAAAAAAGTTTCACAACTTCCACAAAAACAACACAAATTCGATAATAATAAGAAATCAATATAGTAGAATGATTTCTAATGGATCATGTGACACTGAAGACTGGAGTAATGATGCTGGAAATTCAACAGTGCATCACAGGAAAATGAATTTCATAAATATATTTTATATATATATATATATTTTTTATTTAATATTAGAGTTTTGATAAACTCTAATATATCACAATGTTATAGTTTTTAAATGTATTTTTGATTAAATAAATGCGATCATGGTGAGCGTTTACATTTAAAAATCTTACCAAGCCTAAACTTTATTTGCAGTTGCTAAGCAACATAGCAATTTGGTGCATTAATAAATAATTGTGCATTCACAGGGGTGTGTTTATAGTCATTTTGCAGTTTCGGGCTCTAGAATTTAGAGTTTGAACTATATTGTTTCTATAAACAACTTGTTAAAATATAGTAAATACTACACAATGCATTGTAATGTAATAGCAGGCCTATGTGAATGAGTCTGTATCCCATGAACAGATGTGCTTTTCCCTAAATGCATCTTTCTCCCACAGTTATTAAAGCCTATTACTTTGTTTCTATTAATGAAAGTAATCAGTTTTAGACTGATGTTAATCACACCCCCAAGCCACGAGCTGATTTACTGGCACGTGCGCTGTGACTCGGTGATCAATGTGAATGAAAGAGCAGGAGAGCAAATTGCTGGCTTAGAGTGCATGGATGACCTTGTTTGACCTGGTAAACTGGAGTGGGGAGCTGTAGGAAAGGGGTTATACCCTCTCTCTTTACCTCTCTCTGATGTAGTCTGGGTGGGAAATTGGCACCCAAATGCATTCATATGTTTAATTAAACGCTTAAACAACCTCAAGGCAGTATTGGACAGTATCAGATGGTGACGTTCTTGTATAAATGATCATTGTGAGAAGTAATTCAACAGTCCTTGATTGCATTGTTCTAAAGGTGAATTAAGTGAAACGCTATGCTTAGTATAACAGGAGCATATGGTGTCCCCAATTGGTTTTATTTTCCTTAGTGTAATTTGCTGTTTATTCAGATTCATTCCACCAAATGACACTTTTTAATTCATTCATTTTATACTTTTTCACCCATGTAGCCTATGCAATGATGTTACCCTATACCTCTCAACATTTTCTTTTTCTTTTTTGGAGAAGATTATCATATCCTAGCTCTTTAAGATTTATCTTAGCTTTTTGTTGTCATGGTGACAGTTCTCTATGCTTCCATCTATAATTAAGACAGTGAATTAGTGTGTTGAACAGAGTCTTATCCCACTATCACCACAAGAGGTCGCCACTCACCCTTTCAATGACTGTCTATACAGGCACTGGAGGAAAACTGCGTCTGTAAGTTCTATTTTTTCATATTCCCCGATATATTAATTAATCAATCAATATCAACATTGGTGGTTCTGTAACATCATGATAGATTTGTTTCTTCTTTTTTTTGTAGAAAATTTCAGTTTGAAGTTAAACTTACTCCAACTTTATGGAAGTAAAATAACGTTGCTTTTGAACCACTGAATTTGTGGATGCAAATTTGCAAAGCGAAATAAAATGGGCCGAAAACCGCCTGTTGAATATTATAGGTTGTATTTTTAATCAGTTTGAATATTTTGCAAGTAAAATATGAAAGGTGAATATGGATTATAGAAATTTTACTGATGAAAATGTGTTTGGAATGTTTTGAATTTAAATATTCACAGCTTAAATATTCAACCATGCTAAGTTTCAGCCCATAAAAATGCAATCCCTAAAAATGCAATGCATTAAAATACAAGCATGGTTAATGCATATTTTTTTTCAAGTAGTACAATTCAACAGGCTTTTTGTTTCAAAGGCATTTGGCATTATTTTACTTCCATACAACTTACACCAACAACTTACACAGCTAACGTTAGCATATAAGGCTGTGATGTAAACATAGTCATTGGTTATGTCTCACCAAACTGCATAATTTATAGAAAATTGGGGATTGAACATATAAATTCATCTGTGCCTTTTTCTGTACATGCCCATCTGTTTTTAGCGAACAGCTTACCCTCTCATATATGCGATTACTTTCTTGCTGCTTATTTAGTGCTGCATTTATTTATAGGACAGGTTAGGCAATATGAAGTGCATTAGACCAAACCAGAGCTGGCCCGAGCCTTTTCGTTGCCCTAAGCAGAATTTGATTTGCTTGACGATTATTGACACAAATGTCACACAATAATGATACATTATAAATGAATACAGTGAGGTTATGTAAAAATACAAAATTAATCCTTAATAAAAAATAGATAGCCTACTTAAATATTTTTTAAAACTTTTACTTTACTCTTTTACTAACTCTTTGAAACTTCTTAAAACAAACTGTCTCAAAACATATCAAATAAATGATTTGCTAAAATAATGGCAACTGAGAAATCGAAAACACAATAAGAGCAAGGGTTCAACAATGGCAATTATTGTTGAAAACTGTAAAAAATATTATTATTTCTCAACCGTCTCAATACAGGTCTTGAAAACAAACTTAAAATGACGAGGACACCATGAGAAATACTGTTTCTATGGTAACGATGAACAAAAAATTGTTTAACGTCCAACAACTTGGGAGTTATTCCAGCTAAATATGCCATACATAAGTAAGTTCTCTGTCTGTAATGATGACACAAATACAACTCGCATTACCTGTGAAACCACAGAACTTACTGCTAAGTATTCCATTAGAAAGTGCAGAAGTAGGGCTATTTACTAATTGGGCTGGCTGAAGAGTTTAAAGAAAACCCAAGGTCAATAAGCATACAAAAGGTCAAAAATGGCCAGTAATATTCCTCTGTTCTACACTAACAATGTCAATCACTTGCCTCTTATTAACTACTGTCCCGCACTGCAAACCTATACTTATTTTGATTTTATGCACGTTTCGATCTAGTTTAATTTTTTGTGGTGTTGTGTGGAAACTAAGATTTGAAAGTTTGGAAATGGAGAGACAATACCCTCTGGTGGTTCTGATGGAGGTATAGCTTTGTGAATGCTTAGTTTTTAAAAGAAAGCACAAAGTTAGACCGCATATGAAGAGTTCAGATGCAAAAAGCCTCTAAGTGCCATTTGAAATTTTCTTCTAATATGAACATGTTTATCAAGCTTGTATATTTAAGCTCAGTAATTTCACTTAAATGGCAATGAACATTACCTATTAATTGTCATTTAAAGGAGTAGTTCGCTTAAAAAAAACTTTTGCTGAAAATTTACTCACCCCCATGTCATCCAAGATGTCCATGTCTTTCTTTCTTCAGTCGAAAAGAAAGTAACGTTTTTGATGAAAACATTCCAGGATTGTCTCCATATAATGGACTTCAATGGGAACCAAACGGTTCCAGGTCTAAGTGTAGCTTCAAAGGGCTTTAAACGACACCAGACGATGAATAAGGGTCTTATCTAGCGAAACGATCACTCATTTAATAAATAAATAACAAAGTTTAAGTTTTATAAGAACAAATGCTCACCTTGCTGTGTTCTGTGATGCACGTTCGTGACTCTCCTGTTTGAACTCGTTCATCAAAATGAACAAATCTTTTTTCGAGTCATGACTCGAAGGGTCCTAGATAAGACCCTTATTCATCGTCTGGTGTCGTTTAAAGCCCTTTAAAACATTATGTCTAAGGAAAGTCCCCATAAAACATGAGAACACAATGTGTGCGCCATAATAAGAGTATCAGATAAGGTAACCTCATCCACCTTGTAAAAAAATAAAGTTGCTATAACTAGAAAACGAATCACCAAACAAACACATTGTAAAGAAATGCACTGAGAAAAAAGAGGTCTTTATTTGCATGATGTTCCAACTGTATTTCATATAGTTTCGTCAATCACATACAAACACATATTTTATTCATGAGTTTATTTAAAAGCATTATCCAAGCTTGAATTACTATGTACAAGTAAAATCTAAACCTAACAAAGTTTAGAGAAACTCTTCTCTTATACATACCCCGGGGCTGCAACAGATACCAAACCTGATATTCCGGCTGCTCCGTTTTTATGGCTTCATACATGTCACTACACTTTCAGGGCACTTCACCCATTAGCTTTTGGTGTATGAATCAGCACTCAAATTATCTCTCAAATCCATTTGGACAAGTTCACATCATCTCAAAAAAACAAAAATACAAATTGAGTATCATCTTCACTGTAGCATATTCTAGTTGCTTAATATATCTACATATCCAATGCCAGTTTTTGTATTTTTGTAGCATACGTGAAAAAAACAAAAAAAGAGATATCAGTCATCAGCAAAGGTGTTTATGCAAATGAACATATTTAGGTAAGTTATCAAAAAATATGACTTAGACCCTGCTCGATCGGCAGGGAGTATCGGGCACATGCCCTTATCAGTTCTCCGTCCAACGGATAGTAAATGGATAGCTGGGCTGGAAAAGTGATAAGGAGATGTGGTCGACTGAATTCGAAGTCTCACCATGATGGAAGAGTCCCCTGTATTTTCTGTATTTGTCCATCCAGCATAATCACAGCAGTAGAATGTCAAAAAAAATGCCATCAGAAACAAAATAAACCATCCGTCCCATATTTCTTAAAACCTCGGACCGGTTTGACATGAGGAGTATCCAGAAAATACTTACGGAGAAAGTTGTTTAGACACACCTCATTGATGAGTTTTATGTCACCTTAGCCCGACCCTCTTGCACTTTTTCTAAGCTCTCATTGGTCCACCACTGAGATTCGGATTTCAGTCTCTCATCATAAAGTCAGCCGATGGGGTGGGAAACGAGAGCGCAGGCAGTTGAACTGGGAAAAAGGTGCTATGCTATGCACACAGGTGTGGTTCAGCTGTGCATTCCAGCACACACATACCTGTCAGCTTAGACTTCATCCCCATGCCCCGTAGAGACAGGCTGTCGCCCAATAAGAGCACTACTTAAGATCGTTCAGACCACATTCCTCCCTTTAATTATTTTTTGCTTGCATGAAACCAAAACTGTCATTCAAACTCCAAATGTGCCATAACGTTGATCTGCATGGCGTTCAAAATTCTAAGAAGTTATGAGGTTTTTTGATTTTGAAAATTGTAAAGCGAAGAAAGGGTACAGTGTCCTTGTTACACATAACTGTAGTAATAACTATAATTATGCATAGGCAACTGGCCCTAAACCAATCCTAACCTTAACCCTACAGTAAGTATATGTTGTTCATTAATGTTAGTCAGTACTTAAATGGATAGTTCACCCAAAAATAAAAATTATGTCAGTAATCACTCGCCCTCATGTTGTTCCAAACCCGTTAGACTTTCGTTTATCTTCGGTACTGTATCGGTCACCAGCTGGAGTGCCCTTGAGAGCCACCAGAGGGCCTTCCACATCAGACTTTGTCATTCCCTCACAAACTACATTTTCCATAACTCACTGCCTGGACTCTTCATCCATTATCACCTGTGTCTCATTATCTTGTTTAGCTCACCCCATTTAAGCCTGGGTTTATCTGCGAAGTCTTGTTTAGTGTTACACTGCATTTCCGAGCCTTCTCCCTGGTTTCATGTCTCTTGGTTTTGGATTTCTTGCCTGTTCTGTGGATTACTCTTTTGCCTGTGTTTGCTGCCTTGTTGTGTTTGTTTGTATGGACGGCCTTGTTTGATCTTGCCTGTATTTTGGATTACGTTTTTGGATTACCCAATTCAATTAAAGCAGCACTATGCAACTTTTTCAACCTTTATAATATTTTTCCAAAACCTTTGAGATGGTACATTGACTTACAATAGGTTGAATGACAGGTCTGCCATAGCCTGACAGTGTCTGTATCGCTTTTATGGCACTATGTAACTTCTGGATGCGGGTAGGCACCCGAGCACAAAAAGAACCACAGAATTCCTTTTTGGAAAGAATTCCAAAATCCCCACTTCCTCAAATTCTGATGCGAGAGCCCAGCAAGTGTTTTTTTCCCCCTCTGTATGTTGTCATGGTTTTTGTCGGTTTTGTCGGAGGACAGTAGAAAGAGAAAAAGGGAGAGTGGCTAAATAAAAGGCTGGTCAAGGATCAATATTGGTCCAGCTTTAGCTCGCTGGCTTGGGCCAAAGGAGCAGGGGGGGGTGCCTGACCGATCCAAGAGGTCCTCTTAAAGTTAAAGGGTTAGTTCACCCAAAAAATTAAAATTCTGTCAGTATTTACTCATTAGCTCTATTAGCTTATTAGCTTACTTACTTATTTACCTTATTTACTTACTTACCTACTTATTTACTTACTAACCTACTTATTAGCTCTACACATAGTTTTATAAAGATTTTATTAAAATCTTTTAATAAAATATTTTTATTAAAAGATTTTAATGTTGTGTCCACCATGAGTTTTGTGTCAATATGTAAAATTGTGGATATGTGTAGAAATATTAGCTTGAAATGTCATATAAATCTGTGAATGTTACTTGAAAAAATAACCTGATTATGAAACTATAATAAAATGAATATAACTGTAATGATTTAGCTTATGGGCCAATGCAATACTTAAATGCTTTATTTAGATGATTATTATTATTATTATATTATTATTAAATGTTCAAATCATCTTTAAAAACCACTGTATGAAAAATATTTAATAGAATGACCCTGAGACAATGCAGGACCCCAGCTAACAAATATACGCTCCAAGAATGTTTTACTGACATTCCATTTAAAATAATAAAAATCTACATTTATACATAAGCTTCCTAGTTTTTAAAACGTTTTTCCAAC
This sequence comes from Cyprinella venusta, assembly GCA_038021265.1. Lineage (NCBI taxonomy): Eukaryota > Metazoa > Chordata > Actinopteri > Cypriniformes > Leuciscidae > Cyprinella > Cyprinella venusta. Next base: position 6,272,992 of record CM075871.1, read on the forward strand.
ATGTGAATGTTTCAGAAAACTTTCAAAAGTAACAACTATAACATTTAAATAAACACTTTAGATGAACGTCGAACTAAAGGAATAAATGTTCCATGATTGATGTATAAATGATTTTTGTGCTAATGTCTTGAGAACATTTTTAAATCCCAGATAAATTTGCAAGAGCGTTCTGTTAAGTTTGCCGGAAGAACGTTTGTTCGTGTCTTTGTGAGAACCAGAACATTGCTTGCTGAGAATGTTTTTGAAGACATGCGCATCTCAGGGAATTTGAAAATGAGCTGAGTTGAAGTTAATTTGCCCTTAACACTGCAAACACCAGCTCTGTGCAGCTTTTCTGCATGGCCGCCTCTCGGGATCCTGATCCATAGCGACGTGTAAAGTCAGAAGGACGGGGGAGGGCATCCCCTCGCTCGGTGTCTGCGTGCATTGCACACCCTAGTTATCTTAGTCCAGTTCCTCTCAGCCCGGTGTGAAAGTGTCAAGCTAAAGAAAACAGGGGCGACCCGCTCTTGATCCAGTTCCGGCTTTCTTCTGCACACCAGCTGCCAGTTGCACTCACACGGATGAGGGGAGATCTGCTAAAGCATCTCCACTGCATTGCGGCGCTCTCTCCTGGGATTATCTGGGCTCTGCATTCCCACTGTCATATTGCTCGAGTCTTCATCAGCGTACAGGCAGCACCACAGAAGGCGGGGGTGGTGTGTGTGTGTGTGTGTGTGAGAGAGAGACACAGCAATGAGAGTATGAGGTGTGAGATGTGCAGGCTTGGTGGACTGGGCTTTTTATCAGCTGGATCTCAGTGTCAATGTTCGCATGGAGATAGGCAGCAAATGAACTTGTTTGCGCTCTTAAAAAAGGTTCTTCATCGGCATTTGGTTCATCCATGGAACCAGTGGATTATTAAAAAGTTCACACAAAGAAAAAACATTTTTTTAATGAAATTCCCACTGAAAGATTCTTTGGGGAAGCCAAAATGGTTCTTCTAAGGCATTGTTGTGAAAACCCCCTGTTGGAACCTTTATTTCTAAGTGTAGTTTTTCATCAGACTATTCATTGGTGTATGGAAAACTAAATAATAGTTAAGCGTGGAAAAGTAAGGTTTGGTTTTTACAGACAGGGTTTAGATTAAACCAGGATTTGGCCTTAGTTGAATAATTAGGACATCAAGTAGCTTATAAAGAGAAAAAAATGGTTTACACCTTGAGACATATTGATATGCAGTGCAAGTTGCTTTCAGTTAAAATTGCTCAAATATGCTGATAACAAATATGCTCAAACTTTTGCTGATAATTTACTCACCCCCATGTCATCCAAGATATCCATTTCATTCTTTCTTCAGTCGAAAAGAAATGAAGGTTTTTGATGAAAACATTCCAGGATTTTTCTCCATATAATGGACTTCAATGGGAACCAAACGGTTCAAGGTCCAAAAGACAGTTACGAACAATGCTATTTTTAGTGATTTCAATCAAGCCTTTTTGTTTCTGGATAATCCATGAGCCATAGACTGTATGAGGAAATCAACCAACACAGCGTTGTTGTTTTTTGATTTATTCCACCACTTCGAAAAAAAAAATGTCCATTGTCCATGTTATTTTTGATAACTAGTGTGATTTAAACGTCCATTGCTTTTACTCAAGGTGCAATTTTACAATTTCCCAATTGACATCATTCTCCCAGAGATAAAGCACACTTATCTGTACATCATGAACTGGACTCAACACACACTCACAAACAGACACGCCACAATCTTGTGAAAGCCAGCTCTAATTGAAAAAGGGCTAGGAATAGCCACTAAGGTCCAAAGGCTAATAGTGTCATGATGAGGGATGATTGTACGATGGGTGGAAGGAGAGTGTAAAGACAAGAGTTGGTCAATGAGAAGGGCCTTGATTGGACCTTCTTACGGACATCAGGTAATTCTTCGTAATTGGCTGCTTAATGGCAGATGAATGGGTTGCGGAGGACACGTACAGTTTTGCTCTAATGGGCTTTGTTGTAGCCTATGACATGACCAGGGCATATTTGTTAGTGTTTGATTTCATAATTTTGGGTCTCTTTTGTCTGACATGCTCTGCCATGAATTTATTGATCTTAATACGGCAATTCAGCATCAGTCATTTGAATCCGTTACATTTTAAACCAAATTACGGTAAATGTCAATGAACTTATGCTTAAAGAGGCCTTATTATAGTATGTCCTATTAACAAAAAAGTATTGCTTTTTAGTTTTTTGGGTCTACTAGAGTAGGATTTCATGCTTGAATGTTCAAAGAACACATTGTTTTTCTGAAATTTAATTACGCTCTAGTAACGCTCAGGGGTGCTCTTCCTGTTCAATGATGTAACTCGCTGATTAAAGGTAGGGTAGGCGATTTTCGGACAGGCTAGCAATAGCCACGCCTCCTTCAAAACATCAACTCGTACTGCAGGGAGCAAACAAAAGTGCGGCCTGCGTATCATTCAGTGTAAAACATTTTAAATAGACCGTATAGCAATTAACATTTTGTCAGAAACTCTAGTAAATTACATCATAATGTTAAATTGTCTGCTTTGGATCGTTGGAGAATCGGGATCTCAGTTTGAAAAAATAATAATAATTTGTGATTCCCAATTTATCCAGGGTTACACAGCTCTATAATCTGAAATGAATCTGCAACAGTCAGGTGGTAGCCTACAGGCAAGTGCTCTTTAAGTTGTTTAGTTCATTATTATTGTAACATGCCATTTAACAGGAAATTATGTGTCCAAACGGCAATAGTTCCAACCACCTAAGTTTGTGATGCGGTTTTTTATATTAGATTTCTATCCAAAGCAACTGTACAGTTGGTGGTATTTATATTTTCGAACCCACACATTGCCATTGCCAGTGTTATGCACTGCAAGTTAAACTGCAATAACAATTTTACCTCTAAATTTACACGTTTTTTATGCATCCTTTACATTTACCCATCAAACCGCAGTTTATTGGCTGATGTGGTGCTCATAATGTAGTGGTATAATCCTGTTACTTGCTCAGCAACACATCTTCCTCTTTTCTAGCACAGCAGTGCAGCACAGCACCTTCACCAGCAGGGGGCTGGACAACTGAGTTTCTAAAAATAGTCATCAACTTTATTTCTCAAGGGATACAGTGGCTTTTCTAGAATGTCTTCTTCTATTTCTAACCAAAGCACTCATTCGCTTCATAATAGAGAATAGGCTACACATTGCACAGAATATCCTTGAGCACGGTGAAAAATATTTAATATCACTGCCCATATGTTCACATGTAATCATCAAATACCGTGTGTTTGTAGATTAAACTGAAATGAGCCACTGAGAAGCAAAGGGTAAATCAGTCACTTCTTTCCAGAGATTGGATTTGAACCTAAGCTTTTGGTCGTGCCGCTGTTTCGTAACGTTTAGCATTTGATGTGGCTTTTGAGACGTGAAAGATGGACCCCACATATTTGCCTGTACTGCCTGGAAGACTTTTTCCCCAAAACCATTTTTGGCTTTACTGAAATTCACTCAGTTGCTATGGACACAGATCATAGTTTTTTATAGCTGTGTCCATGACAACAAACCAGCTATTACAGGAAGGGACCTCAATGTAATTCACTTTAGAAGAGGTTGCATGTGCAAAATAAATTAAAAAAATGTATTTGGGGTTTGACACATTAAACCTGCCAGACTAACTGTATTGTTTCATATCATTTGCATACAGACAATACATTTACTGTATATGTGTGTTCTATAAAGTAGGGATGCACGATATATCGGTCAGATTATCGGTATCGGCCGATATATGATCATTCTTAATTTCATCGTTATCGGCCCAACAAGAACATTTAGCCGATATCTAAAAGCCGATAAATAATGTATGATTTTCTTCAGCTGAGACTCTTTAGATGCGCACTGTTCAACATAATGCGTTTAAATTGCTTGATTTACGATTGAAATCACTTTAAAAAAGGAAAATCCAGTTAAAATGCAAAATATGCAGCGCAAGTCTGTCATATCGGCTACACAACATTAATATAAGAACATCATAATTGTGTTTGTATCTTGGCTTTTAATGAGGAGACTTTTTATAATCAGGCTCTCAAAAATTGTCAAAAAATTTGGATTTAGATTTATCGGCCAATATATCGGTTATCGGCTTTCAAATATAAAGAATTATCGGTTATCGGTATCGGCCAAAATGGTCATATCGGTGCATGCTTACTATAAAGTAGAGTGTGTGGTAAACTGAAGAACTTTAGATATGATAAGAGCTCAAATAAAGATGTTAAAAAATCACTTCAAACTTAATATGATTGATAAATGTATTGTTAGATAGTATGGTGCGCTGTATCTTTTTATTTAACAAGTGATATGAATTATTAGCCTTATCTCTGTAGCAATAAACACTGTTAGTGAGTGTGTTTAGTGTGTGTGCTAATAGTGCAGCGGAGCATGTAGAATGCTGTTCCAGTGTTTTCCGCGCTGACACTAATTGTGGCTTGCATGTGGTATAAAATAAAGAGGCGATGTACTAATGATGAATGGCGTGAATCTCAATATCTATTATTCAACATTGAGTGAGGAGAGGAAATGCTAGCTTAAGGGCGCAGATGACATGAAATGTCTTGAAATGATTGTTCCCTTTAACCTTTGTGCTTGTTCTGTGTCTCATTGTGAGATGATTCAGATGTATTTGTCACTTTAAATTCTAATGGTGTTATCATGAATGTAGAGCATGCTCAGATGAGGAAGTGTCATGGCAAACATTTATGATTGTATATTCAAATGGACATATATTAAATCTAGTTTGCAGATCTGTGGGTCAGTGGGTGATTTACAACGTGTCTCTGATATCATTGATAGTACTTTGATAGTATGTCTAGAGTATAAGAAAGCAAAATTTATAGGCCTAGAGATTTATTTGGAAAAATGTTCACAAAAAACCTGACCAAAGAGGCAGCTCTTTTTTCTGATATGTGATATTTAAAACTTATAGATGTGATATATTCAGCATGTGATATTTACATATAAACTTAGTAAAAGACAAGTGCTGCATCCCAATTTGCATAGGCTACTATCCATCCTAAATAGTATTCGAAGATAGAATTAGTAGTCATTCGTAAGTTGTTGAGTGTTATATAATTCATTTTCTGATCATTTAAAGCTCATATGAATTTTTCATGTGAATTGCCCTAATGTTGGACACCTAAGGTTTAGTGTTTGTAGGTCCCCCATAAATACATGAATGACAGTGAAAATATGGGTTAGACAAAGCTGTCTAATCATATTTGAGGGTGGAGCAATCATCAAACAGTAGACACCTTGTGTGAAGACCATCGGAAGGTTGATGACATAGAGTTTTAACAAATTTGAACTTTAATAAGAGCACTAATATGTCTATAATTTCTCTTATGAATGGGTTATCTGAATTTTCTCTTTTGATTTGATTAGGACACATAGTGAGGGTTTTAAATTGGGATTGGGTGTGGATTTAATGTTTTAGTTACACATCGCAATATGTCACAAAAGTCTCAAGTGCAAAAAATGTCCCACATTAGGGCAATTCCCTGTCATGAATATGAAATAGGGTTTATGCACGTTTGTGACAACTGTCATTATTTGTCATTCACTCAATAATGACATTTTGAATGCAAATATGACATTGTTTAAGATAATGACATCTTGACATAAACCATAACATCATAACCTGTCAGTGTCTTTGTCATGACAACTTGACATTAAATTAAGTTAAACTGTCATGTGGTTGGCTTTGACATTGGCTGTCATGAGGCCATTATAACTGTCATGAATGTTTTTCGTGACCTCAACTACAGTGGTACACATTGAATTTGTCATTAAAATGTTATAATGGCTTCATGACAGCCAATGTCAAAACCAACCACCTGACAGTTTAATGTTATGTTAACCAATAAAGCTAAGTGGTTTCTTAAGCTTGATAATTAATCTGCTATGTCATGTTTATGACAGGCTGTGTTGTCTTAGTAATGTCAAGTTGCATGACAAAGACACTGACAGGTTATGATGCATTGGTTTATCTCAAGGTGTCATAACGAAGACATCTCAAACAATGTCATATTTGCATTACAAATGTCATAATTGAGCGAATGACACTTAATGACAGTTGTTGCATAAACATGCAACATGTTTATGAAGGTGTCATGTTAGTCTTATGCACACCCCTTCAAGTAAAGTGTACCTTTTGGGGTTACCAATTCAATTAAAATTGGCTTTAAATGGAAGTTACAATAGTCTTTTCTTCCCTATTGTGATGTATATATCCGAGTTAAACAGCATCTCCAACAAGAAAAATATAGGACGGGACTTGATTTTGTCCATCAGCAATAGATGGAAAACTAAACGGTAAACATGCACACAGAATTCCTGCACCTTGATTTCTGTGTGCTTCCAGCAGATGGCGTCCACATGCTGGTGATGGTCCATGAGGCATGGTCATCAGGCTCATTATCAAAGCGGATGATGAGGCTGCACTTTGCTTGCAAATCTCGGCAGCTGAGTAAGCTAGGGATAAGGAGCAGGTCCAGAGGAAGGTGTTTAACTGAAAGCTGGCCATTTTCACTCCGAGGCCAAAGCCAATGTGAGCCATGCATTATTTGAAACTGTAAATTTGGGGCATCATTGCATTGGTTGTCACTGGTTATCGGGATTTTTACTTAGCAGTTAGCCTCAGGTTATACAATGCTTTGAACACTTATTTATGCAAAACACAAATCCGTACTCTCACTTTACACCATATAAGCCATCGTATTTCAACATCAGCCATCTAAAAAAATCCATGCTTGCAGATTGGTTTGTTGTAGTAACTAAAGTAGGTTTACAAACCAGTGGTTCTATAATAACCACCTTAGGCCTTTAAAGCAGAAAGTTTGTGTTCGATCTTCAGTGCAGTTCCCTTATTTCATGGAATAAAGCGGTTACACTATAGGTTTTAATTGCAACTTCAAAATCAAGCAAAGTTGCTCTGTTTTGGTGTGTCATTGAGGTATTAACACTTTATATCTTTATAGTGATCTATTAAGCATCATTTTGTGTTTAACACTCTTTTTCTGTGTTAGTGTTCATTAATGACACAGCAGCAACACTGTGAAGAGAGAGCAATGGATGTCTTCTATGGTAACACTGCAGTAAAAAGGAGCGAAAGGGGGTGTTTAAGATCACCACCTCAAAATCAGCTCTGCACGCTGTTGGCAAGTCTTGTTGCTATGGAGATCGCATCCTACTGCAGGTGTAAGTAACGACAGAGGAAGTCAACTGTGTTTTCTCCTTCCCTCTCCTCACACTGCCGTTTTTTTATTCCTCTTTACTCTCTCGTCGCTCTCGCTTTCGTAGTCATAGATATGAAACTGCATTTTTTCATTCCGGTCGATAACGCGCAGGAACCTCACAGATCGGATCTTGCAGTTCAGTGGTCGGCATGTACCGTGAATACCTTCACATCTGTGCTGCAATTAGTCACCACCGAAACTAGCCATTGTTGCATTGAATGATCGCAACACGAGTTGTCTCGCTGACCAGACAACCTCTGGCAAATGCTTCGGTGACGTTGGACACGCTGGGCTGTGCAATAGAATTAGCTCTCAGGCGGTGTGTAAAATGCACACAGAGCCAGACTGAAATAAATGAGCTGAGAAGCCTTTTCTTCCCATCTTTAGTGTTTGTGGAGATCCAAGCTGAAAAGATGCAGATCCAATCCAGCAGTGTGCATTACTGTTGGCCTCATCCAGTCTATTACTTCTATACGCAATAATACATTCAAATAATGCATTTTTCAATGGTGACTATTAAAGATAACTGTTGAGTCTGTACCCTTTAGATGAGGCTTCAACCACAGAAAATCAATTGCGCTTTATGGTGTAGTGGAGTATGATCAATTACTATACAGCATGCATATGAGTACTAACATCCAGATAATGGCTAGGGCATTGAACTCAAATTTATCAAATCAGTGTAATTCTAATGTGGCATTTTAAACTATTTAAAGGACAAGTTCGGTATTTTACAATTAAAGCCCTGTTTTAAGATCATCCCTGATGAAATAGAATAGTTAAGATTGTTTTTGAGACAAATGCTCCTGTCACGAGAATTTTAGGTTTCTGTGTTAGCACCCCCCCACCTTTATAATGAAAGCATAGGTGCACTCGAACAATCATTCATAAAAACGCATAAAACTTTAGTTTACAAAGACGTGAAACTCACCGAGTGGTCTGGGTTGTTCACTGATATGCTCACACCAAAATCGCTGCAAAAGATGCTTTTCCAACAGGTTTTATCATAGTTTTTGTCCAAGTCTATTTTCTTCCTGTTTTTGGTTGAAGTCCACATTAGTCAATTGTCGAGTTTGCGTGCGCGATCCTTAGTAAGCTGCGTTCCATTCGACAGGGTCCCTACGCAGTGTTCACTGCTCCCTACTCCCTGAACACGGTACATCAGTTGAAGTGGACTTCGCTGACAATACCGCTCATTTGGAATGCCCTGCAAACGTCATCAGTAAAGTTAAGTTAACGTACGGGGTTCTGCAGATTATGATAATAAAACAAATAATAGATATAGGCTTACATTAATGTTTCAATTGAATTTAATATCACATTTAAAATATATACAATATACAATAATAAATAAAAATATGATACGGTAAATTCTGAGGTAAATGGTTGTGGTAATCGTTTATAAAGTCCCAAGGACATACAAAAAATAGCGTATGTAAATGTAATATTCACCCCAATAACCGTTAAAAAATACTTAGCTAGTATAATAATGACAAAATGTATGCATACTTACACACAAACATAAACTCCTCCATCGTTATTTACGACCGCTCTGACCATGGCTCTGACTGGTGATGACGTGACGCGCAATGACAGTTAGGTGATTCCGCTCTCCACTTCCTGTGAAGTGATGTATCGATGTTCACTTATTCCCTACGCCGTTTGCAGTGCCCTTCCAACTGAACATGTTCGTTCCCTTCGAATTGGAATCTCACTTAAGATGGCAAAATACCCTGTGAAGTCCACTTCGCAGTTCACTAACGGTCGAATGGAACGCACCTCTAGTTACCAATGATCGCGCACGTGAACTCGACAATTGACTAATATGGACTTCAACCGAAAACAGGAAGAAAATGGACTTGGACAAAAACTATGATAAAACCTGTTGGAAAAGCATCTTTTGCAGCGATTTTTGTGTGAACATATCAGTGAACACCCCAGACCACTCGGTGAGTTTCACGTCTTTGTAAACTAAAGTTTTATGCGTTTTTATGAATGATTGTTCGAGTGCACCTATGCTTTCATTATAAAGGTGGGGGGGTGCTAACACAGAAACCTAAAATTCTCGTGACAGGAGCATTTGTCTCGAAAACAATCTTAACTATTCTATTTCATCAGGGATGATCTTAAAACAGGGCTTTAATTGTAAAATACTGAACTTATCCTTTAAGGATGTAGTTTAGATTAGTTGACCCCAAACCTGTAAGACGTTCGTTCATCTTCAGAACACAAATGAAGATCTGTTTGATGAAATCTGAGATATTTCTGTCTCTCCATTGACAGTTACACAACTACCGATGTGACACTTCTCAAAGAGATTCTAATACTAATCCAATACTAAAACTTCTGGAGACCTGATTGCTTGATACGATGAACAGATTCAATTTAGGCTTTTGAAACATGTAAACATTCAACTCACATTTTTTTGGGGTGAACTATCCCTTTAAGAATTCTGATATTATACATACAATTGTTAAGAAAAAGTCGGGTTGGTAATATTTAAAAGCATAAAAGTCTCCTATGCTCACCAAGACTGCATTTTTTTTGTTCAAAAATACAGTTATTCAAAATAACGGTTCTATTTTAAAATATTTTAAAATGTACTTCTACAGTATCCTAGTCTTTCCAGCAGCATTAAAATGACATTATTTTCAATTTTGTACAGTTTTCTTTCTGTGTTTCTGTCAAGTCTCTTCTTTACTTATCTGTGTTAAAAACTAAAAGCAGCCAAACATGGGCCAGTAAAATATTTAAGCTCAAAAGTTTGGTCATACAATTTTTTTTTTAAATGTTATTTTAAAGAAATCTCGTATGTTCACCTGCACTAACTTGATGGAAAACAGAGTAAAAACTGATAAAATTTAATATATTTTATTTAATTTATTCCTATGATGGCAAAGCTAAATTTTCAGCATCACTCATTCACTCCGGTCTTCAGTGTCACATGATCCTTCTGAAATCTTTCCAATATGCTGATTTGCTGCTTAGGAAATATGTCTTATTATCACAGTTGAATACAGTTGTGCTGTTTTAGAGGAAATTGTGAAACTTTCTATTTTTTGATGAATAAAAAGTTCAAAAAGAACAGCATTTTTAAAAAAAAAAAAACAATGTTTTGTAACAATATAAAATACTTTACTGTCACTTTTGATCAATTTAATGCATACATGCTGAATAAACGTATTATTGTTATTATAAAAAAAATATATCTTACTGACCCTAAACTTTTTAACTTTATTATATATTTTTGTTTTATTATTTACTTTACTTTACCTTAATGTCATTACAAACCTGCATGCTGTTTTTTTTTTCCTGTGAAAAAATTTAAGTTTATATGAAGTCTTATGGAGTGAAACGATAGGTTTTTGTGAGGAAAAGACTTAAGTTTTTATTAAAAAAGTACATTTTAAACCCCTCAGTTCTCGTCATCTCTAAAAAGCCAAGCCAATGTTGATTCTTGTTTTATTACAAGCTACGTTGATCACTTTTTGCCAGCCGACTCTCCTGTGTTCGGTGTTTTTTGAAACAGGTGATTCCCCAGAGGTTTGATACTTAGCATGTCAACCTTTCCCGCTCGTTGTGACAACTAACCTATTCCACTCCCACACCAGAGACACGTCAAAGTAGCCAGAGATATGACGAGACACGTATGGGTGTGAGTGACAAGGATTGATGATGCATTGACTCATTATTGAAATAAAGTTGCATGGTGTACCTTGAAAGCAACAAGAAACCTACCACATACTAAATGCAATAGAATTATTTTTCCTGCCTCTCCTCCAGAAAACTCGCTCTGTAGCGCTGACTTGTCTTACTCTATCAGTTTTGGAGTGCAGTGTTGTGCACTGCAGGCGGCCGCTGTTCGGCTCTCCTGTGGAGTTGAGCCTAACCGAAGCGGACTGAAAGAGGCTTATTAATCCTACCGCTGCACATGCTCTCTTCAGGCCATGACAGTGCAGCACAAACGTCCAGCCACAAATAGATCTCCAAATGTAGATTATCCAAATACATGAAGTGCAAACTGTGAGGGGATTCATCCTGTACAAAGTCAAGCGATAGGGGCTGAGGAATCCGTCGCTAACAGGGATTGACATTGTTGAGGTTCACAGTCAGATAGGAAAGATGGGTGTAGGCTTCCACCTGAGATCATATCTCTCCTCGGTCTGGATGTGGACAGCGGCTGTGCAAGTCTCTTGTCTTAATTTGTTAATGATTCTCACAAAAGCTGTCAAGAACACATCTGGAGTGTGTTTATCCCCCAAATCAAAAGAAAATGATATAGCTTAAAGGGATAGTTCACTTTGAAATAAATTTTTGATATGTTTTAGCTTACCTCAAGGGCATCCAAGATGTCGGTGTCTTTGTTTCCAGTATTTTCAATTTTGATATTTTTTAGGTCAAACCGTTCTTGTCTTTCAGTCATATAATGGAGACCTATGGTCACCACCTCAAAGAGCATGCACAGAGAAGTCCAAATTAAACATGATTTAATGACTCGTAAATGTAATTACACATTGATGGCCTAAGACACGAAACGAGCGGTTTGTGTGAGAAAACGAACAGTATTTATATCGTTTTTACCTCTTGTAACCACAGTCACAACCAAGTGATCTGAAGGCACGGGCGCTTCGGTCTGTGCAAGCGCCGGAAAGCCCTGGAAGTGATCTCTCGCGCGGTTGCGAAAAAAATCAACGTTGTCTGTTGATATATCGAAATCGACTTCCATTGCAATTTCTGAATATCTAAATATGAGATCACTTCCGCCGCTTGCCGGCGTGTTTGCGCAGATAGAAGCGCCCTCGCCCTCAGAGTACTTGGACGTGACTGTGGTTACAAGAGGTAAAAACGATATAAATACTGTTCGTCTTCTCACACAAACCGCTCGTTTCGTGTCTTAGGTCATCAATGTGTACTTACATTTACGAGTCATTAAATCAGGTTTAATTTGGACTTCTCTGTGCATGCTCTTGGAGGTGGTGAACATAGACCTCCATTATATGACTGACAGACAAGAACGGTTTGACCTAAAAATATCAAAATTGAAAATACTGTGGAAACTAAGACTCTGACATCTTGGATGCTCTTGAGGTAAGCTAAAACATATCAAAAATGTATTTCAAAGTGAACTATCCCTTTAATTTTGCTTAAAGAAGCATACTGTAAGCATATAAGTTTCATGATTATAAAGCACGGTACCCCATTCGATTTTAATTACTGCAAAGAAACTATTTTTTTATGTGCCCTTGATTAATAAAAGAAAGTATTAATTTCTTTAAAAAATATATAAATATTGTTTAAATGGAAGGCTTCCTTGTAAACAATATTTGACCAATGATGTCATTTCTTCAGCTCTGATACAATGTTGATATCTGGAAGATTAAGGGCAGACCACAGAGAGCTGCCCAGATAATGTGTCATTGCTACGTCCTGGGCGAACACCATTGGATGGACAATTTATGGCCTTGCAACACTGCAAGAACAAAAAAAAAAAAAATGCTGTACAAATCAACCCTTGAAAAATTTGCCCCACAGACCATCTAAATGTCAGACAGATGGCTCAGATGGGAGAGGACGTAGACGATGCTGTAGCACGGGAATTACACACAGGATTAGATGATAGCGTTTTTATTAAAAGCACTTATCAACGGTGGCGTAACCTGGCCCAAATCAGGCCTGTAGCTGTAAAATGATTGAAGTGGGGCCTATTACCACTCATTAGTTCCCACTGATAGGGCTGATGGGTAGAGCAGAAGGAAGTGATAGAGGGAAAGGTCAGCGTATGGATCTTGATTTGACCTCTCTAACCTGCTGCTGATGGCCAGCATCTGTCATCCTTACATTTAATTTAGCTGAGATAGGGTGGTGCAGAGGACATGGAGATAATAACCACCTCTCCCCGTCTCTCTCTCTCTCTCTCTCTCTCTCTCTCTCTCTCTCTCTCTCGCCCTTTCTCTCTTTTCGTTTCCTCCGCAAATACATTGCTTCTTTGTCCTGGCCCACTTGGACCGTCATTGACCCAAATGCTATGCGGGAAGGTTTGTTTATACTATGCCCTCTCCTCGTTCTAAAGGGTTTGTGTCCAAGGGAGGTGATTGACTCTGTTTCAGGGATGTAATTCAGAGTATATGAGGAATGTGTTGATTAGATGTGACTGGAGTGTTCTGTAGCTCTTCTGTGAGATTATGTGATTTGAGCCTGTGTGTGTCTGTGTGTAGCAGTGTGTCTATGTGTGCGAAAAGCCTTTGGAATATTAATCACACTGCTTCGCATGACTCAATAAAATTAAGCTCAACTCCTAATTATCCCCACTGTTATTAAGAGAGGTTGGTTAAGAGTCATTTCTGTCCCACTGCTGGCAAGATGAACTTGTTAAAAGTCATTTTTGACTGCCAACAGAGAAGAGAGAACAGCTGTTTTGCAAATGTGGAATGAAAAGGCCTCTGACCATAAGGGAGCTGGAAGTTCATGATCGAAATCCGTCCTGTTAACTTTCTTTATTTGCGTTTTTGATCATGTAAATATTCTTTTTTTTTCTAAAACATTTCAGTGCGCCCTGTGAAATGATTAATCACGATTAATCGCATCCAAAATAAAAGTTTGTGTTTACATAATATATGTGTGTAGTGTGCATAATTATTTTGTATATGTAAATACACACACATGCATGTATATTTAAGAAATATTTGCTTTATATATTTATACACCATTAATAATATACATAGATATAAATATTTTATATATTAACACATTTTTCTTAAATATATGTATGCATATGTGTGTATTTATATATACAAAATAATTATACACACCACACACATATTATGTAAATACAAACTTTTATTTTGGATGTGATTAATCGTTTCACAGCCCTACTATTTATATATATATATATTTTACGTCATCATTGTTAGTAATTACCTGCATTCAGAACGGTCAGAAATTTGAATCAATGCTATACATGGGTCAATGACAAATAAAATGTGATAAATACCAAGGTCTTTAACGAAACTCTAGATGGCGCAACCTAATGGGTCCTTAAAGGGTACATATCATGCTTTTAAATCATTCCTTTTTATATATATTTTTTCATAATTTATCATTTCAAAATTACGTATTATATTATTTACCTTTATTATTTACAGTTATTTATCTCCAGAAAACTTAACTGTGCAGTAATATGAAACTAAGCCTCTGCAATCTGATATAAAAATAAATTTCTGTAAAGTGTAAACATTGCTGAATAAAATGTACCATGTGTCAACACTGGATTACAGGAGTGCCAAAATACGACAAATATAAATATATTTTTTTTTATCAAAAAGAAAAATAATATAATAAAATATTTCACAGTGTCAAACCTACCTCAGTACTAACCTTAAAACATTAGAGCAATAATTATATATTAATAAAATATTTAATTTTCCAAGAAAAGTTTCAATTTTATATCTATAAAAATATATTTTTAAATATTCTTTTAATAATTTTAATGATAATTTTTTTAGTTAATAGTTCTGGATAAGAAAATGAACACAATGGCAATGACCCACAGTGATTTTTAAATTTTTGGGCAGCAAATGTTATTAGAAAAAAATATATATATTCCTACAGTATATTCATATATATTCATAAATTAATATATAAGGTCCCATCTTATTGCTATTTGAACATTCTGTAGGAATATCTGTATTTTTGTCATGTCAGTTTCCAATTTGTCATTCTCATATGAGGCGTTATGTTCAAGCTGTTGACTATTTATGTGTTTTTGCTGACTGAGGTGGAGAATGTGCCTCTGACACTAACTTGAATGGGGAAAAACACAAAAACGTCATAACAGATAAAGCCTGATTCTGATTAATCCAGCAATAATGAATCACCCCCTTTTTTCTTTTATATCACATTGTATGGATAAAAAGCAGATTGTAGATGTATACACCCGTCAAATGATCTCCCTTTTGTTTCATTTTCGAAAACAGAGCTGTAATCGAGAGCCGTACTCAACAAAGTGCATCAAACATTTTGGTAGCTACACAGTCTCCCAATATAGAAGCGCAGTTAAACCCTCAGGAGTTTCACCACCCTTTGAAATTTACTGTGAGGCATATTTTTTTCTGTTTCCACCATATGTGTTTTGTTCTCTTGCATACAGAATTAGAGTGCTGCATGTGCAAAGGAAAGTGGGAAATAGAGACATCAGGCCTGAGATTGACATTCTACAAACAGATTTTGCTCTTTTCCCCAGGGCACCATGCATGACTCTGTGACTTCCTAAAGCCTTTTCAGAGAGAGCTAGCAAAATATCCTGCCAGCATTGCAGTCTTAAAGAGCCAAACATAGCACAGTTTGTTCTTAAATCATTTGGAGGGGGTTCTTTTCTTTTTATATTCATACTTTTTTTTTGTCGGGGGGGACTGCAGTTTATGATGACCTGATGCCATACACTGTAAAAAAAAATCCCATATTTTTTACGGAATAATGCTGGCAACTTTGGTTGCCAGAACAATTATGTAAAAAATACATTAAAACTGTAATCACCTTTACAGTTATAAGGCGTATTTTATATTCTGAAATCTGTTGATTTACCAACTTTTTGAATAATTGATTTCTGTATTGTACCATTGTAATACACTGACAACCTTCAATCATCACAGTAGTGATGAAAGTTACATGAGCAATCAAAGCTCTTCAGAAGTTTTCTAACATTAGAAGGTTAATATTTATATAAAGAAGCAAACATTAAACACCATCATGGTAACACACGTGAAACTAAAAAAAAATGCAATAAACATTAATTGAACAACATTAAATGTAACATAAAACCCTAATGTACCTAACTGATTAGAAAAAAACAAGAAAATTATGAGGAAACATAGTTATTTCAACAAAAATACATCAAATGTGAAGTGTGACGCAGGGAATTGTGGGAATGTCAATTTACGTTTTTTTCACTGTAAATTATACAAGGGGTTGTTCTTTTTCACTTTCAAAACCTGTAAATTTAACGGTATTTTACAATAAAATTATATCACAGTTATTTACCGTATATAGTACGGAAACTTTCTGTTAACCAATTAACAGTTTTACCATTAAAATTACGATTATTTTTTACAGTGTAAATTATGAAGCGGCTCTTTCATTATTGCAGATCATGGAAGCCGGCACTATTTTAATTGGTACAAAATTACAAATACGAAGTTATCTTCACTTTTTGGGGTTCAAGTTCATAAAATACCAATCAACATTTTTATAACATTACTATATAATCCCACTCTTAAAGGATTACTTAATCGCTAGCTAAATGGGCTTTCAATAAAACATGGCTGCCTATATGGTGAAATCGGTGCTACCTGGCTGTAGAGAAAAAAAAGAGAAAGAGAACTGTTGTCTTCCCTTGTGCCGAATAGGTATTAAAAACTTCAACACCCATAATGCACTGTGCAACAACTGTCACGTACACGTATTACTATTAGAAAATGGAATTATTATTATTATTAATAGACAAAGTATGCTACAGTTTTCAGCGATAACCTTAACTGTTCTGTTAATAACCCTCTGTTGATCCGACTGTCCGTGGGCGGGATAAAAATGTGGAAGCATAATCTGTAGTTTTCATGAAAGCCCTGTAAAACATTTCTGACAAATAAACACAAATTTTAAATCTCCAATTGTCAGTATTTCAGAACTCATTAATAATATGACACAATATTTCTGTGTCAGTTGTAAATATACAAAAACACAATGACGAACACAACCAACGAACTGCAAACCATTATTTAAAGTCAGTGTGAGCATAAATGACTTTAGATGGTTATTATCTTTTTTGCAATAGGTCAACATGACATGATTTTTGCGTAAACATACACACCACTTTCAAGTCAAGTGGCGTGTTATCTACGCATTTTGAGATATCCGGGTGTATGCATGTATGTCTACGCCGTTAAATGTCCGAGTGATTCCACGTATGTACACGCCATTAAATGTCCGAGCGAAACGAAGCAAAATGTAGATCTACATCTGGGGAGTGATATTTTTTTTCCTAGGATGGTAGGGGAACACTCATAAATGCTATTAACCTCAGTGACGGGTAGGTTTAGGGACAGGGTCATATATTCATATATACAGTAATGTAACGTTAAGTTAACGGCGTTCATAAACACGCTGAAAAGCGATTATGCGTGTTGATAGCATACGAATTGGCGTGCCATACAAACGCAATTTCATGAGATCAGTCAGTGCATGCAATTTACCTTTGTCAGTAAACTGGATTTCAAAGACCATTGTACTGCCAATAAGTTTAGATGTTCCTGTGTGGATTGTAACACTTGTCGCAATGGTCACTGTGATATTGCCAAGTTGCCAACATATTTTGTTGATCCTAGAACAACATCCCTGTCCAGAAACATTCTCCTAACCCTATACCTACCTCTACCCATAACCTATCCCTAAAGAGGTGGATAACACTGAACCCTGGTTGTAAGCCAAAACTTGACCCTCAAATGTGTTTGGTTGATTAAAGCATGATTTTGATGTGATCCCGTTCACCTTGCAACATGATATGTCACATGGTCAGAGGACTTGTTCTTCCTGGGGCAAAAGATGAAGGGGGACAGCCAGCTCCTCTTCCTCTCTCCTGGCAGATCTAGAGGAGGAGCAGCAGCAGAGAGACACGAAGAAGGACTTGGTTATGTAACCAGAGACCTTGTGTGTGTCCTCTCTGGGTTCACATTTACAGCCCTGACAGAGCTTGAAGACACCCTGCATATCTCTTCCTAGGCTCTGCCACTTTGCATTAGTGTTTGATTTCATACTCACTGATAATTGGCCCAGTTTGTGTTTTTATTTTTGTTCTTTTTCACACTGACATCGGGCTTTATGGGCTTTTACAGAGATATGAACAATGACACGATGCCGCGCTAAGTGACACAATGCATCCAACCCAACAATTCAGAAGATATGTTATTTCTATTTATAATGAAGAACAGAGAACGGAAATGTCTGAGTTAAACTGATGCTGGAGGGTAAATGATTTCATGCATCAGGACATTTTCCATCTATAGCTCAAACCAACAACATTGCGGTGACCCAGTCTCTATTGGATTCTTTATTCGTTCAAGATCTCTAAACACAGTTTTATACTAGCAATATCCTTTAAGTCTTGACATTTCCATTTATTTACAATACAAGCGGATCCATCTAGAACCTAGACAGTCTCCAATCAGCTGTAGCTGTTTATTTAATATTTTTCTATATTTTCTATTTAATATTTTTTTATATATAGGCTAGTATATATACTCAGTCAAACCAGAATTTATTCAGACACCTTGCTATACTAACTTCGATAAATGAAGTAGTGTCCTGCATATATATATATATATATATATATATATATATATATATATATATGGTGTCTAAATAATTTTTGGTTTTTACTATATATATATATATGTATATATATATATATATATATATATATATATATATATATAATTTCACAAATATTAATATTTAATTAAATAAATATTATATATTGTAAATGTCCAATCATTATAGTACAGTATTTCTGTCTCAGTTTGATTTTTCTATTTCATTTTTCAAATATTTTTCTATATTTTCTATTTAATATTTTTTTATATATATATAGGCTAGTATATATACTCAGTCAAACCAGAATTTATTTAGACACCTTGCTATACTAACTTCGTGTCCTGCACCCACAAAAAAAAAATATATATATATATGTATTATATATATATATATATATATATATATATATATATATATATATATGGTGTCTAAATAATTTTTGGTTTTGACTATATATATATATATAATTTCACAAATATTAATATTTAATTAAATATATATTATATATTGTAAATGTCTAATCATTATTAGTACAGTATTTCTGTCTCTGTTTGAAGTTGAAACGGAAGTTGACATTTTTCATTTTAAAATCTTTAGAAAAATTGAATAGGCTTTAAACCTCAGATATGAATGCTAACATTTATATAATAATACTCACAAAAATGGTAGGCTTTAATTTCTTGCTGTTTCTCTCCCTTCCTTGCTGGCAAAGGCGTTCTTTCTTATTCATAGCTTTCAAAATAAATCAGTTCAGACAAAATGAGACGTCAGCCAAGGGACATGACAGCCTTTCAAGCAAACACGTTCGGCACTGGATGCAATGGCGAGGACTCGTTGAAAGCTGCATATAATCGGACTATAATTCACTCTGTTAGCTGAAAGAACTATAATGAAATAAGCAGAACTGAGTATTTTGTTCTCAGAGTGCTTTTGCGTTTTGCTTAACTTGATAAATCGCAGCTAACTTCTGTCATGTGGCTTAATTCTCACACCAAATGGATGCTTCAGTTCTTCAACTATTGTGTTTAAAGTTTCCGATGTTTCACAATCACAAAACCTAACATGGAGATTTAGATTGAATGTTTCAGAGTCTGTGTTAAAACACACCCAGTACTGTTAGCCCTGTACACTGTGGCATGTGTGAAATTCAATTATAGTCATGCTGTCCGGCCTCTCTGAGCAACACTGCCTAACTGGAGGAAGCACCGGCCAGGTGGAGACCCTGCAGGAACCCAGCACTGAACACACTGCCCTGGCCAAGGCCATACGATGGACTACTGCCATCTTCCTACACTACAGTCTCATGATCCAGACACACTGGGAGTAGGGAACGGCCACCGCCGTTTCCACAGACGCCTGGGCTCTCAGGGTCGCTGCCACAGAGATGCACATTGCATAGCACTTTGCTCCATAATTCATACTAAGTTCTTAAAATAGTGCCGTTCCGACAGTACTCGGTGTTCCATAAACTCACTGAAATAGAATCAATGCATGCGCTTATCCTGAACACAGGCTGAATAGAAAGCACCATATGGAATTGGGCTTTGCTTGAGAGCAAAAGTACAAATATTAACCCCCGGTACAGGTGAAGAGTCTGTGACTGTTTGAGTGTCACACAACAATTTCTTTATTTTATTGAAATTTTTCTCACTCAAAATAACGGGCATGTGTACTTGAAAGATTCTCACTAGGGCTGTTGCAATGTTTCCAAATCTCTTAACTTAAATGTTATATCAGGGTATGTTATATTGTGATGTAATATACATAAATGATATGTTATATTATAGTTATAATATAACTTTTCTTCTTGTTGTCATACATATATTTACTTTTATTATTATTATTATTATTATTATTATTAATAATAATAATAATATAATGACAAATGTTATAATATAGCTATAATACAATTTTTCTTCTTGTCATGTATACTGCATATAATTTTATAATAATAATGACATTTAATAATGATAATGCATCTGTAATAATACTTATATTATTATTTAGTTAATAATATTCCTTAATTATAAAGAAAACCACAAAACCGTTTTAAATAGTTTTCCAATATAAATTATACAAATTTGCCATCAAGAAATGGCATGGTTATTATTATTTTATTAACAATCAATATTTTTTTTTAATTTATTAATAACAAATTACCAAACCTAGTTGATTTTAAATAAGTTAATTAGTATCAAGTTTTAGTTTAATAATAATAATAAATGTCATTATTATTGTTGTTATATGAATAATAAAAAATGATAAATATTATAAATGATAATAATAATAATAAATAACAATTCTGCTCAATTATTATTAATAGGTCATTTAATTACTTTTCTATAATGATAAATATATTGGCATTTAATATAATAAAGTTCAAATGAATTTAAATTGTAAAATAATTTTTTTGATGATTATGTAAAAATAGATATACCATATACTGTAAATAAAAAAAAATATATATATATATATACTGTAAAAAATAATCGTGATTTTAACAGTAATAGACTACAATAAAACTGCTACAGTGCAAAACTGTTTGACAAAAAAAAAAAATTGATTTACAGAAAGTTTTCGTAATATATACAGTAAATAGTTGTGATAGATCTCATGGTACATTTAATGTAATTTTACTGTAAAATACCATTAAATTTACAGTTTTTAAAAGTGAACAAGAACAAGTCATTTTAGAATTTACCGTGAAAAACCATAAATTCCCACAAAAAAAAACACAATTCCCTGTGTGACAATTCACATTTTATGTATTTTTGATTGTTATTTAGTTTAGTATTTAGTATGGACTCTTATCACTGCCGTGATGATTGTTGACTGTCAGTGTTTTACAATGGTACAAAACAGATATCAATTCTTCAGTAGGTTAGTAAATTAACATTATCAGATAATGAAATACGGTTTATTACTGTAAATGTTAAGTCTGTAAAACCAATAATTTTTGAAAGTAAAGTTCTGGCAACAACAGCTGCTGCTTTTTACCATAAAAATTACGGTTTTATTTTTTACATTATATATACAGTATATACTGTGTATATATATATATATATATATATATATATATATGTAGCGTTTGAGCACAATGGCGCAATGCTTGACGCCACCGAATCTGGTCATCTATTGGACATGACTGGTGCGCCAGTCAAACTGTCCTGCCAGTAATGGTGTTGACAGTGTGGGGGGAAATACAGAGGTTACTGCAGAGCCCCCTTTATTATCATCCATGCTCAATGATAACAGGCATGTGTCGGGGAAACATCAGGCCAGCTTCTCTGGGGTCCATGCAAACTCCCCCCTGCGAAGCCCCTTGACTGGCAGGCCAACTAATGGGTCCTGACTGAGGAAAATCAGCCTCTGTTAAGAGGAAGCAGCAAGTCCTGCCATAGGCCAAGAAAGAGAGGCCAAGCTGTATTCAAGGAAGAATCCAAATGCATCCTCAACCTATTAGATATATTCTTTCTCTCTCTATACGAGGTCGAATTCTTCCTGCAGGCTGGTCACTCGCCACCCGTCACAAATAATCTATAAAAGCTGACAGAATAGGAAGAGCTTCATTAGTTATGGCATCTGTATGATAAAATGATTGTCTCGTTCAAGCTGCATTCCGCTGGTGTTCAACACCTTTAGGAATAAGTATGTGTATTTTCCTCCTCGGTATTACCATTTTAACCGACTGAAGCTGATAGCAAAACCTACAAACCATTTTATTAAGCTTTAACGACAGGACACTATTGAGATTAAATATCTCCTTTTCAGGTTAAACATTCATTAACCTGAAAAGCCTTCTCTTTCAGTCGACAAACCCACTTAAAGCTGGATGTCTGATGCTAGCTTATGCAACAATGGCAAAAATGAGCATCTAATTTTACCTGTTGTTGGAACATGAGTTGATTATTTTTTATATTTTACTGAAAGTTCATTAAATACATTCACAGTGTAACACATTCTTTATACCTAATATGCTGAAAGCGACTATCACATTCAAGGAATTACATTAATCATGTAAATGATATAGCGAAATTAGACAGATCACATTTTTTTTGTGATCTGAGTCACTGTTTGTTTTAATTAATCAAGTATAGTTCGGGACAGTTCGCCCAAGTCTTCATTTACTCGTCGTTCCAAACCTGTTTTATGTTCGTTTTGACTCAAAATATCTTGTTTTATGTTCAACAATGAAAGAAAGTCACAGGTTTGAAACTACACTGTAAAATAAAATACATCATATTTTGAGTTCCTGGTGATTAAATCAATCTCCTTCATTGTATTAACTCAATTTTTCCATTTCAATGAACTTAAAATTTTAAGGCATCGAGGTTACTTCATTTTTTAAGTTAAACCAACAATATTTTTTTAGTGTACATGAGGGTGAGTAAATGATGACAGAATTTTATTTTACAATAAAAAATAGCATTTTTTTAAATTATATTTTAAACAAACTGTGATCCTTCGGATCAAGTCATGACACTGCAGATACCTCTCAGCATACTGCGAACCGTTTTTATTTTTCTAGTACAAACTGATCAACAGCTAAGGTACAAGTGTGACGTATTTCTAGCGGCTTTGACGAAACAGCACATGCTCCTTCGCCTCTGATAGGTGGAGCCCATGGCAGCGTCTCCAGCTCCCGTGAGCATGCACAGCGAGCAGACAATGAGAAACAAGGGAAGGCTTGATAAGAGCGAGGGAGCTGCTGCTAAAAAAAGGAGGGAGTAATTAGTAAATGTCGTCTAAGAGGAGCACGGTGAATTAGAGGCCTAGTGGATCATGCAATTAGGGGTAGACCAGTCTCCAGCACAGCTTGCAAAGGGTGGAGGGGACACAATATCTTCAGCCAGGTTCATTTTAACGATCATTAGGAATCTTTCAATAAACTAAGGTAAAGGTTTTATGCATTTTAGACTTTAAAAACATAACTAGTTTCAAAAACTGGAAGGAAGAATTTAGAAAATTCTGCTATCATTTACTCACCCTCATGTCTTTGATGAGGAATAGATGACAGATTTCAGAATTTTTTTAATTTTATAAATACATATACAGTCAATCCAAAATGTATTCAGACACCTTCAACATTTCTTACATTATCACAGTTTATTCGCTATATTTCACTGGTTTTGGCCATCCTTGTGTTTGTCTCACAAATGAACTAGGTTGAATAGCTGTCAGCTGATAATACCAATTCAGGTCAACCAATAAAGCAATGCTTAATTTTGTTCAGTGTGTGGTGTAAAAAGGTCGCATAAAGAAAAAAACACTATTAATTTTACTGATATTCACTGTATGTAGACTTTTTGGGTACAATATGTCACATTTTACTTTTATTTTGCTATCCTCACTTACATAAATGTATTATAGTGTCCTGCACCAACTAGTAAAAAAATACAAAAAAATATATCTGGTGTCTGATTTATTTTTGGTTTGACATATATGTCATGTATGTTATAAAGGATTATTAGGAATAATTCTCAATTTCTCATCAAGTTGCCAGTTGCTTCAATGCATTTAGGAGTGTGGTCCAGGTTAAGACAATCTCCTGAACTCCAAACTGAATGTCAGAATGGGAAAGAAAGGTGATTTAAGCAATTTTGAGCGTGGCATGGTTGTTGGTGCCATATGGGCCGGTCTGAGTATTTCACAATCTGCTCAATTACTGGGATTTTCACACACAACCATTTCTAGGGTTTA
The DNA here is from genome assembly GCA_038021265.1 of Cyprinella venusta. Classification (NCBI taxonomy): domain Eukaryota; kingdom Metazoa; phylum Chordata; class Actinopteri; order Cypriniformes; family Leuciscidae; genus Cyprinella; species Cyprinella venusta. The sequence continues at coordinate 6,297,344 of CM075871.1, forward strand.
CAAAGAATGGTGTGAAAAGGGAAAAACATCCAGTGTGCAGCAGTCCTGTGGGTGAAAATGCCTTGTGGATGGTAGAGGTCAGAGGAGAATGGGCTAACTGATTCAAGCAGATAGAAAAGCAACTTTGACTGAAACAACCACTCGTTACAACCGAGGTATGCAGCAAAGCATTTGTGAAGCCACAACTCGCGCAACCTACAATTTGCAAGAGCTCACCAAAATTGGACAGTTGAAGACTGGAAAAATGTTCCCTGGTCTGATGAGTCTCGATTTCTGTTGAGACATTCAGATGGTAGAGTCAGAATTTGGTGTAAACAGAATGAGAACATGGATCCATCATGCCTTGTTACCACTGTGTAGGCTGGTGGTGGTGGTGTAATGGTGTGGGGGATGTTTTCTTGGCACACTTTAGACCCCTTAGTACCAATTGGGCATTGTTTAAATGCCACGGCCTACCTATCGTTTCTGACCATGTCCATCCCTTTATGGCCACCATGTACCCATCCTCTGATGGCAATTGGAAATTGGTTTCTTGAACATGACAATGAGTTCACTGAACTAAAATGGCCCCCACAGTCACCAGATCTCAACCCAATAGAACATCTTTGGGATGTGGTGGAACGGGAGCTTTGTGCCCTGGATGTGCATCCCACAAATCTCCATCAACTGCAAGATTCTATCCTATCAATATGGGCCAACATATCCAAAGAATGCTTTTGTCTTTCCCTGAAAAAAGCAAAATCAAAAGTCTTTTTTTTTTTTGACTGTTTGCTTTGGGGCGAACAGGATATCTGTTGGATTGGACAATGGCAGTTGAAGGGAGTGTTCAGGATACCTGTCTGAAAACAGTCAACATGCTACTGCTATTTCTTTTGACACAGAAAAGACACACAAAAGGTCAAAAGATCTAGTTAGTAATGTGAGATGTTCGAACATTTTGCTGTCTCTTTTATAAAGGATGTGCCATCTCTCATCCATGTAAACAGTGCTGTGGTGGCGATGTGTTGGGAAAAATAGGTGAGTGTAAGAGGACAAGGATACCTAGAGGAGATTTAACATGATTTCTCTGTCTCTGAGCCACACGGTCAGCAGTTGCTGTTGCTTCCAGAGAATGCTGATTCAGATTGCCGCAGACAAAACTGTTACTTTTACTCGCTTCATCGATACCAAAAAAGAGAAGATCCTGATGAAACGCATAAATGCACGCATGAAAAGAGCAGAGCTTTCGAAACTCAAGCACCCTCCAATCCAACAGTGCAGTGTTATCTCTTTCCATGCATGATGTGCATCTATGCAAATGGATTCAAAAGATGACGTAAACAGGTGGCAATCATCAGTGACAATGACAACTATTTAAAACCATTCACAGAGATATGAAAATGATACCAGCTTTTATTGTCAGCAGTTTTGTTAACGTAGCCAAGTAGCAATGCATAATGTTAAAACGAAGGACGTGTCTTTTATAAAAAGGTGTCAGGATTTATGACTGTAGCACTGAGGGAGAGCAGATAACCAGGATGAAGTCATAAATGAATCTTGTCCGTGAAGTAGCCATGCAGACTGACAATGCCAGATTAAAGCCTGTGCCTTTTAAACAAATTGGGTGCTTAAGGAGCATATTGCCTGTGTGCTAGAACATGTTTTATTGTTCAGCCACATTAACGCTGAGACAAAGAGGAGCGTCACCCGACGGCACGTCACAGGTCCTGACGAGACTAGATAATTGGTTCCTCAATTGATTGCCATGAAAACGGTGAGGTCAGTGAGCCAGGGGACGGCAAGGATGACCTGGAACACGGTCCGTCACAGATTCTAGAATTCTCTACTGAATTCGATCCAGTGTCCACTGACCTTTACCTTCTTTCTCCAACACCAATTCTCAGCAGACAAACAGGAAGGACATTCCTGTCTGTGACTGTCAATTACAATTTGAAACTTTATGATTGGAATTAAATAACCCCTATGAATGAATTTGGAGGACAATTTAAAAGTCTCTATTTCAGAGCTTTATTTAGAATGGAGAATAATTCTACACAAGATAAACCATCCAGATGGAGAACCACAGTTTTGGACTTATAGTAGCTATTTCCAAATTTGTATGAATTTCTACTTTCAGTGGAACACAAAGGATGAATTTGAAGAATCTTTATGCAGCTCTTTTCCATGCAATAGTGACTAGTGTGAGTAGAATCTAATGTAATCTTTTTTATGGCATTGTTTTTATTTATTTTTTTATTGTTTTGTCTGCCAGAGGGGGGAAAAGCGAACAGTGCTAGGGTGATTAAATAATTACAGAATTTTCACATTTGACTGAACTATTAAAGTCGCAATGTAACAGAAGAATATTTTCGTCCGTGTAAAGTGCTACAGGGATGACATATTTTTAGGCAAAAACTCTAAATATTCAACTCAATCTCACAGGAATTCGTACGAATTTTACGAGGTGGCTAATTCGTAACAACCTCACTCGTACGAACTAGTACGATTTTTGCTAAATCGTACATATTTTACGAATTGGCCAATTCGTACAAATTCGTACGAATGACCTACCCCTGACCCCGCCCCTAAACCTACCCATCACGTGGGTTTAGACATATTTTACGAATTGGCCAATTCGTATGAATTTGAACGAATGACCTACCCCTGACTTCGCCCCTAAACCTACCCATCACGTTGTTTTAGACATATTTTACAAATTTGGCAATTCGTATGAATGACCTACCCCTGACTCCGCCCCTAAACCTACCCATCACGTGGGCTTAGACATATTTTACGAATTGGCCAATTCGTACAAATTCGTATGAATGACCTACCCCTGACCCCGCCCCTAAACCTACCCATCACGTGGCTTTAGACATATTTTACGAATTGGCCAATTCATATGAATTCGTACGAATGACCTACCCCTGACTCCGCCCCTAAACCTACCCATCATGTGGGTTTAGGCATATTTTACGAATTGGCCAATTCGTATGAATTCGTACGAATGACCTACCCCTGACCCCGCCCCTAAACCTACCCATCACGTGGCTTTAGACAAATCGTATGAATTCATACTAGTGAGGTCGCATGAATTAGTACGAATTAGCCACTTTTTAATCTCTCGTACGAATTCATTCGAATTCGTTGTGAGATAGCGTTGAAATATTAGCTAGCATTTTATCACTTCTGGTGCATTGTCTTGAAGCCAATGATTTTTTAAATAGATTTTTGGTTAAATGTTGGAAATAATTTCAATGGTTTACACAAGTTTAATGCTGGTGACTTTGAAGTTCGTCTATTGCCCACATTTAGCTTTTTACCTTGTGACTATTGCGTTTAGGCTTCAGAATGTATAAAAGTTTATTTGTGAAGATTGTCTTGATGGACAAAACATTTAAGAATCATAAAGTTTTGTTTTTAATTTCACAAATAATCCAAAAGCCAATTAAAAATTTCTGTTGGGTTTTCAAAATTCCTAACTTCGATTTTAAGAAAGAGACTGGGGTTGAAAATGAACTAAATGATTGGGTAAGACCAATAAGATGCATTTAGAAAATAGATCAGGTTCCATTTCATGCCAACTTTAGGTGCTGTAAATGATTTTAAATATTTTGTTGACTTTAAATGAACTACACATTGTGTCCAAAATTCTAAACCTGAAAGTGAAATAAAACGCGATTCTCTTACCTATTTCAAATTTTCACCATATTATTTGTCAAAAAATCACTGACATCGTAGGAAGTCAGGAATCATATCTCTACAGGAAATTGATGAATGGAGGCATTACGAACATGTCCTTGGTAGATTTTATTTTCTGCTTATGATGAATCACAGGCATGTTCTCAATAATTACAGGACATAAAGAAGAGGAAATGACTGAGATGTTCAAGGAGCTGCTGGGGTTGAGCACAAACAGCTGATTACAACTGTCATCAATGCAAGGTTTGAGGACATTACGCTCTTCCGTAAGCTGGTTAATACAGAAAGAAGTATTTTAAAAGAGGCTTCAAAGACAAATGTTTTTCTTGGAAGTCCTGGTAGGGTGCACTGAAAGTGCAACAACCCTGAGAGATGCAAAACAACTTTCCTGCGGGGCGATGAGGAGGAACGCTCATTGCAAATGCTCCTTTGATTAACTGAGCAAATGAAAAGCCCTGCTTGATTTACCAGCAATCGACCACTAATTACCATTCACACAATTGATTATAGATAAATGCATTGGTCAGACAATTCATGAAATAATTTATAGCTACCTTAAGGAGTACTGAGCTTGATATTAGTGATCTTAAAATTTAAATAATGCTATTGGAAACAATGTTTGAAAACTTTCAATTAAGAAAAAGAATTTTGACTATGTAGGAGCAATTTGATCGTCAACAGGTATTTATATATAAGTTAAATGGATATTTTAAGATATCCATCTCTGAGACTCCATCACATTAAAGGCAGCTCTTTGCATCTGTGAAGATAAAATGCAGCATCAGAGCCACCTTAAAGGGTCAGTTCACCCAAAAATGAAAATTCTGTTTCACCAAACCCGTAAGACTTACCTTCATCTTCAAAGCACAAATGAAGAACTTTTTGATGAAATATAAGGGTTTTCTGTCCCTCCATTTCTGTCCCTCCATTGATACGCAACTACCCTTTTGACGCTTAAATAAGTTCATAAAGCGACTGTAAAACTAATGAATTGAGCAGTTTAGTCTTTTTCTGAAGAGACTCAACCACCTTTATATGATGAACATTTAATATATAACATGAATTGCATGAAACATTGAAGCATAACAACAATAGTTTCGTCACTATCAATGGAAGGACAAAAAATTCTCAGATTTCATCAAAAAGATCTTCATTAGTGCTCTGAAGATGAACAAAAGTCGTACAGGTTTGGAACAACAGGGTGTACATTCAATGACAGAACTTTCATTTTTGTGTGAACTATCCCTAATTATTCTTCATATCTAATTTCAATTTGTATTTTTATTTATTTAATTTGTTTGTATTTATAGTATCATATTTAAGACAAATATAAAATGGGGAGTTCCAGGGCATGCTTCTGTTATTTTTTTACCTTTACTTGCTAAATTCAGTAGCCTTTTAATAATTTCTACTTAGGTATTTTTTATAGGCAATACCGCACTTTAATGTGAATTTATGATGGTTAGGTTTCTCTGCAGTGCCTTTAGCGGTGACTATATTCACAATTTAGCACAGCCTTTATTAACTTGTTGCTTTTTATAGCTTCATTTCCGTCATATACAATTTCTGACATTGTAATAACAGAATGCCGCCTTTGTTACGTTGAAATTTACCGTTTGTGGAAGCCTAGGTGCCACTTCAGATGCACATTGTGTGTTACGTTCAGGCTAGTGTAAACGTGGCACATAAATCTAACAATGCTTATATTAATAACACTGCTGGTTCGTCGCATGAATTGAAACGCAGCCGTCATCATCCGTGCAGCAACAGATCTAAAATGAACTCAAGTGACTGTAAAAGTGTGTGTCGCTCTGTCCGAGGTTCTGAAACCAGACCACGTGACACCACTGCCTCATTCAGCAGTGAGCGCGCGCACTGGTTTATAGAGAATTTCACGTGAGAACGCGACAAACCATCACTCGCATACACTCAAGCCTACTTCTCTCCGCTCACCCGAGTGATAGACGCGCTTAAGGGAGACATTGTGTATCTTTTCCCCATAGCTCGAACACAATCGACAACATTACGATGGTAGACTTTGGCATTCTTCGTTTTTCTCTGCGCTTCTTCCGTACTTCATGCCAAGGCGGTGATTGCAGTGGATGGGCAGAACGTGCCAGGCTTCGTTTCTAATCCAGAAAGTGCCCGTCTGCTCGGGGATCTCGTGCTAAAAAGATGTAAGGATCGAAACAAGCCGCCCCCCTCCCCAAAACCAGCATCTTCTTCACAAAAATGCAGAAGGGAATTCGACTTAATGATGGTCATGTCACCTACCTGGGTCTTTTGGCAAAGAAGGATGGCACGAGGCGAGGCTGTTTAAGCAAAAAGAGCTCAGACAACACAAAATGGCACACCAAGTGGTTTGCTCTGTTGCAAAATATGCTTTTTTATTTTGAAAGCGAGTCCAGCTCGCGACCTTCGGGATTATACCTGTTGGAGGGATGTGTGTGTGACAGGGCGCCCTCACCCAAACCTTCACTATCAGCCAAGGAGTGCTTAGAAAAACAGGTACGGAATGACAACTTTTGTGCATACTTCTGTGATGCTGATATAGACCGTTAGAATAGAGTTACTTTTGGGGCAGGGCAACTAAAAATGGGCTTTTTCTGTGTCCAGCCAGCAGCGACTGGGGGTTTGTTTTATGCGTAAAAATGATGAGCATGCGCTCGAGACAACCAACAATTTTACCACCAGGCAGCATCTACTGCTTTGCCCAGTCTTAGGAGATTATTGTTTTTTTTTTTCATCTGATATTTCGTTTACTTTTTTCAAGAAGGGTTTCTCTGTTATGTCTACTTTACTTTGGAAATGAGCATCTTTTGAGCGACGTTACGTTACAGCCAATCACGCATAGGTTACATAATATCCGTATGATTATTGATATACTCACTTATGTGTGTGTTTACATTTTTTTAAAACCCAACGTCCATATGTGACCCAAACATGGGTTGAAACAACCAGCATGTTGCTTATGTGATTACATAAATTATAGGCTAAATTAATTAGCCAACAAATATTATATGATTTACTTCATTTAAAACTCTGGTTCATCCAAGCAGTAAAAATGTTGTCATGCTACTCACCCTCAATGTTTCAAACATGACTTTCTTTCGTTAGTGAAACTCAAAAACAAACGACAGCCAAATCAACACTCACTTTCATTGTGTGGAAAACACGGGGAAAAAAACGAATGGTGACTAATTCTCCGTAACATTATGCCTTGCATTTCTCTTTGTCTTTCACTTAAGACATAACCTAGCATAAGGAGAGGATATGACGGAAGTATTTTAAGTAGCCTACAGCGGTTTATGCAGTAGGGTATCTAAACTTAATTGTCAGTATGCAAACGGCCGTAGTCAACAGTTTACCGACGTTCGGTGTCTTTCACCGTTTAATATTAGCTTTCCAGGGAAAAATGGATATTATTTTTCAGCGTTTCTCCTCAGAGACATTTAAGTTTTGCTTGTTCCCTTCTCTACTTCACACAAGAGAGAAAATGACGCTAGAGAAGCACTTTAAAAACCTCAGAGTCGCCATCATGCGGAAAACTGCCGTAGAATCGCAGTCTGTTTGACGTATTGATTTAATTCCCGCGCTGATATTAATAGCATCCTACCTTGGCAACTGCGTCTTCACAACGTGTTTAATAACAAATCGCTTCCAAAACTGAACTTTATGTTCACAAGACACTGTTTAGGCGTCTGGAAAGGTGTTATGCAACATTTTTGTGTTCTTTGTTCGTGTTATTATGATCCAACCATTACAGAGACGCTGCTGATTAGGATAAACCATTATGTCAGATATGTTAAAGTAGGCCATTTAATGTAGCCTAGTCATTGAAACGATAGTGTGTTGTGCCATCCTTGTTTGATTTTAGAGTGCTTATGTATCAACATTTTTACATATCGATAACTTAAATGTGATAGAGGTAAAGAAATTAATATAGGCTGCTTTTGACAAATAGGATTAAAATGAAATGTGTCATAACTAACATGAGAAAAGCGGCTTTATTCTAAGTGGAAACTATTCTACATGGTTGGTTTTCAACCATGTTGAGATCACATGACCAGCAGTGTCATGAAAGATTTCAACAGTCAGTGCCTGATCACTTTTTTTTTTTTAGATGCATTGGGTTCAGCAAGTAGCCTAATTTCTCCTTTGGGGTTGAAAAAGATTTTTGTTAAAAGCCATGTACCATACCAGCCAGCTACAAGCTGAATCACAATACAAACTTTAATTTGAAGCAAGATATGTTTGACAATTGGACAAAAAGACACCAGTAGGCCTACAAAATTGTGTAGTTAATGAGGGAAAGTACAGTGGCCGGGAGAGCTCAACATGCTGCAATTGAAGAAAACACATACAAATAGAAAAAACACTAGTTTGACAACACATGTACTGCAAATACTCACAACCCAACCAAATACAGAAACGTGCTGCAAACAACATTTAACTGGACCTGGTTTTAACCATTATTTAAGAAACAAAATGTATTTTCAATAACCTTAAATGTTATTTATTTGTGTAAGTAAGTTACCAACAGTTAGTTGTGTATTTCGTCAGATTACTTAATAATAAATATATAAAAAGGGAAAGGAATCATGATTAGAATGTTAAAATAAACAAAAACTCACCTTTCACATCATCAAAAACACCACTGACAAGTAGACATTGAACAATAAGCTTGTCCTAGCCAGGTTTGTCACTTGTTGGTCACACCTCTGGAAACATTTTCATTGTGGTTCATACTTTTTGCAGCATGTTATGATTATTTTCAGTGTGTTTCTGTATTTGGTTGTGTTGTGAGTATTTGCAGCATGTTTCTGTATTTAGTTGCGTCATGAGTATTTGCAGCTTGTTTCTGTATTTGGTTGCGTTGTGAGTATTTGCAGCTTGTTTCTGTATTTGGTTGCGTCATTGGTTGCATTATGAGTATTTGCAGTGTGCTTCTGTATTTGGTTGTGTTGTGAGTATTTGCAGTGTGTGTTTGTATTTGGTTGCGTCATGAGTATTTGCAGCGTGTTTCTGAATTTGGTTGTGTTGTGAGTATTTGCAGCATGTTTCATTTGGTTGTGTTGTGAGTATTTGCAGCGTGTTTCGGTATTTTGTTGCGTCATGAGTATTTGCAGTGTGTTTCTGTATTTGGTTGCATCATGAGTATTTGCAGCGTGTTTCATTTGGTTGTGTTGTGAGTATTTGCTGCATGTTTCTGTATTTGGTTGCGTCATGAGTATTTGGAGTGTGTTTCTGTATTTGGTTGCTTCATGAGTATTTGCTGCGTGTTTCATTTGGTATTGTTATGAGTATTTGCAGCGTGTTTGGTTGTGTTGTGAGTATTTGCAGCGTGTTTCTGCATTTGGTTGTGTTGTAAGTATTTGCAGCTTGTTTCTGTATTTGGTTGTGTTGTGAGTATTTGCAGTGTGTTTCTGTATTTGGTTGCGTCATGAGTATTTGCAACGTGTTTCTGTATTTGGTTGTGTTGTGAATATTTGCAGCATGTTTCTGTATTTGGTTGTCTCATGACTATTTGCAGTGTGTTTCTGTATTTGATTGCATTATCATGTTTTATTAACAAAGTTTGGATGGAGCACTTTCAGATAATTAACCTAATTAACGCAAGAAGAGCGCATTCAGTTAATTAACCCCATTTACAAGATAAGAGGTTTATATACAGCAGACTTACCTCTGTTCGTTGACAGTTTATCAGTATCCCTTCACCACCCTATCTCCTCACTTCTAGTTCTAACTATTCCCAACATAACCGGAGAGAGTACTCAGGGTTCGGGCCAAAATACTGTACAGCACGCCAAATACGCATAACCTTTACTCTCTTTAATTATATGTAAGTGTGAACTCGTCAAGTGAGTATTTGCAGCACAAGTGTTGTCAAACTGAGATGTTTTCTTATTTTGCTGGTGTTTTTTCTATTGGCACGTGTTTTCTACAGTTGCACCTCATCAAGCTCTCGGACACCGTAAGAAAGAACTACAGTCCCATTAAAGCATTTCGAAAGACATAAATAAATAAAAAAAAACAGAGGATGAATATAAAATTTTTGATTTAAAAATTGAATTTAGTCTTTTGAGAGCATATAGGATATCGCCTCAGTTATGTTATGCTCGTCACGATTCTCTGATTGGTTGAGATTTATTTGCAGAATCTTGGGTAATGTAGTTATCATTAAAAATCAAATCAATTCCCTAGTGGAAAAATGAATGGGATTTTTACTCCCTGAACCTGTTAAAATTTATTGGACCTGCTTACTAATAATAACAATTATTTCACTTTATAAACCCCTTTTCCAATGTTCACAAATTATAAACATAAAAGTATGGTATGGATCAGCAATTGTGTTCCACCAGACAGTCCAAAAAGAATCCGTATTGAGAGGAAAAATAAAATGTCCTCTCAAGCGGTCCGTGCTGAAGTGATGACCTGCAGCTACACAAAGCGAGGACAAACGGCAGGGCGTCAAGTGGTGGCCATGGCCGACACACCACCAAATGTCTATGACTAAAACACAGCCGTACTGCATTAAACAGGGAGAGAGATTACGACATATGGTGCACCAGTAAAAAAACAACAACAACAATGCATAACATTTGAATCAAGAATGTGGACTTTATAGATGTGTGCAAAAAATATTGAAGTAAAAGATTGAATGCAGTTTAAGGTGTCGGTATAAGAGCCAGTGGAAAAAAAACAAAAACTCAGTGCACCTTTAATATTCAGCAACCTGATGCAACAGCGACTTAATCAATGCAGCCATATGGCAATCTGAAGCATACACTATTTAGAATAGTTGTTCATGAAACAAAATCTCTAAAAAACTGCATCAGTTCTTCCTTGTTTTACAAGCATGTCTTTTAACTACAAGCCAGTGGTGGAGACTCATATAGCTGAAGATGTTTTACCTTGGTTAAACCTGCCTAGCTGTGTCTTCAGACTGCAGTGTGTGTGTTTGTTAGTGTGTAAGGACCGCAATTCAACATGAGTCTTGGACCTTCCTGTGAACAGCTGTCCCTGTGCTGACAAAGCAGGATGCGGCATGGAGTTTGATGCTGTGAATGTCTGTCATCCTCTGAAGAACAGAGCGTAGTTAGAGCGACGTTACCTCACCTCGGTGTTAGACTTCACGCACGCTTCACCCTTTATATTAGGCATGCAAACTGTAACCTCATTCAGTGTAAGTCATTTGCATGAATAATTTTCCCCTGGTGAGCTTTGTGTTTTCACTCAAAATGCATAAATGTAAGTTACCTGCCATTTTTCTAATACTTGCCTTGAGCAGAGCAGTCAATATAGATACTTTCATTGGTCTTCCACTTGTATACACTTATTCACATATTTAAAGGGGTCATGAACTGGCTCTTTAAATTTTTATGTTGTTGTCTGAGGCCAACTTATGATGTTCGCTTGGTTTTTACATTAAAAAACATCAAAATTAATAAATATTAGGCTAATTTTCTTGCCCAGTTTTGAGCCTAGCTGAAAAACGCTCGGTTTTTATGGGCGTCTCGCACTGAAGACTTGGAAGTAAACGCCCACTGATGTGAGTGGATAACAGTTTTGCATATTATAATGAGTTTCACTCTTGATCCGGTTTGTCATCACGGGGTAGGCATCTATGTTTTTTTATCTATGTGTGTAATGTGCAAATCGGTGGGCGGGGCTAAACCGGCCGTGTTGAAGTAGGCGTTGAACTTCTTCTGCGGGGGTGGTGTTTTATCCTCTTTGACATCATAGTTCCCCACTTAGAAAAACGAGTCGTTTGCAGAGCCTGGTGTCAATAAAAGCTTTTATTGGACTAACAAGGACGTTTTTCAGATTTTCCGCCATTGCATTCTCTCCGTATTTTCGATTCTTTGCAGTCGCTGGATCCTTCACTGGAGACTCACTACTGCTAAACGTTTAAAAGTCTACTTCCATTATGACTAAAAGTTTCCTAAAAAGTATTTCCTACTAAAGCAAGGTGGTATTATCAATAGTAGACTGGTGGGAGTGGTCTTGGACGGCAACATGCCCAGTGCATTGTGGGTGTTGAAGTTTTTCTAAGTATTTGGCAAAAGAAAAGATTTCATTTTCATTTGATCATTTTCTTCAAGATTTCTATTCAGGTTGCACCGATTAAAAAAATTTTTATTGAAAGCCCTTTTTGCAAGCAGTGAACCCCTTTAATAAACAATAAAAACAATCATCAACAGTCATTAGTTTGGTTTAAAATTAACCAATTCTTTTGTCTTCATGCATGTTATTTATCTTATTGTGAATGATTCAACCATATATTTTCTTTTATTTTGGCCTCTCTTTGGTGACTTCTTTGATCATTCAGTCCCCTGTGTAGTAAAATCCCTACATTTGGAGGGTGTTATTTAGTTCCTGATTATTATCAGATTTAAAGTCTGTGTTGACCTAATGAGGCTATTGTAACCTCTTTTAATCTTAATGTAGTATTTAGCTTTATACTTTCCCTCTATTTCTCCAGGTGTGCCAACTCACAGAAACAGGAGCAAAAAAGTGGGACGCTCTAAGAAGTGTAGAGTTTGGCAATACACAGGTGTGCAGGGCTATATTTTATTTACTTACTTTTTTTTAGGAAAAAATCTGCCCAATTCAGTCAGGGATACCAGTCTCCACATCTTTGCTTGGAAATTTCATTTTAATTTCCAATTAAATTTGTTTGGTTTTGTGTTGTTGTTTTTTGGATTGCAGTGTTCATGGCTATTCTCTAATCTGAGAAAAAAGAAAAAAAAAACACTTATTCAACACAAAGGGTACTGGTGTACTCATCACAAATTTGCGTTTTATTGAAAACCATCCTGCTACCTTTTCTTTCATTGTCATTGTATTTACATAGCAATCACTGCTCTACCATTCATTTATAGGCCCTTCTTTAATATATCTGCATTTGAGCCCATGGTTCCTATGGCAACTCCTATTTGCATGAGAAAAAGAGTGGTTGGAGGGATTGTGTGTGTGTGTGTGTGTGTGTTGCGGGAGCATGTAGCAGTGCGTTGCGCCTCCTTCATTAATGCTAAAGCTGTTTGGGCTAAATTTGTCCGGTTTTGGCCCATTTATAGCAAAACACTCATCTCTCTTTTGGGAACAGTTGCATTTCTGCAGCTCAACAGAACGAGCGAGTGCATGTAGACTTACTGATGCTTGCTATTTTGGTCTCCTTGCAGATTGCACTTGCATTAGTGCTCGAGACAGACTTAATACAGTTTGTTCTTTACAGAGAAATGGGAACATGAATGGTGCAAAAAAAAAAAAAAATACACCTTGCTAAAGCTGTACGTTATGTATTTGACTTGTAACTGAATCACAACGGTACACTTTTATTCTTTTAAAAGCCATTTTCTTTCCCACAACCATGGTTCACTTCAATTAGCAAAGGCTGACCTGACAGGTAAGTAACAGGTTGCAACAAAAAGGGAGATATGACTGTCTGATGAAAGAATCTGAAACAACTTGTCTGAACTCATACATTATACAGCAACTTTCATAATTCCTTTGTTTCGTTTACACAGACTTAAAGATCATTTTGTGAATGTCATATACTTTATTTGAAGCACCATATCCTCCATTATCTGACTTAGTAGTCACTGTTTTCTGATTTGTAGGCTTGCAAATTGCAGCATATTTGGTTTAGGGCTGTCAAAAGATTAATCACGATTAATCGCATCCACAATATAAGTTTGTGTTGTTTACATAATATATGTGGGTGCACTGTGTATAATTATTTTATATGCATAAATACACATATGCTTGAATATATTATATTTAAGAAATATTTTCATGTATATGCTGTATATAGATTTATATATAATTTATATTATATATAAATATAAATATTTTATATATAATAAATATTTTAAAAATTATAAAAAAATATTATAAAAAATATTATATATTTTTTCTTAAATATACATGCATGTGTGTGTATTTATATATATATACAAATAATTATACACAGTGCACCCACATATATTACGTAAACACAAACTTTTATTTTGAATGCGATTAATCGCGATTAATCGTTTGACGGCCCTAATTTGGTTCGATATTGCCAGTTTATATCATTAATTGGTTTTGCAAGCATTTTTTAAAAACATTGTTCTTCATATGTCCCATATTGTGGTTTTAAAGCACTTGCTTAATCTTCCCAAAAAAGTTATCTTTAGTGTGTGTTTGTGTGCACTCAAAAACAGTTAGGTAAGTATATATACACATATAAAAATAAATAAAATAAGTAAACATACATGACTCAGCTATAAATTGAAAGGATTAAGCCAGCTTTGAGTCTTGACCTTGCTCATGGAAAGGAAGAAACAAGGTATTTCAACCATGAGAATTATACAACAATACAATATGTCATATATCTAACAATATGACATGTCTAAAAGAGCAGACCCGTTAATCACTGCTTTGTGCAGAAACCCAATGTGATCAATCTCTAATTCACCCAAGATCAACCACAACTGACTGTTTGCTAAACTCCACCCACCTTAGTTACTGTTGTTCGCTGAGTCAAGCTTTACACAATGTCACACAGGAATAAATTGATGAACAGTGAACAGTAAAACATCAGTGAACCGAGATGCCTCGTACGTCTCTACAATACTCGATGCACATCAATTTGCCTTGGAGTGCTTACTGATGTTATACATTTTCATTTGTAAATGAGAAATGACACTTCTCAACATTTGTTTAAAAAAATTTTTTGGCCCATGCAAGTATTTTTCTTGTTTTTTTTCAAGACTGTGATGTAATTTAGCAGGTCTGCCATGCAGCAGAAATGGAGGTTGTTGGGGATTCAGTGCTACGGCCTGGCTTTCTGAAATGAAGAGAGACGGGTTGCACATACAGAGCCATAGCCACTAGCGCACAGAGTTGCTAGGTAACAGGTAGCATACAGTTATGTAATGCGCCATGCTCCCGGTTTACGTGTTTTATGGTATTCCTCTGGAGAGCTGCAGCTATCTCAGGCACAGGGAAGTTTCCCTCCGACCAAGCAGACCCTGTGTTCTCTGAACTCGTCGTGCACTCGCACTCATCAGTCCGAAAGATCAGGGGGGTGTCTGGTGTTCTTGGTGAAATCATGCATGGTGTACTATGTCATTTGCATATGCAAAGGAGTTTTTGTTTGTATTTTTAGTTGTACCATGCTGGATACTGGAAGATTCATTGGAATGTCACATTCAAAGCTGTCAAAAAAACATGTTCGCAGCACAAAGACTTGTTGTTATGTGTAAATGGTTTGTATTAATTTGTGCCAATTGTCTTCAGCTCATTGGGAAATGCACAATGCAATTCAAACACTGGACTCATGAAATTCTTAATTAATTTCTTAAAATTTCATGAAATTGTTTCATGAAATTATAAGAAATTATTGCAAACTGGTGGTTTTGTATTACCCTGCATTATCTATTTTTGTTGTTTTACTTGGCTATTTATTAGATAAATAAACATTTAACTTTTTTTTAAATTTCTAGTCATCAAAAAATAACAGCTTCCACAAAAAATATTAAACGATTAGTTCACTTTAAAAAAAAAAAAAAACTTTTGCTGATAATTTACTCACCCCTATGTCATCCAAGATGTCCATGTCATTCTTTCTTCAGTCGAAAAGAAATTAAGGTTTTTGATGACAGAAAAGAGCAAGGCGACCATTTGAGCTTATAAAACTTAAACTTTTTTTTTTTTTTTAAATGAGTGATCGTTTCACTTGATAAGACCCTTATTCATCGTCTGGAATCGTTTAAAGCTGATTGAACAGTTTGCAGTTTGCACTGAAACTGTCTTTAGGACCTTGAACCGTTTGGTTCCCATTGTAGTCCATTATATGGAGAAAAATCCTGGAATGTTTTCATCAAAAACCTTAATTTCCTTTCGACTGAAGAAAGAATGACATGGACATCTTGGTTGACATGGGGGTGAGTAAATTATCAGCAAAAGTTGTTTTTTTTTTGTTTGTTTTTTTGAAAAGTGAACTACTACTTTAAGCCGCACAACTATTTTCAACATTGATAATAATAATAAATGTAGAGAAGTATAATAATAAACGCAGCCTTGGTGAGAAAAACTTAGTCCTAACCCTATCCCTACCCTTAAACCTAACCCTACTCATAACTTTAGAGGGAAGTGATAAGTGATTAAGAGTGGTGTAGAAACTTCGAACCCTCTTTTTATGCCTAAACTTGGCATTAACTGTAAACCTATCCCTCAAAGCCGATTGGTTGATTTCTGTTCTGTCTGTTTTACAGTATTATTTCACTGTCAGCTTCAACCATGAGAATCAAAAGGCTGTGGAGCTCCGTACTGAAGACGTTAAGGACTGCGATGAATGGGTGGCAGCAATATCACATGCCAGGTGAGCAAACTCTTTCAGTGTTTTTAAGATCACATGTCTCAGTTGTCTACTTCAGTGCAAAAAGGAAAAGAGATTAAGTCACTGTTTATTATGCACATGCTTTGAATATTTCAGAAATCCACTGAATGTGTATTTCCAACTGATTTCTGTAAGATCACTTCTTATTGCTACATTATGTCAGAATAGTGAGACTAGAACTTGCCTACAGAGAGAAAAAGACAGTCTTCTCGTAATGACAGAGTTTTTTTTTTATGTTTCGTCCTATACTTTTCCATACACAGCTTGAATGTGATGGGGGAAATGAATACAGAGGAGGGTTTTTTGCGAAGTGGACAGATTCCATGTCTCATTATCTATAATTAGCCTGAAGCTTGTTTAAGCAGTCTTGGATGTTGCAGAGGTTCTGCTGGGAATATTGTTTATTTTTAGTAATGAACTTTGAGTTTGAATTCTCTGTTGGGAATTAACAAACAAAGCACAACATGTTTTGTCATTAATAACAAAGAGCTGTTATGCAGTCAAGGGTTTATGTGCAGTTTGATATGGTTTCGGTTTGTTTATGTACATGTGAGAGTTAGCATAACCTTGTTAAGAGAAATAATGCATATATACAACAACACGCAGTATAACTGATTCAAAAATCTATTTAATTGTTTTATATAGTGGAAGTTTTAATTAGAAAAATGATTTAATTAGAAGTGGTTTGGGCTTGTTGGTTTCTAGTTCATCTAGTTGCGTGAACTGACTTATACAACTAATGGTTGTAGTTATTTTGCTATATAGTATGTAGTTCATATATAAATTTTCTGAAATTGAATATTGAATCACTATTTTTCAATAATACATACACACGAGTCACGACAACGATGATCCCAGTTCACACGGATCTGCAAAACCAACTAGAAACGGCATATTAGGCCAGTAGTTGGCGATGTTACTTTGTAAAGAACCACAACATGCCTATAGATTGCATGCACATGAGATCATTATTTTCAAAAATTAGCGTTTTTTGTTGTTTACTTTGAGATTTCAGTTTTTAGATGAAACCAGTGTCGTGTAACGGCCCTTTAAGACATTTGTGCCATTGTTGGAAAAGGCATGACTTGCATTGAAATTAAGGGGAAAATATTAGGGCTGTCAAACGATTAATCACGATTAATCGCATCCAAAATAAAAGTTTGTGTTTACATAATATATGTCGGTGAACTGTGTATAATTATTTTGTATATATAGAAATAAATACACACACATGCATCAATATTTAAGAAAAAAATATTATTTATATATAAAATATTATTTATATTTACATAAAATATTAATTGTATATAAATCTATATACTGCGTATACATGAAAATATTTCTTAAATATATACAAGCATGTGTGTGTGTATTTATATTTATAAAATAATTATACACAGTGCACCCACATATATTATGCAAACACAAACTTTTATTTTGGATGCGATTAATTGCGATTAATCGTTTGAAAGCCCTAGAAAATATAGCAAAAGAATTAACATATTTACAAAATATACAGGCACATGAATGCCAACAGTGGGAAACTACATTTCCCATCATTCCCTGTGTCAACTTCGATCACACAACTAATGCAGATTTTTTACAGATTTTTTAATTTTGATGAACCATCACAAAAAACACACCCTGCCTTTGTGAAAAACATTAAAATAAATATGAAATTGCCAAACACATCTATATTTTTGGTGACTTTTGTCATTTATTTCACGAATTGATTTCACGTTTATCAAAAGTTTCGTTTTTTTTTTTTCGGTTTTTTTTTTATCATAAAAAATCAGTGAGATTTTTTTTCAAAGAAAATACTTCAATACAGCATTAAATTGATCAAAAGTGACAGCAAAAAACATTAACAATAATTTATGTTGTAATGCTGTTCTTTCAAATTTGAAATGAGAAATATTGATACCAATAAGAAATGTTTCTTGAGCACCAAATCAGCATAGTAGATTGATTTCTGAAGGATCATGTGACACTGAAAATTCAGTTTGGACATCACAGGCGTAAATTGCTATTTAAAATATATTCAAAAATATAACATTTCTCAATGTTTATATTTCTCAGTATTGTTGATCAAATAAATGCAGCCATTAGTGGACATAAAAAATGTATGAAGCCTAAACTTTCGAATGGCACTGTGTGTTTTTGGCTCGTTTGGTTCATGCAATGGGTTATTTAATCAATTAAGTATCAAAAAACTCATTTAAACCCCAACAGCTTCACACAGAAGTATATCAATACTTCTATATTATCAAGATATCAAACGGATATCAAACAAGACCCGCTCAGAAGACTCTCTTTCAGAATCAGCAGGTCTAGTCTTGTGTTTGCAGTGAGGGCGTTCTGGTCTCAGTCTGTACTGGAGGACTATTTCGGCTGTTTATCTCTGGATGCCCTGCAGCGGTTCTAAATCTGTGTGCATAAACATGAAGGCGTCTGGATTTGCTTGCTGTTTTGAGATAAGCGCTGATCCAACAATTCTGTTTAATTGTTGAATTCGAGCATTCACAGTTTGCTCTGATAAAGTGTGTGCTTATGGGGTTACGTCCTCTGCTAATGAGCTTTATTTCTAGTATAACGTGATGTTCCTCATTGTGTGGAGTGTGTGCGCACTCATGTTTGTATTTGTGTCCTGAATGCCTTTGTTGGATGGTTGTGTATGTGTGCGTTTGTATTCATATGTGTGTGTGTTCTGTGTGCAGCTACAGAAACCTGGCCACCGAGCATGAAACGCTCATGCAGAAGTACCTCCATCTACTCCAGATCGTGGAGACCGAGAAAACAGTTGCTAAGCAACTTCGACAACAGATAGAAGATGGGGAGATTGAGATTGAACGTCTAAAATCAGAGGTAAAATTTTATATTCAAAGTGCTCTAGGGATTGTTTATCTATAGTGAACATGCCAAAATCCAGTCGAATGTATGAGCAATTTTATTGCGTACTGTATCAAGATGATTCTGCCTTCTGGACTGAAAAAGTTGTGGGAAAAGTGGGAAATATGTTCAAAACTACATATTTTCTAAATCAGCTAGTCGATGCATTTCCTGAACAGCTAGTTAACTAGTTTGCCTAAGGAAGCCCTGTATAAATAGTCTAGTTTCAGTTTCACCTGACTCTGAACACGTTTCAAAGGGGACGTTTACATAAGATGTGTTTTTGCACAACAGAATGCAGAGGTTAAACCCAGCGGGATCGTCATTACTAAAAAATTACAATGAAAAAAAAATTTATAAAAATATTTTCTTAAGTGAAATTAAAAAAAATAGTATAACTGAAACAAAAAACTGAAACTAAAATACTCATTACTCATACAAAAACACATAAAATACATAAAATTAAAGCTAACTAAAATAATAATAAAAAATAGTGGTTTATAGAGGATATATTAACATGGATTTTTAAAAATATCCTTAGGTTGTGGTTGCCAGAATTGCACTATAAAAACACAGTAACAGTGTTTCAGGTGTTACAGGATGGCATATTGCTGTCCGCCTGTATATTTTACAACTAATAACCGTAGATTTCATAATTTAAAATTAATATAATGGTCTTGAACTACCAAAATCTGCTTTTTACCTTAAAATATATTGATAACCACCATAATAATACAGGTGGCACAATACAAATCACATGGTGAATCAGAGTTCATTGTTAGTGTACTATACATAAGACACAAACATACATATACAGATAAAATACCATCAGGGTAACACACATGAGACTAAAATAATGTTATACTAATGGACAATAATGATAATAAGGGGGAAAAATGATTTAAAAAATATTTCTGCAATGTCATGTTAGTACATTTTTACATAATTGTTCAGTAAAATTAAATATATTGCAGTGTTCAGTTTGTATAATAAAGTAACATACATTTAATGTTAACAGCTTTTTATTGTAGCATTTTTTTCTGTAAAAATTACACAAAATTGGAATTTTTGATCAAAAATTTGGACTGCCTGATCAAACAGAAATATAATGCTTATAAAAATGTAAGATTGAAGATTATAACCTAAGCTAACAGGTTTAATTGACTAACAGTGTGCAAAGTTCAGACATCAGTTAGTTAGTATGCAGAACCAGAATTTACTGTAAATAATATTAAAATGAAACAATATAATATATGAAAAAACTAGTCTGCCACACTGATCAACTAGTAGTCAATTGTGGCATGACTAGTCTATCCCCGTGACCTATATTACATGATCATTGCTTTTCTGAAAAGGAAAATGGTAGAGAGAGTGAAAAGTGGTGTGAGAAGCATTTGGTTTTCAAGAGCTTTCTCCAGACTACTTTGCACTTCACTTTGCATCTCAGCTCATAAAAAACGGCTCTCCAGGAGAACTATGATCCCTGCTGTATTCTTCATCAGCCAGATCAAATAGTCATTTTACTTTAAAGTGCAAATGGAGCTGGGTGTATGAAATGGTGTGCTGAATATGCATGACCCCAGATGTGTTGTGTGCGTCGCATCCTTGGTCCGCAGCATAATAAACTCTTTCAGCCCGCGTCCAATAAATGGAGCACTCGCCTTCAGACTGTGCTGGCCAGCTCTCACCTCTTTTGTGTCCCCAATGTATTCCTATTAAATCGCAGTGCCATGTCATAATTTGAAAGTTTGTGCACCCTAATCATCGGAAATGATCGAGAGCTTTGATAGGGTGAACGTTTGTGCCAGGCATTTGGCCGGACTCGATCACTTTTGTCAGCAAGCTGGGAAAGGAACTTTTTTGCAATGGAAGAGTTGACTACTTTTTTATTGCTGTTTTGTTACAGATCGCGGGAATGCTCAAAGACAATGAGAAGATTCAGTCGAATCCCACCACTGCACCTAGTGATGATGATTCTGAGATCAAGAAAATCAAGAAAGTAAGACTGGTTTTCAAAACACACAATCATTCTGTTTCCAAATCTTGTGAGCTGCCTATATAGGTGGCATCCCAACCATCACAGAAAGTGACTGAGTTTGTTAAAATGCATTAATTTAAGGACTTATACAATGGCCGCTCTTCTTGTCTAACCTTTAAAACAAGCTTCACATTAAAAACATAAACTGTCTCTAGTTTGTGGAGCAAATGTCTTATGTTAAAAGGATGATTAAGTTTCACTAATACACTAATGTATTATTAACTAACATGAACTAACAATGAGCTACACGTTTGTTACTGTATTAGTTAATCTTTGTTAATGTTGGTTTATAAAAATACAGCTGTTTATTGTTTGTATTGTTCATTCTTAGTTTATGTTAAAGGAGTTGTTCACTTTTCAAAAAACTTTTGCTAATTATTTACTCACCCTCACGTCATCCAAGATCTCCATGTCTTTCTTTCTTCAGTCGAAAAAGAAATTAATGTTTTTGATGAAACTATTCCAGCATTTTTTCTCCATATAATGGACTTCAATGGGAACCAAATGGTTCAAGGTCCAAAAGACACTTTTAGTACAAACTGCAAACTGTTCAAAGGGCTTTAAACGATTCCAGACGATGAATAAGGGTCTTATCAAGCGAAACGATCACTCATTTAAAAAAAAATAAAGTTTAAGTTTTTTAAGCGCAAATGGTCGCCTTGCTCTGTTCTGTGATGTGTGTTCGTGACTCTCCTGTTCGAACTCGTTCATCAAAATGAACGAATCTTTTTCGGAGTCAATTTGTTCATTCGTTCGTTGAATGAACCAAATGACACAGAAAAGATTAGTTCATTTTGATGAACGAGTGCGAACAGGAGAGTCACGAACGCGCATCACAGAACAGAGCAAGGCGAACATTTGAGCTTATAAACAAATAAATGTTATATATTTGCACTGAAACTGTCTTTTGGACCTTGAACCGTTTGGTGCCCAGTAAAGTGCATTATATGGAGAGAAATCCTGGAATGTTTTCATCAAAAACCTTAATTTCTTTTCGACCGAAGAAAGAAAGACATGGACATCTTGGATGACATGGGGGTGAGTGAATTATCAGCAAAAGTTTTTTAAAAAGTGAACTACTAGTTAACTAATGTTAACTAATTAACCTATGATTTGCCAAGATATTTTTGATGTGTTATCCCCAGTTCAGATCTGTTGATTCTATTGTCTGATTCTTATTTTGTCTCTTGATTGCTGCTGCTCCAGGTGCAAAGCTTCCTGAGGGGCTGGATGTGTCGGCGGAAGTGGAAGACCATCATTCAGGACTACATCCGTTCTCCACATGCGGAGAGCATGAGGAAGAGGAACCAGGTCGTCTTTAGCATGCTGGAGGCCGAGGCCGAGTACGTCCAACAGCTCCACATCCTTGTCAACAACTTCTTGAGACCGCTTCGCATGGCCGCCAGTTCCAAGAAACCACCCATAACCCATGATGATGTCAGCAGCATATTCCTAAACAGGTAAACACCAGTTTTTCAGCTAAAAATAATCCTCATGCTTAGCATGATTTGCATGCCCAGAGGAAAGAAAATCAGATCTCTTTAATATCTGAACTGTTTCTCCTCAACAGAATTGAGATTAGCAAATATGAATGTCTTCTATTTTTCAGATGTTTTTCCTATAATCTTATCTGTATATCCTATAGCGTTTTAGAAGAGATCTCCGCAATGTCTCACAGTGAGCTCATATTTAAAGAGATTTACTAAAGTTTGAAATCAAATTATTCCTAGATCAAATAATCTGAGCTATGGAATCCACATTGATTTTTATAGATTTTTTTGATTTTATAGAAATTCAAAAATTTGGGGCCATTCAGAAATTATTATTTTTTATTTATTTATTTCATTATATTTATTTTTTTTGTTCATTTATGATGTTACAACATTTCAAATAAATGCTGTTCTTTTGAACTTTATATTACTTAAAGAATCCTGGAAAAACAAAGAATCACAGTTTCCACATAGATATTAAGCGGCTCACCTGTTTTTAACACTGATAATAATAATAAATGTTTCTTAAGCCCCAATAAGCATATTAGAATAATTTCTGAAGGATAATGTGACACCGAAGACTGGAGTAATGATGCTGAAAATTCAGCTTTGATCACAGGAATACATAATCCTGCTTAAATTATCCAGCTTAAAATTCATGTTGGTCAGGCTGGTTTAGTGCTGGTCAAACTGGTGTACCAGCATAGCTGTTCTCAAGCAAAATTGAGTCGAGCTGGTCCCGCAGCAATGCTGGATTTTCAGCAGGGCACATTTTAAACTATATTCCAATAGAAAATTGTATTTTACTGATTTTGCTGATGTTACTGTGTTTTGATCAAATAAATGCAGTCTTGGTTGGCATAATATATTTCTTTCAAAAACATTAAAAATCATACCAACCCCCAATTTTTGAATGGTAATGTACAGCCGTGGCCAAAACATTGGCAGTGACATAAATTTTGTATGCAAAAGCAACTTCTCCCACTGATACAGGAGCAATTTGGGGATGATCCGTGTATTTTCCAGCATGATAGAGCACCATGCCACAAGACAAGAGTGATAATAAAGTGGCTCTGAGATATTTACATTGAAATTTTGTATCTGTTGCCAGACAGCTCTCCGGATCTTAATCCCATAGACCTGTGGTCAGTCCTCATAAGGCAAGTGGACAAGCAGAAGCCCTCAAATTGTGATCAGCTCTGAGCACTAATGAGAAAATAATGGATTGCCATAAGTCAAGTCTTCTTCTATGAAGAAGAAGGGTCAACATTGTAAATAATGACTATTTGCATGTATTGAATGTTCTGGCATTAAAGGGATAGTTCACCAAAAAATAAAAACACTCTGTCAGTTTTTACTCACCCTCATGTTGTTGTGTCCTTTGAGACACAAATTAAGATATTTTTGATGAAATCCGAGAGCTGGATCACTCCTCCATAGGCTTCTTAAGGGATTTTAAACTCTTAAGCCTTTAAAACTTATGAAATGCTTATAGTTTTTATTTCAGTTTACCATAGAAAAGAATTTTCAGTTTATGAAAAATACAACTTTGTGGAACAAAAGTTATGTCACTACCAATACTTTTGGACACGGCTTTATACTGTATGCCTGAACTTAAAGGGATACTCCACTTTTTTTTGGAAATAGGCTCATTTTACCACTCACCCAGAGTTAAACAGTTGTGTTTTACCGTTTTCGAATCCATTCAGCCGATTATCGGATATTTAGAAAAATATCAGTAAACAGACAGTTTCTGGTCTCATTGACTTCCATAGTAGGAACAAATATACTATGGAAGTCAATGAGACCAGAAACTGTCTGGTGACTGATTTTCTTCTAAATATCTGAAAATCGGCTGGATGGATCCGAAAACGGTAAAACCCAACTGTTCAACTCTGGGGGAGTGGTAAAATGAGCCTATTTCCAAAAAAAGTGGAGTATCCCTTTAATATTTAAACCAAAAAGTCTTCTTAACTATGAAATACATTGAACAATGAAATGCTTACATGTCCTGTTTATTTCTGCAGTGAAACCATAATGTTTCTGCATCAGATATTCTACCAAGGGTTGAAAGCTCGAATAGCAAGCTGGCCAACATTAGTCTTGGGTGAGTGCACTGCCAGAGCGGTTGGCAACCGACAGCAAAGAACATTTTGTAGACTTAACAAATTGCAAGCTAGCTTTTGTAAAAGGTTCTGCAGACCTGAGGTCCCAGTCACACTGATTTTGATCTTCCTCCCTGTCCTTCAGCGGACCTATTTGACATCCTGTTGCCCATGCTCAACATCTACCAGGAGTTTGTGCGTAATCACCAGTACAGTTTGCAGATCTTGGCCCACTGCAAGCAGAACCGAGACTTCGATAAGCTGCTTAAACAGTATGAAGCCAAGCCTGACTGTGAAGAACGCACTCTAGAGACGTTCCTCACCTACCCGATGTTTCAGGTGACCACAATCTTCCATTCACGCTCTTATTTGTTCAAGTTATCATGCGATAAATCACAAGCTCTAATAGAGTTGAAGCACATGGCAGGTCCTCGTGTGCTTTTTCTGGTTCTGTAGTGTATTTCGGTCCATAATGGCTTTTTTTCTTGTACTGTAAGCAGTTTTCATGTGGTCTAGTCTAGCAAGGTCAACTTTGGGCTTTGCAGCGTTGGTAATAAATGTGCTGATGAGTGATAGCGGTCCCCTCTAAGCCTCCTATGCAAGAATACAGAGCACACAGTTATTAAAGTTTTGTTTGGATTTCCATGCTGGCACATGACTAAGTGTGGATATGAGTGTGTTTGGAGCAGAAGGCAGATTTAAAAAAATGTAAAATTACCTTCCTGTCTGACATTATGACTTGTGCTTTTGTCTGGCAGATTCCTCGTTACATACTGACCCTCCACGAGCTGTTAGCGCATACACCGCATGAGCATGTGGAGAGAAACAGCTTGGATTACGCCAAGTCAAAGCTGGAGGAGCTTTCCAGGTACGGTACATCAAATTGTGCCTCCAGCACACCCATGCACGACCATGTGTCAACATCTCAACATCAGTCCTCACTACTTGCAGGTCGTAAAAATCAACTGCTCTATATAAGGTGAAGAGTGTAATTTTTGCAACAGCATTAGCACCGACTGTAACTACAGTCGGATGGTTTGCGTGGCCCGGCTGGGCTGAACGTAATACAAAGCAATTATATTTGGTGCTTCACTTTTAAAGAGATAGTTCACTTTCAAATTAATTTCTGGTATGTTTTAGCTTACCTCAAGGGCACCCAAGATGTAGGTGTCTTTGTTTCCACAGTATTTTCAATTTTGATATTTTTAGGTCAAACCGTTCGTGTCTATCAGTCATATAATGGTGGTCTATGGTCACCACCTCGAAGAGCATGCACAGAGAAGTCCAAATTAAACATGATTTAATGACTCATAAATGTAAGTGCACATTGATGGCCTAAGACACGAAACGAGTGGATTGTGTGAGAAAACAAACAGTATTAATATTTTTTTTACCTCTTGTAACCACAGCCAGGACCAAGTGATCTGAGGGCAAGGATCTGAGAGGTAAAAACTATATAAAAACTGTTCGTTTTCTCACACAAACCGCTCGTTTCGTATCTTAGGCCATCAATGTGTACTCACATTTGCGAGTCATTAAATCGTGTTTAATTTGGACTTCTCTGTGCATTCTCTTTGATGTGGTGACCATAGACCTGCATTATATGACTGATAGACACGATCGGTTTGACCTAAAAATATCAAAATTGAAAATACTGCGATTGAAACTAAAAATCTGCATGTGACAAAGATGACTTCTAAAGCGATGTACCTCCACAGAATCATGCACGATGAGGTGAGCGAGACAGAGAACATTAGGAAGAACCTCGCTATCGAGCGTATGATCGTGGAGGGCTGTGAGATTCTCTTAGACACCAGCCAGACCTTTGTCAGACAAGGTGAACTCCCAACACACACACACACACACACACACACACAAATCTTGCTCTGCAGAAAGGGGCCACTGATCCCTGATAAGAAGACGGTTGGATTCTCCTTTCCTTCTGTTCTTTTCTACAAACTGTCACTCTTGTCACCTCTTATTGTCAAGCCCCCCACCTCCCTCTTCTCCCCTTCCCACTCCAAGGCTTTTCTAGGCTGCCCTCTTTTCCCTGCCAGCACAAAGCGAAGCGTTAACTCAAAGGATCGCGTGCCCTAAACCTGCTAGTCTGCGTAGAGCACAGTGTGTTCAAAGACCAGACCAACTCTTTCATTTCCAAGTGTAATCACTCTTTTACCGTTGAGCCCAGGATCGGAAATGTCACTGATACGCTGCAGGATACGAAGACAAGAGAAGAATCTGAGAAGAACATATGTCAATCCTTTCTTTCCCCTTGTCTGCTCTTCGTTTCCTTGCTTTACCTGCAGCGCTAACGCATGCATGTTTTTCAGGATCTCTGATACAAGTGCCCATAAGTGAGAAGGGCAAGATCACCCGTGGCCGACTGGGCTCTCTGTCTCTAAAGAAGGAGGGAGAGAGGCAGTGTTTCCTCTTCTCCAAACATCTGATCATCTGCACTAGAGGCTCTGGAGGAAAACTACACCTCACCAAGGTCAAGCCTCATGCACTACGTACACATTCAGACTTAAAATAGTGAACAGAGGGTCATTGAGGGTTATCTTTCCTTACGCTTCACACTGTACATTCTTAAAGTGATACTCCACTTTTTTTGGAAATAGACTCATTTTACAACTCCCCCAGAGTTTTCAAATCCATTCAGCCGATTTTCTGATATTTAGAAGAATATCAGTAACCAGACAGTTTCTGGTCTCATTGACTTCAATAGTAGGAAAAAAAATATACTATGGAAGTCAATGAGACCAGAAACTGTCTGGTTACTGATATTCTTCTAAATATCAGAAAATCGGCTGAATACATTCGAAAACGTTAAAACCCAACTGTTTAACTCTGGGGGAGTGGTAAAATGAGCCTGTTTCCCAAGAAAAGTGGAGTATCCCTTTAAACCCCGCAGTAATGTTCTCTGTGGTGTCAGTGTCATTGACTGGATGAACGCAGGACATAACCTGTTTACATAAAAGGCTTTTGCATTGAACATACTCATAATATATAATGCCAAACTGCCCTGTCAAGTGTTCAGAATGGACTTTTCAAGCTATAATGGGAAGAATTAATGGAGAACTCTAGCGCAAAATGAACCTTTGGTCTAATAAAACATTGGTACCTTGTCGACCGTTCTCCGAGATTTGTTTTCATGATAATCGAATGTAAAGAGTTTTATCTTTAAAAACTGTTTAGCGCATAACACTAGTATATGGGGGCATATAATAAGTAGAAATTGCTAGTTTATACCACTAATAAGTCTCAAAATAGCCTCAAAATAGGCATTTGTGGTTCAACTTGTCTAAGTTACAAAGTTCTCAGTGCTTCGTTTTGTATTTAGGGACCCTCATTATGTTACTGTGTTAGTGTGGGGCTATTTTGAGCCTTGTTAGTGGTATTAACTAGCGATTTCTTTTTACTTATTATATGCCCCCATTTACTAGCATTATACGCTAAACAATTTTTAGAGATAAAACCCTTTACATTCGATTAACATGAAAACAAAACTCAGAGAACGGTTGACCAGGTACCAATATTTTATTAGACCAAAGGTTGATTTTGCGCCTGGGTTCTCCTTTTAAATGGTCTCCTCTTCACTTGAATTAAATCCCCATTTAACATTTTCCCCCTCAAATGCTAAAATACACTGTTTATACAACACACAGTGTTTCCGTGACTGTAGAAAGCATGCGAATATGAGGTATGAATAGCTGCCGTCACAACCTGGCAGATTTACCCAGTGTGATATAAAACGTGAAATCTACTTTAGTGTGACAATTAATGTAGATATAACATTGTTTTCAAAACAAATATAGAAATATTATTGACTTAAGTCCTTAATTTCTAAGAGGTTAATTTTTGAATGCCTCGAGACGCTTGTTAAACCAGTAAAATGTTATGTTGTTCCCGGAAAATGGTGATTGCCACCTTTAGCTGACTGTAATTTTACCACATTCAATAATCCAGTATTGTTCCTGGTCTTTGGGGAAATTCAAGAAGATCAAAGTAGATTTTTACAGTAATCACTGTTTTAGTACAGCTGCTATTGATTATTGGATAGATTCTCAGAGCATGTCTGACTGTTGCTTGTCTCTGGATGGCAGAACGGAGTGATGTCGCTCATCGACTGCACGCTGATAGAGGAACCAGAGGGCACCGATGAGGAGTGTACGTATCAAAACTCTTGATTTGATTATAACATAGAATAGATCTGTGTTTTTGCCACGGCTAATATAGACATCTCTATTACCCACGTTTGAGAAGCATCAATCCGCACTGATACTGGCATGTTATTGAAGTAGATCCAACCGCAAATCTAATCACAACAGACCTCCACTAGATTTATTTCAAAAGGATGGCTGTGTTTTCTCTTTGTCTTCAGCCAAGTCAGACAAGAGCGGTCAGGACATGGAGCACCTGGATTTTAAGATTGTGGTGGAGCCCAAAGACAGCCAGTCCTTCACCATCATCTTGGTGGCCTCCTCGCGGCAAGAGAAGTCAGCCTGGACCAGTGACATCAGCCAGGCATGTCTGCTCACATCAGATAGCACTGAGTGATCCACACAGCCCTGGGCAAGACCTTCGCCTCTTACTCACCTCCTCTGCTTCAAATACTGTCCTTATGCTCTTTTTCTCTCTCTCTCGTACTACAGTGCATAGATAATATTCGTTGTAATGGGCTGATGATGAACGCCTTTGAGGAGAACTCTAAAGTCACTGTGCCACAGATGATCAAGTAAGCACTTATGCTGGATGTAACTATGCTATTTCAATGCAGAAATGTTCCTGCATAAAGTATATTGGCCTGGTTTTTATTCACAGTCATCAATCAACTTGTTATTTTATTTGCACTTGACACATTTTGTGAGGCTTAATATATGAGCATGTTCCAGGTTGCATACAACATTACAAAATCACAAAAGATTTTTGCTAGTGGTATATTTATATACTTTAAAATACTTTATTATTGCATTTTAAAAAATCAGCATTATATCTGCTTTAGGCGAACCCTGCTCTGTACATATCTGTATGTGTATATATACAGTGTGTATAATATACGGATGTGTGTAAAAATATGTAATTGTAATTATTGCAAATATTGCACATAAGACATTTATTTATTTATTTGCTTTAGATTAAAATATATATTTAACTGTTTAACTTATTTCATTCTACTTGCTCAGTTAAATATATATACATATTAGGGCTGTCAAACGATTAATCGCATCCAAAATAAAAGTTTGTGTTTACATAATATGCATGAATGTACTGTGTATAATTATTTTGTATATATACATATAAATACACACACATGCATGTATATTTAAGAAAAAATATTAAAATAAAATATAAATAAAATTAAAATATAAAATATTTATATTTATAGATAATATAAATGATATATAAATCTGAAAATATTTCTTAAATATATAAAAGCATGTGTGTGTATTTATATATATATATATATATATATATATATATATATATATATATATATAAAATATATATAAAATAATTATACACAGTGCACCCACATATATTATTGATTATTAATCGTGATTAATCATTTGACAGCCGTAATATATATATATATTCAATAACGATTATAAAAAACATTTAGGTATTATTTGTATATGTGTAAATCACATCTGATTTCCTGTGTCACATGTTTAGGTCTGATGCCAGTCTGTACTGTGATGATGTGGACATCCGCTTTAGTAAGATGATGAACTCGTGCAAAGTGTTGCAGATCCGCTACGCTAGTGTGGAACGCCTGCTCGAGAGGTTGACCGACCTGCGCTTCCTCTCCATCGACTTCCTCAACACCTTCCTGCACTCCTACCGCGTGTTCACCAGTGCAGAAGTAGTCCTTGACAAACTCATCACCATATACAAGAGGCCCATCAGCGCCATACCAGCCCGGTGAGCCATAGAACTTGTTTTTTCGGAATACAGAAGAAGAGATCGCAGAGGTTATTGTGGTAAATGGGGAGTGTGATTATCTTAGCCCACACAGAGATGTCAACTGGAACCTGCGCTCGTGCACATACAGTAGCAGGGCATGGCAATAGTTTTGTTTTCAGCATAGAATACTAATTAAGTTGATCTTAAAACCGGTTTCATAGGTGAGGCCTAGTCCCAGACTAAAATGCATGTTTGAGCTGTTTTAACTGAAAGCAACTTGCATCGGCATATCTTAAAATATGTCAGTGCCATTGTTTTGTCTCAAGATGCACCTTATATTTTTTTCGAAGGTACTTTTATAAAAGTTACTTAAATGTCCTAATTGAACTACTGTATGGGCTAATCCTGTCTTAATCTAAAACCAGCACACACTGTAAGATTTATAATAGTCCTTTATGATTGTTGCTTGTCAGAATGTACGAACATGATCATCGCTGTAAGCCATGTCACACTGTAAGATCTCAGTTATCAGTAATGTCAGACTGTACGGCAGTCAAGACACGTTAAAAACGGACGAAGAAAATTTGAAGAATAAAAATTAGGGCTGGGAAATGATTAATCGGGATTAATCGCATCCAAAATAAAAGTTTGTGTTTACATAATATATGTGTGTGTAGTGTGTATAATTATTTTGTATATATAAATACACACACATGCATGTAAACATTTAAAAAATATTTGCATATATATATTTATACAAAATTAATATTATACATACATATAAATATTTTATATATTCATAACACATTTTTCTTAAATATATACATGTGTGTGTGTGTATTTATATAAACAAAATAAATTATTATATTATCACATATATTATGTAAACACAAACTTTTATTTTGGATGCGATTAATCGCGATTAATCATTTCCCAGCCCTAATAAAAATGTCTGCATTTATTTGAAAAAGAAATCTGTGTACAAATTGTGTTTACTGTCACTGATCAATTTAATGCGTCCTTGCTGAATAATTTCTTTAATTAAAAAAAATAATAATTCTGACCCCAAACTTTTCATCAGTAATGTGTATATATATATATATATATCTATATATATAAGAAAAGTCTACAAAAAGTAATCACCCTTACTATTTTGTTGATTGAAGGATTCATCATGGTCCATCTCTAATTCTCAGCTTGCTGTGTTTTCTAGATGCCTTTTGATATGACTTATATGCACACATATATGTAACCCCTTCATGTGGGTGGGATTTGACCCGGCGTTTCCAGCATGGAAGGCTAGCGTGCTAAGATCGCAGCCTCTAGCGTCAGTCGCTAGCTTGCTTGAGGCTAGGGGAGTGAGGTTTACCTGCTCTTTACTAGCTAGCCTTTACATATATACAGTAAAAGAACATGCAGGAAGCCATTAGTTCAGCAGTGGGCCTTTACTTTGCTGGGTGTGTGTTCTTGTGTGAGAGAGAATGAGCAGAATTTATTTTTTTCTTTTGGTGAGACCAGAGAGAGGTCACACTAGTGTTTGTCACCCTATAGTGAGAGTGAGCAAGCGTCTGCGTGCGTATGGGATAAAACGAGATAAAATAGAGTGAGATGGAGAGAAAGCCAAAGGGGAAGGGAGTGAGATGTGCCGGAGCTGCTAAAGGCTTGCGAGAGGTCACACTAATGTGTGTCGCCCCGCTCAATGTATGTGTGTGTTCTGCTGGAAACGGCAGTAATTGGGCCCTGCTTCATCGCCCCGCGAGCCTGCCTGACTGAAGCGTCTCAGCGGGGCTCTTGTCGCCATCACCTTAGCAACCGGCCACTCTGCTGCAGGACCCCACCCTCCACCCGTGCCGCATCTGCGAGATCAAATATTTAGTGTGCACGTTTTGCAGCCTCTCTCTCTTTCTCTCGCGCGCACGCTTTATTTCGGTCTCTCTGTCTTGCTCTCTGCGTCTCCTCCTCCTGTTGGCTCCGGAGACGGAGATCCAGGCACATGGGTACGAGCCGGGGACCTCCCACACACCCACTCTCCCCTGGGCAGACTGCATGGCCTCCCCCGCTCAGCTGCCCTGCCTCAGCTTCAGCGCTCACCCAGACTGTCATAAGAGGGGTTATTTCTGTGCAGGCATGACGTGTAGGGGTGGCTCGA
Organism: Cyprinella venusta; assembly: GCA_038021265.1. Taxonomy (NCBI): domain Eukaryota; kingdom Metazoa; phylum Chordata; class Actinopteri; order Cypriniformes; family Leuciscidae; genus Cyprinella; species Cyprinella venusta. Next base: position 6,329,991 of record CM075871.1, read on the forward strand.
TGTGTGGGAAAGCTTCTCTGCAACGCTCTCCATCCATATAGAGAGATGTGAAGAGTAGGCTGTTTATGCTCCGCAGAGACGCTTTTCTCTGTCAGCGCATACACCCTGAGCACACCACGCGGCATTGGGAAGCCATTATCCGCTAAATCATGAGCTGCAATGAGAGCCTAATACAAAATTATTGTTTTTTTTATGCTTGTGATGTGCCGATGGTGGTTTTCTGTATCTGTGCTTGTTTAAAGGTGAAAAATGTCATTTCTGGGACTGTAGTGACATTAAACTGAAAATAACCAATGTTTTCATACAGGTTCTCACTGGACAGTTGTGCAGTTATCCCAGCCCCCAAACTAAAAGCATTGAATGAGCCTCAAACAAACCAATCATCTGAGCAAATCATTTTTATTTAATTTAATTTATTATAAGATTTTGTGATATTTTACTATTATTATTTAATGATTGTTTTATTTCAGGGAATTCCCTATATTTGTCTCTCTGCACATTATACTGGGAAATGAGAAAGTATTTTAGTATTGAAAAAAATACTTGAACTGTTCTGTTTGGGGTTTGGATCTCTTATGCTAACCAAGGGAGAATTTATTTGGCCAGAAAATACTGTAAAATATTCATATTGTGAAATATTTTTAGAATTTAAAAGAACTGTTTTCTATTTTAATATATTTGTGTATAATATATAAATGGCTGTGATGCAAAGCTGAATTTTCAGCATCATTACTACATCATTACTTACACAGTCTTCAGTGTCACATGATCCTTCATAAATCATTCTAACAAATTGATGTTTTCCTACCTACTGTATTTCAAAAAAAGGACTTACTACTGTATAGGGTGCCAAGTTATATTGAAAGCCCATTTTGCCATACCCATTTAATGTCGAAAAAAGTTGTGCTGCTTAATATTTTTTTCAGGGGATTTATTTGAAATATAATTATTTAGTAACATTACAAATGTCTTTACTGTGACTTTTGATCAGTTTAACTTGAATAAAACTATTAATCTCTTTATATATATATATATATTAGGGCTGTCAAATGATTAATCACAATTAATCGCATCCAAAATAAAAGGTTGTGTTTACATAATATATGTGGGGGCACTGTGTATAATTATTTTGTATATATATAAATACACACACATGCATGTATATTTAAGAAAAAAAATATTATTTATATATAAAATATTTATATATAATATAAATTAATTATATATAAATCTATATACAGTATATACATGAAAATATTCCTTATTATAAATATATACAAACATCTGTGTGTATTTACATATATATATATATATACACAGTGCACCTACATATATTATGTAAACACAAACTTTTATTTTGGATGTGATTAATCACAATTAACCGTTTGACATATATATATAATTAAAATATATGATATCACATGTCTGTGTGTGACACCTTCAAGAGGTTTAATCAAGACAACATGATCACTAAATCAACCCTCCCTCCTGCTCTTTTTGACACCTAGATCTCTGGAGCTGTTTTTCGCGAGCAGCCAGAACAACAAGCTCCTCTACGGAGAGCCTCCTAAGTCGCCCCGCGCCAGCCGCAAGTTCTCCTCCCCACCCCCCCTGGCCATCACCAAGACCTCGTCCCCCAACCGGCGCCGCAAACTGTCCCTCAACATCCCCATCATCACCGGTGGGAAGGCTCTGGACCTGGCGGCCCTTAGCTGTTCCCCCAATGGCTATGCAAGCATGTACTCAACCATGTCCCCTTTCAGCAAGACCACTCTGGACATCAACAAGCTCTATGTGTCCAGCCCCGTCTCCAGCAAGATTCCCGACGAGAGCGAGGGCAAGACGGACAAGGCTGATGAGGTTTCACCGTGCAAACAGGGTGAGGTCATACTGCAAAATACCAGTACAAAATGTAGGGTCCTTTCCAATTCTCTCTATTAACTAGTTTCTTATTAGCATGCATATCACTAGGATGTTTATTAGTACTTATAAACCATATATTAATGCCTTATTGCGCATGACCATATTCTACATCCTCCTATCCTACACGATACTTAAACTAAACAACTTTAGTCACTATTAAAGCTACACTGTGTGATTTTTACCCCCATCTAGCGGTGAAAAGGTATATGACCATCCAGTGAATATTAGTTTCTGTTCCTCTCAATTACGATTTCGTTTTAACTCCTATGGTGGCCAATGTAGTCCAAGATTAACATGGCTTCCAGTTCGACCTCGTCCATGAGTGTTAACTCAAACGTAAATGCGAAAGGCAAAGCTTGAATTAACGGGTATGTTTCTCTTTGGCTAATGTACTTTCAAGATGGAGGGGCAACATGGCGACCGACATTAGAACCCCTTACCCATATGTATTTTCAATGGCATATTATACACTCACGAGAATACTTTATTACTAGAACGAAGTAAATATACATTAATGAGCACATATATTTTTGAAAGAACTAAGTGTTTTTAGCTAAGAATAAACTAAAAGAGTTACACAGTGTAGATTTAATAAGCATTAATTGGGAGTTTATTGAAGCAAAAGTCATAGTCAATAGTGAGAATTGTACCAAACTTTTAATTTCTCAACACTAATTTCAATAACACAGCATAAACTAATAACACAGTGATTTATTTAAAAAAATCATATTATTATTATATAATAATCCATACCATTATTATTATATTATTAATAATAATATATAATAATATATAAAAATTATATTATTAATAATAATATATAAAATAAAAAAAGCTATTTAAAGCAAAGAAGCTATTTATATTGCTATTTGCTATAATGCAACTTAATTTGCTATAACTTTAGTATCATTGATATTAAAAAAAGTTTTTGTTAATATTTTCAATAAGATATTTTGTTACTCAAACTTAAATTAAAGTTGCCTTGTCAGCTACCTGAATATCATTTAATATTTAATTACATTTATTTTATGTTATTATAATCACCTTGGTACCAAAGAACCAGTACTTTTGACATCCAGACTGCAAACTGTCATAATATGGTGGCTTTGTGCTCTTACATGTGTCCGATAATAAGTTATGCATAGATAACTGTAATGCCTATGACTGATTTTTTTTCTAGATGGTTCAGTGAGGGAGGAAAACGACAACGACCCGATCCAGAGTGACGAGGCAGAGGCTGAAGTATCGCCCACCAAATCACCCACCACTCCCAAAAACGTTAAATGCAAAAACTCCTCAGGTAGAAGACACTCTGTCCTAGACTTCCCTGCCATGTTGTTATCGCTCACTGACATGAACACCAGAGCACCTGCATCTCACGCTGACACGCCACCTGCACCCTTCACACCAGCCAAATGTTGCATTTATCAATGGCTCAAAATGGCAGACTTGCTATTTTGAGAAGGAGTGTTTAATTCAATGGTTCACTAACATTTGATTTTTCTTTTAAAGGTTTGCGCTGCTTGATTTAGCTATGTGTAAAAACTTCAAGGTCCTTAGCGTTTTTGTATTCTGTTCCTGTTTCTAGTTTTGTTCACACATGTCGTCGTCCATGTTTTAAAATATGTGAAGATCTGAAGTGATTCTCAGAACAGAGATGGAAGACACGATTCATGCAAAATCTCATTAATTCTGTAGGTTTTTGTAAAAAAAAAAAAAGCTCAGGGAAACGCCAAAGGAGGCGTGAGTAGGTGTTTGGGAAACTTGTGCCATAGCAACCATTAGCGTGTTTTCTCTCTGCTAGGCCGATGCACTGCAACAACGCCGACTCCTTGCTTCAAAACTAACTTAAATACGGGTTCAAATGTCAATAATGATCCCATTGTTTCATATGTGTGACGCAGTATTTCCGTCAAGCGAAAGCATGTTTTGGTTCCCCTTAAGCCTTTTTGCAGCGTGCAACAACAACTAGTTTTCTTTAAAACGCTGCTTTTGTTATTCTCTGAGAGTGTGTTCGAGACATTCATCTTAGTGAAATGATGAGGTATTTTTAGTCTCAACCATCTTGAGAACCAGAGCCCAGCCTATTGTCTTGATGAAGACGCAGTCTGTGATTTAAGGTTTTGCGCCGCCACCTGCTGGATGCTTGGATGCACTACATCATTGCAGCATCATGCTCCCAAAATACTTTTGTTATTATAACATGATGCATTAGCCTGTGGAAAGTGCTTGCAAGTACAAAACGAACAGCATGGAGATAAGTGCTTATTGTGGTCTTGCTGGCATTCGCAGACCAACTGGATAGTGGGTTTTGTTTAACAGTCGTTGGGCGCAGTAGATGTTTGTGACATTTTCATGTGTCATCATCGAGGGCTTATCCATTGTGGAGATAATGTCACTGCCTCCATTATTTCTGCATGAGTCCATCTTGTCTTATTTTACACCTGCTGTATCCTTAAAGGGAAAGCACTCTGAAACAAAGTAACTCCACGTCTACTTACGATTTGTTTGGACCTGTTAGTCTTTGGCTACAGACAGATAACGGTTTATGTCTACACACTGCATTCATATTGACTTTTAGTAGTGCTGTTTAAAATATTTAATAAAAAGTACAAATATTTCATATTCAAATTTGAAAATGCTCCTTATAAAATGCATAATTCTGATTGTAAAATGACAGTTAATAGAATTCCCACATTACTTTGCATAGATAAACAGCATAACACTAGTGTGATGATTTATATTACTAGTTGGAAGAATATCAATAATATTCAGTGGTGGACAAGTTACTTTTCAAGTAACTATTTTATTGGAGTATGTTTATTTTGGGAAACTTGTACTTTTATTTTTCTACATTCCAAAGCATAATATCGTACATTTTATTTCACTACATTTCATAAAAATATGACACTCCTATTTTGAACTGAAGAAATCATTGATTGAATGTTCTGAAAAATGGAGCCATTTTAATATTTGCATACTGAACTGTGATTAGTTCGCTTTCTGACGTCTTTTTGCTTATTAAATTGTGATTGGTGATTTACATTATTAACCCTTTAGCTATCCATAGCCGCTTGTACACTGAAAAGACGGTGTTGTATTCGCAATAACATTAATTTACCCAAAACTTAGAGAATCTACAGTAAACTCACCTACAGCTAAAACACTATTCTTGTGCTGCTTTTTACATGCATATCTAGTTTTAGTCTAGCTTGAAGTATGCATTTATTTGTTTACAACTCTGAACTTGTATTGAGTTGCTGACTAATTCTATTTTTATCTGAAATTATAACTAAATTAACATTAAGAAAGCTTGTTTATACCAAGCGGCAACATTCTGACCTGAAAAATGAAGCCTACCCGGAAGTGCGAAAAACTGCAATACATCTAAAATCCGCTAGAGGGAGGTCCCAAAAGGGAGCAAATCTCCATAGATCACATGATAAAATGTCCGTTTTCACAGCACAAATTCATCCTTTTACAGGTTAGTCCCATGGACTTTTATTGTATTTTCGGATAGGTTCAAAGTACCTAACAACTGTGAGGGGGGTGAATTTTTTTTCTAACTCGTTAGTTTAGATCGTATTTAGATATAAAATGTATGACAAATAAGGGCGGTTAACTTTGATTGACAGCTGAGAAGGGGCTGCGCCGAGTGGAATTTGACATCTCGGCCATAATCTGACACAACACATCATACCACCTCTCTATCCTTTCTGAACATTTTTATTTTGTATTTCTCAAGATTTTCTAATATGGCGCCCATAAACAGCCTCAAAACTGTTATTCAGAAAGTCTATGGGTGACGTCACACGCTTTGTCCTATGGTTTATACCATGGAATCAGAGGTGTAGTGGTAAAAAAAGAGGTGGGTAAACTATAAATTCTGGTGGACCACAACGTGGTCACCAGGTAAGGTGGGCCACTGTCTACCGGTGTATGTGTATATCCTGATAACATTGCTATAGGGAGGCCTCGACATTAACCCTTTTAATACGCCTTTCCTTTGGACAAGTAAATCTGCCATTCATTTGTCTGAGTAAAAAAGTTGCTTGTCCGGATTTTTTATTTTTATTTTGTGTGTTCATTTATTCTGAAACAATATTTTCATCAGTGTTCAATCAGCTTTGATATTTAAATCACATTATTTTAATATCTGCACCTTTAAAGGGCATCCCCTCACCCAATTTTAGTAAATGTATGCTTCATCTTTCATTTTAAATTCTTAAATTTGATCAATAAATTCAATTATTTCGAATAATAAGACACTATGGGCTGTTACCCAAGGGGCTGATCAAATTAAATCATTTACACTGAAAAATAACAATTGCATAAAATAATGTTATGAAATTTATTTAAATTTACATAAGAAACTTGGAAAGAATTATACTACTTTTAAACATATAACACTAAATCGCCAGTAGGTGGTGGCAGGCGACCGTCTTAATGAGTGAGTCATTGATTCATTCATTCAAACGATTCGTTCAAACGACTGATCATTCAAGAATGAGACCGATGTTTATGAATGGCTCATTGAATCTTTGACTCAATCGATTCGTTCAAAATGCTGAATCATTCAGTAATGAAAACACGTGTGAGATGAGATGCGCCGTGGTTTTGCTGTGATTATTGCTTGGAACTATTTTCGCTGCTGAAACAGAACAAAAACAGCCAATATTGCATCTAAAATGTAAGTGATTTAATTGTTACTGTTTATTGAACTGTTGTAGGAAATCAATGTCACATTTTCTATCGTGATGGTGTGGTTAGGAAAAATAATTTAGGTTGTTTAACATGTCAGAATTATAAAAACTCTATTTAGATTTTTATAGGCAGCAGCCTATATTGTTAACTGAGTGTGCTGCGCTCATTTGTGTAGATTTCTGCTCGAGAGGCTGCGCGAGGGTCAACAGTACAACCTTACCGTCAGTAATAGTAAACACTGACAGTAATGCAGCGCAATATGAAAGAGTTCGTCTTAGGTTTTTCAACCTATGAAACTAATAATGAACAATATGAAACTAAAACGACACAAGCTTAATTTAAAATGTCTTAGGAAATACATCCAGTATATTTCGAGGTGAATAAACGCAATTGAGAGGTGGATAAACTCACTTTGGAGGTGGGTAAACGCTATTTCCAAATTTGGGAGGTGCGTAAACGGCGTTTACTGCGTTTAGCCTCCACTACATCCCTGCATGGAATGGTTTATAGTATATATCTTGCAAGTCTGATTATAACTAGAATTGTGAGATCTAAAATACAAAGTTCTGTCATGAAACTCTAGATGGTGAAGAATGATATCACATCATTCTCTATATGGCGCATCTGATTGGTTCCTGCTGTATCAGTAGCCAATTAGCTCGCTGCTTAACCTTCAAATACTTGGTTAGTATTGCACTTTCAGAAACCCTCCACCTTCCCCAGCTCCACCTGTATAGATGTTACGGGTAATTCATGTATGCTATATTGTACAGCAGTGTAGCAGATCTATTCCACCAAGGCTCAACATATCAAGATAGTCATATCCATTACCATGCCTTAGCTCCAAGAGTAGTCATGATTACCTTTATCATGTTTTATTCCCTAGCAGAAACAAGCTTCCATAGCAATTAACCCCCAATCCAAACATGCATTTAACAATCGTGTATGCTTCTTGTCTTTCTCTCTGGGCAGAATTCTCTCTGTTCTCGTACAATAATGGCATGGTGATGTCGTCCTGCCGGGAGCTGGATAACAACCGTAGCGCCTTGTCTGCCGCTTCTGCCTTCGCCATCGCCACTGCTGGTGCCAACGAGGGCACGCCAACCAAGGAGAAGTACCGTCGCATGTCTCTGGCAAGCACAGGTAGGATTCACCAATCTGTTTCAATCTCTCATAAGGTTGTGGATATTTGTTGCCTGGCAGAAAAAAGATTAATGTGAATTTTGATTGGTTATCAGGGTTCCCCACGGATCAGAGGAACGGAGATAAGGAGTTTGTGATTCGTCGAGCGGCAACTAACAGAGTTCTCAATGTCCTCAGGCACTGGGTGTCCAAACACTCGCAGGTGAGATTGAGTACACATTATAATTACATACTAAAAGAAGCAGTGACCGAATAGTAACTGAGAATAGAGGACCGTGTTTTTGAACATTAAATCACGGTAACCTATTCTATTACAGCCTATAAACAAAATAATTAATTTTTAAAATACCATCATCTGACCCTTTAACCCTAAAACCGTATTCTGGACAAATGTGGGCAAAATAGTTTTGATTTTTTTTTTTTAAATACTTCCCTTGATCTGAGTGGTACAAGACTTGGCTTCTTTTCCTAAGTTTGCCTCCTGAACACATTTCTACAATGTTAAGTGGGTGAAAAAAAAAACTCTTTAATCTTGTATTTGGGTCAAAAATGGGCACCCATAGAAATGAATGGGAAAAACTGTAATTTAGAGCATTCTAAAATAAGCCCAAATAAGACACCAGGTGACCGCAAAGTCACTTCATCTCTAGGTTTTAGCTCTAAGAACTTATTGGAATGATATTTTAATGTAGTTAAAAAAAAATAAAAAAATAAAACATAAAAATAAGCATAATTTACATAGAAAATATGGTACTTTTTGAAGTAAATAAATTCAAAAATACCCCCAAAATAAAAAAAAACACCATAAATGTATAGACAAAACTTTATCGAAGGCAGTAAATAAAAATTAGGATCACATCTGAGTTCTCTGTGCCCACAATTACAGGATTAAGGGCTATAAAGTGAATACGGTTTGAGGGCTACAACAAAAGACAAAGTTCTGTGTGCCTTGCGTTTGTGTTTCCATTCCTGTGTATTGTGTGTGCAGGACTTTGATTCCAACTCTGAGCTGAAAATGAAGGTTATTAGTTTCCTGGAGGAGGTGATGCATGATCCTGAACTTCTGACCCAGGAAAGGAAAGCTGCAGCCAACATCATAAGGTGAGTCGACTGCCCAGTGCCTACACCCTGACAGATGCAATGCTCACATGTGGAGTTGGAGATAAATACAGATTTAAAAAAACAACAACTTTTTATTAGTGTGTTTTTTGTGTGTCACTTCTGTTATCTGATTAACTTTTGTGCTTGGAAGTCAGTCAGTGGTTTTGCTTTGTAAATCATAATTTTTCTTTCTCTGACAGGACATTGACACAAGAGGATCCTGGTGACAATCAGATCTGTCTGGAGGAGGTGCTGCAGATGGTGAGTCGGATGATTCTGAGTCGTCCTTCAAATTATTTAACATGAATGCCTTTCACTGCTAAAACAATCAGAGTTTTATTGTTTCAACATAACATATTTCAATTATTGTTCAAAAGTTTGGGGTCGGTAAGATCTTTTAAGGTTTTTGAAAGTACTGTATCTTATGCTCACCAAGGCTGAATGAAATATTATAAAATTTGCTTCCTATTTTCTGAATTTTCTTCATCATAATTCCAGTCTTCTGTGTCACCTTCAGAAATCATTCAATCAAACATTTTTCATCGTGATTCTTAATAATTTAAACTGTTATATTTTTTCACGATTCTTTGATAAATATAAAGTAAAAAAGGATTTATTTGGAACAGAAATCTTTTGTAACATTATAAATATATTTACGGTCACTTTTGATCAATTTAATGTATCCTTGCTGAATAAAAGTATTATTTATTTTGTATTATTTTTAATCTTAATAACTCCAGAGTTATTAAGATTGTATAAACAGCGAAATTCACTATTCAACTTCATTGTTATTTATCTAAATGTTATGTCATTTAGGCGGAAGGAGGAAAGTCGGAGCCTTTCGAGAATCATTCAGCTCTGGAGATCGCAGAACAGCTCACCCTGCTGGACCACCTTGTTTTTAAAGTCATACCATATGAGTGAGTGTGGAAGTTATTGAACGTTGATTTTTTTAAGATTCATTACAAGCTGTTCACTCTTTGGCAATACCAAAAGCGATTAATACATGGAAATTCTAGCTAAATATTTGTGAAGAAATGTGAATAATCCCATAAGATATTATAGTGTTTTTCCTCACAAATGTGTTTATTATCATACAGGGAGTTTTTTGGTCAAGGATGGATGAAGAATGACAAAAACGAGAAAACACCTTACATCATGAAAACGACAAAACACTTCAATGATGTAAGTGTTCAATGTGAAAACATCTGGTTCTAGATAAGTGTAAAAGTTCAGTTCTTGCAATGTTCTCCCAAATGGAGCGTAATGTGCACAGTGTGCTGATATGTCTCTGTCTCTTTTAAAGATCAGTAACCTGATTGCCACAGAGATCCTGCGCTGTGAGGATGTGAATGTACGGGTAGCAGTGATAGAGAAGTGGGTGGCAGTAGCTGATATCTGCCGCTGTCTCCATAACTACAATGCTGTGCTGGAAATCACCTCATCCCTCAATCGCAGCTCCATCTTCCGTCTGAAGAAAACTTGGCTCAAAGTTTCTAAACAGGTGGGGAACTACTTGATAAATCCTCATACAAATAAAAGGAATGATTATGGAGTTTGTTATTGAACAAAGAATGTGAGGACATGAATCATTGTCAGCAAGTAGGGCCTTTGTAAGACTGTTAAACTATTCAGACAATTAAAGGCACAGTAAGCGATCCTCCTCCATCATGTGTGGACATGCCCCTCACTGCTGAATGGCTACAAGTGTGTTGTGCTGCTCGGTCTGATCCACTTTCAACAGCGTTTCTCAGAAATCACTTACTGCACCTTTAAGCAATATTTGCATGACTTCCTGTTGTTGATTTGATATTACTGTAACTGACGACCCTGTTTTGTTTAAATCATTAGACCAAAACAGTCATTGACAAGCTGCAGAAGTTGGTCTCATCTGAAGGAAGGTTCAAGAACCTCAGAGAGGCCTTAAAAAAGTAAGTTTTTTGTTGCTGTACTTATTACTTTTTGCTGTAATCGAATTCAGATCTGTGTATTTGAGGAGTTCTTTGAGAGATAGGGATTATTTTATGTATTATTTTGCCATTGGCTTTGGTTATGATAATATGATATGGCAATGAAACATGATGGCATGGCTAATATTTTTTCTAATGTTTCTGCTAGTTGTGACCCTCCCTGTGTGCCATATTTGGGAATGTACCTCACTGACTTGGCCTTTATTGAGGAAGGGACCCCCAACTACACAGAGGACAACCTGGTCAATTTTTCCAAGATGAGAATGGTAGGTTTTTAGATGTGTTTCTTTAATTCATGTGGAAAATAGTCATAGTCATTTTCTCATCATATTTTCCTCATTTTACAGATCTCCCATATCATCCGAGAAATCAGGCAGTTTCAGCAAACAGCATACAAGATTGATTACCAGCCAAAGGTATTGAACTCATATTGGTTTGTACTGATAAAATATTAGGTTTCATGATCAACATGCAACTAGTACAGTTAGTGGTTAGGTTTGAGTATGTATTGTTTGTTTTCTACATCATTGTAGTGTCGCTGTTGGGAAGAAATCTTGTATCTCCAAAAATGCTACTTTTCTGAAAATGTGAAAAAGACACTTTTTTACAATTAAAATTAAACACTGCATTGTCAAAATTGTGGCTTTTTATGTGGCCAGACACTTGCATGTGTCAACATATTATTAATATTTTACTAAAATCGGAAATTTACTAAAGCATTTCCGACGTTATGTTAACTTACAGGTTATAAAGTTTATTGTAGCTATGGGGGCTCTCAGTTTTTTCTGTCATTTGGCTATAATCTAATGTTATAAAAGATGCTTCTCCACTCCCTAAACACATAAAACATTAGCCTTTATATATAGTGTTTCTTGAGTAATAAAAAGGCTTTACTTATTCAAACCAACAGTTCTTTATTTACCCTCGCATTGCAAACAAGCAGAGATGATCCAAAATGCGTGCGGCGCTTCATTCACGATAGAGGCGGGGTGGAGTTAAGAGCTTTTACCGACAGCTTGAGGATCCAATGAAGTTACGAGGTTTAGTTACAAGCTCTTTTTAATGCTTTTTAATGGTTAGATATTTGCAAAACAGATGCAGGGACACATTATGGTATCTCTACAGAGCCATTTAATCACAGAATCTATTTGTACTTCTAACCATCACTAACATAACACACCCATTTATAAACTGTTGGTATTTTAGCGCATTGTATTTATTTTATTTTCTCGAGATTTGAGCTGTTTTCACAGTGTAGTTTGCATTGAAGCATCACATTCAATATGAACTGACCCTGCTTTTGTCTTCCAGGCAGTTCTGTATTTACTGGACCAGAGCTTGGTAATGGATGAAGAAGGCCTGTATGAAGCCTCTCTCAGAATTGAGCCTAAAGTGCCCAACTGAGAAAGGCTCTGCTTAACGTCTACAAAATGTACAGACACCACGCTCTCTCCAGTATACATCCATGTGTTCTGTTATGTACTGTAACATGATTATTACTGCTGGATGTGTTCCTTGTTTTTAGTTGTAACCAAATGTTGCCTAATCGTTTCAGATCTTTCACCGAGGACTTACCTGTTGATTTCAGCCTTCGTTCTTTAGGGAATCATATTTTATCCCCATCCAAATGATTTAACTGTACTTACAACAGGATTTAATTCAGTTCTATTTCAAGGTGTGGTTGTCTCTTTAATTGATCAGGCTCATCCACATCACCATAATGAAACGTGAAAAGCCGACAGGAGAATTATGAGATTTTAATAGATGCATGGAACTATTTTACGGTATATGCGTACCATGTAGCAATGTGGAAATCAGATATATTCCTGTATACAACCAAGCGTATCGAAACACTTATACTGTTATACCATTATAATCCAAGGCACACGTCACTGTACTTAGCTGAACCAACTCCGGCATTTTTACATGAATTGGTTGCGATAATTAACGTCCATCCCCCTGATTTCACAATGCCTAAACTGCCATGATATTTTTTGAACAATTATGGCATGACTTAATAAATAAAGCAGACAGCGTATAGCTTGGTAATTATAATACAATAAAAGACAGTATAAGTCTCCTATCAGGCAAAAAAGAATTCCGATCTGTTCTTGCATGAAGAATTTGTTCATTTTGCAGCAATTTAGTTATTCATTATTTCCTCAGCCCAGACTATTTCTTCACAAAAAGAAGCAAGGACTATTAATTAGATCAGCGTTATATTTTTGAAACTAGTCGTTTAGTGATTGTTTCCCCATGTAATGTTTTCGTTGCTCACAGCCGCATTTTGGGAAAATAGGTATTCTGGGTTCAACACTATCCTTCTGCGCCAGATTATCCAGCTATTGTACATTTACAGACAATCTATGTTCTTCTTGCTGTTCCAGTGATTGTGGAACGTGACTGAATATCACTTTGTAAAATGCATTGTCGTTTAAGAGTATGATCAAAAGTGAATGACCTTCCCGCTTGCAGCATACAAAGGGTATTTTTGTAGTCCTAGAATAAAGACGTAGGGTTCTGCATCCTTACCTAAAAAAAAGAAAGGAAAAAAAACAGACCGTAGAAACATTTTTGTACAAACATTGTCAACTCGCCACACAGAAAAGTATTCTGTATATTTTGTACATGCAGCCCTATGTATTTCTTAACATGTACTAGTTTAAAGCACACCTCTTTAAAGCGTTGTATCCTATGCTTACACACTCAATGCTATATGATTTGTGATTTTGAAACCATGATCTAGAGGTAGAGGACTTTAAAGTGTTTTGCATATACTGTAATCCTGTCTATAATCATTCTCTTAGCAGGAATATAGTAATGTAGTGCTTATTCTGTGAATATTTGTATGTATTTTTACTATGTACAGTCTGGAAACACACTAATCGCTCATGTGGCAGGCATGCAACACTGTATCAGCCAGAAACTTTAAAAAGGATATATATATATATATAGATATATATATATACATATATATACATATATATATACTGTATACACATCTATGTGCACATACTCTTATAAATGATATATAAACATACAAACAAACATTTTGCTGTTAGCAATACCCAGTGGTATGAGAATTATCTTTCAACCCTTAAGTTTATTTCCACGGCTCGGGAAATATTTCCAGTTTTGTACAAAAAAGAGAAATGAACAGAAAAGAAAAAGAAAGAAAAATAAACTGTATGTTTCCTGATTACCTCTTGCTAATAAATCTATTCTATCTCAGGGGGATATTGCTTCCTTGTATGTGGTTATTGTCATGCACACTTTATGTTGCTCTGAAAAAAAATGGGTTAAGCAGTGCTGGCGAAAGTTACTTTTGAAAGTAATGCATTACAATATTCTGTTACTCCTTAAAAAAGTAACTAATTGTGTTACTTTTTAATGGAAAGTAATGTGCTACTTTTTCTCATCTGGTCTAGGATTCTTTTCTTTTTTTTAATAACAAAAAAGTAATATTTTTGGCAAATGTAAAGGCTCTTTTACTCCAAAAGTAAAATGAATAAGTCTAAGACTGAAGGAAACCTAAACAAACCTTTCAGCTGTGCTGCCATTCTGGATTGCAGAAGAAAAAGTTCAACACTCTTACTTCAGTAATAAAAAAAAAAATTAAACAAATGTGGGGTATATCTAAAGTCATTTTTGCCTCCTAGTAGGTCTATGGTTGATTTGGATCATCGAAGGGGATATTGCCAACAATATAGAAGGGAAGTAGCCTATATAATTTCGGATGCAGCCCATGAGTGCACTTGAAGTGTGCCATTTGGGACAGAGCAGTGAATATGGGAAAACAAATAAATTGCATTATTTAAAAAAACTAACTTGGATATTGCATTATTTTACTAGTTACTTTAAAAAAGTAATCTGATTACAATACAGTAAATTGCGTTACCCGCACCATGGTCATTAGTGTATTCTTATGTATAATAATACTGGCCACATTTACTTTAAAATGGTAGTGTTACCATATTATGCTCCAATACAAACACACCCATAATGTAGTACTGCAAGACATTCATAAATAGTTGAAATGTGGACCATTTATGTTTCAATTAGCCTATGTAGTAATAGGACAGAAATCTGTATGACAAAACTTGCCATACATAATCTTTATGATCCTTTTCATGTAAACAATTGACAAAAAAATTTGTCAAGGCATTTGTACACTTTAGTTTAGGGTCCAGTTCTCACTATTAAGTTTCTTATTAGCGTGCATATTACTTTTGGATGTTTATTAGTACTTATAAAGCACATATTAATGCCTTATTCTGCATGACCATATTCTACTTCCCTTAATCCTACCCAATAGCTAAATTTAACAACTAAAGTTACCTACTAACGTTAAGCCCTAAAGTTACCTACTAACGTTAAGCAGTAGGCCATAATTAGGAGTTTGTTAAGGCAAAAGTCGTAGACGGTTAATAACCAATAGTGAGAATTTGACCCTAATCTAAAGTGTGACCGTCGTTTTCAGGAAACTGGCTGAAACACTGGAAATATTACGTCTAGTAGTAACTCTCACTTGCGTGACACTGGTCATGTGATGTCAAGCTTGCAGCTACTGAGGGGACTCCATGTTGCCTAGCTAGAATAAAACAGCATTGTGCACTTCACTGATATATCTAAAAAACGCTGTTAATTTATTTGAGTAAAACGTTTAATTAGCTAAAGAATATTGAGTGCACCACTGCACCTTTAACCCGAAGACCAGAGAACACTAAAGCCCTCCCTCGTGTAGGAGGAGTGCTGAAGCATGTGATGAGAATTGAGATGCATAAACTATTCGTATGCTGGTGTTATGAGTTTCTCATTGGGGTGAAGATGAACAGGTTGATTTTGTTGGTGCTGTTTGCGGTTCTCTATCAGGTACACACAGTGCCTTTGCACACTGAGGAAGGTAAGATTTCAAACCAGCTTTTGACTTTGAGCTTTGTTTAGTTTACATGCGCCGCTGCGTCGTACTTTCACTTTTGACTGACGTTATATGTCGTAAGTCTTACAGATACATAACACGTTATGACCACCAAGACTTTCAAAGTATATAATTGAGCTAGAAGTGGACTAGCAATTGAGGACTAGCAATTGGTAGCAATTGAGCTAGAAGTGGACTAAAATACAAATGGTGAAGCGAAAAAAGTACTTAACTGTTGTGTGCAGCACCAAAATAATAATATAATTATTTCTTGCAGATGAGTTTCTTTTCAAATCATGGCTGTCTCAAGTAAGAATCAATTGTTTTGTAATTGTTTGTTCATGTCCCCTCACAAGGAAATGACACTAAAGTAAGGAAGTGAAATTCGAAATAGGAAGAAAAGTGACCTCTTTTTTATTCTTTTTAATTTGGCAGTATAATAAAAAATATGAGATAAATGAATATTACCAGAGGCTGCAGATATTCCTGGAAAACAAGAAGACGATTGATCTCCATAATGCTGGAAACCACAAGTTTTCAAGTATGACTGATATTATCTTACAGAATGTTATGAAAACTTTCATGTTTAGGTTATGAAAACACATTCAAATCACATTATTATTTCTCTGCACTTTACAGTGGGACTGAACCAGTTTTCAGACATGACCTTTGCTGAATTTAAGAAGTCCTACCTCCTGACAGAGCCTCAAGTATTATTTTTGTCCTACTCATGTGATCAATGAGGAAATAGGAAAGTACCACAATTCATGAACATTTTTATATCCTGACAGAACTGCTCAGCCACTAGAGGGAATCATCTGAGCAGCAATGGTCCTTATCCTGATATGATTGACTGGAGAAACAAAGGACACTTTGTAACTGATGTCAAGAATCAGGTATCTCGCTTATCTTGCCTTAATAATCCTCTAAAACTATAAAATTGGCCATTCTTAATCAGTGACACTGTTTCAGGGGCCTTGCGGAAGCTGCTGGACTTTCTCCACCACAGGCTGTCTAGAGTCCGTCACTGCTATTGCCACCGGGAAACTCCTACAACTAGTATGTAAATGTTGATTTTACAACATGCAGTTATTACTGCTAAGTAATATAATACCACTGTAATATACACTACCAGTCTAAAGTTTAAAAATGTGTTTTTGAAAGAAGTCTCTTGTGCTCACCAATGCTGCATTTATTTGTTTCAAAAATACAGTAGTGTTATGAATTATTATTGCAATTTAAAATAATTGTTTTCCGTTTTAACATATTTTAAAATGTCTTTTATTCCTGTGATGGCTCTAATATCATTTTAATATGCTGATTTGCTGCTCAATATATATTTTTATTATTATTATCAATGTTAAAAACAGTTTTTGCTGCTTAATATTTTCGTGGAAACTGTGACACACTGCCATTCAAAGGTTTGGGGTATGATTTAAAAAAAAGAGACAAAAATGAAAACTTTTATTTAGCAAGGACGACATAAAATTAATCAAAAAATGACAGTAAAGACATTTATAATGTCACAAATGATTTTTGTCTCAAATGCATGCTGTTCTTTTGAACTTTCTATTCATCAAAGAATCCTAAAAAAGTGCATGGTTTCGCATCGCAGAATTGATAATAACTGAGTAGCAAATTAGCATATTAGAATGATATCTGAAGGCTCATGTGACACTGAAAACCATTATTTTAGATTATAATTATATTTGACAGTATTACAAATTTTACTGTATTTTTCAATCAAATAAATGCATCTGTAAGCAAGTCAAAAACATTTAAAAAAAATCTGAATTATTCCAAACATTAACCAATCGTGTAAAACTTATTAGGTTTTTTTAAGGTTATTAACTATTAACTGCATTGTTTTAAAGGCAGAGCAGCAGCTGGTCGATTGTGCAGGTGCTTTCAACAATCATGGATGCAATGGGTGAGTTAAATAAATGCATCTTATTTCAAAAACCATAGATTCAGATTGTGTTGGGTTTTATTTTATGGCTCTAGGAGTTAAATTTCAACTGTACAATTGCATAAACAACATTTTACTCCTGTCACATGCTTTTTAGTGGCCTCCCAAGTCAAGCCTTTGAGTACATCATGTACAACAAAGGTCTCATGACAGAAGAAGATTACCCCTACAAGGCTAAGGTGAGCACTTTACTCTTTTACCTATTGTTTTAACTTACAAAGACGTGATATTTCTTCTTACTTGCTTGTAGGACGGTGAATGTAGATTCAAACCACAGCTGGCTGCTGCTTTTGTGAAGGATGTTGTAAACATCACAAAGGTGAGTGATGGTCCATATGCAGATATTAATAAAGTTGCACATCTTCACTCTAACTGCAAATTTCTGTTTTTAGTATGATGAAATGGGCATGGTGGATGCTGTGGCCAGGTTGAACCCTGTCAGCTTTGCATATGAGGTGACAGCTGATTTCATGCACTACAAAGATGGAGTATATACCAGGTATGGATGAAATATGTGCCTTTGCTCTCTTAAACATCAAGGCTAACATTAAAAAAGTTAATTATAATAAACTAATGCTGTCAAATTGAATAATCGTGACTAACCACATGCAACATAAAAGCTTGTAATTATATTTAATGTGTGTCACACACATATGTAAACACAAATTCTTATGTTAAATAAGTTTAATTGCAGTTTATCGATTTGACAGCACTATCATAAATATAATTTTATCCTCTATTTATTTGTGACAGTTCATGGCAATTTCTGTTAAACACGGTCACTATTTTATAGCAATGTGTGTCACAACACTACTGACATGGTGAACCATGCAGTGCTTGCCGTGGGTTACGCTGAGGAGAACGGAACTCCGTACTGGATAGTGAAGAACTCCTGGGGAACCAACTGGGGAATTAACGGGTCTGTTTGCAGGACTTTATAAAATAAAGATTTCCTTAAAAATAAAATTCAGATTATACATGGACACTTGAGTAAGTTGTCCTCCCATAAATTTGTTGTTATTTTAAAATATTTAATTAACTAAATTTTTTTCCATACAGATATTTCTACATTGAGAGGGGAAAGAACATGTGTGGACTTGCTGCGTGCTCATCCTATCCTTTACCTTTGGTGTAAATAATTGAAAATTATCTAACACTTTTACCATGAAAAGGGAGATGAGTTATTACATTTTACTTTCACTCAAAATCATTTTATGCACAATGGACAACATCTTCATTGATGAGACTGTCTGTCTGTAAACCAGTTGAATACTTATTCAACTACAGTATATGTTCACATTCATCTAAAACATTAACTGACACGCCATTAGCTATTAATATGCTCATTGGTTTGTTTACTTTGTTAAATCAAGATTTTATAATGATAATGTTTGCAAACAAAAATATTGTACTGAATAAAGATTTATCTCAGGGATTTTTTGTGTGTTTGTGGATTTTTATAGATTAGTTATCAGCATAATGGTGTTCATCCATTGACTAAAATTTAAAAACGGATTAAAACAAATGAAAGTTTAAACATGCAAAAGACACTGCCACTTCGAGTATTGCCATCCTCTTGTATTTAAATTTTAGTGTATTGAAATTACTTTTAAAAAGGTTTTCTGATAACCCAAGGTTGTGAGACTACACAACATTACATCACCGAGGCATATGCATGTAATGTGCAATTACACAGCAAGCCAGTAAGTGGCGACCTAAATCTACATCTAATGTTTGAGCAACCACAGCGTGCACCAGAGAGGAAGCCGTAGTTTGTTTCTACATTGAAAGCTGTTTTTTTACAGTATATAGTTGAGACAAAAATACTAAATGAGAAATCAATAAAAGAAAAAATTGCTGGTGTTAATCCTAAAATACTGAAAAATAATATTTTGCTAGATTTTACGAGTGCTGCTTAGAGGAAGTGATGTTCCTAGTAGCTGTCCAATCAGAGAGCCGGAGTCGAATCCGCGCGGTTTCCTTTGAGCGGTGTGTTATGGTGACGTTGTGTGGCACTCTTATGTTTTGTCTGTATCAGAATATCAACCTTTCATGTTTAGTGGTGGTAATTGTAAAGTTATTTTGTGTCGGTTTGTGATTTTAAGGTCCATACGATGACAGAAAGAGAGAAACAATTGCGTTGTGAGTGGTTTTGTGCTAAATAACCGAGGGTTTAATGTCGCATTAATTCTAACGGAGCATACCTGTGTTTATTTACCGGTGTTTGTTTGTGGAGTTGATTAAATGCCATATACATGAAGTACTGAGGATTTTAAAGTTCATATAAATGCACACACGATGCCGAGTCTTCCTCAAAACAACCTAAAAGAGCAACTGGACCGACACAACAATGCTGCACAAAACAAGCTGTCACTCCTCAAAGCAAAGCCTGGGTAAGAACATTACATAAGAACATAAATTGACAGCCAGAAAGTCTTGACATAAAATTGTGTAACATTTTATTATTTTAAAGTACCATTGTTTGTATCTCCTTTATGGATGTGATTATTTATTTTGTGATTATGTATTTATTTTCTTTTTTTTTCTTTTTGTCTCCTCTGGTGTTTGCTCTGCTCTCTGTATTTTATGTGATTGCTAAAAAAAAGTCTTGATAGATAGATAGATAGATAGATAGATAGATAGATAGATAGATAGATAGATAAACAGATTTATATATGGATGTGTAGATAGACAGAAATAAGTATGGTAAGGAGTTGATTAGTAAATAAGCATACTCAAAGTAATATACGTAATGATTAAAGTAAATACTCTAATATTCTGTGGCTTCTTTTGGAAATATGTTTTTTTAGAAATGTTTAGTTACACTTTACTTTAAGGTGTCCGTGTTACAGTGCAATGTTGTGCAATATATATACTCTAAAAATGCTTGGTTGTTTTAACCCAATTTTGGGTAAAATATGGACAAACCCAGCCAATTGGGTTAAAAATATAACTTGTAATGTAACCCAATGGCTGGGTTTGTCCATAATATTTTACCCAAAATTGGGTTAAAACAACCCAGCATTTTTTAGAGTGTATATGAAGAGTTCAGATGCAAAAGCCTCTAAATGCCATTTGAAATTTTCTTCTAAAATGATCATTTTTATCAAACTTGTATATTTAAGTTCAGTAACTTCACTTAAATGGCAATGAAGATTACCTATTAATTGTCATTTAAGTGAAATTAGTGGACTTAAATATACAATTTTGATAAAAATGATCATTTTAAAAGAAAATTTTAAATGGCATTTTGAGGCTTTTGCATCTGAACTCTTCATATATATATATATATATATATATATATATATATATATATATATATATATATAGAGAGAGAGAGAGAGAGAGAGACCATTTTGCAAGATGTAAACAACACTGGTCCAAAAACACTTCCTGTTTCAGTTTGTAACTGTTTTCTTTATTTCACGTGTAAAGAAAACATCTTAAAGATGTTTGTTTAACTTTTTGATTCAGTTTTATATGTTCTGTTGGTTGTATTTTATCCCAGCTTTTATGTAGTGTTAAAAAACTGAAACAGGAAGTGCTTTTGGACCAGTGTTGTTTACATCTTGTAAAATGGTCTGTATAATGTTTTATACAAATGTAAGTGAGCTGACCATACCAACATCCTAAACGTGTAGCTAATTACTTGTGTGTCTAACCTCTGAAATTTCTTCTGTTCAGGGGGTTTTGCTTCAAAAAGAAGTCTTCATCAGGCTTCTCTAAAGTGGAAGTTCCTCAAAAGGTAACTGTCTTAGCAAACAGGAGTGTCAATGTTCTCCGCAGCTGTGAAGTAACCAAAACTCCTGTGACATTTTCACAAAAGCCTGAAAGAGTAGCGCCGAAAGTCAACTTCTTCACAGCACCCAGGCAGAAGACAATTACCGTTAATCCATTGGCCAACCCATTTGCTGTGAACAAAACACCTCTTGTACAATCTACTATTAAGGCTTTGCCAAAATCTGCAGCCTTACCTAAGGATTCTACTGATGAACAAACTGTTGGTGAAAATAAGCGTGACCTCTCTCAACTTTCCTTTAATGAATGGGATGATCTGGATGATTTTGAAACCCCAGTCAAGGGAAGGGTAGTGTCCCCAGTCCAGGGAAGGGTAGTGTCCCCAGTCAAGGGAAGGGTAGTGTCCCCAGTCAAGGGAAGGGTAGTGTCCCCAGTCAAGGGAAGGGTAGTGTCCCCAGTCAAGGGAAGGGTAGTGTCCCCAGTTGCTGGGACTTCTGCACAAAAGCCAAGTGGATCAGACCAGAACACATCCCCAAATTCCTCTTGTGCCAAGAGTGACAAGACTACATTACATGGGGGTTCAGAGGCTACAGAAACCACAACTGCCCCAAAGGATGTCCTGCCAGCGGCTAATGGAGTCAGCACAGAGCTTGCTGAGATCGAGACAGAGGATTCGCCCATTAAAAAAGGCAAAAGACATAAATCAGTCCAGCAAAAGGCATTACTGAGTGACACTGAGGATGAAGAAATCATCGACTGTATTTCACCTGTCAAAAACCAGGAGGATTTCAAGTGTGTGACAAGTTAGTGCACCTCGATGTTATTAGTGATTATGGGTGCTTCTCGTTTCTTATTTTCTTTCCTCACTTCCTTCCCTCGCCTCTCAGCTTCACCCCCTGTAGGACGCGAGGAAAGGAAGCGAGGAAAGAACAGGAGGATGGAGGAATCAAATAAAAGCTTTTTTATATACATTGGAATACCTGATCACTCGAGTCACATCAGCTGCGCTAAAAGGATCTGCCCTTATGTTGTTGAAGTTTGGTTATTTAATAAATTCATAATAAATAATAATAAAGATAGGCTACACTGTTGAAGTATTTGAGATGTTTGGTTTATATAAACCTCAAAGGTGAATTGATAAATGTGTCACGTTTAGTTAATAATACACTTCCGCATAGGATACACCCGTGTATCCTCGCTCATGACTTCTCAGTCTCCTCACTCCTCGATCCTCGACTCCTCATGGTGCAATTAGAGAATTGATATGTCCTTCAAGATGGCTGAGCTCGATCGGTTTCCGGGTCATAGGACCGAGGAGACGAGGAGGGAAATTTAGAAGCACCCTTTGTGTTGTTTTTCTAAGTCTTTATTTACCAAATTTTCACCTGCTTGGTGTGTTTGGATATAAATATAAAGCTCACAAGGAAATTTATTACCAGTATTGAATTGCAGCTACCGAGGCAAACATCATAGATGTTGATGACACTGACGACATTTATGAAAATTATGAGGATTTCATCCCACCTTCCCCTGTTCCTGAGCAGATGAGTCCCTTGGTCTCAGAAAAGGAGAAAAGGTAACATGTTTTCATTGATAAATTAATTTAGCAATTTTTTTTGTTAACTACACATCTGGCTGAAAAATATGTCCTTTTCATGTTTCCATTTGTTTTATAGGTCATCTGACTCTGTTACCCATGCTGACAAAAATGTGCTACCTTGTGAATCGGTTTCAAGCCTGTCAGCATCCTTGGATAAATCTGCCAAAGACTTGAAAGGTATCACTCGTGCAGGATTGCTTTGTGATCTGAAAGTTTGATATGAATGGATATACTGTTAGTGTGTCTAATGTACATTTGTTTGGGATTTAGGAACTGATGATGCTCTCTTTAGTGTTATGGAGTCTATTTGTTGTCTAGTGGACACTATTCCAGAGCATGAGCTCATAGCACTGACCAGCGGTACAGAGCTATTACTACAGAGAGCACACAGGTAAAGCAATAAAGGTGGCCTTTTGCTGAGTAATAATAGAATAAAGGCCTTAGAATAAAATCTAATTTAAAAAAATACATTTTTAAAGAAAAAAAAATTGCAAAAATAATCATTTTAAAACTGTATTTTTTTATGTTCCAATTATGCAATTGTGCTGTTAATTGAATTCTTTTCTATCACTATACAGTAAGGGATAGATGTCATTAATATGCGTCACAGTATAACTACTGGTAATAAATCTCCATTACACTGTCTCTATCACAGGAAAAGGATTCTTGCTAATGGTGCACCATACATTGCATCTCATTTAGCCCGACCAGCAACTCCATGTTCTAGCCTGCTGGACAGACCCAGTTTTGGAGTCACACCCTCTAGTCGGTCATCATCGATGACCCCAATGACATCAGAAAAGAGTCGTAAGCTCAATTCCTCCACCATGTTTCTGCGTAATGACTCCGTATTTGAGGACTCCGACTGCATTATCAGTGGTGTTGAAACCCCTGGTGGTTCCTGGAATCCTAACTGGTCCTCAAAAACAGCAACTAGTGGGGACATCTTAAACGGGTCAAGTCCAGCTGTAAGCAAATCTGAGTCAAAGACAGATAAGTGCTACTCTAGGTTGTCCTATAATGAAGCAAACAATCAGACTGTGGATGGAGATCAAAATGGCCTGTTTTATTCCCCCAAGAGAGTGGATTCAGGCAAGAGACCTGCAGAGACCAGTGTTGAAGCCAACACGCCAGTACCCAACAGTTCTCGAGCAGACACCGAGCCAGCTGATGACTTTGACATTGATGACTTTGACATTGATGATTTTGATGAGACAGACATTCCAGATTATTTTGAAGAATCTTCAAGCGTCTTGGCATCAAGAGACAGCTCTGGTTCAAAAACACCATCAGTGCGGGAGGGAGGGCCATCAAAAGCACTGGAGAGAAAGACAATCACACCTACAATCGCACCAAAACCTACCAAAACACCCAACCCTGGTAAGTTTAAGTAATGGAGTATCCATTACCATTTAGGTCATATTATTAGAGACCCATGAAATGGCTTGTGCAGTTTTCTGATCCAAGGGTATGTCTTGATCTACAGAGCCTGTGTATAGAAACCCAGCTCATGACTGCTTTAGAGGCTTCAGCTTTCCTCATAGCCCAGAGATGATGAAGATTTTCCATAAGAAGTTTGGGCTGCATCAGTTCCGGTTCAATCAGCTAGAGGCCATTAATGCTGCACTGTTAGGAGAAGACACGTTTGTACTGATGCCTACAGGTTTGTTACAAGCATTATAGCAACAAATTCATTATGACTTATATAGCTTGTTTATTTTGAGGTTAGACTAGAAATCCCAGCTCACTATGTCTTGACTAGAGCTAGATTATATTTATTAGCTGTATAAATTATACACACATATATATGTATGTGTTAAATCATTGTGCTGATGTTTTTTAGATACCAGAAATGTTTAAAATGTTTTCTAAAGATGAAAAGTTTTATAACTTCTTTTCAGGTGGTGGTAAAAGTCTCTGCTATCAGCTTCCTGCTTGCATCTCTGTTGGGGTGACTGTAGTCATATCTCCTCTACGGTCTCTCATTGTTGACCAGATCCAAAAACTCACCACGTTAGATGTAAGTCCTTCTTTTTCTTATGCACACTGATTTTTTTCTATTTGAAACAGTTGCTTACTGTGCAGTTTTGTGTTATAGATTTGTGCAACTAGTTTATCAGGCGATAAAAAAGACCATGAGGCTGCACAGATCTATATGCAGTTGTCTAGGAAGGATCCCACCATCAAACTACTTTATGCCACTCCTGAGAAGGTGAGTTTCAAGCCAGACAAGTGTGTTGCAATTTACATGCATCTCAACCACCATTGAAATGTTGTGCTATTGTTCTCAGGTGTGTGCAAGTGGACGAATGATTAGTGCACTTCAGAATCTGTTTGAAAGAGGTTTGCTGGCTCGCTTTGTCATTGATGAGGCCCATTGCGTCAGTCAGGTAAACTTGCTTATAGATTGTACAGTGCATCAACAACAGAGAAAAATGGGTGATTTCTAATCATTTTCCATTAAAAAATGTTTGTACAAATGTTTATCAATAGTGTGGCACCATCTATTCAAACTTTGTAAAATAGATCTATTTCTCCCTTAGTGGGGTCATGATTTCAGGCCAGACTACAAGCGCTTGCATGAGCTCAGGCGGATGTTTCCCAAGGTTCCTATAATGGCACTGA
The DNA here is from genome assembly GCA_038021265.1 of Cyprinella venusta. Classification (NCBI taxonomy): domain Eukaryota; kingdom Metazoa; phylum Chordata; class Actinopteri; order Cypriniformes; family Leuciscidae; genus Cyprinella; species Cyprinella venusta. Next base: position 6,355,682 of record CM075871.1, read on the forward strand.
CGGCCACAGCTACTCCTAGAGTTCAGAAAGACATTCTTAACCAGCTAGCAATGACCCGTCCTCAGGTGTAAGTCGTCTTGCATGCAATTTCTCATCATTTTCTGCCATTTCAAGTATTTGTAAAATCATTTATTTAGTGTATGACATCGTATTCTGATTAATGTTACTGACATTAATAGACCTTGATTGTAATGTGGATTATTATTTTGAAACTCACATTCCTTCAAAAATACTGTACAAAGTATCAACCTCTAAAAAGTTTTGGCTCTGTACCAATTAACATTTAGTAAGCAAGGACACATTCATTTGATCAAAAGAGACAGTAAAGACATTTGCATTTATAATGTACATTTTTATCTCAAATAAATGCTGTTCAGAGAATCCTGAAAAAAATGTATCACAGTTTTCACAAAAATAAGCAGTTTTTCACAAAAAAATCCAATATTAATAGAAATAATAAGAATCTCAAAAAGTTTAATAAAATCTGCAGACTTTTAAACTTTAATAGAAATAATAAGAATCTCAAAAAACGTTTTAAAAAATCTGCAGACTTTTGAACTTTACAAACAATAGTGTATATGATATATATGTATGCTTTGGTAATGTTTTCACAGATTCACAATGAGCTTCAACAGGCACAATCTCAAATACTCCGTCTTGCCAAAAAAGCCCAAGAAGGTTGGTGAGGAATGCATTCAGTGGATTAAGAAAAATTACCCACGTGAGTGTTGCCCAGATTAAATCAGTCTTTAGCTCATAATTTTTCACCCTAGCATGGAGACCCTGTAAACCTTGTTGACTGTGTGTGTAGGTGACTCGGGGATTGTGTACTGTTTGTCTCGTAATGACTGTGACACTCTGGCTGACAATCTTCAGAGGGCTGGGATTGCAGCACTGGCTTATCACGCTGGCCTGAGTGACAGTGACAGGGAATATGTCCAGAACAAATGGATCAACCAGGATGGCTGCCAGGTGAGGCACCCAGTTCTTACAATTTTGACCCAAAAGAACTGTTACTTTAAAACATGGACCAGCTCTTTGGATCAGAAATGTTGTGTTTTTGACTTTATTTTCCCACAAATACCACTATTTATTTTTTTTAACAATTCATCGTTCGGTTTTAGGTTATGTGCGCCACCATTGCATTTGGTATGGGTATCGATAAGCCTGATGTGCGTTATGTGATCCATGCCAGTCTGCCCAAGTCAATGGAGGGTTACTACCAGGAGTCAGGCAGAGCTGGTCGAGATGGAGAGATTTCCCACTGCGTCCTCTTCTATTCCTACACTGACGTTATCCGCATCAAGAGACTCATTGCTAGTATGTACTCTTGAAGCTAGGATATAAATATTGATGGCTTAACTGTAAACAATCACTTGTAACACTAAAGTATTAAAACTAAGCAAGACAGAAACACAACATAACTAAATTGGTTGTGCAGTATGACTTGAAATTACATGTTTTAGGGTGCTTCACATAATGATGTGAAATACTAAAATCCAGGCTATTATGCAGTCATAGTTAACCTGTCTGTGTGAGCGTGGCGTATATAACTGTTAATATAATTGCAGTGGATAAAGATGGCAACCAGCAATCCAAAGCCACCCACATCAACAACCTTCACAGCATGGTGCATTTCTGTGAGAATCTGGCCGAGTGCAGGAGGATCCAGTTGCTGGCTTACTTTGGAGAGCACACGTTTAATACAAGCTTCTGTAAAGAGCATCCTGAGGTCATCTGTGACAATTGTGCCAGACCACATGTAAGACCATCATCAAATCAGTTCATTCTTTACAGCGTTTATCATACATACAAATGTAATGCTTAATAATAAACTGTATAATTGTACTCATCCATTGCTTTAAATTGAATTTCGTTTGCTTACCCAACAAGTTAATCGACTAATTATTTACTTCAGAGCGTGAAAGTTTTAATATACCATTATAAATGAATTACAGTTGCAAATCTTAATACTTACCTCCAGAAATATAAATCAAGAAATGTCACCGAGGATGTGAAGAAGATTGCGAGGTTTGTGCAGGAGAACTGTGAGAAGGTTGGTAACCGATATGGCAAAACCGCCCAGCAGAACAGGCTTACCCTCAACATGCTGGTCGAGATATTTCTGGGTAAGAAGTCACAAATGCAAATATTACTATGAATATCTTTTCCTCACACAGTGCTTGAGATTTAATGCCATCCAGGTCTCAATAAGAATATCTCTGTGCGGCAGGCTCCAAGAGTGCTCGGATCCAGTCCGGAATGTTTGGGGTCGGAGCGGCATATTCCAAACACAATGCGGAGAGGCTCTTTAAGAAGCTGGTGCTGGATAGTGTTCTGATGGAGGACCTGTACATCACTGCCAATGGGCAGGCAGTGGCCTATATCTCTGCAGGGCCTAAAGCTATGACTGTACTTAATGGCTGCATGCAGGTAAGACTATTAATATAACATATATTATTTTCTCCTGTTTATGCTCAAAACTAATTTATGCTCTTTGCAAAATATGTTATAATGACTATACTCCATTGCAGGTTGAATTTATTGAGACTGAGAGTGCATCCAGCATCAGAAAGCACAAAGCCTCTGTGACTGAGAATGTGTCTAAGAGAGAAGAGATGGTTAAAAAGTGTCTGCAGGAACTCAATGATCTGTGCAAGAAGTTGGGCAAAGTCTTCGGCATTCATTACTACAACATTTTCTCCACAGCCACACTCAAAAAGATAGCTGGTTAGCAATTTTCACAATATATAATGCACTTTCAGCACATTCACGACTGTCTTTTTTTATTATTCACAAGCAGATTTACATAGTGTTACTGGGATGAAACACTTCATTAACCCAAAGCAATTAATCCCCTTCCATTTTCACAGCCCCATGTTCTGTGTTAAATGAATTGTGATGTGTTTCTGTGCAGAGACCCTCTCGGCTGATCCGGAGGTGCTGTTGCAGATTGACGGTGTGACCGAAGACAAGCTGGAGAAGTATGGCGCTGAGGTTATTGAACTGCTGCAGAAGTACGCCGAGTGGCAGCTCCCTGGTGAGGGTCTGACAACACGCACTCATATACATATAGATTATATCCCCAAGATGAACACTTTCCCTGACACACAACATTACAGTAATCCTTTTTAGCTTGAACCTTGGTAAATGCAAATATCCATCTTTCTTAAAGTGCGGTCACATTGAAAATTCACTGAACAAATGTAGGAGTCCAATAATTTCAATTGGAATCCACACAATCAGAAATTTTGTCTCAAGGCCAAGTTGGTCACCTGATTTCAACAGAAAGCTGTTTGGTCTGAAAGTGATGACTGTGAGCTGTGCTTCTTACAGTATATTGCTATGCTATTTATTGACAATGGATTTTTTTTGCTGATGTAGCCGCACTTTCAATCCCTTCATTGACAGTTACGCAACTAATACTTTGTTGCTTTAAAGAAATTGTAAAATGAATCCATATTAATTGATCGGTTTAGTAAACTTTTTCTGAAGAGACTCGATCGCTTTATTTGATGAACAGATTGATTGTAGGATTTTATTCACATAAAACACTGCACCTTTAACGTGTCTAGAGCTGCCCCCTAAAAGTTGATTAAACGTTAGTTGACAAGAAGAGGGTTAGTCGACCAAATTTTATTTAGTCTTGTTAGTCACAGAAAAAAAAAAAACTTTACAGGAATTGATGTTAACGCTGTCCGTCACAGACGTTAACCGTCATTGACCTCAGATATGGCTTATCATTTGAAACATGCAAGTAGTAGCCTCTCTACATGGCTGCTTGCTCAAACGTTAACCTAAATAAATGTGTGCTATTATTAGGTGAATATCTAAGGGAGTGAGTCTGGAAGATAAATTAGTACCATGCTTAGCTTAACATGCATTTCTCACTAAAGGCGGATCCACTGTACTGTAGAGTTGATGAGTCGGCGTCTTTAACAATCTCTGCAGCCGACACTGACTCAGAAATCACTAGTTTATTAATAAATTGTTAATGTTCTTACAGTCTCCATCCTGTTTTCCGACACATTCATGTTTATTACATTTGCCGGTCCGCTGCAGCAAGATATATGTGTGCACACTTAATTCAAATTTTAATTTCTCACTATTATGGTTTAGTTTTTCTCAGTAATGTAGAACAATGTTACTTTATAATATTCGTTCTCATCCCTGAAACAATTTTCCAATGCCACTCCCTAACCCCAAGAATATATTAACTTAAGTAATTAATACTATTATGAACTTCCAACTAGTCGGTTAATGGCTTAAATGAGTGGCTGCTAGTCGACTAGAAACATTTTTAGTCAGGGACAGCCCTAACCGTAACTGATGTTTGAGTTGATGAATGTTTATATGTGAATAAAAGCCTAAATTCAATCTGTTCACCATATAAAGCGATCAAGTCTCTTCAGAAAATTTGGACTAAACCACTCAATTCATATGGATTAGTTTTAAACTCTCTTTGTGAACTTTTTGTAACATTAAAGTGTCACAGTAAAGTTGCGTTGCTGTCAATGGAGGGACAGAAATCTCTCAGATTTCATCAAAAATATCTTTGATGTATTCCAAAGATGACCGGAAGACTTACAGGTTTAGAACGACATGAGGGTGATTTAATTAATGACAGAATTTTCATTTTTGGGTGAACTATCCCTTTAAGGGGGTATAGAGTTTAAAATCCAAGACGTCCACTGATTTTACTGGTCGATATTATTAGCCTCCTACATATTTATATTTCATCATAATGTAATTTACCTTAGTACAAGACCAGATTACATACAAATTATTTAATATAATATTACAGATGACCAGAGAGGAGTCACAGACTTTTGATTTGGATAGTTCTACCTATAAACTTCAACAGATCATATATCAGCTAGCTCAAAACGGCAACCTATAAAGTTGCTGGAAAGACATGATGTTTTCACACTCCCTCTGCAGCTGAGGCGCAGGCCGAGAGTTCAGGATGGATTGACACAGCAAGAGACCACCAGAATGAAGAAGATGATGACGATGAAGGTCAAATCTCATCAACCTATTTTAGAAGCACCTCAGGACGTGGAGCAAAGAGAAAGCAAGGGTCTTACTCCAGAAAACCCAAAAGAAGGAAAGGTTCCAGCAGCCAGAACTCCTCCACTAAAGGGTCAGTATGTTTGTTAGAGCAGAAGCATTGTTGGATTGTGTAGACTTCCACGTCGGCAATATGAAACCAAATTAACTACCCCTGTACACCCTTATTGTAGTGGATACAGCAATAACTGGTCTTCATCAAGAGGAGGAGGAGGAGGCCGGAGTGCAGGCAGGGGTTCCAGGCCCTGTCCGTCAGTCCCAGCAGCGAAGAGGCCCGGCTTCATGGCTTTGCCCACTCCGCAGAGTGCTGCTCGTCCATTCCTCAAACCAGCATTCTCCCACCTCTAGAAACGGAGTATTTCCACTGGGAATATCAAGTAAATTTACTTGAATACTATTTGTTGATATTTGTATACATTTTATACACAGATTTTTAATAAATATTTTGTTTTGTGGTCTATATGCATTTTAGTTGCAAAAATTTAACCATTCACAGTTGTTTATAAATATGAACTCCTGTGCTTCATTAAAAAAAAAAAAATATTTAAAAAATAATAATAATTGTCCCCTTCTCTTAAAAGTCGATGTATGAGAGGTCAGTTTAATCTGCAAAAATATATTTGAAGGGGAAATGGCACTGACACAGTGATGCCTTTTTATTAATGGAAATGGTCCTATTTTAACATTGGTGTGGTAAAAAGTGGAAATGTCTTAGCTATCTGATTAATTATACATCCATAACTATAAACCACAAGATATCTCAAACACTTTTGAATGTTTATTTCAAGTTTGAATATTTCCATGGCACCAGTTACAAGGGACTACCAGCGAAACAATTTCTTATACCATTTTCATGGAAGGTTTCCTACAGTACAAAGATGATTTTGGAATGAATCTGACTTAACAGGAACTGCATTTGGCACATAAATTTTGGATGTATTTCAATATTCATATATTAAGGAACTAAACAGCGAACTCTAGTCCCAAACAGAAAAGATGCAGATTACAGAAAAACACCCACAGACATATCTATGCATGAACAAATGTGCATGTATATGCATAACCGTTGAAAGGACTGTGGGGGCTGGCAAAGTGACAGAAGCACAGTACAGTAAACGAAGCATGTTGCCACCTCTGATCTTTACTGGATCTCAGCGCCACAGTAGATCTTAAAGCTACGGTTCAGGTGAAGTCAGATTTTACCAAATAATTCGGGAATTTGTATGCAAGCATGTAAGGAGCATTCATTCTGATGACAAAATTTAAAGTTCCTGGTAGGATAATTTCAGAACTAAACCTAATCGAACTGAGAGATCACACAACTGCTGTCTAACGCGAGCGGTTCGTTAAATTATCTCTAGCATCTCCCTAATGAACATGGATGACATTCTGACCTTACTTGGAATGAGCTCCTAATATCTAAAACTCGAACTTTTAAAGAGCAGCTGCCAGTCAGTACGATTTCACAACTGTAAACCAGAATCTAACAGCTGTAGCCAACAATAATAGATCTTGAACATTAAAATCACCATCTTTAATAGGCTGATCGGGATCGCTTGAAGAAAGCCATATCATTTTGGACATGCTGTCAAGGTATATTTTAAGCCAGTGAAGTGCTTTATCTGCGGTGTATAGTATTACTCCTGAAAGTCTGCTTTTCATTTTATAAGTGTCATGGCAAGTGTTCAACTCTATCCATACACTTGCATACTAAGAAGCTTAAAAATACTTTGATACAAAGTCCACAGAGGGACCTTGTGAAAGAACCCAGTTAGTTTACAGAAATGATGAACCAATTTAGCTGACAATTGTCCTTTACCGGACCCTTGCATTCATCACAGTCAAACCTGGCCAATTCTATACAGTACAGGAAAACTGTCTAGAGACAAAAGTATAAAGTTCACAAGGACTCCTTGTGTAGCAATTGCCCTTGATCTACGAGACCAGGAAGGAGTTTGCGCTAGTTTGTGCAATAGGATACTAAGGACAAAGAGAAGCGTAAAACTTCAAAACAACGGCACACAGTCGGTTCAGGATCCAAACAAGATGACGAGTGCTCACGATGAGTATAAAATGTAGCAAATTTGGGCAATAAACGTCATATAAAATGAGCTTTTTAGTTAAAATCGCAATTTTTGCGTCTAACTCAAATGAAATGGATTCATCCCCAGCTCCTTAGAAAACATCAGGTAGTCTGACTTGCTACGCAACAGCACAAAAACCACCAAAAAGATTCATTTAAAATGATTCTATAATTCAGGTTATTGCTTATTGAATGGCACTGCCATGCAGGACTGACCACTGAGGCTACATAATGCTGTCAATGAGTAAAATCCAATCAAAACTTCAATTATCTTCTTTTTCAAAAACCATTACTGGCCTTCTTTTTCTCTAAACAAAATCAATTTATCGATGGATTAATAAAACAGATCATCAATGGCATGCAGATACCAACCAGAGCAAGACCATTGTATCATTGTACTGCGGAAAAACAGCTGTTCAATCAGGTTCTACAAAAATATAAATGGACTTACGCCGCTGCCACAACGCTTGGCACATCAGAGATGTTCTAAATCCATGCATGAATGCTTATCAAGGTTAGAGACATGCATAACTCCAGTGGCTCGCTCTCTTCCATGTGTTAGCAGTTTCAGCCATTTCTGCTACAGTTTTTCATGTTGTAGTTTAAACAGGTTTCAGCTCCTGTAGTCAGTGGAAGACAGCAGTTCTATGAAATGGTTATAAAGACATATTCCTGTCAGCCACTTCATAAAACACATCTCAGCCATCCTTTTTGTTCACTAGCACCATAGTGATTCTGACCTCACAACAGCATTGTGATTAGTGGATCGAAGCATGTTCATTTAAAATAACTGCACTAGTAAAGCCAAGCTTGTGAGCTGCCACAAACTAATGCTATATTCAAAGGCTGATATTATTGTAATTTATCGTAGAATACCAATGTAAGATCTAAAACACTAACTCTTACTATGGTAATTACCACTGGCTGTTACTTGTCTCTTTCACTGTACACAAAAATAAGTCCACTGTGTTTTCTGTCCACTTCCAATATCTTCTTTCTCAAATTGTAGCAGTTTCAAAGGGGAAGAGATAGATAGCGTACTGTAAATTAAAACCCCTGCCATACTGGCATGCCACTGGAAGAATCATTTGTCTTTAAATAAATACTAATCAGGACATAGTGTACTAATGACTAAACCTGGCCTTCTAGTACATATTGCCAAAAACATCAATTGTTCAAAAATGAACGCAAACACACAACATACACACAGATTCTTTTGGGTAAACTGTGTATAAAGCGATCAGTATTGTTCAAATGCTGGGCCTTTACCAATTTACAAAGCGCTGGGATGGTTTACTCATTACTGGTTACGTTGGAAATGGATTGTAGATGTGGATAAAAATCTTTCTCGTGCCTCCCTTAACGGAAACGCCATAGATTCTAGACCTCATCTGAAACACAGAGCTAAAAAAGGTATAATTTAATTTTCAATAACAAAATAACATTTCAGTTTCTGTTAAAATATACATGGAAAAACTGTTGATATATTAGGAAACTAACTACTTTTTGTACAAAAAGTACAGCATTGTTATTGTAATTAAGAATAATCATAGCATGATATCCACAAAATACAAACTTAAGAGGCAAGGCTGATATGGAATAAAAAAACGACTTTATACAATGGGATTTCTTTCTATTGAGAAAGACTCAGGATGAAAAATTATAATAATAAAGCAAATGCACATACTCGTGAAAAGAAAAATTCTGTACTTATTTCTTAAAAATCAAACCCTTACAGTATTGCACATCTACTGTAGCTAGACTGGATCTATGGGTGCTAGTTGCTTTTAAATCATTCATGAGAACTTCTTCAACATATATCGACACTATCGGGTCACGTAACAGAACACAATTTATACCAATTAATTTTTCTGTATCCATAAGAAAGAACCCTTTTAAAATGATTTCTACTTCACAGCTTGCTACCGCCTAAACACAGTTATATTCCTAAAATGTATTTAACACCCTAAATCTCAAGCCACCAAATACAGAACTCAAATGTACCCATCAATTTTATTCAAATAACATCAATTCCAGTCTTTCCTCAGGTCTCGCTTTCAAAATAACTTGCACATTCTTACCTTACATATAACCCTCTCCTGATCTGATCGTCGGTGTGGTCAATTATAGCAGCCTTCAGAAAATTACTAAGAGTTAAATAACGGATGGACATGAATTATGCATAAACTCAGAAAAGCATTGGTTTTCCACATCCTCACGCTCTCCAAACCCACTATACCGAACCAACTTGCCGTCTCTCTAGACTTAACGCACCACATTCTTTAATAAGACTTTAATCATTTTTATTGTAAAATAAATATAAATTAAGGCAACATTTTCTTGTTGCAACAAAATATTTCATATTTAATAATCTTAAGTCTTTGAATTAAGTTTTTTTTTGCCCTTTTTTTTGTTTTTTTGTAAAAATAAAATACCTGAAATGACCTGAAATCCAAAAAAAGGAAACCAAAAAACAAAAAAAATGTCTTTGTAAAAAAAGAAGAAAAAAAATAAAGGTGTAAAAATGGGTGGGGGAGAAAACTAAAAGTGGAAGAGAAGAGGAGCTGTGGGCCTGGTGGTGCAGGAGTGTCATGAAAGAAGCTGGGTTCATGAGACAGGTCGGTGCCCTCCGCCTCTCTCTCTCTCTTTCTCTCTCCACGTGTTTAGCGTCTTCTCGACCCCAACAAGGGAGGCTTTACGAGCTTTAGTGCCTCATTTTCACTTGTTAATGAGCAGCCCGCCCACCCAGCGGAGCTTGCAGGCAAACCACCGTCTGAGGGGACAAAAGTATTCGTAATGGAACTGCTCAAACTCGGGGGTCTGGCGGATATCACGTAAAAATGCAATGTCAAGGTCGGACTCAGTAAGGATGATGAGGAGGAGGAGCAAGACAAAGAGGAGTCCAATGGTCACAAGGAGCAGACGGAGTACACTTAAAACAAACTTATTCACCTGTTCCGTCTCGCTGAGCGCGGCCTCCCCGCCTGCGCTCTTCAAGGGGCCTGTCGCCCTACTGTCCGCTCCTAACTCGGCCAAGTCTCCCACGCTGGGCGTCCCCGCCTCCGACTCTTTCTCCTCCTCGATGCTGCAGGGGGCGCCGTTGATCTGGCGTGAGACTGCCAGCTCCAGGCTGTGCTCGGCCACCGGTGTTGGCAGAACGCTGTCGGAGGGACTGTAGGTCTCGTCAGAGATGACCGCCGTCCCGTCCCCGGAGTCCATCACGTGGCTGCGCGAACGTGACATGAAGGAGTCGCCGTGTGACACGGAGCGCACTGGAGTGGAGTGAGCGCTGTCCCGCAAGGATTCAAGACCTGGACAGTAGGAAGGGGAAAGATAGAAGAGAGACAAAAAGGCAACTTGATGATTTATAAATTATAAAAAGTGATTTCCGTCACAGGGTCTACACCAGGTCCAAGCGGTGCAACGTGATAAAAACAAATATAACCCATTATAATCAGTGATTCTGTCTACACTGGATGCGATACCACAAATTCCCGACAGTGAACAACTGATGCCCCGTTCTATTTCTGACACACTTCAAGACTCACATGACTTCTGACATGAAAAACAAAAGGAGTTCGAAATCAAGTAATGAGTCGGTACTACATTTGAATGTAGCCTACCTTGCGACCGTTAAAAAACTGTTATATATAGTATGAATATGGGTAGCATACTAAATTCGCAGCTACTGCTACGAGTAGCTACTGGCACGTGACCTATCAGCGTAACAAACAAGTCAGGTGGGACAATGCCCTAAGATACATTTACAAAATATTAGGGCTGCACGATTAATCAAATTTTAATCACAATCACGATTTTGGCTTCCCACGATCAAATTCGCGTGATCAAGCGATATTTAAAATGCGTCGTTCCGTTCACAAAACGCTCTGTTTCAAAGGTTTTTTTTTTTTGCAAAGCCAATCTAGCGCTCCGTAAACCACTGTCTGATCACGTGCCTACATTACCCCCAGTGCGCGAGAGAGATCGAGTGTGTCAGCGCGCGAGAGATACCGATTGTGTCAGCGCGAGAGATACCGATTGTGTCTGCACACGAGAAAGAATAAACAAATAATCGTGATAATTAATTGTGATCTCAATACTTATCAAAATAATCAGGATTATCATTTTGGCCCAAATTGTGCAGCCCTACAAAATAGATAGGGTGAAATGCCAACTTTAACATTGAATGTCCAGATTTACAATGCAAAGGCAGCCAATGCTACATCGTATATGTGTTAAAGTACGAAGTATGTCGAATATACAATAATCACGAAACGTTACATAACAATATGAAAAAGTAAGCACAAATTTCCTATTTTGGGGTTTTGTCACAATCTTACAGTGTGCATACGGCTTGATGGGGAATATTAGAAGGGTTTCATGCAGGTGACAGATACTAAATCAGAGACCAGAGCGCTAATGTGAAAAGACATTTCCCAGCTTGTTTGCACTGATAGACACTGTACTGCAAGGCACTGGGAATCACAAGTACAGTATTGACAGGCAAACAGCCAACTTACTGAGGCGCTGTAATAATTAGCATCACATGGTAAATCAAAAGCACTAGACCTCGCAATACAACATGCAGATGCATATATAGCACACATTGCTACTAAGTTACAAAGGCTTTAAACAGCAGATAGCAGCCCGTTATAATTCAGTATAGAAGTTACATAATATACAGAAGCTAACTAAAGTATATTTCAGTTCTTAAACGTAACTAACACTTATGTTAAGAGGATTCGTCACAGTAAGCGACCTCAGAGACCAAAGTGAGGATGCTGCAAATCTCCCATAAATCCTCATGCTTCAGTTCTCGCATACCCTTTTCCTCAAGGGACCCAAAGTAGAGTAACATGCAAGCTTTTGCTGAGCATTAGAGTCTTGAGCGTGTCACTGGAGATATGTTACATCTCTATTCTGATGTGAAAGGATTAGGATTTCATCTCTTGACGATGCGACATTTTGCTGCTCAAGCAAAGGCCTCTCATTCACAATATTAAACACCCTGTCAAAGAGAAAATTATTCACACATGAAAGCAAATCTGCATTTTTCGAGTTTTAAGATGCCTGAAATTGAACAACTTAGATCTTACTTGAATTATCAGCTGCAAGAAAAAAAAGCTGCATTAATAATTCATAAAAATGTGCAAGCCTCTTCAACCAAACACAAACACAATCTACTTTGTTTTTGCTAATATGTTGTTTAAACAAAAATGTGAGCCTTGCAATAACTAACTGACTGTTAAATCTTCTTTTGCAGTAAAAGCTTCCATTAGGACTAGTTTAAAGAAATCTTTGAAACGGTTTGAACTTTTTGAACTCTTCAGTTCATATATCTAATGTATTATTTAATTGAATCACTCTCTTCAGTATCAACAGAATTGATGTCTGGACTGAGAGCACAATTTCTTCTGTGAAAGCAGTTCAGTTGCTGAATTACTTCTGTAATGAGTCAATGTCTTCTTGCTTCAGGTGACAGAAGGCTACTCTGATATTATCATCCTCCTTTCAACACAATTCACAGCTGGAATGAGATTTCACTTTTAGTGTGCAGTCCTCATTATACTGTACACTTCTGCAACTCTTGCAGTTCTTTAGTTACTGTACCATGAACACCCAGGAAAGCTTCTACAGGTTTCAAACTTCTAACATGCTCTGTCTATTTTGATTGGGACATATGAAGAGCCTTTTCTTGAGAAGAGAGCTTCTGTTAATGAGGCCATGTTTGAAAACATAAGTCAATGAAAACGTAGCTTTTGGAAAACGCTCTCCAAAGCGGATACATTTGAAAACGCTGTTTTCGCGGAAGTATTTGAAAACGATGGCGTAAGTTTAGTCATGTGATTCATGTTGGACCAATAGATATTCATATACTGGTATTGTGCCTGTTATGTGCTATTCACTTTTACGCTGTTGCTAAAGTATGTTACTTTGCACACTCTTCATATCACAGTCCTGCACAGGTGATACACGGCACAGTCCTGTGGCAATATAGGAGAGCAGTTGCGTTTTAGACCAAACTGTGGTGACTGAGTGCGACCTGAACGCATCAGTGATGGTGAGTTATTTTGCTAAATAAAATTATCTTGTTTGAACAATTGTGCGATAACTTTATTATTTATTTTTCCATCTGTATCATCTTGGATAGCTTTTATGAGGTTTCACGCTTTTATGAGGTTTTAAATGAAAACGCCGTTTTCAAATGTATCCGGATTCATGTGGAAGTAGCCCGAGTAAGGTAGAGTACCTTCAATCCACACATCTCATTGATTGGCTTCACAATCCACAAGACTATGAATAGTTCAACTTTTTTTTTTAACCCTAAAACCATATTCTGGACAAATGTGGGCAAAATAGTTTTGATTTATTTTTAAAAAATACTTCCCTTGATCTGAGCGGTACAAGACTTGGCTACTTTTCCTAAGTTTGCCTCCTGAACACACAATTTTTTTGACTCAATTCTACAATGTTTAGTGGGTGAAAAAAAATCCTTAATCTTGTATTTGGGTCAAAAATGGGCACCCATAGAAATGAATGGGAAAAATTGTAATTTAGAGCATTCTATAATAAGCCAAAATAAGACATCAGGTGACAGCAAAGTCACTTCATCTTTAGGTTTTAGCTCTAAGAACTTATTGGAATGATATTTTAATGTAGTTAAAATTTTTTAAAAAATAAGACATAAAATAAGCATAATTTACATAGAAAATATGGTACTTTTTGAAGTAAATAAATTCAAAAATACCCCCCAAATACAAAAAAAAAAAAAATACCATAAATGGATAGACAAAACTTTATCGACGACAGTGATATAACATTTATAATAAATAAAAATTAGGATCACACCTGAGTCCTCTGTGCCCACATTTGTCCACAATTAAAGGATTAAGGGCTATGAAGTGAATACGGTTTGAGGGCTACATCAACAACTGTTTATTTAAAAAGTAGTCTATTGTTCAAAGTTTTGGGGGCAGTATGATTTTTTAAAATGTTTTTGAAGTAACCAAGGTTGCATTTATTTGATCAAAAATGAAAACAGGAATATTGCAAAGTATTATTACTTTAAAATAACTGTTTTTCATTTTAATACATTTAAATGGAATTTATTCTTGTGATGGCAAAGCTAAATTTTCAGTGTCAGTATCACTGCAGGTCTTCAGACTCACTTGACTGTTCAGAAATAATTCTAATATGCTGATTTGGTGCTAAACAAAAACATTTCTTATTCAAATTGTTCGATTTATTGCATCCTTGCAATAAGCAGTACCGACCCCAAACTTTTGAATGGTACTGTGTGTTCTACATAATTAAAGCACTTTTTATGATGAAAACAATAATACTCTGCAGCAACACCAAAAGAAACTCCATTACCGGGCTTTTCTATTCTAACCCACCTGAACCAATTTCATCATAACAAAGCAGAAATACAATACATCTTACTGAAAAATCCTTCAGAAAAATCTATTTAAACAACCAATCAAGCATTTGGGAGCCCAAACAAAAACGCATTACACTTTACCTATACCGGTGGCGGGCACTGCATAAGACGGTGAAGTCATGGGTAAAGGTGATGCCCGCAGCTGGTCCTGCTGCCCCATGAGTGCCGGGTAAAGAGGCAGCACACCAAGGGCCTTTCCCAGCATTCGAGGCCCCAAACTCAGCACCCGAACCTTTACATCCCGATAGCAGTGGTTGATCATGCGCAGGTGGACGTTCACCCGCGTGGTGATGCGTATTAGGCACTTCACCATGTTTATTTCCCAAAAGCGAATGTAGAAACCCTACTACCGGTGCCCTCTTTCCACCATGGGCTGTTGGTTAGGCTTGGCTGTGCTGGTAAACGGTGGCGAATTGTACCCCACCCAGACCTCCTCCCTCCCTCCCTCAGTCAGTGACTTAAATGGCGAGGAAAGGCCCTGTCTATTTTCAGATGGGGGTATTAATATTCCTTGAAGACTCACAGTCAGCACATGTAGGACAGTTGACTTTATCCTCTAAGCTCTCTTGAGTCGTTCACACTGCAGACAAGAGCTCTTCACAACATCTTCAGATGGTCTTTTCACTCTTCCAGAGAGGATACAGTGAGCAGGGACTAAACTTCACTTTGTCTATGTATTCATGGTAAGATTGGGCAGTACCCACAGTCAGTCTCAATAGATGAGACCCATAACAAAGG
The DNA here is from genome assembly GCA_038021265.1 of Cyprinella venusta. Lineage (NCBI taxonomy): Eukaryota > Metazoa > Chordata > Actinopteri > Cypriniformes > Leuciscidae > Cyprinella > Cyprinella venusta. The sequence continues at coordinate 6,371,014 of CM075871.1, forward strand.
GGTGGGCAGAAGACACCTTTGATGGGTGGGACAAGATGGTGGTGCCAGAGGGAAGTGTTAGTACTGACTGTACACAGCTGGCACAGAAATAGAGTTCTGTGACTGACAGAAGCACATGCACCTCCAGTCCTCTAAGTGAGACTACACCAGCCTCATATTACTGCATGCAGTCAACTTTTCAACTCTTGTGAATACGCATGTGCATATATATGTGTATATATATATATATATATATATATATATATATGAAGAGTTCAGATGCAAAAGCCTCTAAGTGCCATTTGAAATTTTCTTCTAAAATGATCATTTTAATCAAGCTTGTACAGTATATTTAAGTTCAGTAATTTCACTTAAATGTCAATGAAGATTGCCTATTAATTGTCATTTGAGTGAAATTACTGAACTTAAATATACAAGCTTGATAAAAATGGTCATTTTCGAAGAAAATTTTAAATGGCATTTAGAGGTTTTTGCATCTGAACTCTTCATATATATGTGTGTGTGTGGGGGGGGGGGTATGTTTGTGTAAAATACACACACACACATACAAGAATGTATAAACATTTTTATATGAACAATTGTCATGTTATATAAATTATTTATAAAAAGTACAGATGAAAATGTAAAAATATTTTGTATATTTAAAAACTTGCATACAATTTTACACATTTTTAAAATGTATAAACGCACAGATGGATATATAAACATATAAGGTAAAAATGTATAATAAAAAAAATATATAAAATAAAAATTTAAATAAAATATTATATTATAATTTATTAAAATACAAAAAAATAAATAAAGTAAAACGAAAATAAATATTATTTTAATGAATATAGTTTCATCACACACATGCAGTACATTTGTACACTGCATAAATTCAAATTCATAAGAAATCTTTAAGTGTCCTTGACTGAGTACCTGTAAATTGTCAAATTGTCTTCATGCCCTTTACATTATATATATATATATATATATATATACTGTGTGTGTGTGTGTGTATATATATATATATATATATATATATGAAGAGTTCAGATGCAAAAGCCTCTAAATGCCATTTGAAATTTTCTTCTAAAATGACAATTTTTATCAAACTTGTATATTTAAGTTCAGTAATTTCACTTAAATGACAATTAATAGGTAATCTTCATTGTCATTTAAGTGAAATTACTGAACTTAAATATACAAGCTTGATAAAAATGATCATTTTAGAAGAAAATTTCAAATGGCACTTAGAGGCTTTTGCATCTGAACTCTTCATATATATATATATATATATATAACTAGGTGGGCTATTTTCTACAGCATTTTAAATTTATTACAAACCATTCAGTGATTTGACATTTAGCGCTCTGCATGTGTATTCAGCATAACGTAGAGCTGAACTCAGGTTAATGGGTTGAACTGGACTCTCACCTTCCATGATGGATATGTGTACGGCTCTCCGGCGGGTGCGCGGGACACTGCTCAGCCTTGGCCCATGTGTGATGGATGGACAGCTTCTGCTGGGCACCAGGCCAGCCCTGTGACCACATACACATACAGTGCTGCATCAACACACTCATTTATCATATTACAGTAAGTCCTACAACTACAAGCATCAGTCAGTCTTACTGGGAATGCATGCACACATCTGATGCCATCAAAAGAATATGACCCAGTGTTAGCAATTATACGATTAACACTGCCACACAGATGGGCACTCATGCATACCTATGTATTTCTGGAGGTTCCCGTTTAATTTTTGCACTCTGCTCCATTACCTCTTTGGCTACTCTTCCACTGAAATCAAACAAAAACCAATTACAAAAACGTGTCCAGTTTTATCCCTGCTAGTGTAAAAGATTTTTGTTGTAATCATCTGTAAATACCCATTTATATATACATTCACACTGTTACAAAAATTTTATCACCTCTTTGTATTCACATTGTATTATAATATATTGCCACAATCTTATAATCTTAAATAGCAAATATCTTCAATATAAGATGCACAAACATGCTAAAATATCCCCTGACTGGAAATATATTACAGGACACTCACCTATTAAAATCAACCAAAAGAAAACAGCTCAACCATTGCAACAGTTTCAAACAGCTGGCATTTTGGTGGGAATTGTGATCTCTGTGACTGAGGGATGGTGACCACTGCTACTAGAGTCCATGAAGCTCTGGAATTAGATTAACCTTATTGAGTCGCCTCTCTTAACTCAATCTCTGCCTCTCAGTCTGTGACTGAACTACTTCCCTTTAATAAAAAAAAAAAACTCCAAACGGAGTCATTGCCGATTTTAAGGTCTGTCTCCTTACATATGAGTGAGAAAATAACTGTTATCAATTATCTAATTAGGCGTTTGAGCCTGACAGTAATAATGGATCGTGCTGTTTGTGTAATTGTCCCAATGGCTCCATTCATCTGTTAGAATTGCTGGTAATAAATAAACACTTGTGTCTAAGAGGTGGCCTGAGTGAACAACACCATCCAAAGCAGGTTGGGGTGCATTAGCTCCGAAGCTGTCACCTTTACGTGACCGTGATGAGGACGGCAGGCTGTTTTTGGAGCAGGGACCCCTGAGGCTGTGGCGGTCCACGGGCAGTGACCCATCCATCCACACTTACCTGAAGCGGAAGCGACTCCCCTTGAAGAACAGGTTACTGCTGGACACCGTACGAACCTGGCTCGACTTCTCCAACCTGAGGAGGGGTAGAGAGAAATCATTCAACTCGGAACGTTCTCTGAACACATTTAGACATTTTGATTCACTATTTCTAAGCTGCATATTCTAAGTTGCATAAGCAGCCCCCTTTTTTAACTTCTGGAGCATTTCACCTAGTTTAAAGCCTGCAGTCCATGAGATTGGATGTTTGTCATCCAATCAATTGCCAGTAAAGCTTTACATGTAGCACTTTTAATGGGGTTTCGGGTAATATATTTGATATACATTTTAACTAAAGTTCCTGTAGTGATAAAAACTATTTTACTGCACTGAGCAGGCCCCCCGGGGTCCGTTGCAGCAAGCGCCGTCCCAAAATTTCACCGGCCGCGAACCCACTATTTTTATAATGGCATAAATGTTACGTGGGATCTCAATATCTCAGCTCTGGAAGGGTCTAGAGCCACCATTTTTGCACCCAGATCTATTTCTCATGGCCCACTATCATAATCCAGCGTTGTGAGAAGATTGGGGAAACTTAATTCCCCCCCCCCCCCCCCCAAAAAAAAAAAAACCGTAAGGGGTAACACTATCGGTTTTTTTTCTGGTCGAAATTTTGAGTTTCGATGTCTCAGCTCTGGAAGGGTCTAGAGCCTCCATTTTTGCACAATGTTACCCCTTGTGGTTTTTTTTGGATCAAAATTTTGACTTTCGATATCTCGGCTCTGGAAGGGTCTAGAGCCTCCATTTTTGCGCGTTGGTCGAAGTCTCGTGGCCCTCTGTCAGAATCCAGAGTTTGAAGAAGATCGGAGGGGGTCAAAATTTCGGCCAAAAAAAAAAGCGACAGTGTTACCCCTTATGGTTTTTTTTTCGGGTCGAAATTTTGACTTTCGATATTTTGGCTCTGGAAGGGTCTAGAGCCTCCATTTTTGCACGCTGGTAGAAGTCTCATGGCCCTCTGTCAGAATCCAGAGTTTCAAGAAGATCGGAGGGGGTCAAAATTTCGGCCAAAAAAAAAAGCGACAGTGTTACCCCTTACGTTTTTTTTTTTTGGGTCAAAATTTTGACTTTTGATATCTCGGCTCTGGAAGGGTCTAGAGCCTCCATTTTTGCGCGTTGGTCGAAGTCTCGTGGCCCTCTGTCAGAATCCAGAATTTCAAGAAGATCGGAGGGGGTCAAAATTTCGGCCAAAAAAAAAACCAGTGTTACCCCTTATGTTTTTTTTCGGGTCAAAATTTTGACTTTCGATATCTCGGCTCTGGAGGGGTCTAGAGCCTCCATTTTTGCGCGTTGGTCGAAGTCTCATGGCCCTCTGTCAGAATCCAGAGTTTCAAGAAGATCGGAGGGTGTCAAAATTTCGGCCAAAAAAAAAACACAGTCTTACCCCTTACGTTTTTTTTTTCGGGTCAAAATTTTGACTTTCGATATCTCGGCTCTGGAGGGGTCTAGAGCCTCCATTTTTGCGCGTTGGTCGAAGTCTCATGGCCCTCTGTCAGAATCCAGAGTTTCAAGAAGATCGGAGGGTGTCAAAATTTCGGCCAAAAAAAAAAACACAGTGTTACCGCTTACGTTTTTTTTTTCGGGTCAAAATTTTGACTTTCAATATCTCAGCTCTGGAAGGGTCTAGAGCCTCCATTTTTGCGCGTTGGTCGAAGGCTCGTGGCCCTCTGTCAGAATCCAGAGTTTCAAGAAGATCGGAGGGTGTCAAAATTTCGGCCAAAAAAAAAAAAAACACAGTGTTACCCCTTATGTTTTTTTTTCGGGTCAAAATTTTTACTTTCGATATCTCGGCTCTGGAAGGGTCTAGAGCCTCCATTTTTGCGCGTTGGTCGAAGTCTCGTGGCCCTCTGTCAGAATCCAGAGTTTCAAGAAGATCGGAGGGGGTCAAAATTTCGGCCAAAAAAAAAAATGACAGTGTTACCCCTTATGTTTTTTTTTTCAGGTCCAAATTTTGACCTTCGATATCTCGGCTCTGGAAGGGTCTAGAGCCTCCATTTTTGCGCGCTGGTCGAAGTCTCGTGGTCCTCTGTCAGAATCCAGAGTTTCAAGAAGATCGGAGGGGGTCAAAATTTCGGCCAAAAAAAAAAATGACAGTGTTACCCCTTATGTTTTTTTTTTCAGGTCCAAATTTTGACCTTCGATATCTCGGCTCTGGGAGGGTCTAGAGCCTCCATTTTTGCGCGCTGGTCAAAGTCTCGTGGCCCTCTGTCAGAATCCAGAGTTTCAAGAAGATCGGAGGGGGTCAAAATTTCGGCCAAAAAAAAAATGACAGTGTTACCCCTTATGTTTTTTTTTCAGGTCCAAATTTTGACCTTCGATATCTCGGCTCTGGAAGGGTCTAGAGCCTCCATTTTTGCGCGCTGGTCGAAGTCTCGTGGCCCTCTGTCAGAATCCAGAGTTTCAAGAAGATCGGAGGGGGTCAAAATTTCGGCCAAAAAAAAAAATGACAGTGTTACCCCTTATGTTGTTTTTTTTCAGGTCCAAATTTTGACCTTCGATATCTCGGCTCTGGGAGGGTCTAGAGCCTCCATTTTTGCGCGCTGATCGAAGTCTCGTGGCCCTCTGTCAGAATCCAGAGTTTCAAGAAGATCGGAGGGGGTCAAAATTTCGGCCAAAAAAAATGACAGTGTTACCCCTTATGTTTTTTTTTTCAGGTCCAAATTTTGACCTTCGATATCTCGGCTCTGGAAGGGTCTAGAGCCTCCATTTTTGCGCGCTGGTCGAAGTCTCGTGGCCCTCTGTCAGAATCCAGAGTTTCAAGAAGAGCGGAGGGGGTCAAAATTTCGGCCAAAAAAAAAAGACAGTGTTACCCCTTATGTTTTTTTTTTTCAGGTCCAAATTTTGACCTTCGATATCTCGGCTCTGGAAGGGTCTAGAGCCTCCATTTTTGCGCGCTGGTCGAAGTCTCGTGGCCCTCTGTCAGAATCCAGAGTTTCAAGAAGATCGGAGGGGGTCAAAATTTCGGCCAAAAAAAAAATGACAGTGTTACCCCTTATGTTTTTTTTTTCAGGTCCAAATTTTGACTTTCGATATCTCGGCTCTGGAAGGGTCTAGAGCCTCCATTTTTGCGCGCTGGTCGAAGTCTCGTGGCCCTCTGTCAGAATCCAGAGTTTCAAGAAGATCGGAGGGGGTCAAAATTTCGGCCAAAAAAAAATGACAGTGTTACCCCTTATGTTTTTTTTTCAGGTCCAAACTTTGACCTTCGATATCTCGGCTCTGGAAGGGTCTAGAGCCTCCATTTTTGCGCGCTGGTCGAAGTCTCATGGCCCTCTGTCAGAATCCAGAGTTTCAAGAAGATCGGAGGGGGTCAAAATTTCGGCCAAAAAAAAATGACAGTGTTACCCCTTATGTTTTTTTTTCAGGTCCAAATTTTGACCTTCGATATCTCGGCTCTGGAAGGGTCTAGAGCCTCCATTTTTGCGCGCTGGTCGAAGTCTCGTGGCCCTCTGTCAGAATCCAGAGTTTCAAGAAGATCGGAGGGGGTCAAAATTTCGGCCAAAAAAAAAAAATGACAGTGTTACCCCTTATGTTTTTTTTTTCAGGTCCAAACTTTGACCTTCGATATCTCGGCTCTGGAAGGGTCTAGAGCCTCCATTTTTGCGCGCTGGTCGAAGTCTCGTGGCCCTCTGTCAGAATCCAGAGTTTCAAGAAGATCGGAGGGGGTCAAAATTTCGGCCAAAAAAAAAAGACAGTGTTACCCCTTATGTTTTTTTTTTTTCAGGTCCAAATTTTGACCTTCGATATCTCGGCTCTGGAAGGGTCTAGAGCCTCTTTTTTTGCGCGCTGGTCGAAGTCTCGTGGCCCTCTGTCAGAATCCAGAGTTTCAAGAAGATCGGAGGGGGTCAAAATTTCGGCCAAAAAAAAAATGACAGTGTTACCCCTTATGTTTTTTTTTCAGGTCCAAATTTTGACCTTCGATATCTCGGCTCTGGAAGGGTCTAGAGCCTCCATTTTTGCGCGCTGGTCGAAGTCTCGTGGCCCTCTGTCAGAATCCAGAGTTTCAAGAAGATCGGAGGGGGTCAAAATTTCGGCCAAAAAAAAAAAATGACAGTGTTACCCCTTATGTTTTTTTTTCAGGTCCAAACTTTGACCTTCGATATCTCGGCTCTGGAAGGGTCTAGAGCCTCCATTTTTACGCGCTGGTCGAAGTCTCATGGCCCTCTGTCAGAATCCAGAGTTTCAAGAAGATCGGAGGGGGTCAAAATTTCGGCCAAAAAAAAAAATGACAGTGTTACCCCTTATGTTTTTTTTTCAGGTCCAAATTTTGACCTTCGATATCTCGGCTCTGGAAGGGTCTAGAGCCTCCATTTTTGCGCGCTGGTCGAAGTCTCGTGGCCCTCTGTCAGAATCCAGAGTTTCAAGAAGATCGGAGGGGATCAAAATTTCGGCCAAAAAAAAATGACAGTGTTACCCCTTATGTTTTTTTTTTCAGGTCCAAATTTTGACCTTCGATATCTCGGCTCTGGAAGGGTCTAGAGCCTCCATTTTTGCGCGCTGGTCGAAGTCTCATGGCCCTCTGTCAGAATCCAGAGTTTCAAGAAGATCGGAGGGGGTCAAAATTTCGGCCAAAAAAAAAAAAAAATGACAGTGTTACCCCTTATGTTTTTTTTTCAGGTCCAAATTTTGACCTTCGATATCTCGGCTCTGGAAGGGTCTAGAGCCTCCATTTTTGCGCGCTGGTCGAAGTCTCGTGGCCCTCTGTCAGAATCCAGAGTTTCAAGAAGATCGGAGGGGGTCAAAATTTCGGCCAAAAAAAAAAATGACAGTGTTACCCCTTATGTTTTTTTTCAGGTCCAAATTTTGACCTCCGATATCTCGGCTCTGGAAGGGTCTAGAGCCTCCCTTTTTGCGTGCTGGTCGAAGTCTCGTGGCCCTCTGTCAGAATCCAGAGTTTCAAGAAGATCGGAGGGGGTCAAAATTTCGGCCAAAAAAAAATTACAGTGTTACCCCTTATGTTTTTTTTTCAGGTCCAAATTTTGACCTTCGATATCTCGGCTCTGGAAGGGTCTAGAGCCTCCATTTTTGCGCGCTGGTCGAAGTCTCGTGGCCCTCTGTCAGAATCCAGAGTTTCAAGAAGATCGGAGGGGGTCAAAATTTCGGCCAAAAAAAAAATGACAGTGTTACCCCTTATGTTTTTTTTTTCAGGTCCAAATTTTGACCTTCGATATCTCGGCTCTGGAAGGGTCTAGAGCCTCCATATTTGCGCGCTGGTCGAAGTCTCATGGCCCTCTGTCAGAATCCAGAGTTTCAAGAAGATCGGAGGGGGTCAAAATTTCGGCCAAAAAAAAAAAAATGACAGTGTTACCCCTTATGTTTTTTTTTCAGGTCCAAATTTTGACCTTCGATATCTCGGCTCTGGAAGGGTCTAGAGCCTCCATTTTTGCGCGCTGGTCGAAGTCTCGTGGCCCTCTGTCAGAATCCAGAGTTTCAAGAAGATCGGAGGGGGTCAAAATTTCGGCCAAAAAAAAAAAAATGACAGTGTTACCCCTTATGTTTTTTTTTCAGGTCCAAATTTTGACCTTCGATATCTCGGCTCTGGAAGGGTCTAGAGCCTCCATTTTTGCGCGCTGGTCGAAGTCTCGTGGCCCTCTGTCAGAATCCAGAGTTTCAAGAAGATCGGAGGGGGTCAAAATTTCGGCCAAAAAAAAATGACAGTGTTACCCCTTATGTTTTTTTTTCAGGTCCAAATTTTGACCTTCGATATCTCGGCTCTGGAAGGGTCTAGAGCCTCCATTTTTGCACGCTGGTCGAAGTCTCGTGGCCCTCTGTCAGAATCCAGAGTTTCAAGAAGATCGGAGGGGGTCAAAATTTCGGCCAAAAAAAAAAATGACTGTGTTACCCCTTATGTTTTTTTTTCAGGTCCAAACTTTGACCTTCGATATCTCGGCTCTGGAAGGGTCTAGAGCCTCCATTTTTGCGCGCTGGTCGAAGTCTCATGGCCCTCTGTCAGAATCCAGAGTTTCAAGAAGATCGGAGGGTGTCAAAATTTCGGCCAAAAAAAAAACACAGTCTTACCCCTTACGTTTTTTTTTTCGGGTCAAAATTTTGACTTTCGATATCTCGGCTCTGGAGGGGTCTAGAGCCTCCATTTTTGCGCGTTGGTCGAAGTCTCATGGCCCTCTGTCAGAATCCAGAGTTTCAAGAAGATCGGAGGGTGTCAAAATTTCGGCCAAAAAAAAAAACACAGTGTTACCCCTTACGTTTTTTTTTTCGGGTCAAAATTTTGACTTTCAATATCTCAGCTCTGGAAGGGTCTAGAGCCTCCATTTTTGCGCGTTGGTCGAAGGCTCGTGGCCCTCTGTCAGAATCCAGAGTTTCAAGAAGATCGGAGGGTGTCAAAATTTCGGCCAAAAAAAAAAAAACACAGTGTTACCCCTTATGTTTTTTTTTCGGGTCCAAATTTTGACCTTCGATATCTCGGCTCTGGAAGGGTCTAGAGCCTCCATTTTTGCGCGCTGGTCGAAGTCTCGTGGTCCTCTGTCAGAATCCAGAGTTTCAAGAAGATCGGAGGGGGTCAAAATTTCGGCCAAAAAAAAAAAATGACAGTGTTACCCCTTATGTTTTTTTTTCAGGTCCAAATTTTGACCTTCGATATCTCGGCTCTGGGAGGGTCTAGAGCCTCCATTTTTGCGCGCTGGTCAAAGTCTCGTGGCCCTCTGTCAGAATCCAGAGTTTCAAGAAGATCGGAGGGGGTCAAAATTTCGGCCAAAAAAAAATGACAGTGTTACCCCTTATGTTTTTTTTTCAGGTCCAAATTTTGACCTTCGATATCTCGGCTCTGGAAGGGTCTAGAGCCTCCATTTTTGCACGCTGGTCGAAGTCTCGTGGCCCTCTGTCAGAATCCAGAGTTTCAAGAAGATCGGAGGGGGTCAAAATTTCGGCCAAAAAAAAAATGACTGTGTTACCCCTTATGTTTTTTTTTCAGGTCCAAACTTTGACCTTCGATATCTCGGCTCTGGAAGGGTCTAGAGCCTCCATTTTTGCGCGCTGGTCGAAGTCTCATGGCCCTCTGTCAGAATCCAGAGTTTCAAGAAGATCGGAGGGTGTCAAAATTTCGGCCAAAAAAAAAACACAGTCTTACCCCTTACGTTTTTTTTTTCGGGTCAAAATTTTGACTTTCGATATCTCGGCTCTGGAGGGGTCTAGAGCCTCCATTTTTGCGCGTTGGTCGAAGTCTCATGGCCCTCTGTCAGAATCCAGAGTTTCAAGAAGATCGGAGGGTGTCAAAATTTCGGCCAAAAAAAAAAACACAGTGTTACCCCTTACGTTTTTTTTTTCGGGTCAAAATTTTGACTTTCAATATCTCAGCTCTGGAAGGGTCTAGAGCCTCCATTTTTGCGCGTTGGTCGAAGGCTCGTGGCCCTCTGTCAGAATCCAGAGTTTCAAGAAGATCGGAGGGTGTCAAAATTTCGGCCAAAAAAAAAAAAACACAGTGTTACCCCTTATGTTTTTTTTTCGGGTCCAAATTTTGACCTTCGATATCTCGGCTCTGGAAGGGTCTAGAGCCTCCATTTTTGCGCGCTGGTCGAAGTCTCGTGGTCCTCTGTCAGAATCCAGAGTTTCAAGAAGATCGGAGGGGGTCAAAATTTCGGCCAAAAAAAAAAAATGACAGTGTTACCCCTTATGTTTTTTTTTCAGGTCCAAATTTTGACCTTCGATATCTCGGCTCTGGGAGGGTCTAGAGCCTCCATTTTTGCGCGCTGGTCAAAGTCTCGTGGCCCTCTGTCAGAATCCAGAGTTTCAAGAAGATCGGAGGGGGTCAAAATTTCGGCCAAAAAAAAAATGACAGTGTTACCCCTTATGTTTTTTTTTCAGGTCCAAATTTTGACCTTCGATATCTCGGCTCTGGAAGGGTCTAGAGCCTACATTTTTGCGCGCTGGTCGAAGTTTCGTGGCCCTCTGTCAGAATCCAGAGTTTCAAGAAGATCGGAGGGGGTCAAAATTTCGGCCAAAAAAAAAAATGACAGTGTTACCCCTTATGTTGTTTTTTTTCAGGTCCAAATTTTGACCTTCGATATCTCGGCTCTGGAAGGGTCTAGAGCCTCCATTTTTGCGCGCTGATCGAAGTCTCGTGGCCCTCTGTCAGAATCCAGAGTTTCAAGAAGATCGGAGGGGGTCAAAATTTCGGCCAAAAAAAATGACAGTGTTACCCCTTATGTTTTTTTTTTCAGGTCCAAATTTTGACCTTCGATATCTCGGCTCTGGAAGGGTCTAGAGCCTCCATTTTTGCGCGCTGGTCGAAGTCTCGTGGCCCTCTGTCAGAATCCAGAGTTTCAAGAAGAGCGGAGGGGGTCAAAATTTCGGCCAAAAAAAAAAGACAGTGTTACCCCTTATGTTTTTTTTTTCAGGTCCAAATTTTGACCTTCGATATCTCGGCTCTGGAAGGGTCTAGAGCCTCCATTTTTGCGCGCTGGTCGAAGTCTCGTGGCCCTCTGTCAGAATCCAGAGTTTCAAGAAGATCGGAGGGGGTCAAAATTTCGGCCAAAAAAAAAATGACAGTGTTACCCCTTATGTTTTTTTTTTCAGGTCCAAATTTTGACCTTCGATATCTCGGCTCTGGAAGGGTCTAGAGCCTCCATTTTTGCGCGCTGGTCGAAGTCTCGTGGCCCTCTGTCAGAATCCAGAGTTTCAAGAAGATCGGAGGGGGTCAAAATTTCGGCCAAAAAAATGACAGTGTTACCCCTTATGTTTTTTTTTCAGGTCCAAATTTTGACCTTCGATATCTCGGCTCTGGAAGGGTCTAGAGCCTCCATTTTTGCGCGCTGGTCGAAGTCTCGTGGCCCTCTGTCAGAATCCAGAGTTTCAAGAAGATCGGAGGGGGTCAAAATTTCGGCCAAAAAAAAAATGACAGTGTTACCCCTTATGTTTTTTTTTTCAGGTCCAAACTTTGACCTTCGATATCTCGGCTCTGGAAGGGTCTAGAGCCTCCATTTTTGCGCGCTGGTCGAAGTCTCATGGCCCTCTGTCAGAATCCAGAGTTTCAAGAAGATCGGAGGGGGTCAAAATTTCGGCCAAAAAAAAATGACAGTGTTACCCCTTATGTTTTTTTTTCAGGTCCAAATTTTGACCTTCGATATCTCGGCTCTGGAAGGGTCTAGAGCCTCCATTTTTGCGCGCTGGTCGAAGTCTCGTGGCCCTCTGTCAGAATCCAGAGTTTCAAGAAGATCGGAGGGGGTCAAAATTTCGGCCAAAAAAAAAAATGACAGTGTTACCCCTTATGTTTTTTTTTTCAGGTCCAAACTTTGACCTTCGATATCTCGGCTCTGGAAGGGTCTAGAGCCTCCATTTTTGCGCGCTGGTCGAAGTCTCGTGGCCCTCTGTCAGAATCCAGAGTTTCAAGAAGATCGGAGGGGGTCAAAATTTCGGCCAAAAAAAAAAGACAGTGTTACCCCTTATGTTTTTTTTTTTTCAGGTCCAAATTTTGACCTTCGATATCTCGGCTCTGGAAGGGTCTAGAGCCTCTATTTTTGCGCGCTGGTCGAAGTCTCGTGGCCCTCTGTCAGAATCCAGAGTTTCAAGAAGATCGGAGGGGGTCAAAATTTCGGCCAAAAAAAAAATGACAGTGTTACCCCTTATGTTTTTTTTTCAGGTCCAAATTTTGACCTTCGATATCTCGGCTCTGGAAGGGTCTAGAGCCTCCATTTTTGCGCGCTGGTCGAAGTCTCGTGGCCCTCTGTCAGAATCCAGAGTTTCAAGAAGATCGGAGGGGGTCAAAATTTCGGCCAAAACGACAGTGTTACCCCTTATGTTTTTTTTTCAGGTCAAAACTTTGACATCCGATATCTCGGCTCTGGAAGGGTCTAGAGCCTCCATTTTTGCGCGCTGGTCGAAGTCTCGTGGCCCTCTGTCAGAATCCAGAGTTTCAAGAAGATCGGAGGGGGTCAAAATTTCGGCCAAAACGACAGTGTTACCCCTTATGTTTTTTTTTCAGGTCAAAACTTTGACATCCGATATCTCGGCTCTGGAAGGGTCTAGAGCCTCCATTTTTGCGCGCTGGTCGAAGTCTCGTGGCCCTCTGTCAGAATCCAGAGTTTCAAGAAGATCGGAGGGGGTCAAAATTTCGGCCAAAACGACAGTGTTACCCCTTATGTTTTTTTTTCAGGTCAAAACTTTGACATCCGATATCTCGGCTCTGGAAGGGTCTAGAGCCTCCATTTTTGCGCGCTGGTCGAAGTCTCGTGGCCCTCTGTCAGAATCCAGAGTTTCAAGAAGATCGGAGGGGGTCAAAATTTCGGCCAAAACGACAGTGTTACCCCTTATGTTTTTTTTTCAGGTCAAAACTTTGACATCCGATATCTCGGCTCTGGAAGGGTCTAGAGCCTCCATTTTTGCGCGCTGGTCGAAGTCTCGTGGCCCTCTGTCAGAATCCAGAGTTTCAAGAAGATCGGAGGGGGTCAAAATTTCGGCCAAAACGACAGTGTTACCCCTTATGTTTTTTTTTTCAGGTCAAAACTTTGACATCCGATATCTCGGCTCTGGAAGGGTCTAGAGCCTCCATTTTTGCGCGCTGGTCGAAGTCTCGTGGCCCTCTGTCAGAATCCAGAGTTTCAAGAAGATCGGAGGGGGTCAAAATTTCGGCCAAAACGACAGTGTTACCCCTTATGTTTTTTTTTTCAGGTCAAAACTTTGACATCCGATATCTCGGCTCTGGAAGGGTCTAGAGCCTCCATTTTTGCGCGCTGGTCGAAGTCTCGTGGCCCTCTGTCAGAATCCAGAGTTTCAAGAAGATCGGAGGGGGTCAAAATTTCGGCCAAAACGACAGTGTTACCCCTTATGTTTTTTTTTCAGGTCAAAACTTTGACATCCGATATCTCGGCTCTGGAAGGGTCTAGAGCCTCCATTTTTGCGCGCTGGTCGAAGTCTCGTGGCCCTCTGTCAGAATCCAGAGTTTCAAGAAGATCGGAGGGGGTCAAAATTTCGGCCAAAACGACAGTGTTACCCCTTATGTTTTTTTTTCAGGTCAAAACTTTGACATCCGATATCTCGGCTCTGGAAGGGTCTAGAGCCTCCATTTTTGCGCGCTGGTCGAAGTCTCGTGGCCCTCTGTCAGAATCCAGAGTTTCAAGAAGATCGGAGGGGGTCAAAATTTCGGCCAAAACGACAGTGTTACCCCTTATGTTTTTTTTTCAGGTCAAAACTTTGACATCCGATATCTCGGCTCTGGAAGGGTCTAGAGCCTCCATTTTTGCGCGCTGGTCGAAGTCTCGTGGCCCTCTGTCAGAATCCAGAGTTTCAAGAAGATCGGAGGGGGTCAAAATTTCGGCCAAAACGACAGTGTTACCCCTTATGTTTTTTTTTCAGGTCAAAACTTTGACA